>OZ037993.1:19124135-19209135 GCA_964035705.1 Porites rus
CCATTTTAAAGTTCTCATCATTTAAAATACGATAAAAGTAAAAAGTTTGCCAAATATCACAAAATTTTATAGAGTAGATTTTGAGAAATCGTCGTCTGTGTACCAATGCTTTTTTCGCCGCCATGTTTGTTTGTCTAATTTAAAACACGCGCTACCGCTGACCACCCGCAAAACTGTGTTCAGCCACCTTAATAGTCTTATATGTACACCCAAAAAAGAGCAATCAACATTTGATCAAAGTAGATTAGGCGAGGAAACAAATTCTTCCCAAGCAAAATAACCTATTTTCCCACCTATAAAACCAACTTTATTTTAATTGGACAGTCCCCGCGAAATATAATTTTATGCTATAAACGCCGTTAAGACACTAGGTTCCTCGGTGGCAGCCAATTTACTAGTCATAATAAGTTCTCGGTGTTATCTCTGACCAAAGGAAAGGCCAAAATGAAAACTCAGGCCGGATTTTTTGTGGGTGGGTCGCTACGAGTTTACTTTAGCGCGTAATAACCAGCCTTCATCACCTCTTAGGTAAACACTATCAGGCGTTGTTTGTTTATCGTTCAGACCTCGAACAGAGATTATATCACCTTTTGCATTGCTTTACTTATAATTCTTCAGTTTTTCACAGAATAACCTTACAAGACAAATTGCGCTCATTCAATATCCAGGACGACCGAAGCACGCGCTTCCTTTGCACAGCAAATTATAAAAATGACAACAACTTGAACCACCTTTATATAAAGAATTCACTATTAGAAGGGACTGTTCAGTCAGGTCAATCTGCCATTATGTAGTAAGACGGGTAATAATGGGCTTTAAGCAAAAACGTTCGGAAAAAGAAATCTTATTTTACATGTAATTCAATTTCCAAAATAACCCATCCGATCAGCCACTTCCGATTTCTGAATTTTGCTAAGCGCCACACTTGTAACCCGTCAATATAGAGTTCAAAATAAAACAAATAGTTTTTTCAAAAAATTGAACACACCTGCCAGGAAGAGTTCTCGGAATCATTTTCGTTTGCATTTTACTTCTAAAACACCATAATCTTTTAAACTATTTGATACGCGTGGCATTTTGAGTACTCCTGCATGCGATTCACGTTCCACTGAAAACAAACGACAAAGCAATAAGAAAGAGATTTTGACAAACAATCAAGATAAAAAATATAATTTAATGAAACATTTAAAAGGAAAATAATCTTTATTCACAAAGATATGTATAATTTGAGAGTGTCGTGTCCCTGAAAATCCTGAGTCATGAATCAAACCTTACAGATTTTCTGCCAAGTTTTAAGCCGGCTTCGCCATGTTTACTATTTTTCAAGATGAACTCGAGGCAAGAATATCTTTCAAAGCTTTCTTTTTATAACCAATAAGATAACCGAATATTCTTTACACCGTTTTCTTTCGGCCAGAAAATGTCTAAGACTATTTAAGTTATGTACTATGTCATATTATAATTATTGTCTCAAATCTTAAAAACGTGTCAAAGTGACGGCATAAACAACGCTCGACTTCTTGAAAGGTCGTAAAACCAAAAAAACAACAAATAAACAAACAAACATGAGATTTACTTAAGCTGACCAGTCGAGATGCAGCTTCTGAAAGCCCGGCATCAAGTAAGGCCAGAATCGCTTTACAAGATTTTTGAACCCGCTCACGCATCCAGCAAGGTGAAGTACGAAGAGAAGCTTAATTTTGAAAACTATGATTTCCGCTTACATTTTTCGCAAGCGGAGCATTTCTTAACCAAAAACACAATAAACACGCCAGCCATGAATAACAAAAGACTTTTGATAGCAGATGTATTTCATTTGTAGCTCCAGTGCAAAAAGACGGATAAAACATAATGAGATCAGACGACACAAAACTTTGTCAGCTTGAGCTATCAGTAAACAAGTTTCCAGATACTGCATAAATTTTCCACGTAAACTAATGCTCACCTGTCAAATTTTGACCAATCTGAGATAAGAATGGGACGAAGAGCGTGACCAACGCGTGACCATGCTAAACAAAGTCAAATTTTTTTGTGGTAGTAAGGTCCAAGAGAAAATTTATTGAATAGAAACTGCCTTCCCTACCTGTAAAAAGGCTGACTTTTCGCGCCTGAAGTCCGACGGCTAGCTCATAAGCACAACTTATTTCATGTGCTGTATGCGTTAAAAAATAATCTTGAGCCTGTGATCAGTTGACAACCAAAAACTTGTCAGCGGAAGTCTTCAAAACACTTAACCTCAATGGGTCAAATCTTGAGCCCGCGAAAAGGTCATTTGATACTTGTCAGCGGATACCCTGTTTTGACAGCTGTCACTTGATTATCACATGAATGTGCAATAGGCCATCCCACACTAGCACTAGCTTACTACCAGTAGAAAGAACCAAATTTTCTTAGCCATGGGGCTACGCTAAAAAAATAATCTTCCCCCGACGGGTTGACTTTGAACTCCCTTCTCCCTCTGCCAGAGTCTGTACGGTCAGCGTTCGGTCGTACACTGACGTCATAACCAAATTTTCTCGGATGGATACATTCTCAAATTATCTTAGCTATGGTGCTCCGCTCTCACGTGTAAAGCTCCACTATAATCTCTGATGCTGGAGCTAGTTTAAAGAACTTATGACACTTAAGCCAAGACGTAAGAAGAAAAATACTGTTAGAAATTTGCATTTGATTCCGTCTATTTTGCTTCTCCTAAAGCCTTATATATGAGACACGGTTCATTAAACTTTATTCACAATGTGACGTAAGGTTTTTAGGGTGTTCTGGGACGTTAACTCTCACGAAATGCGCGGCGTTGCGCTGGATAAGTGGACGGATAATTGAAGTGATAATTCAAATAACTGAAGGATGGAATAGGACTAGAAATCCGTAGAACACTAGCTGCGTGGACGACGTCACAAACAATGCCAGAGGTACAGATTCTTTAACAGAGACCTTAAGATTGAGGTTTTCCCGACATTTCCAGCGAACCGCGAACGTCAGGAAGTCACGTGACCAGAGCCTTGCTGTCAGGTTTGCGGTTTGAGGTTCACGTTTGTACGGCTAGGCCACGCTCCAGAGGCAAGTCATTTACCGCAAGGTTTCTTGCACCCTAAAATACCACAATCCCAAGTTTAGAAATAAATACGACTTTTTAGAACTCTTTTGCTTATTGATTATCGAGGTTTATTTCAAAAAAGTAATTTTGAAGACAATTTCTCAGCTAAAATAGAAGTAAGTGGATGAATAAAAACAAACATGGCAGCCGCAAGCTACCACTCGTGATTCTTAAGTCCCAAATATGGGCAGACGGGTAACGTGAAACCGTTAACCGCAAACCGCAGTTTGACGTTTGCCGTAAAATAACCAAACCTCGATCTTAAGGTCTCTAATATTAATAACTTGTCCGTAGAGCGAAGCAGAAATCACTTCAACAGAACTGGAACTCTTCAAATATGTTCAATCTTCACACTGTAAATGCTCGTAGACAACTCGTTGGTAACTCATCATATGGTGCTGTGTCTTGATGAGATTGTGTAGATTGTGTTTACACTAAGTTCGTTAGGAACTGAAGCTTCAAGAAACTTAAATGTTTAAGCAGCTTTCTTTTCCAATTTTCTAAAGCAATACCGATCGTTAACCTTAACAACATAGAGTGTTTTCTAAGCAAATCTGAATAAACAACAATTACCAAGCGATTTGTAATAAGCGAAGTATATACTTTATGAAATCTCGATTCTTAATGCTAAACTAAAAGCGTTTTTGGTTCGAGTTCGTTTTGAATGTTATAAGCAGATTACGGCTATGACAAGATCACTGTGTTAAACATCTCTAGGATCGTGCCTGTCAGTTAAGAGAATACCCTCTCCCCTATCGCAGAATCGCCCTAACAAAGGTAAGGCAACTTCAAAACATGAATAAATCGAAAGAGGATACAAATACCTTTTTTCTATGATTTCTGAGGTAATGCAGAAGATCATCGTAAGGGGCATATTCAACTAACAAAAACATGGGTTCCTCCACAGTGTAACAGCCAACCATGCTAACAATATTCTTGTGCGACCCCACCGCCTTCATCAACTGAATTTCGTCGAGAAATTCTTGCTGTACACTTTCATCTGGCATACCTAATGGAAAAAGTGAAAATGATGGATGTTTTTCTCTGGCTCGGTTCTGGTCCGGTTTTATCGGCAAGGGTTTTTGCTCAGACAAAGTTGAAAGCCGCATTCAAAGCTTGGGGAAAGTAATCTCGGGCTTGAGACGAAAAGGCATCATATTGCGAGCTTTGATATATATATATATATATATATATATATATATATATATATGTATGTGTATATCTGACTGGATTTGCAAAAACATGCCTATAGAAATCTCTCTCATTAGTGAAGCATGTTTCTTTTCTTTTCTTTTTTTGTCGGTTACTTTTTATTTATCTAATTTGTACCGAATATTTACTGAATAGGCTGCAGTACATACACTTTGATGAGTTTCTCACTGGCTATTAACCTACCCCCTCTTCCTTCCCCCCCCCCCGCTCCCCCCCCCCCCCCCCAAAAAAAAAAAATGTTTCTCAAAACTTCCCATAATTCTCCCTATGTCAATTTGAAATCAGCGCGCATATTAGACTAAACTCGGCTCTCGTAGTGGGTTGTCTTGGAGTTTTTTTGGCTGCCTTGAGCAAAGGTTTCCGGAAGGCATCATTAAGCCTTATGAAGGATTAATTCTCACAACTAGCATAGGGAACCCACGCTCTTATTTGCAATTTGCTAATGGCAACTAAACAAGAGATAAAATCTTACCTGTTTTGTTTTATTCTTGAATCTGCTGTGGTGCGAAGTGAAATGGAAGTTGTTTTACGATGCGAAAACTATGTTCAATTTTGTCGACGCTCTAACCGTTGTTGACAAAGTACAGGCTGAAAGTAGGTTTTAGGGGTGAAATCTATTCTGCGAGATGAAAATTGATGCCGATTTCTGACCAGGCCAAAGACGTAGTTAAAAATTGTTATACGGTATGTCTCCTTTTCAACCGCTGGTTTACATCCGTGATCTTGAATAAATCGACTGTGTGAGTGGAGAAGAGTTTCCATGCGCCGATGTATGTGGAGAAGACGAGGATTTTTCGGAGTAATTTGACGACGTTTCGCCCGTTATAATTGTGGAAATATTATGAGCTCGAGTGGTTTTCGGAAGTGTTTTAATTGCCGCGAAAGTCATTTTTTGTGTGCTTTATCGAAGGCGTTGGCAGACAAAAATCAGGTATGTGGTTGAGCTCGTGAGTGTTTAGTTTCGGTGATTTTGTCTTAAAAGCCTATTCTGTGCTCGAAGATTGTGGATTCTTAATCTGTTTTCGGCAGACACTTAGCTATGCCGGCCTCATGGTTAGACTGACTAAAAGGTTATAATTTCTGGACGTTTCAAATGTTGTTTATTTCATCGCAAGATCCTGTTACCTTCTGCCACAGGCGGCCCAAGCTCACTGCTATTTTGGTGTGGAACACCAAAATAGCGCTAACTCGCCGAAAACGCTTCAAAACGGCCTGAGACGCCGGCAAACAACAATAAGGTAAGTCGATTTTATTTAAAAACATAACATTTTTTCTCACTTTTAAGAAAAACCGTTTACATCCCATACAATCCTTTGTAAATAGCCGTTTGTAACACACCGCTCGCAAGCAAGAGTCACGTTCGTTCGTGTAGTGAGCTTGGGCCGCCTGTGCTTCTGCGATAGAACTTTATCGTCTATTGCTAGCAATAAAGTTGCCATTCTAAAGCCTTAGCTAGGGACTTTTAACCGCCTTCTATTCGACTTAGATGTCAAATTGTTAAAATGCTCTTGAAATTTCTTTAGCCACGTTTTAGCAAATCCAGTCAGATTTATTAATAAACATGTGTTACACAAATCTAATTGGTTCCTGACCCTGTCTAGAGTAAATTGCCACCAAGGAACTAAAAACGGCCGTCAGCTCATCATTAAATCAGGCCTTTCAGAAATACCTTTGGCTTACACTGGACTGTTAAGCCGTAAAAAGGATTTTTGCTGTTTGTAGTCAGCACCATTGCTTTACATCTATAATGACTTAAGTCACATTCTTGAGTGTGGCTTCAATTTGACCTCTAAAAAAATTACTTTCCTATTCGAAAGAGCTTGTATATCACTTTACCGTAGAGCATATGCCTCAGTGAAAGACATTTAAGCGATCTATGATAAAAGTAGTTGCTCCTTCTGATTACAAATGAATTAATTATATATATAATGAAATAATCTTGAATGTAAAAGAGGCCTACTCCAAGCTTTTTCACATGTCTTACTGTTTATTTACCGCACAAACGTGTCGCACTTCGGGCTTCTTCAGTGTACAAAATAGTAAAACATGAAAACCTGGTTAAACCTGTTTTGTACACTGACGAAGCCCGAAGGGCAAAACGTTTGTGCGGCAAATAAACAGCAAGACATATGAGAAATTGAAGTAGATCTCTTAGTGACATTCAAGAGTAGTATTTAAAGTTTAGTTCGAAATATCTTGAACCCTCTTGGATCCTTACTCACAAGTGGCATCCTTCGTCGGTGAACTTGATATTTTTCATCTACTTTATGTTATATATTTTAATACCAGGAATAATTGTTACTCACTATGAAGCATTTTTACTGCAACCACGTATGTTTCACTTCCACTGATAGTTTTCGAAGTTTTCTTCCACGGGTTCAAACAGAACCTCTGGTGTAAAGAGCTGGTTGGTTTAACTAGAGTTCCCTTGTACACCTTACCAAAGGCTCCCTCTCCAATTTTATCTTCCAGGGTCACAAGGTCTCCATCTACTTCCCAATTATCAATTATCAACCTATTTTTCCTGTGGAAAAAAAAAAAAGAGGAAGTAAGAATTTACTGTTGCAAATTTACTGTTGCAAAAGTTATAAAGGTTACGAATCGAGACCAAGTATATGTAGAAAAATAATTTTAAATCAGAAGATTAATTATAACCTATTTTAAATATCCCGGTTTAAACTGGCCTACAAGTCCCTTTAATCAATTTTTTATTTTTGGCTCATACAAAACAATAATTAGGAATGATTCTCAAGAGGTCTATCGCCAAATGTTTGAGCTCGTTCTTGGTAAGAAAACGATTTAAGAAATCATCTGTTTAGACTGGCTTAGAAGCAGTTTTTTAATCGCATTAACCAATGCAGCTGTGTTTTAAAAACTTGCATTTCTTAATTTTATCCTCCTTCGATTTTCTAGGAAACATTTCCGCACGTCTAATTTTAGATTATGAAGACATGTAGTATTCTTTACCCTGGAATAAGGCTTTTTTTCTTTAACATCTTCTGTTTTCTCCAGCGACGCCAGATAAAGATCATACAAATAAAGGTCACGAGTAGAAAACCAATCACAAGTCCAGCAATTAAACCAGACGTATAAAAACCCGTGCTAAGTGCCTCGTCTGCCTCTGGTAATAAAATAACATAGAGATCAGTAACTAGGGAGTTTTAGATACCACGACGTCATATTTCCCTTTTGTAGACAAGCGATACGATTTATAAAGGTCGATTAATATTCCATCGTTGGTAACTAAGCCAAGCTACAATAAAGATACATAATAGTAGTCTTACAAAGCACCAAGCCAAATGCCAAAGCTGAGCTTACGTTAAAAGTTTAAGAGAGGGCTAAGGTGTCATATGATAGATGAATCAATTATGAAAGGCATTTAATTATAGTAGGCGCAGACATTTTTCGGAATTCAAGCAGTTGGGTTTGGTAATGGAGAGAGATAACCATACGAAATACCGAGGTTTGATCCTGGTGAATTTCCTTGTTTGTAGTCAAAACATTTCAAAAACAGTACAAATAAAGTTTTTAGGACCAGGGTAAACCCCACACTTCATATGAGCCTAACTTACTTGATATTTACAGTTTGAGTCGACTTAAGATGTTAATTTCGGCTGTTGGGCTCAAACGCGACTAAACCTAATTTAGGCGAAATTTAAAAAAATAAAATAAAATAACACAAAATTATATAAAAACGTAGAACCAGGTTTTCCTCTTTGCTGGCTTTGCAATACAAATTAATTGAGTTCGGCCAATGCAAGGCGTTTGACCCAAGCCTAAGTCGGTTAAACATACAGCATCGCTTGTTTCCAAAAATAAAAGTAAATATACGTTTATTTTATTTTTTTTTCCTCTCAACTTTAATGAATTATTCCAACTCCTCTGGTATATATGGGGATGATAATATAAGCACGGACAGAGAGACAACGATTGTCGCCTTTTCTACGTCGAATTAGAAAATTTGACGGCATCGTGATCAAGCAGTAACAGCGAATGAATATAGGAACAAGGTGTCAGGCGTTACTAACGTTTTGCTTTTTTAACTTTCTAGCTGCCGTAAAATTTCGTTTCCTTCCGCTGGACAAGGGAAACGCGACATCTGAGACTGGGAACAGCGGCCACCGCCGTGAAATAGCTCAAAGAGTAGCAAAAAGGAGCTGTCAAGAGCTTGTTTGGTAATTTTTAACCCACATCCTACCAAACCAAGAGACTATAAAGGGGACAGAGAGGGCATCCCCCATATATACCCTATTCATAGGTAATTCGTCTCGAGTTATTTTTAACACCACGGATCTCAAGGGGGATTAGACAACAGCCAATCACATAGCGCGAATGTGTTCCGCGTGGATGAGCCACGCTGAGAGCCACGCGTCCTTCACGAAATGACGCAGAACAAAATGGGGGAAGGCGCGGAGAGCGATTTTGCTATTCCTTTTGTCGACGAAAACGACTACAGCGAGATTTCTGCGAAAGCTGTGTCAGCGAAACCGAAATTAAAAAAGAATCGCTTTTCCTCTCTTGTATAGAGCTAACAGTAGAGCAGGGAAATCCTTAACACACTGAATATTCTCTCAGGGTCATTTATAATTTTTGAAGAGAACAATTTCTGGTTTGATGTTTTTTTTTTTCAGTCTTTATAGCGATTATTCCTACCCACTTACTTTGTCAACTGTAGGCGAACCCTCCTAAAGCTGAATTTCATGGGACCACATTCAAGCTCAGAAAGAGAAATAAAATTTCGTCGTTGCTTATTTACGTCCTCCATAAAACGCGAAATAAGGCATTTTCACGTCGTAGTCGTGCAAAAACGGAAAAGAAATGAACAAAAAAGTGTGTTGCACGTGCGAAGTTGTTGTTTTGCTAATTAAACCTATTGTTTTTTTGACGTTCTAGTTGTCGTCCGCGTCGTTGGATCTTAAACTCCCTAAATTGTACAAACGACCGGTTTCAATAGACCGGCGAAATTTCTCATTTTATTAAAGCACTGGGGTTACGACCACTTCGAGTTAAACTGATTTCACGGGTTGTCAAAGAGTCCAGCGATTCCTTTTTCCCAGGTGAGCGCCGACTCATTTCGCTTCAATATTCAGGAATGCTCTCGATCTTTTTACGCTTTCATTGCCTCTCGCCCGACATGTTTTGCACGGCGTTTGGTCATGCGAAACCTCCACGAAACATCCACGCCTCGCCCGAGGTAACTTTATCCCGATTCTAAAAATAACTCGAGACGAATTACCTATGGAATAGGGTGTATACGGGGGATGCCCTCTCTGTCCCCTTTATAGTCTCTTGACCAAACCTATTTTGCATATAAATCATGCCAACTAAGGTCAAAACGGAGCCCATAACAAAACTAATGCTTATTAAGCCTTAAGAGCGGATGTCAGTAAATATCGACCAGAGGTCTACAAAAGTGAAAAATCGAAAATTCTCAAAAAAATTCACAAAGTAGCACTAGGCAAGCTATTAACATAAATGTAATTTTTACTTCAATCCGATAATTATTTTCCACGTACGGGGGGGTATTGGTTTCGCAGCTCTCGGACCGGGTTTTCCAGGCCCGAGACCATGTGTCACAACAAAATCGTTTTAAAATTCAAATCCATTTTACTGGGGACGACAAATAACTTATTCAGAAGAGTACATAATTGCACACATTTTAAGTGGTGATTTACTCAGTTTGAACGAAAATGTAATATTTTGGAGATTTTTCATTATTTTCAATATTTTGAACGTTTTCGTTCAATGAAAAAGTGGCAAATTTCAAAGCCCAAAATCGTCGACTGGTACCTCGATTTCAGTAACGAGTCTTATACCACGTTAAAGAGCGTTATCTCTTCTTTCAAAATCTGTTTTCAAAACTATGGGCAACTTAAAAGAAACTTTTTGAGGCCAAAAAATACAAGTAGTACTTTTTCGAAATTTGAGCTTTCCAGACTCGGCGGGCCGATGCTAAAAACTCGGAAAAATACAATAAGAAATCAGTTTGAGCAACAGTGGTTTCATGTTATCAGCTTACAGAAACTAAGACGTGTTTATACAGCGATCTGATATAAATTAATGCCGTTTGCTATCAAGAAAGACAGATTTAAGCTGTCAACTCCTGCCAAGTGCACCAGAGTCACGTGAAGTTGTCAAAGCGAGGGCAAAGCACTAATATTAAAAAGTCTTAAAATTCAAAACGTTTTACGTCCATGAAATCAGATTTAAGCGCACAAAACAATGTTGTGAATGTGTGTTGTTCGTACCTTAGCATGGTGTTTCCATATATTGAAAATGTCAAGTATCCACAAGGGAGAACATACCAAACAACAACGTTTTAAATCTAACCGCCGAATGATCGTAAACGGCAAAGATTGCGTTACATTTCACAGAACGACCGCTTACCACTGTTGTCACTTCTTTTTTCGCTGGAAGCTACGAGGAGTTTTCATTCCGTCATGAGTGATTCTTGATCGGCGCTTCCTTGAAAGTACGACCCCGGACAGATGATAACTGAGGACGTTTCGTCAAGACTCCTGTTGTTCAGTTTCAGGCTTTAGCAGGTGCGTAGTCAAGATTTTTCCGGAGGTACGCCCAACTTTCTCTAAATCGTCTTCCCCTCCTCGCCCCCCCCCCCCCCCCCCCTCCACACCCCAAATCTCACTTTTTTTAAGGTGCCTTTATTAAAGGTGGGGTTAACGGTTGTAAGCAAAAGCATTTTTGCTGTTTATAAAATAAGACAACCTCTAAAATTCTTTAATTCTGTCGGCTTGTTATGTTCATTGACGTCAACCGTTTATCATTAATTCAGCTATTAAAAATCAAGCTTGTAGTACCTCCGACTTTAGTTTACAAATGACTCTTTTTACCCCTTTTTGTCACATTATTTTTGACCGACAAAAGCACCACACATTGACGTAATTGTGCCCTACTTCGTCTACTCCGAAGACAGGTCGTGGAGAAAACAACGCGTTCACGCTTTACATCATCAAGCTTGCTATATAAATAAATCATCCAGGATTCGGTTCTCCAATTAATGTCGTCGCTTCTCTGGAAACCTATTTTTTTAGTTATGTTTATTTCATTCTATTTTTTCTCCTCAACGTTTTCGGGTACGCACGTGCGAACCGTGCGTACAAGTAGCTACGCCCCTGTTTAGTCTCCTTAGCCCTGAGCGTTCCTCTCTTGCGGTTTTCGCAGGGGTTCAGGATGTGGTCCACCCAGTATTCCACGTCTCTATTAAATGACAGGCAGCACTTCTTGTTTACCGTTTCGTTATCAGACAGCGCTTAGACTCTATTTTATTTTATTTTAATTTTATTTTATTAGATTCGCCAATTATTGACAGGGTCACCGCAACACCATGACGCCAATTACTGCGGGCCCGTAACAGTCCCTCCTCCTATGAGAGATAGACCACCACACCGGGGACTACGTCCCCTACTCTTTACGAACAGTGTGTGGGTTCTTTAACGTCCCACAGAATTTATTTGTGCTAGGGTTGTGAGACGGGGCCTACGGTTTATCGTCCTTATCCGAGAAGACTAGAAAGTCTAACCGTTTGCAGATGTCTTTACAAAGGCAGCACTTTCTCCTCAGTTATTTAAAGACCCTGAGTGTTGGTCCAGCCCCCCGCTCTGCAGACCGGCGCTTATCCAACTGAGCTAACCGGGCGGCGGTTGTCTTAGCCTTTTATTTAATTTTGATCAAATTTTTATCATTTAGTTACTCAGTATACGTTCGATCCTGTCCTTGTAAACTTATACTTTTATACTTTAAGGGAGCTTAATAGCTATATTAGTTTTTCTTCGTTTAGTGTCGTCCAACAGACCCAGTTTTTTGGCATTTTTTAAAAAAGCAAGAAAAAGAAACGACAAGGTTCATTTTTTTTGGACTTAAATTAATTCTTTTAATCTAAAAAATGAGCATTATAACAGCATTTCCAGGCATAAAACGTTCGGTAGGGTATCCGTTTTGCTTTTTACCCTTGTTTTGGGCCTTTTTTTATGACATTGACCATCACATTTTCCGCCATATTGAGTTTGTGTCGATTTGGTAACCATGTCTTGTTGTTTTCAGGCTCCACGGCAATGATGCTGGTGTTTCAGGCGTCCTGTTCTCAGATTTCTTGTGATTTTTTTTTTCACCCCACCGACTGACCCACCCAAAACCCGGAAACCTATTCGACGCTTAACGAAAAGGGTCCTTGACCTAAGCCTTATGGTTTCTTTTTGGGCTTCCTCCCCACATTGCTTCTGCGTATTTCTGTATACTTGTCTTTTGCTTTGTCTTGTTCTTTTTGTCGGTAAAATAAACTGAACTGTACAAAGACCCTTAATATTCCCTTTGGAGGTTCTCGAACGCACATAAAAAAAATGAAAAACGCGATGATTTATTGACCGCAAGGGCAATGGGGTGGGGTTAGGGCTCGTTACTGCGCTCCGGTTCACTCGTGCGCTGTCAAATGGTCCCGATATACAAAATGAAAAATGACTGCGGACAGACTATTCACGTCTAGACATCAAGCGTCTTTTAAGATGGGACTTATCGCCTCTCCCTGTTCATGGAGTTGATTCAAGGTGTTGACGTCAATTTCGTGATGCCCTGTATGTTACCGGGACATGTTTCAAAAGGGCCTTTCCACAGCTACAGAGTCCGCCGTCACCTTGTCAACCGTGCGAGAAATGATGTACTTCACAAAAACAAAGAGAAGTTATTTTCGATTTGTCCCGCCCCCTACCCCCGAAAATCCCCGACAGGACCGCTTCAAAGTACTCCCCACCCCTGGGCCCAAATAGCTGGACTTGTTCCTGTGGTTGCGTGGGGGATAGTAACAGGTCTAACTAATTGCACCGTGTAAAAGGTTTTATACGGGGGGGCTCCGCCCCAAAGTCTAACCCCTTACTGTTTTATACACCATTTTTGACAGACAAGGTACCCGTTTTGTATACCTTTCATTGACAAAATGATACCTCTCTTACATAGCTAGTAACGAGTACCTATACCACAATCGCAGATTTCCCTCACCGTTCATATACTTCAATTAGTGAAATCCATACTCTTTCTATGAGTCTGTGGTCGAAACATTCCTAAGGTAGTCTCTAGTTTAATTTGTACTGAGAAGAATAGTTTTCTCGGTAACGTGTAAGTATAAAGGCTTACTAAAGTAAAACATCACTTAATCAGAGCTGGAAAAATAAACCTGGTTTCCCGGCCGGGCATGTCTTTTTGTCGTGTCCGAGGCCACTTCTTGCTCGTCTTAGTTAATAATTTTTCAGAGGATGACTTGCCTGGACCCCTGCCCACTGAGTAAGTAGTGCGGGGTCTGGGGGTCCTGACCCCCTTATCAGACCCGACGTTTGTTTGAGAATGAAATTCGTATATCGACAGGATCGATATCACTTTTTAACTGGCTGTTTTTTTTCATGAAACGCGCGTGGCATTTTGCCTCTAAACTGTATGTATCCCAAATTAAAAGTTTTGCCGGCTTATAATTGGTTATACCCTTCCTGTTAGTGCCACCGAAGGTGAGCGTTCATTCTCTGGCTTGGAACGAATCAAGTCATATCTCAGATGACCGGTTGTCAGGACTTGCACTCATGCACTTACATCATGATCTTAACATTGATGTTAGAGCGGTTTTCACTTGACTGTCGAATTGGGATTGGTTTTGGTTTTGGTTTTGGTTTTACTACGTCCTTTGGTTGGCTAGTGTATTTACTTTGGTTTTGGTTTTACGACAGTCAAGTGAAAACCGCTCTAACGAAATATCTGTACAAAGTTTGTTACCATGCACAAGTGGAGGATGTTTCAAGGGTGCATCCTTTACAAGTAGAACTCAAAGTTTGGATCTCCCCCCACCCTTACCCCCCCCCCCTCCCCCCCAATCAAAAATTCCTGGATCCGCCCATGGTAAGTAAGCTTTACAACTAGTTACTAGCCTAGCAAGGAAATCTACTTGTCCCGGACTACTAAAAGGCACTTTTTTCAAGCCCTGATTTACATTGACTCTCTGAACACACCAACAAGACACATTTCTATCGCCAAAGATCGATTTATTCTCTTTATATTTTCCTGTCGATGAAAACCAAGGAACATGTAGGAATGAGTAGCGTGCTCACAGGTCTCACAGTAATCTATGAATTATTTGTTTCCCTCCTCCATGTCTTCAACACGGTACTTGTCATGAAGACGCTGGAAAGCTGTGTCCTTGTTTGATTTTCGGTTTGACACGTTCCTTCGACCACTGACCTGTTGGTTAAATAAAGAAATAAAGTTTACTTTCAGAAAGTATTTGACCTGGGGATGTGTGAATTAGACTTTAGAGGAGTAGTGGAATTTCATTTCGAAACTGGACGCGAGCCTGTTGAGCTCTTTTGGTTGCATTGTTGGTTGTTGAACTATGGGGATATGTATTAAGATTAAAAAGTCCTTAACATGAACATATATTAATATCTTAATTGAATATGAAAGTGAAGAATGATCATCGCAATAAATTTTCCAATTTAAGCAATTGGAAAGAACAAGCCTGAAAAAAAAATCAGGGCTTCAACGGGATTCAAACCCGTGACCTCCGCGTTGCCGGTGCGTTGCTTTACCAACTGAGCTATGAAGCCACACATTGGGAGCGAGGTCAATTTATTGAGTTCATATCTCCCGTGAGGAGTGAAATGATGTAAAGTATATATGAAATAATTCATTTTTGAAAAAAAATGAACTATTTCATATAAACTTTACATCATTAATTGAATATATCTACATCAATCTTGCCTGCGCTCCTGTGCTAAGTAATGGAGAAATCTGGCGGCCTCTTCCGAGTGTCGGATACAGGCCCAAGATATTATGGGCTGGGATGGGGCGGGAAGAGAGAAAAACAAACCATCCAAAAGAGGTGCCATGGAGTGGAGAGCGGACAAGGCGAGGTGCCCGCTGGCCATAACAACAACCAGATGATAATGAATGCATGGTGCATGTGTCTTATATAGTCGCTTGGGCAAGACCGCTGTAAATAGGACAAAATAGGCATATGAAACGGAAAAACTGAAAACCCCGCATGCGGAAATAAGAAACCGCGGACACAGTGCGAGAACTGAACAAGAACTGACTGCTGCTACCCCACAGCTAGAACCGCTCAATGAGATTGGAAAAAAACCGAAGCCAGGGAATGTGCCACTCACAGGATCCATCAGAAGGAAATGCTTTAAGCTAGGGAATGGTTTACGCCGGTTTCCAGTGGATAAAGCAATTGGTTTCTCTAATACTTATTCACTAGATAGTGCTTTATTCGAATAGAGCACTTACTTTGTGAAATTAACAAGAGCTCTTTTAGTTATTTTATGTAATTAATGTAATACTGTATATTGTTTAAGAGCGGGAGTCATTGTGACGACCCACACATCCCCGCATGTAAAAAGGATAATAATTACAGTGGAAACCCGCTCTACGGACACTCGCTTAATACGGACACCAGCTTTATACGGACACTTTCGTTTGTCCCGACAAAAAGCTCATATATTCTCTCTAAAATCAACCCGCTTTATACGGACACCAGTTAAAGGGACTGTGTAAATACCCACAGCAAAACCAAAGCTTTTTTGTTTTTGCTGTGAAGTATTTGGTTTTGCCGTGAGGTTTTTGGTTTTGCCGTGAGGTAGAAGAAGCGTTCTCTAGAACGGGGTATAATATTTCGAACGCAAGAAAGCTCTAGTTTTGTAAGCAGCCATTTGAAATTATTCAGGGACAGATTACTTTTAAAAACACGATTCAATGCGTTAACAAGCAAACTGTTGTACCTTTGTTGCACCCTATGTTTTAGCGTGCAGGGCGGGCGTATTTTGGCGCGAGCGTATTTCTAGAACGGGGTATCAGTTTTAGGGCGGATTCTAGAACGGGGTATAAAAAATTGGCCCATTTCTAGAACGGGGTATCAATTTTAGGGGACTTTTTTTTTTAGAACGGGGTGCCAATTTGGACTCCCGGGCGGCACATACCCGCCCGAAAAATACCCAAGTGTCCCCCCCCCCGGGGGGGGGGATAATGAATGCATGGTGTATGTGTCTTATATATTCGCTTGGGTAAGACCGCTGTAATAGCGAATCTATATAATAAAAGATGTTTTATAGGCTACGTTCTACAGTTCAGCTTACCTTTCTTAAATTTAGGAAATACTTCCACATCTACATCATGATTAACCTGCACAGACAGGGGTAGTATTTGATCCAAGACTGCCCAAAATGACCGCAAAACAGCTTGATTGGGTGATCACCGTATTTGGATCGGAACCAAATACGTCATTGGTTACGCAAATTTTTGAAACAAGAAAGTCACGCGATTCACGATCCTCTGCTTGAGCGGGTGGAATTTCAGTGAAACTTCGATTTTCTGTAAGTATGGTCTAGTGAAGCTTTATGTAACCACATAATGAGATACACTCTTGCAACTGATAATACTTGCTAGAATAACATTCCTCTCACAGATAGGCGGTGGAATTTTATAGAAGAAGTGAAAAGTCTACTTCTGGTTTTATGATTGTTGCTAATCTGAGTTCCTGAGTATGTCCGTTATGACGAAAAGAAGCTTCTTTATGGTCATAGAATTTTAAATTGATAAAACATTACTAGATAAGCATTTCCACATCGTTCTTAACAATACCTGGAGCCGATCAAATAAGTTCATATTTACCTGTTTACGGAAATATTTATTTTTAAACCCACTAATGTCGTGTTAGTGGTCGGTTCACGTCGGCCCCAGCAGGCAATCTCGCTGCAATCGTCTCACTTGATTTTTCCATAATAAATGTGACGACTCTCTGTGATAGCCTTTTTAGCTGGAGGAAAGGACTGTAACCTGAGTATTCGGTGTTTCTGTGGGAAACGAAGAGAGAAGTGAAAAGGAAGAGAGCGGAACGAAACAAAAAGCCTTTCTGTCAGTATATTGAGTCTCTATTCCCCCTAGCCTTCCACGCAGACGTTCTTAGGGGTTCGTCACGCGTTGCTGCCCCCTACCCCTCTCAAATTCCTTAGAACGTCTGCGTGGGAGGCTATATTCTTACTCCCTCGCTCCGTCATCTAAAATTTCCTCTCCTCTCACTGCCTAAGGCAGGCTTGATACTCAAGTTAAAAGGACTAGGAAGAAAATTCATTTTGACGAGGGAAGGTCTTGTAATGTCCCGAAGGAGGCGGTTTCTGAGCACATAGGAACTGGTTTTCTAGTTTGGAGGTTCTTCAGGAGCGAGACGTCCATGAAGATCAGCTGAAATGCATAAAACTGAAAGAAAAGCAAGATTTGAAACGCCATGAAACTTTTTTATGGTTAATATCAATTTGCATTTTTGACGGTTGACGTTAAATTTTAGGCCTTTTGACGGCTGACGGTTATAATCCCACTGAGACCCTCTTTTAATATAATAAATGCTACATGTAGCATGACAAGAAGACTTCCTGTTGGAACGTACTGTGAAAAGGCACCATTATTTTTCAGTGGTAAGAAAAAGGGGATCCTATGGTGGCACACAAGTGTCACGGCAAAACCAAAAACCTCGCGACAAAACCAAAATACCTGACGGCAAAACCAAAAACCTCACGGCAAAAACAAAATACCTCACGGCAAAACCAAATACTTCACAGCAAAAGCAAAATAGCTTTGGTTTTGCCGTGAGTATTTGCTTTTGCCGTGAGGTATTTGATTTTTGCTGTGAAGTATTTGGTTTTGCCGTGAGGTCTTTGCCTTTGCCGTGAGGATTTTGGTTTTGCCGTGAGGTTTTCGGTTTTGCCGTCAGGTATTTTGGTTTTGTCGCGAGGTTTTTGGTTTTGCCGTGACAGTTGTGGGCCACCGTAGGATCCTAATCTGTCAAAAATGGTATATAAAGGGGGAAGAATTGGATCTCGGGGCGGAGTTTCCCCGTATAAAATTTTGAGGAGTAACGTAGGAGTAGGCTGCCCCGTCCCCCTGGGAGAGGACTTCTTGCTAGGTGTAAGCACGGTTTCATGCCGGAGTTTTCATTGTCTTTGCAGCTTCACTCTTTCCTTCTCGCTCACCGACAACAAAGCCCTTGCTAGTACAAGTATCACTGAAATTTGTCCATACAAAAGGGAGGCAAATCCCGTATTCCAACAAAACAACCAAACCAATAAACAAAACAGCTTTCATCCCCAGTTTCTCTTTACTGAATACAACTGAACGTACTGCAGTCATCTAAAACCATTCAATTGTCGTTTCTTTATAGGGGTAACTGTAGGCCATTTATAAGTGCTTACCATGCGATCAATCTGCCTTCTTTTCCTTCAAGCTGTGTTCATTGCTTTTGCTCGACACACCAAAGTAACTGCGAAGAGGCATTGCCCCAAGTTTACTTCTTGTATTGACAGCTATGCTGACATTTATAAATCCCTAGCATCAGAGGAGAACAGTTTCAACATTGAATCTGCGCTGTATCCAGCAATGACGCCCAAATCACTTGTCATCAAAGTAGAGTTCATCAAACACAATGAAACATCGGTGGAAAATTACACTTGGAGTTTAAACTGTTTATATGTTGCTGTTCCTCCTGAAGTCCTCCCAACTCTTGTCGCTTGGCTCAGTTCTTGTTACACCACGCACACAAGAGCTGAAAATCTGCATTCCTCATTTCTGTAGAAATATTTCATCGACCAATATTTCATCGACCAAGGAGCAGAAAGACCTCATGAAAGGTGTTCTCTCTGCGGTACGCAGCTGTATGCCTACTATTCCGTTTTAGTAAAATCCAACTAGTGGTCTATTATCAATGCTGCGTTCTGATTGGTTGAGCTACTACTAGGCTATATGTTATAGCCCACTGGTAGCGAAAAGCGCGGGCTTTTTGGCGGCAAAAAAGGATTAAAGTCTAGCTTTAAGTAGCTAAATTTTTTTTATTCTCGATATTTTTGACCAACTGGTTGGATTTTACTAAAACAATTATTCCTCTCGCCTTTATGGCCTCTGAGTCAATAGCCCATTCGGCCTTCGGCCTCATGAGCTATTGACTCAGAACCCATTTGGGCTCGAGGAATAATTGTTACATAGCTTACACTAATTACTGGAGTTACAGAGAAACCGAGATTATACAATTAAAAGAGAATTAATCAAAGTCATAAAGAACCCATACTCTTACGCGAAATTCTAACATTTTAGGACCAACACCACGAGGAATTATTGTTGGAGCAAGAATTTATAAAATCCAGTCTAGACTTGTAAAAGTACAAAGGCAGAGATGTAGATTTTATGTCGCACTTCAGAAGTGAGTCAAACAAGTTTTGACACTTTTTTTTAAATTTAAGAAAAGAGTCGTATAACTCCCTTATTACAAAATGATAACAAAATCTATGAATCACCTTGTTCAGTCATTAAAATGAAAGTAAGGGTGTTTTTTGTTTTGCAAAGTATCAGTGTTGCTTGAGAAACCAATAAGGTCTAGACTGACCATAAATTGTTCTCCAATTTTAAACTGGTTGTTGAATATTTTATTGTTGCATTAACTGGTAAAAAAAAGTTGTAATATGTGTTGATAATAAAAAGTGTTTGTTCAACTAGTTCGGTCTCTATCGTATTATGCGAATACTGATCGCATTAAACATATTTCTTTATCACAGCTTCAAGATCTGGCCATGCGTCCAGGAGTACGGGATCCAAGACTTAACACAGCAGAGTGCGTTATAGAGGGACATGAAACAGACATAATGGCTACAGGACCTCGAAGTTCGTACATAAGAGCAATTTTATGGTGTGCATTTATTTTTTCTTTCTGGGCTGGTCCTTATTTAGCGGAAATTATTTCAGGTGTGATAGAACAGAGATCCCAAATTCCCCAAAGTGCTATGGAACTCCGTGAGTCCCAGGCTCCCACTTCCCTGGGCCCGGGAGAAAATATTTCGGAGCCCGCCCTGATAAGCTAGGGCAGTAGTTTGCGTATGTTGTTTATTGCTTTGTGTAGAACTTATAATATTAGTCTTTATATTCAAATTTTCTGTATCAGGAAATGCCCCAATTGATGTTTACATATATATTGGGATCCTTATTTTGGAAGGTGTGATACTAACTTGCCTAAAAAAACGCCTTTCGAAAAGAATGTTTATATTAACATTTTGCTTAATCTTTACATCTCATCATTTTTGTTGGCTGGTGATCGGCATTATGATAAATCCAGTGTGGGGACTAACGGTTTTGCTCCTAGCTTGCTTTTCTGTCGTCTTGTTAACTTTCCTACTCTGCCAGATTTTTGAGGGAGGCAATTTCAAATGCAGTCCAGGCGACATCATGCAAATCATTGTATGTGGTGTTACCTTTTGCGGTGGTTTCTCGCTTGTTGCGTCAGCAGTTTTAGCGGGACAGTCGTTTTATGGAAGGGGGACTGCGGACGAGCTGGTGAAAACCGTACTGTTGTCTGTTATCAGCGTTGGTACTTCACTGTTTTCTTGGCTGAGTAAAAACCATTAGAAAAAAGAGGAAAATGCTTCCCAATAACTCTAAAACATAAAATAGAGGAATATTTCCAGGCAGATAGCGCCGTCCGTTCTGCTAGCCTGTGAGCAAGCTCTCCATTTTGCCACAGTTAGAGGAGTGGCGAAAATTCACGCGCGGCTTCGCGGCTCGCTTCGCTTGCTACAAATGGAGAGCTTACTTCGGCGAATCGGGGCTTCCGTTCTGCGCATCTTGAGTAGCCCTAGGAAACTCGGATATTTAGATGATGCCTCCTCTTTTTACAAAGCATGTCCACTCAGCAAGAAGCAAAGATTAATGACATCCAAATACAGTCGAAACCTCCGTAAGCGACCAACCAAAGCGCAAACCTTCACTGAAGGGTCTCTTCAAGGAATAGGTACCGAACACGTCAAAGACAATTTATCGAATACAATATTTTGGAAGTTACAAACGTGCAGTATCATTCTGTAACTTACTCTAGGTAGTGATAGTAACATCACCTGCGAAAACATAGATCGGATCTCTCGACAGGTGGTTACTAGCGATAAAAAGCAATGGAACTGTCGCGGTCGTTTACAAGAGGCACCAAGTACAGACGTTTAAACACGAAAATTGTGGTGTTTTGTGGTCGTTTACATAGGTGGTCGAACACAGGGGTAACGGTGAACTGTTTAGAGATAACCTACTTGAATCTTTTTCAGTTTATGGCGAATCAACCTAAGAGGTTAATGGAAAAAAGACTTTATAAATAACTTGATTTGAGTAGTCTTACTTTAATAACCTGTCTTATTTATGAAACAATAACTTACTGCCACAAAGCTTGTTTCTTTGATCACTGTATAGATCTGAAAAAGAACGGGCAATTATTTTAACATGGGTTATGAACCTGTTTAAAGGGTAAATTTTGGACTTAATCATAAAATTTTTTAGTATTTTTTCTAATATTGTCTTTATTAGTTTGTTAGGCGGAGATCCAAACTGGTTTTCACCGAGACAACAGGCGCACAATTAAACGTTTTATACAATACACGTGAAAATAACAGACACTTCCTGAAGTTGAAATTTTCAGAGTTTTCAACCTTTGTAAGGGAGTGTGCATTAGAACAGGGGAAAGTCTCTTTTTAGTTTATATCGTAACTGCATGTTATAGACACGTTGACAGATTCTTAATGTGATTAATAGTTTGTATTAGCTCGTAGAAGGAAAATAAAGGTTATACTTTATTTGTGCTGGTTCTTTGAACTTTAATTTCACTTATGTTCGGCATCACTGTTGATAGTTTGTCTGAACCCGAACTGGGCGCTCGGGGGGTGGGGAGGCGGGTGGGTTTAATCAAAAAGGTTTCATACGGGCAGGCTCCGCCCCAAAGGCTAATAGTCCATCAGCTGGGAGCCGAAAATTTGGGTTTATGGCTCACTCGAGGGGAACAGCCGAAACATGTGACATATTAATCTTTGACTAGTAAGCATCACAAAAATGCATGATAGCAAGGACAAAACGGTAGCTTTCACTTTGAAAATCGAAATTTAAATTTGCCCCTTATAATCTCCTTTTGGCCGCCATCTTGAATTTCGGGGAAGGCTGAAAAGTTGCTCATATTCTTTTAACGTAAACAAATCTTGTTTTAGCGTAGATTTAAAACAAATTTGAACTAAAAACATGACTTCCGTTTATTTTAGTGCTTAAATTATAACTACCTGACGTCCTATGCGAATTAACATCGCCCGTTATTGCAGTCTCTCAATAAGACCGGCAGTTCGCAATTTGTCAACTAGAAAAAATGTAAGGTTTAGAAAATTGTTTCCGAAAAGAGTAAGTAAATGAATCATATTTTTGCATTGCAAGTGTATTGTAACGAATAGAGTCAGGCTCTTCTTGAAAACAATTTCTTAGTGGAGAACCTTATCCAGTCACGCCTAAACTACCGGAATCAGTTTCAGAGGTTTCAGCTGAATATGAATTCCCCGCAAAAATCAAAATCAATGTAATGGCCGAAGTAAGTTCACCAACGAGAGGGAATTGCGACTCGGTAAGCTTGTCCACACAGAAGTGAGTGATGACTGACTGCCCTCCACGGCAAGAGAAAGCAGCCAGCGAATGACTTTGTAATGAGCCGCTTTCTTTGATCCAGTGAAGAAAACCAACGAAGATGAAGGCTGTGCATAAGGTTCACAGCAAGGATCTAGTACGTACTTCCTCTTGTGCTTGGATGGCACTTCTGGGTCAGTTCCGGGAAGCCGAGAACATAACCGGCAGTTTCGATGAACAGCTCATTTCCGTTCAGTTCATTTACATCCTGGTAAGAGGAAATAGCATCCTGAGTAGCGGAGGAAGAAACCTGGGATAAAGCGGTAGATGACAAAACTTCAGCTGTGTGACCGGGTTTTACAACCTGCTCTAAGTCATTATAATGATCTACCATGCTAGTGGAGCGCCAACCCATGTGCTTGGCAATATCAGACTTAGAAACTCCCAACAGTTCCAAAGTAATAGAACATCCGGCGCAAAGGCTGTGGGGAGTTTCGCCGCCGTCTAAGCCAGCAACCCAAAGATACTGTTTAAAATGATTATAAACTGAAGAACCAATGAAAGGTTTACCAGAAATGTGGCCAGCTTTGCTGGTAGCACGGAATAAATAGCCTTGAGAAATATCTACACTAATCAAACGACATATATTTAGATACAACATAAAATTACGAACTGGACAAATATCAGAATTACTAGATCTCCTTACAGAAAGAGTGTGTAGAATTTCCCCTTAATGTCTTGCCAAAAGTATGGTTAAAGAGTAACCCGGAGGAGTCGGGAAAAAGAAGCACTTCTTTAGACTTAGTTCTTCTTAAGTCCGATGAACGGTTTCCAGAGAGGGAGGCACTCCCTTATTTGGCTTATACGGGTCAGGTATGTGCTGCTGAACACAAGGTCTTGAGTATTAACCAGCGTGTAGAATTATATTATTTTAATAGTAAAAATCTAAGTATTTATTTTATTATTTTAATAGTAAAATTCTATTTTCATAGTAAATTCGCTTAAAAGCGTCGTGAACAGTGTCTTTTTGGGCTGGAAGCCTTGAAAAGACTGTAAAGGCTAGCGATGAGCAGTTTACATTTGCAATACCATAATTTTTCTCTAAAGTTTCTATTTCCGTGGTGTTAGTTTGAAAAAGTATTTGATTCTTTATGTCAAACAAAACAAAAAAAATAAATCAATGTCAGAATCTTAAACAGTGTCGAGGTTTGAAGGTCTAGGCGGCACAGCTCTTTTAAGACTTACTTAGCAACAACACCATAAAATGTTTCCAGCGATATCTCGTCGGTTTTGGATATTCTGACTAATTCTAACAACGTTACACTCACAGAAAAGGTAACATTTTAAGGAAAAATCCACTGCAAATGTGCCGGTTTATCTGCTACTCTTTGAAGATTAAATTTTTTCCTTTCCTTAAAAGTTGGATAGCCTCAATTCTATAAAAAAAGACGATAAAGTGGGCAAAAAACTGCTAATATAGAAGAAAGGCAAAGAAAAAAAGAGAGCGATAGAGAAAGATCGAAATAGATTCGCAAATAAAAAGTCAAAAATTTTGGATTGTGCGTATGCGTGAAAAACAAAAAAGCTGTTTAATTACGCGATTAGTCGGAAAATATGCCTTTGTTTGATACAAAATTCATTTTTAGCTATTCTTTTAGCCATGCTAATTAGTTGAAAACCAGTCCCAAAGAAAAGGAATTGGTGAAAAATGCGGTTTTTTCGCTACTCGCCAGCCGTCACCAAAGGGTTAAAGAAAGTTACCAATTTGTTTCAAATTGGCCTTTTTCCTCATAAAAAAGTCAAATTTGCCCATTTCAGTACAAAACAGGTTTGCAATGTGAAAAAGAACTTCCAACGTTTAAGAGGCTGTCCACGAGAAAACCATGCAAAACCATGCAGAAGGTGCTACAGGCTAGATCACAGAATTGGCTTATATTTTGTGAGCAAGTATACTTGGGTGTAATATTTTCAAATATAGTATGGATGGGGTCCCAGCGCCTTTCCTTTGTGTATACGAAGGGGGGTCCCCTCGGGAGACCATTTTTACTGTTATACAAGGCCGAAATTTCCTGAAGTTTAGATGCCTTGATCACCAACAATTTACGACGTGAGTGAAAAATGAGTAGCCGGCGGTCGAAATGAATGATCAAACTTCCACTAGATGTATAAACCAGAAAGATTGAGACTTCTTACTTCTCGTGACCGTGTACTAACCGAAGGGCAGTTGAACGCTTTTATAGAAGCTAGAAAAATATTGCACTTTTGAAATTATTTCTAAAATTTCTCGCAAACCTTAAAACAAATCTAATATGGGTTATGTTAAGAGAATAAGTTGGATTTTTGTTGTACGCTTTCAAAAATCTGGGTATTGTGAAATTATGGACACGTCCGCCTCGGAACTATGACAAACTATGAGCCAACACAATCGTTTTATTAAAAATAACCAAAAAATATACGGAACAGGATACATAATTGGTCGCTCAAAAACACAACATGACACTTCATAAACATACCTCTGTGACTGAGAAAGGCTAAAGGGAAAAATTTTCCCGCTGTGATCCCAGTAAATCTTCTTTTTTTCGACGAAGTGATGTTACTTCGGCTTCGGCGAGTAGCTGGAGAACAGCCATAACCTGTCTCTTGAATATTTTCCCGCTCGTCAGTAGAACAATCAAAAGTAACTATCATTCCCAAAAAGCTATTTCTTTTGCTTGAAGGATGGAAAATATCTTTTTCGAAAGTCTTCATGCGCCTTATAATGCGATAGAAATTACGTCTTACAAACATGTGTGCATTTGTTTACCACCATCTTTGTTTTGAGCCCGCGAACCAAGCGGTCTGCGTTTTTCCCCTATGTAGATTGCTTTGGCGGGAGTTCGGGAAAGCGCGAAGGTTCAGTACAGCTGTAAAAACATTTGAATCCATATAAAAAGTTGTTAAACCTATGTTGTAGAAGACAGGGTCGTATTCTGGCTTAACATTTTCTACTATGGCTGCAAGTCTAACTTGCTCGTTTTCGAAACACTCGTCGATACCATGTGGCAATTCGAAGCACTATCGTAACATCAAAGAGTACGTGCCACTCCGTAGTTGCAGGAGAGATATAACCAGTCACCTTCAACGGCTGAAAACATCTCAAGCAAACATCAAAGGTGAATGGCATCTGATACTTTTGAGAGCTGGGTTATTTGATGAAGATGGGGAGACGCTCACAATCTGTCCCCTGCACAGAGATATTTTTGGTACTATCTGGAATTCAAGTAGACCAGTTGCAAAATGCCATCATCCACTTCATGGCCGAAGTAGGGCTAAGCATGAAAGAGGGATTTCGTTGGACATTTCAAAAGAAATTCAAGCTTACTGGGGAGTTCTCGTGCCCATTGGATCAGGTATTTGTGAACTGTGTGGTTTACTCAGTTTCCCTCTTTCTTCTTTCTTTCTTTCTTTTTTTCTTCCAATACTTACTCATTCTGTTCTTTAAATTCTAGGTATATGCATCAGGTGCAGAAAATTACATTTAGAAGAAAGAGGGAAAAGAGAAGCACGAAAACTTCAGGTGAGTATATAGTAACCTCAAAACTGGTTCCGTTGGTCACACAATTTTTTTGTTTATTTGGAAATTTAGCATCAAAGTCTGAATTATGAGGAAACAACTAAAGTCGCTGTGGTTACTAGAGCAGTTCGATCCCATGGTGTCTTACCCTTACTTTTTACAAGAAAATCAGGCAGTTAGAGCCGAAGAAAGTATTGCATTATAATATTATTTATATCGCTCAGAGTTCTGCGTAGGATCCCTCTCATCAATCCACTCATTCTTTCATTTCTTCAATTCTTCACTCGCCCACTTTATCGCTGAATCACATATTTTTTTCATTCATTCATTCTCCTGTATGTGCGTTCGTCTGTTCGTTCGTTAGTTCACTCCTTACTTTCTTTCCTTCGTTTGAACTTCATTCAGTAAGTCCCTATTTGTAATTTTTTACATTTACCAGGTGACATCTAAACACACAGGCGATGTTGAGAATCCTCCTTATGGCGATCTTAAAAGCCATGTGGTAAGTTTCCGGCTTTCAGGGACGCTTCCCCTACAATCCGTTGAACGGCATTTGGATATTGCTGATCCTTTTACAAAAACTAAATTACGGTTTAACATTCTCCACGCACATTTACTGTCATCTACCCTGGATAATATTTTCCTTATTTCAATCAATTTTCGAATACCTCTGTTGAAATCATTTATTCCCCCCCCCCCCCCCCCTTTCTTTTTCCTTCTATTTTTTTTTCTTCTATTTTCAAATGGAGTTTATTTCGAAGTTTCTCTTGCAGTAATGTAAATGACTGAATGAAAATAAACATTAAGTCCTGTTATCATTTAATTACGTCTTCAGGAACAGGCGGCTCCTTTGGATTCAAACCCTACCACTGAATTAGGCGACTTCATAAACGTTAGAGAAAATCGTCTTGTGGATGAGTGTCCGGTATGTTTATTTTTACTCATGCTTTGATTTAACACTTAACATAAACGACAGATTAGTTTACAGATATTAATCATCTGCATTGCTCTTTATTTTTCTAGGCCCAATGTAATGAACATGAAGTGAGCATTGGTAGTCCTCTAGATGAGTCATTGCCAGAAGAAAACATTTCATATGAATGGTGTTCTATTCCATGTGTGAAATCGGGACTGAAAGCGGTGAATGAGTTTATCCGCTCAGCTCCTTGTGCTCGTGGTAGGGTAGATTCAGTGGTTCGTCAGTTAAGTATACCTTGGAAGGAAGCTGCACCAAGCACACAGAGATATTACAGACAGAAGGGGAAAGAGATCATTGAAGTGGCTCTGGATTGCCTTGCTCCAGGGCAAGCCATAGAATTACTTTCAGAGTTGATGAAACATATGGAGAAAAAAGAGAAGCAAAATAGTGTATACTGATGTTAGCGAAATATCGCGCCTGATTAAATTGTACGAAGAGGCCAACAGTTGGTTTACTAAAAGGCAAATCCTAGCTGTCAGTATTTGTAAACGATTACTCTAAAGCACAACTTCAGCTGCTTATTCCTAGAGTAAGCATTTGGGCGATAGATGAGGCAAGAAGGCATGCAGCTAGGGTAGGGGTGGGTAAACTAGTGCTACAGATGGAGGCCATTACACGCGCAAGACTGGATCCAAGCAAAATAGATCATTTTCTAGATTTTATCAGCAGACTAAATTTCGTGCAAGATGTTGCGTACGGAACAAAAACGCTAAAATTGTCGAATGGGGAGAAGATGGAGATTCCAAACGTGGTTAGGACAGTTATCGCTTCAAGGATTGTGGACTTATACCAGCAGTACTGTCAGGAAACCGGTTTCCTTTCACATGGGAGGTCAACCCTCTTCAGTATTTTACAGGTACGTATCAAAACAAAATCATGATTCAAAATCAGAAGAAGAGCGAAAAAAGAAAGAAAAATTGGGTTTTTTTATATTCTCTTATTCTCGAAGATATCATTATATGCATTGTGTCATGTTTCTTAGTTTAAACTACTTCTTCAGCTTGATTAACTGAAAATTCCTTTAGCCATATAGTGGGGATTAGAAAAGAGCAAACGCTCCGAGTGAGAAAAGCAGTAAATATGAACACGAGGAGAAAAATATAACAAAATGTCATTATTGTATAGATTTGCGCAGCATCACAAAAGAAGTCTTTGGCAGGACTTGACAACATCGCTACAGAGCGATCGCAAGCCTTCGATACCCTCGAAGACGTTGTAAACAGGCCAGGAAAGTTAGGTAAGCTCAGGTTGATTTAAGTTTTGTCCCGGGGAGACT
The DNA here is from genome assembly GCA_964035705.1 of Porites rus. Taxonomy (NCBI): domain Eukaryota; kingdom Metazoa; phylum Cnidaria; class Anthozoa; order Scleractinia; family Poritidae; genus Porites; species Porites rus. The sequence goes on from OZ037993.1 coordinate 19,152,700, forward strand.
TGAATCTTCCCATTTTGTTTCTATATAATGCTATTTTTCAGTGCACCTTTAACACTCAAACCACCCAACTCCTAGGCCAATTTAATTTTTGGACTTTTTATTTCTTCTTTAAGGTTTGTCGAAACCAATTTTTTTAAAAAGCATATATTTTATACTGTACAATTTGAACAAAGGCCGGGCCACTTAACGCAATTTAGCATATATGAGCGACTTTATCTTAAATAGTAGTAATTAAAAAAAAGAGTGGTAACATTAGCGTGCCTTTTTAAAGGTAAAAATTCAGCCTGGGTTCAAGGTGTTAAAGATCGCTTGAAAGCTGGTAAAAGCTACCTTAAGACAAACTTCAAGATCCGCGTTTCTGAAGGAAGCCAGTGTGCTGATCATTGCCGGGTATTTGCGTTGTCTGACCCTGAAGATCATCTTTGTGAGCATGAACACACGACATCATGTCAAAGCTGCGACAATATCAAGAATGTTCTTGAGGAAATAATAGAACTGGTATTGTCGTCAAGAGACCTTCACTTCGGGTAAACGATTACTGATACCATGTTCTATAGTGTTCTTCTTTCAAAACCAAAAACCTAAACTTACTTCTTAAGAAGTAACTTGCAGTCAAAACCAAAGAAAGAAGACCGATTTCTCCCCTAACAGATTTTATATTGTTCAGTTTATCGTTGATCGTTTCATTTCATACATGTAAAAAAAATTCTTCACAGGATATTACGAGAAGATATATATTGTAATTTTACCTGATCATGAAGAGTAAGTTTTCTAATTGTCATTATTGAAATTGGAAATGGGTTGCTCAGGTGACTGAAATCTAAATTTGTTTAACTTCGCAAACAATGCCGCGTTTACTTCATTAAAAAAAGGATCAGGAAAAATATACCGTGCAAAGACAAGCAAATGATGTCGCCCTAAAATGTCAAGAAATTATAATTACACCTTTGATAACACAAGGAAACCATCAACTTTTTTATTTTGATTTTTAGATATCAAGACGAAAAGGAGGAACTAGAGCATGACATTAGTAACGCTATAGACAAGATTGAGCGATGGAAGGCCCGCATCTTAAGAGCAGTACACCAGGACGTAGCAAAGGATGATATCCTGAACAATATGACGCCAGAGCAAGCTTTAATTATCATGGATTGAAGTATAGGGAAACGCAAGGAGAGTGGTTTGGAAAGAAAGGCCTCTCTTGGCATGTCACAGCCGTGATAACAAAACCGAAGGAAGAGTTTGAGGTATTTTCTGCAGACATATCCTACATCTGACTATGGGCATATCCAAAATGGTGCATGATGCTTTGTCTGTCTCTGTATGTACTACGCCGCTCAGTCGGATTATGCGCAAATCCTTTTTTGACAACATGGAACTAAACTTATACGAAACGTAGGAATTGCATGCCAAACTTTTACCTTTTAAAAGGATACCTGTAGGGATCTCTTCTCGGAAGAGATCCCTGTTTCTTGACACTGTGTTGATTCTCGTGAACGACCGTTTACAGGAAGTTTGACGGTATATTCCTTAAATTACCATTTCAGTGTCAGATATTGTAGTAGTCGAATTTGTGTCCTAACTAGAAGAAATGCTGAGTTTCCTACTTATTCCCTGAGTAACAGTAGAGTTATCCACATTCACTTGCTGTACAAAATACGTAAAGGCAATGTATAAATTAGGTATTGACAGTGGAGGTAGGTCGGTTTCCGCGTGACAGGTTAAAAGCTTACACTGATTACTTTATTTGCACATTCTACTGAGAAAATAATCCCTTGAGATCTTTAGCTATGAAGTGCAGGAAGATACGAGGCATAGTTATAGTGAAGGGATGAAACAACAAGTTGACAACAGATAGGATTACTAGAAGAGTAGGTATTTGAAAGTCAGTGAGCTTTCCTGTTGTACTTTATTTAACGTCATGGAGCCGATAGTGTCAGGAGCGTAGCGTCCATATACGCACATACGCTCATGCGTACAGCTGAAATCTGGAAAAAAACTATATATATATATTTTTTTTTTATTTCCTGAAAGCATTTTTATCATTTTAATCAGGATGACCGATAACCTTTTTGCTACAAAAACACCTTATATTGGGGTGAAAGACGAAAAAATATACCCTTACTTACCCCTCACAGCATTTTCCTTCGTATTTATTCCCAAAATGACATTTCCGAAACACCGTAAATTTAAAAATTTTCTAGGGGAGTAGAGACCCCCCTAGTTGGCGCTCTAACTTTTCTTCCAATGCGTACACCTTTAAAATCTCACGCTACGCCCCTGAGTGTAACATTATTTCTTATGCTCATATGTATAGGTAAGGACACACGTTCATCTGCTGGATCACTGCAGCCAGAATTGGTTTGCTGTTGCATCTATTTACGAGAACACGCTTATGGAAATAAAGAGGAAGTTACCTGAGATTGTCGAGGCGTTTACACGTAGTGATAACGCTGGATGTTATCACTGTGCTCTTTTATTGCTAAGTATCCCTGGTATTAGTCAACGTACAGGTGTAACTACAAGCCGATACGACTTCAGTGAATCAAACAGTGGTAAAGATATATGCGATCGCCATATTTCTCCTTTGAAAAGTCATATACGTACGCCAGTACGTCAATGCAGGAAATGATGTCGAGAAGGCAAAAGATATGAAGAAAGCAATAGATTCTTACTCCGGGGTTAGAGGTTGCCGTGCATCAGTGGTAAAGGTGGACACTTGCGCACAGGATCTGCATAATCACAACTGGAACGGAGTACTGATGTTTTCAAACTTCAAGTTTTGCGCAGACGGAATCAGGGTGTGGAAAGCCTTTAATGTTGGAGAAGGAAAGTTCGTTCGTTACGATAAGCTAATGAAGAGAGGAACCAGCCAGGGAAGTACCCGATTGAAGGTCATTGAGCCCTTCACATCCCTGCGTGTGTCGACTGGCTTCTTGTACAAAAATAGCAAAACGACGGAAAACAAAAGTGAACCTTGTGAATTCAGTTGCCCTCAACCAGGCTGCATCAAGTTATTCAAAACGACAACAGCGTTGCAAAACAACCACCCGGACTTTGGCAAGCACATTTTTTGCACCCAAAAGGATTCCATTCGTGACAGTATTAAGCGTAAATGGGCTAACGCATGCATCAACCTACGCCCTTCATATATTCCATCTAAAAAAAAACCTTGAAGGATTGAACCAAGAAGAGTGCAGAGCATTGCCAGAAATAGTGGACATTTCGCGCCCGTGATTAATTGTCAGCGGAATCTCATTTCCAAAATGGCGGACAAAAACGATCGTAGTCAGGGAAAGCGTATCCCCTGCGATTTTTTAAATAATTTGAGTTCTGTGGATCTGTTTTACGAAGAAAAAAGCTGGAATGAAACACCTTGCAAGAAAATGTTAGGTTTATACTCGGCCGAGCGGCTGATAGAAACAAAACAGTACGCGGCTGTACCTTTCGTGACATTTTCGTGACATTTTCGTGACAATTTTGTTTTAAAACCAAGCCTGGTAGGCTAATCGAGGATTTTTGAATGCCTGGAACCTAGTTTATATCCCGTGAAGCATCTCTGGAGTTGTAGCAACAACCAAAATGGCGATTCGGTGAGGTTTGGAGTTGTGAAGCTTTGTCCGACCGAAATAAGTCATTCGCAACCATGGCGTCCATTACTGGACTACAGATGGAAAACTGCGGGAAATGATGCGCCTTTGGAAGTTTTTTTCCAGTGCAAAAATCGTCCTTTTAATGACTGTTTTGGAAACATCTTCCATCGCAGAAGTGATATCGAGTCGTGCAAATTTACTTCAGTGAAGGGTTTATCCTCTAATCGACGAGTATTCCGCATGACTTCGGCAAGATTTTAAGACAATGTATGGAGAAATGGAGCGTACAACGAGAGATAAAAGTGGCCACTTCGGGAAGTAAGTAAACCTACTTCAAATTAGCTATTTTTAACCCAGATGCGAAGGTTGCACAGCACTTAACATGTTTCGAGTCGTGCACCGAACACCCGTGAGCTCATAATCGATATATTTGAAAAAGTTTCCTTTTCTCCATACATTTTCTTATACGAATTCGCAGCCATTGTGGTCTTGGTGCGCACGCGCAACCGCCATCTTGTCCCTAATTTCTGGCAATGGACTACCCCACTGCTGAGCCTGGATGGGCCTTGAAGAAAAACAAGAAGACCGGGCGATTTTCAGAACATGTCAAAGAGTACCTTCTTAAACTGTTTCTTGATGGAGAAGAGACAGGAAATAAGAGCGACCCTGCCGTTGTTGCCTCAAACTTGAAGTCACTTCGTGGACCAGATGGCGTAAAATTGTTTTCTTCTAAAGACTGGCTCAGCGCTCAACAAGTTACATCATACTTTTCACGTCTCGCATCGGTCGCTAAGAGTGGAAAGCTTTCTTTAAACAAGAAGACTGTAATGGAGGAAGAAGATATGCTCGATGCCCTTGTTGAGAGAGGAGAACGAGAGTCCATGCGAGAGAAAGTTTTTCACTTTGTAGACTTATAGAAGGAGCTTAAAAACCGTTGAGAAAAAGATTGGACAGAGCCGATTAGCAGCTAGATAGGAGATACCTGTTACCAATGCCCGTTATAACGCGTTCTCTCTAGGTGCTCTTCATAAGAATGACAACACATTTTCTTTATTAATGAAAACTTTTTGTTGTAAATTAAAAATTTATCCCATCTCCGCACACGGGGCTCTGCAACCAATTTTCAGGCCCCGGTTGTTCGAACGTTGGTAAGTACTATCCACCGGATAAATCATTACCCAGCAGATAAGTGCTAGGGAAACCAATTGCGTTATCCAGTGGATAGATTTTTATTCGGTGGATAGCGCTATCCAACGTTTGAACAACCGGGATCTATTTCTTTCTAAGTTATGTAATATTGGAAGATGTGTTGGCTCTTGTACATTGTATACAACGTACAGCAGCTCATTATATCACCTTATAAGGCTATAAAATACATTTAAAAAAGAGCTTACCCTTTGCCAGACAAAGCAAAAATACGAAATTTGTAAATGACATCAAAGTAAACCATTTTCTAAAGCAGCAAGCAAAAGAACACTTCCCGTTGATTACACAATGGACTTTATTACCGCAGGTTAGTTTTTTATTGCAGGCGCATAAGCAATATGGCGGAAGAAAGAGTTGTGGTTGATGTGGCCCTTCTGTCGTAATCGTTATGTCCAGAAAATGATAACCGTTGTCAATTTAAATATCAAAATGGGCATTAGAGTATTGGCGTTTTCAACAGCACCAAATCTGAGAAATAAGTCGCAGCCTGTGTTTTATCGCACTACTCAGTCTTTCTGAACGGCAATGGAATGTGCACTTTTGGACGGCTTTATGGCTGATATAATCCCGTGGAAAGATAACAATGTAAAGAGAAGCTTAGAATCTCCTATTAGGAAGTTTTTCTTGCAATTTCTTTCAAAAGTACTGGGGAAATGTAACCAGTCCTCATGAATTGTAGCATTATCGTAAGTCAGTAAAACGATCAGTTTGCAAATGGTGACCAGTAAAACCTCGGTATTTCTCTTAAACTATTGCAATACCCAGAAGTTTTATATACCAGAGCAAAAGACAATACCTCTGCGTAAATCATCAAGTATTTCACTTTACTTGAAGCTCTGCGAGAACTTTGTTATGCCTATGTGGAAAGTTTGAGCCAATTCTGTAATGTGCACTGTAGCACCTTTTGCATGGTTTTCTCATGGATAGCCTCTTAATTAATGTTAATAGCAATTTTCTTATTTAGATGATTGAGATATCAGTTGAATAGGCTAATTTCAAAAGCAAAATGGCGGTCACTGTGACGTCATATATGACGTCATCATATCTTGACTAACCTTAACAATGCTAAAATAATATCTCAGATACCTGGTAGTTCAAATCTTCTTTAAAAAAATTGTGTGTTTAAATTAAGAGGGAATCAAAGGTTTGTTTATAAATCCAAGATGGCGACCAAAATGAGGGTTTAAGTGAGAAATTTAAAATTCGATTTACAAAGTGAAAACTACCGTTCTATCCTTGCTATCATGCATTTTTGTGACGCTTTTTACTCAAAGATTTAGATTATACATGTTTTGTTTGTTCCCCTTAAGTGAGCCATACAACCCTCCTAGCTGACGGACTATAACCCCTCACTGTTTTATACACCATTTTTGACAGACAAGGTACCCGTTTTGTATACCTTTTATTGACAAAATGATACCTCTCTTACATACATAGTAACGAGTACCTACTACCTAGACCGCAATCACAGACTCCCTCACCTTTCATATACTTCAATTAGTGAAATCCCTACCCTTCATTATGTCTGAATTTTACTAGTGATGACCCACCCCAATCTCGACAGTCGCGTATTCCCAGGGAGCAAAGCGTGACTCTGGCCCGAGCGAGTGCGAAGGAGACTACATGGTTCCTGGCTCAAACATTCCTAAGGTAGTCTCTAGTTTAATTTGTAATGAGAAGAATAGTTTTCTCGGTGGCTTGTAAGTATAAAGGCTTACTAAAGTAAAACATCACTAAATCAGAGCTGGAAAAATAAACCTGGATTCGTCTTAGTTAATGATTTGTCAGAGGATGACTTGCCTGGACCTCTGCCCACTGAGTAAGTAGTGAGGGGTCCGGGGGGGGGGGGGGGGTTCCTGACCCCCTTATCAGACCTGACGCTTGTTTGAGATTAAAATTCGTACATCGACGGGATGGTATATCACTTTTTAACTGGCTGGTTTTTTTCATGAAACGCGCGTGGCATTTTGCCTCTAAACTGTATGTATCCCAAATTACAAGTTTTGCCGGCTTATAATTGGTTATACCCTTCCTGTTAGTGCTGCCGAAGCTGAGCGTTCATTCTCTGGATTAGGACGAATCAAGTGATATCTCAGATGACCGGTTGTCAGGACTTGCACTCATGCACTTAATTCATGATCTTAACATTGATGTTAACGAGATCTGTACAAACTTTTTTACCAAGCACAAGAGGAGGATGTTTCAAGGGTGCATCCTTAACGAGTAGAATTTAATGTTTGGATCCCCCCCCCCCCCCCCAATCAAAAATTCCTGGATCCGGCCATGGTAAGTAAGCTTTAAACCTAATTACTAGCCTAGCAGGGAAATCTACCTGTCCCGGACTACTGGAAGGCACTTTTTTCGAGCCCTGATTTACGTTGACTCGCTGCACACACCAACAAGATACAATTTTATCGCCAAAGATCGATTTATTCTCTTTACATTCTCCTGTCAATGAAAACCAACGAACATGTAGGAATGAGTAGCGTGCTCACAGGTCTCACAGCAATCTATGAATTATTTGTTTCCCTCCTCCATGTCTTCAACGCGGTACTTGTCATGAAGACGCTGGAAAGCTGTGTCCTTGTTTGATTTTCGGTTTGACACGTTTCTTCGACCACTGACCTGTTGGCTAAATAAAGAAATGGAGTTTACTTACAGAAAATATTTGACCTGGGGATGTGTGAATTAAATTTTAGAGGAGTAGTGGAATTACACTTTTAAACTGGATGCGTGCCTGTTGGTTGCATTGTTGGTTGCATTGTTGAGTAGGGATATGTATTAGGATTATTATACTACCACATGAGAAATTGCTGCAATTTGATTGGTTTAGAGCAGTGGTAATTCAGCTTAATTTGAAATACCTACATCTGAAAATTACAAACCTTTTGTGGGTAGTAGTATAAAAAAATAATAGCATAATTTGTAGTGATATTTGGCATAAATACCACTCGTGATATTTCAAAATTGTCCAAATTACGCATTACAATTTTGAAATATCACTCGTGGTATTTATGCCAAATATCACTACAAATCATGCTATTACCTATACAAAAGTCCTTTACATGAACATATATTAATAGTGACTTTCGTTGTCGGTTTCCAAGTCAGTAGTTATATTTTCTCTCGGTATAGTTCTGGCCCTGAGAAGGTCAATTTTGATAGCCGAAATATTGCCCTATAATAAATCAGCCCTTTGCCGTAGTGCCTGCCCTGCATTGAGTTTTGTTTTATTACAGTTTGTTTACGTCCTTTTCTGCCAAGGTCACGATGATAAAACTTCGCGCGTGGGCAAGGTACCGGCTGCCATACAGAGCTACACTTGCGGAGTTTTCAGGATTTCAAACCCTTAATGACAATCTCATACCCAAACGTGTGTGCATGTAACCCCTCTCGGATTACCTCTTAAGCGGCTGGAAAATGCACATTGCCAAAGCTATGAGCACACCAAGAATGCCGACGATAATCATGGAGATGTAAAAAGTCTTCAAGGAACCTTTGGGCTTCTCTTCTTTGTCTTTCTGTTTTATTTGCTTGCTGGCGAGGACTTTAGGAAGTGCTTAAGGCAGAAAGAAAACAAAAAAGTTACCATTGAACGGAGTGAAAGTTGTCTCTGTCTTGGTATTACGAAGCTATTGTCTGTCGGGACCAATCTCGACCTAGATTAGCTTCCCACGCAGACGTTCTTAGGGGCTCGTCACGCGTTCCTGCCCCATGTTCGTGGGATAGGAACGCGTAACTAACCCCTAAGAACGTCTGCGTGGGAGGCTAGACCCAGATCTCTTCTGCGCATGATCGCGGAGTCAGAAACGGAAGCAGTGGGGACAAGAATGTACAGGGACAAGAAGAAGCCAGCTGCGGACTTAATACTCTCTTGAATTTTATAAAGAAAGGCATTTCACAACACGAATTGCGTATTTCAATATTTTTTTGGAAAAATAGTTTTGCAACAAAGGCGTATCGTACTGTATGGTATGCATTAGATAATAGCCTGATCCACAATCAGTTTGGCCTCATTTAGGGGGTAAATTACATTCATAGACTGACTTTCATAGTCACCCTCCCGGGCCTACACCTCTTTTTAAATAATACATTTCATGGTGCAGACTTTTCCATGTGATTTTCGAACAAGAGCGCAAATGTGAATCTTCAACTTGGATTTATGTGACTTGCATGTTCCTCCTACTAGAACTGGTTTCTCTGGTTTAGTTTTCATTCGAGCAAAACCTAAAAGAAAAAGAAAAACCATGCTAAGCTAAATTTTATCTCGTTTTCAAATGCAGCCCTCCGATTAACACATATAAACACTATAAGTAGGTTGAGTATGATCGTCCGGGTGAACGTTGTCCTGAATAGGACTGTTTTTGTTGACAATCACTGACGTTTCGACAACCTGTGTGGTAGTCATCTTCAGAGTCAAAGTGGGTTGTATCACGTTAGTTGATGGTATTGAACTCTAGTTATTGGTCAATTTATTCGCGATATTGTTGGTCTCTCAGTTATACCGTCTTATACTTGAACCCTGCTAGGCCCAAAAATGTCTGACCGCTTAATATTCTTTCTGGGTACACCGTCATTTAAGGCGACGTAGTTTCAGTCATCCTCATCCTCGGAGACCCAGGTGCAGTCAGTAGGGTCGGGAGAAAAGGCGCGAAAAAAGTTTTCAAGCACCGGCCGAAGAGGCAGGCCCTGAGTACCGACTCGGTCACCAGACCATTTCCAAACGGTCAAGCAAATGCTGGCTCCTGATTGGGCACAAAAAATCCTTTGCCGGTATTATTGCTCCCAATCGGCCAACAGTATCCCCTGAGTTATTTTCGTGTGTTCGTACACGACGGTTATTTTTTTCGCCATACTTGCAAAGAAATGCACGCAGTCAGGAAACTTTCAGTTTGATAAAGACACCGTCCATTTCAAAATACTGTCTAGCCGAAAACTAAAACATGGAACCGTATGTAACGGTATTTTAAAGACGCTTTTCCAAAAATACAAACTTGAGCTTACAACTAGCTTGCATCGATCACACCTTCGTAAATATCTCTTACGATACCTTGTAATCGGTCAGAAACAGAACTTTCTCGGTGCAAATTGGAGTGGTCCTGCTGATATCATCCGAAACGTTTTCCTGAGTCATCGGTATTTCCTTCGTTTCTTGTTAGGGAAGTAGAAAATGAAAGTTTCCCTTGCACGCACAACCTTGGTGAACGAACAATAATACAAAGGATTTTTGTGCCCAATTATAAGCCAACATTTTCTTTACCATTTGGAAATGGTCCGGTGAGAGTCGGTACACAGGGGCTCTTTCACCTGGTCTTGAAAACTTTTGTCGTGACCTTTATCACTCGACTGACTGCCCGTGGGTTTCCGAGGATTGCTTTCAGTTAATAAACACAAAAAGGAAAACTAATAATGTATGCGTTTCGTCTGAAATATCAATTTTACATGCAGCTCTTATGCCGCTCGATGGCCTACATGAGAAAAACGAATGTGTGCACTCTTTATTCGAGGGAAGCGCTTACTCAAGTATATAAAATAGTTTGAGATTTTTCAGTCTAGGCTTTTCTGTTTTGGGTCAGAATAATTGTCCTGAATTCAAACTTACCAATGAAGTAATAAGTTTCTACATCCTTTCTAATAAAATCCAGAGCTCTGATAGCCTTGTTTGCATGGTGCTCCCCACATTTTAAAGAGGCGAGGATTTTTCCCTGGGTTGCGTCGCACGTTTTGTATCCATGGTGATCAACGCTGTAGATGTCGACTGTTCCTGAATAATTCATCAGTAAGGGAGACCCACACTCGAAGTTTAACGTGCAATTCGTTGTCATCCAAAGTAGTTCAGCATGTTTATGTTTACTACGATAGAATTAATCAGTTCCATTCAGTTGGAGAATTGATAATAGTAAATTGGGTAATTTCTTATGTATATATATCGAGCGCCCAGGCTATTCTGATGACAAAACCGTGATTGTCCGGTATTGTTCACAACTTGAAGTGGTCAGGCTTAAAAAAACCCCGATTTGTATGTCAACTGCTAATCGGCTACTAGGATGTTTACCGGTCGGATTATGACTGGCTTTTTCACGAAATACTACAATACCGTATTTATTCGATTTACCGCCCTGGGCGCTTATTAAATTTTTGGACCTTGAGAGTGGGCGCTTATTAAATTTTCACGATTTTCAGCAAGGGAAGTATGTTTATTTTGCAACAAAACAATAAAAGCTAATAACAAAACGCGAAGAAGTAACAAAGCAAGGTTTCTCTAAAATAGTCTGAAGAAAGTTCCGTCCTCGGGAAAGTCTCTTATTAGAATTTATTCGCTCAAGTGGGTGGGGTGGGGGTGAGCGCTTATTTGAGTTTGATTGGGAGGAGGAGGGGGTGGGCGCTTATTCGAGGCTGGGCGCTTATTAACTTTTTCTGCCTTTAGGATAGGCGCTTATTCGAGGTGGGCGCTAATTCAAGGTTGGGCGCTTATTCGAATAAATACGGTAGTCTTTAAAATGCAGGCCTGACCTCTATCAGGTGAGTAACATTATTCCGCAATGATATTTGCTGAAAGGAGTTGCATGATGGAATTAAGGTTGTGTTCACACTATAACGGATAGCCTTTGCGCCGGCACGAAAACCATACCGGTTACGGCTTCTGTTCACACTAAGAACGGTGATTTCGGCGCGACTTCTGTAACGGGACAAGGCTGCGTTGCGCCGATCTCTAAAGTGGAGAGTCACATATCGGACAGGTGTTCATGTTCCACCAGGTAGCTTTTGGTGTCGGTACAAAAAACTATACAAATTGTTAACCCTTAGCATCGAAAACTCGGCACACGCAGCTCTTGTCAAGATTGTCGAGTGAGTTTGAGGCTAAACCTGCCCGTTAACATAGTTGGGGAGCGGGCAATATTTTATTCCGGCCATATTCCAGAATAAAAATGAATGAAATAAACTCTATAAACCGCTTGCTATGGCGCTCATTGCATTGCAATCTCTGCTTGATATAAAATATTGAGAAGTAATTAATCTTCTAAACGACTGAAATGAATTGTCCACTTGGGAGACGACTCTCATAAATGAAGCCTCTCACTCACAGATATTATTATCGTTACATAGTCAATCAAATTTGACAGTCACAATATGATTTCCCTGTAGACAAATACCGTATTTATTCGATTAACCGCCCGGGGCGCTTATTCCAGGTGGGCGCTTATTAATTTTTCACTATTTTCAGCAAGAGTAGCATGTTTATTTTGCAACAAAACGCAAAGATGTAACAAGGCAAGGTTTCTGTAAAATACTCTGAAGAAAACTCCTTCTTCGGGGAAAGTCTCTTCTAGTAGTTATTCAATTTTTTTCGGGGGTGGTAGGGGCAAGGGAGGTGGGCGCTTATTTGAGTTTGAGTGGGAGAGGGAGCGGGGTGGGCTGGGCTGGGCGCTTATTAACGTTTTCTGCCTTTAGGAAGGGCGTTTATTCGAGATGGGCGCTAATTCGAGGTTGGGCGCCTATTCGAATAAATACGGTAATTTTCTATTGAAAGGAAAAGAATGCATCTATAGAGGGGGAGTTCGTGGGGAAACGCCAGAAAACGCTTTAAACTTCACAAGTCTGAAATAAGTTCTACCAAGAAAAATATTCTTTTAGAAAGTAAAAGGAACGTCTGACCTCATAAGCAGTTTTTGCCAATCAACGCTGTGAGTTTCGGACATCGCTGAAGAAGAGCAAAATATCAGCAGCGTTACAAAGCTAAGCTGCAACTGCGTCATTTTGAGCCAATATAAGTGGCAACAGAAAATTGTTCTTCGACATCTTTTTGTTGGGTCAGTCTCTTCGTCCATAAGTGATGTCATAGTCATAATCAATGGTTAATTCCTGCGTCAAGATCGAGCATTAACGCGCGCAAATGCAAATATATCTGATGGAGCAGTTATCAATTGATCATACAATTGGCCAATAATGGACTGCGAGCAGTCTCTCTTTTTCTTCCGGTTTAGTAAGGGGAGTGCACGCGCGAAGCGAGGGCGGTAGCCCGAGAAGAAAATCATCTCTTTTTTCGTGCCTCTCCCATCTCGCGCCATCAGTCACGCGCGTGGCCCTTTGCGCGTCTCGCGTTTTGCTCGACGGACTACAGAAAAAAGAGAGACTGCTCGTAGTCTGGCCAATAACGATGTGCGCAAAAATTTAAATAAGCTTAGCAGATTTCGAAGCAGGTGTAAGTAGCGTGAATTTCAGACATTCCTTCGAGTCGCATGCTCCTCTCCGCAAAGAGGAGTAAGCGATTCAAATGAATGTCTGAAATTCAGTCTAAGATCTAAGTAGAACCATGAGTTTCTGGTAGAACCTAGTCATTGGTTATTACTCCTAAAGCGGCTACTGCAAAACCAGGGTATTCAAGGTACTTGGGAGACTACGGGCGCATATTTCGCTAGTTATCCTAATGTACACATGGACGAGACAAAATAGGTCTTCATTTTGAAAGCTTTACTGCATTATGTAACACGGATAAATAAAATTTCGTGACATGATATATATATATTTTATACATTTTCTATTTTTTAAGCTACCAGTTAAATAGTGTCCACAGTCACTGACCAAAAGTAAATATTCCGACACTAAAATACTATTAACTCATCATTAGTAGAACGATCATTACAACACAATATGCATTTATGCGTACCAGGTTAAATATAGGTCTATATAATGATTTCTTCTGTGGCACATCATTATTGCCAATTGATTTGCTGATTTTGAACAGAATTTTAGCTGAACTGGTTTTGTTCCCTTTTCACGGCAACTGCATGGTGACGTCGCCCTTAATTCAGCCCTGCGTAAGTGCACCTGCCAACTTCACATTGTAAAGATTTACATTCTTTTGTATATTGCCTAAACACTCCGGGGAGAGTTTTATGGATCCCAAATTTTGTGTTTTAGCTGCTGCTTGACATTTAAACTTTTCCAAGAAGAGTCGGATCCTGTTGTTTGTGTCTTCAGGAATCTCCGTCTTTCCTTCCTTTTTGTATCGCAGCCACAAGAGCGAAGCGTATTCAGGGTCCTTAGCATCGCCAAAATTTAACAGTGTAAATCTGTCGTTGGGTGGTACGCGGGTACGGAGCAGTCTCATCGCGTTGAACATCCTTGAAAGGTATTTACTCATCTTGAGCAAGCATTTGCTCAGAGTGGGAACAGGGTCCTGATTGCAGTGGTTGTATTCTTTGTTGGATTCTCCCCAGTTTTCAATCATTGACACCCACAAGTCGTGAGTTGAGAGTGGATTGTTGTATTGTACAAGTCTACCCATTATTTTTAGCTGCATTCCTCCCACTACATGTCGTATGGCGCCGCGGGTGTGATATGCCTCTGCTGCGTAGAGTAAGGCCTCAGCGAGAAAACCTAGGATACGAAACTTCATGAACAATATTCAACTATCCCCCGAAGGGGAGGTGAATAGTGGCCCGCAGGAGCGGGCCCTTAGGATTGTGTGTAACACATTTAGTAGAGAACTCTCATCGTCTTAACTGCGCCAATCTACCTGGCCTACAAAATAGGCGTTTACAAGATCTTGCTACCTTAAGTATAAAGTTAAATATGGTTTATTTGGTGTTAAGTCATCCAAATAGCACGTAAGAAATGTGGATTTTCATTTACCCAGATTTAATAGTGTACGTTAATTACGGGAAACATTCTATAAGGTACTTTGGACCAGATATTTTGTCTAGATAAGACAGCAAAATCAAGGACAAACCTACCCTAGCTACAATCCTTTAAGTCCAGCATATGGCGTATTAACCTTGTGGATCTTATAAGTGACAACTGTGGCTCTTGCCTTATTTGTGCAATGTAGTTCTTGGAAATTTTTAGAAATATTTTTAGCATTTTCTGTATATTTTAGTGGGGATAATTCTGTAATATTTTAACTTTTAACTTTTTATAAATTCTAAATTTTAGAGAATCATAAATTTACCTAATGATAACATATATAAACTCATTTAGATATATATTTGTTTATTTTTTTCCTATTATTTTAGTGTCTCCAATTAGCTTTTATAAGCTAAAGACATCGACACTTAAATAAAGTCATGTTTATGTTTATTATAATCAGTTTATCTTGTCCGCGATTTTTTAAACAAGGAAATAACCTGCTCAATAACCAATCATCTCTGAAGCGAGACCGCGGAGGAAAACTCTACCCTCCCCTCCCCCACGTATCCTGACGAGCACATTGGTAAAAGAATGCAATGACAGTGGAAACCTCTCCACAACTGCAACCTTGAGGACAGGAGAAAGAGGCCGTTGTAGAGAGGTGGCCGTTATTGGAGGTTCGACTGTATACTTTTAAAAATTACCTAAATTTCGTGCCTTGTATCCGCCATTGTTTGACATTTTTTCCACGCGCAATTGGTACTGATCGTTATGAGTTTTTCTAAAGTCTTTGAGGGATATGCCTTCAGGGTGTCTCATTGCGCTTTGATTATTCAAATTCTGGAATGCCGCCAGCCAAGAGTTCAGCGAGTCTTTGAATCTTTGACCCATTTCATTAATAGCTTCACTCGTCAAGGCGTCGAAGAAATCTTTGTTATACTTGAAGACCTTGTAGTAAGCACTGGCCAACTCCTGCATTTTGAATTTCACTGTTTGCTCCTTTTGTGCTACAGAGTTAGCAAACCTAGGTGAGAGCTTTTGAAATATGAAGGGCATTGCAAACTCCAGTGTGAACGCGTAAACATTTGTATCAAAAACAAGCTCTGACGGTTTTCCAAAAGTAATTTCAAAAAAGTCGTTAAACTTCTTCGTCAGAAAACCAGCATCTTTACCAATCAACCCAACGTCGTAGTCTGATTTACAAGTGGCGCTTCCGTAAGGCTTAGGAAAACACACTCCAGAATCAGGGATCACAAGGCTTATCAGTTTGCCGTAATCATCTCTGACTTCTTGACAAGCAGTCAAACGTGTGCTGCTCTTTTCGTACAGAATATAGGTTACCAAGAGATATCTAGCGGCTGTTATGTAGAGGAGGTTGATGCAGCTCCTATTATTTTTGGAACGATCCCAATCGTTGTTTTTTGCTTGAGTAAAAAATTCCTGAGCCTTTTTAGCAAGTAATGTAAATGCGGTTAATTCTTTGGTTTTTGCAATTAGGGATTTTTCAAAACTCGGTTGCTGGACCCACTCATCTTTTTGCGGGTGTTTCTTGAACTCGTAGTTTTTGACAATTTCATTCTCTATCCAGAGGATGTCTGGGTCCAGGTTCGATTGTTGAGTTGACGCTGGTGACCTTAAGAAAAAAAGAAAGAAAAAGTAATTTACGCTGTTTAAAAAATCTTTAGACGAACGATAACACTGGGTATAAATAGAGACTCCACCCAAAGGGAGTATCTACCTTTTTCAAGGTTCAGGTATACGAAAGAATTACTGATTTATACACGATTTAAACTACATAAAAAGGGTAGTTATTCACATATTGAAAATAACCTATCATAAAAATATTTCATGGTTAACATCTCTACTTGTAATGCTAGAAGTCTTCCCGTGATGGCGTCCATTTATTTCATTCCTTGGGTTAAGGAAGTATGACTCGAAGAGGTCACATTTTTCAATAGGTGGTATAAGAGAGGGGTTCCCTTTTGTCAGAAATGAGATAAAAAGAAGATGGGAGGTTGAACACCGTGGTGCGGGAGCCGTACAACCCTCCCTTCCCAGGAAATATCGTTCATGAATAATTAAACTGGGACCGGGAAATTTAACCCAAGGGAAGCATGGAAGATAATACGAGATAGCAGAGAGGAAAAAGCTCCTTTTGTTGATGGGCGAAAATCCTTTCTTGCTCTACTGGGAATTAAACAGCGTTCAGGACGTCATACAATAATTTCTGCAAAATACCACCAATACATAGCATACGTGGTAGCTGATTTCCCCATGGGAGGTTCGGTGTCCTTGTTATCTGAGGTCCATTCCGGATCCCCCTCAGCAGTCTCGGTAGCATCCTTGAACATGGAAACAGGGAATAGTTCGCTGTCGCAGACCTAGTATGAAAGGCAAAAACATCAGCTTTTTAAAATACAAACTTTGATGAAGAAGAAAGGAAAAACGTTATGAATTCGCCCAGTTGTAACTAGTCAACAAAGGAAGAATGCGCCGGGTGAATTTCGAGTTCATTTTAAAGTCAGCAAGCTCGTGTAAGTCACAAGCAAGTCTTAAAAGACCCTGTAAAATTATTTCGTGTGCAAACAGATGCATAAATCAATCAAAATATACTTTCAAATGAAAAAATAATACCAGCAGAAGAAAGACACAGTGCGTTGTACCATGGCCACTCATAGACATTAGCACGCCTCAGAGGTGTTCATGGACTATCTTTTGACGGCCTCTACGATTAGAACTTAGTGTCTCAAGAGGAGCAACGGTGAGGCGTGGTGAAAGCCCTTCGCGCCCCCAGCTAAATCCCGACGTCAACGACAAATACTGAATCTGGTTGAGTTTGTTGTTGGTTCTCTCCTTTGTACCGAGAGGATTTTCTCCGGGTACTCTAATTCTAATTTTCAGCCCCCTCCTCAAAAGAACAACACTTTCAAATTTCAATTCGTTCTAGACGTACGGACACGTTTAAATGAGTTCTTAAAATGTCCGAAAGATGGATTTCTACTTTCGCGTAGTTTTTATGTGTACACGTACGTCATTTTTACTCGCGTAAAAATAGAGGCAATGGACGGAAGGCCACGCGAAAACGTAAAAGTTGAGCGAGTTTTACGGTTACGCGCGGCCTTTCGCACATTGCCTTTAATTTATGGGCGTAAAATTTACGTGGGCGCGCACATAAAAATTACGCGACAGTGGAAATTCCCCCTAACTGTTTCATGGGTAAACAAAATTGTAATTTAAGCTCATAAAAATAAATGGAATCACAATGTCTCTTACCACACTTCCTCCAACCAGCAATATGACAAACAAGGTGCTCAGAATATTCACCATATCGTTAATTTCCTGAAAACTGACCATGCAGAAGAAGCTTAAATAAAGATCGTTTATCCCCTTTTTCGCAGTTTTTTAATCATCACTAAAGCCATTCATCTCTAACTTTTCGGAAGTATCAAAAGTAGTCCTTCCCAAAAGAACGGGGTCTCAAACAACAGTTTTATGAACTGATCGTTTTACTCATTTTAATGTCAAGAATATTTAAACAAAACACTATCCCATCTCAACAAAAGAAAATTATCTGTAGAAAACACAGCGTTTAAAAGAGAAGCAACTAATATCCAGATGTTTGGAAATAACTAAGCTAGACTTTTTAAAAAACAGTTTATTCTCTTATCGGCAAATGCCGGGCAAGATCAGGCCATCCGCAAGTGATTCAATATCGCTCGTGGAATTTGTCTCACGACCGACCTGGAGGCCAGCAATAAAATCTGTTTCACTGCTTCAAGACTGATAACTATATTCAATTGGGTAACAAGTTTGCTAATGTTTCTCAAGACTAACATTAAATTGCCAAATGATTTCGTTAATTGATATTTTCATGCATGAACATTGAGTTCAAATTCAGAACCCCCAACGAAATAACATCGTTTCTAAATCTAGTACTACCAATTTAGGTGTCACTACGCAAAAAAGGGGTCACATACCTTTCTAAGTGAAGAACAAATCTGCGATTCATTGAAGAACAAATCTGCGAATTCTCTTCAATCAGGAAAGGCCACGCGGTATTCAGTAAAGCGCTTGTCGTTGTCTTTTTATTTAAGAAATTTCTAACCGAACAAAAAATTTTTTTTGGTTCATAACGGCTACTTAGATAGACTGACCACAAGCAATAAAGTCATTAGCTCATCGTAGCCACAATACGCCATAGGAAAATGCAATTTCTCAACATAAAATATTTCATGGAGACCTAATTTCTTCACACTAGCTCTCAAAATAGAGAGAAAAATAACATTTCCTTAAGCTTTTTTTAATGTTTTTGTTCTTTCTACCACGGATCAATATAACAAAACATTTACAAGTGTAATTTATTTACAAGTGTAGCGATTGTTTTTAGCGCCTGAAAACAATAGCTACACTTGTAAATTACACTTGCAAAAATTTTATTGAATTGACTCGTCCCCAGTTTAACAAGTTTACCCCCTTGTCAAACTTTAATTAGTGATTCAATCCTGCAGAGTCAATAGCTCGAAAGCCAACCTCGTTCCCAGGGTTCTCTCCTACCCGCCCTATTGAGCTCCGTAGGGCGGGTAGGAGAGAACCCTGGGAACGAGGTTGCTCGAAAGCTAAGCTTCTCTGACCACCGCACACTTCTATCCAAGCCATTAAGTTTCTTTTTTCCATTTTCTTCTTCTTTTTTATTAGTGTATTCCTACCTTACTATGTATAATGTAAATATTTTATAACAGTGTCAATAAAATTGAATTGAATTGAATTGGCCAGCCCACAGAAGCAGAAGCGACTCCGGCTATGAAAGCCTTTTGAAGGCATGTTGTCATGCTCTGCACTTAGCGTTTGCTAACCTTTAAATGAGGACATTTCCAACAGGAGGTGGCGGGGGTATTTTATATCCGTGTAAAATGAAACATGGCCACAATGCACCATTAAGTAAAAGAAATATCTCAACACAAGGTATCTTATAGTGAACAAATATCTTAAGTTGCACTAACATCCAAAACAGAAAGAGAACTGTTTTGCGCCATACTTAATGACCTCTTGAATCAAGTTTCAAGATTTTTATCGCTTTTTCACCTGATAATAACTTAGTTTTAACCAGTTCACTGAGACTATTCACTCGTCAATTGAAAGTTAGCGAGTCGTGCAAGGCCAATAAAGACTGGCCACCCATTAACCAAATGAAGCTGAAAAAGCAATGCTAAATGCTTTGTTGTCACCTTCTCAGAGAAAGCACTTAATAAATTTTGAATAAGTTGTTCAAAAACCTTTTTTAATTATTTTTATTTTGAGGAGAGAGGATGAAAGTATATGAATGTTATACTTTGTAAACATTCTTTGAACCTTTTTTTCAATAGTCTGGTCTATTTTTTTCTTTTTTACTAATGTTATACTCTCTAATTTGCCAGCCTGCATATATTTAAGGGTAACGAAGTGCCTCGCGTGTGTACTGACGTCCCTTGCACGGTTTCTCCTTTTAATTTTTTTTTAATTTTATTTTTCTCATATATACCTTATTCTTTTCTTTTCTTTTTTAACCGAGGTTTACACTGTAATAGTAAATCCTTTAAAAAGCTTAGTGCGAGTTTACTCAGACAAACCCAAAACTATGACACACTGCACAATACATTTTTCAAACGAGGAAAGGTTTCAGGCTGCTAAAACTCGCGATGATCCGAGCTAGAATTTGCTTAAGTAGCTTACAGTTTTTTTGCTGGGAAAGTTCCCATACATTTGAATAGCTTTATCTCTTCAGCAAAAAATTAGCAGGTAACTAAATCTTCCTGCAAGCTTATTGTTAAAATTTTGTAGTTTTTCTCATCAAGTTTAGTGGTTCTTAACTAATGACCATGTCGGAATTCACACGGTGGATTGTTTTCATTAAGTACAGTTTGAATTTTCTCAGTAAATCAGAAAGAAAAAAATTTTCCTCTTTGTTAAGGAAACAGTCTTCCTCGGTGTAGTCCTTGATGAACATCTGTCTTGGAAACCGCACATTTCTCAAGTAGCTCTTAAAATCTCGAAATCAATAGGAGTCATTAATAGAGCAAGATTTTTTTCTAAACCCTGTCTAAAAACTCTTTATTATTGTTTAGTTTATCCTTATCTTCATTATTGTATTATTGTCTGGGGATCTACGTACAAAACTAATCTTCGCCGTCTTGTCTCTTTGCAAAAGCGAGTTATCAGAATTATTTCTAAATCAACTTTCGATTCTCATTCAGACCCTATTTTCAAAGAATTAGAGCAACTAAAACTTTCCGATATTAGACAACTAGAATTGGGTAAACTTATGTTTTCTCTTAACCATTCTCTTTTGCCTTCAAAGTTCAACAACTATTTTTCTTTAAACAAACAAGTCCATAGCTATGCCACTAGATACGCGAACGATTTTCAACTTCCGTTTTGTAGAACAAACCTTCGTAAATTTTCTGTCAGTTTCCAAGGACCTACTTATTATAACTCTATAGAAAATGATATTAAAGAATCTAATTCTCTCCACTTATTCAAAACGAAATTGAAAAAAAAATTATATATGAATTATTAGTTATAAATCTGGTAGTAAATAGTCATCTTTCTTCACACGTCTGATATTATTTTTATACTTATTGTTATATGTACCATACTTTATATTTTGTGAACTCAGTCTATGTAATTAGTTAATTTATACTTACCTTCATTGTATTTTACTTTCGATCCTGGCCTTACTGTTACTGTTAACTTTATTTTTACTCTGAGGGAGCCCAATGTCTATAAGCCTCATGGTTTCTTTTTGGGCTTCCTCGCCACTTTCTTTTGCATTTGTGTAACTGCCTTGTTTTATCGTTATTGTATTTTGTGGTAAATCAAATAAAAGTAAAGCCTAACAGTTAAAGTCTTTTCTTTCCTCTTTTTCACCGTTCATTAACAAACCTTTACAAAAAAATTATTCGAGAAGCAAGGAAAAGATTTAACGGGTCTTGAGTTTGAAAGTATTTGTGAATTATCAAATCCGTTTTAATAAACTTTTGATATGTAATTTTACTAATATTCTACACTTTTTCCTGCTTCAAGAGTTACAAAGTGTCCACAGTAACAAGGATAAACATTTTGTTGTGATTAATATTATCATTTTTTATTGGATTCGCCTCGTAAAAGGTATATAAACGGTAGAAGACCATTTTATATGACCATATGGTTAATATATGGTTAATATGCATAACTGCGTAGGAGGTTAAATAAACGTCATTATAATGGTATTATTTTTCTTTAGTGCGGCACGTCATTATTGCCAATTCATTTGCTTATTTTTGAAAGGTTTTTTTCTTCTTTTCTACGGTGATTTTATGGTTACGCCTGTAGCAAGTGCAGCGGCCAACTTTACATTATAAGCATTTACAACGTCATGTATTTTGCCTAAACACAAGTAAAATAACATCTTTAGGGCCCATTATTATAGGGCCCATTATTTCTTTTGAGGCCATTGATAGGGAAAAGTCTTCAAACTGTAACTGCGCGTGTATGTATTTAACAAAATTCAAAATTCAGTAACAAGGCTACCTAGCAACGAGATACGTTAATGGGCCCTGACTAATACTGATATATTTATTTATACAGGCCTATAAGATACACAATGAACGAAAAATGATCATATGACTTTCAATTCTGGTCGATCTATAAATTCCCTTTTGAAAGACTAATGTCGCTATGAAGTAAGTAATTTCACTCAAACTTGAGTAATGTATTTCCTTCGTATCCAGTCTCCCATCCAACACACGAAAAAAATAATTTTTCTTAGTTGTTACCGATTTCGGCTCGTTGGTAAAAAATATACCATGATAATAAAATATTATGTCTGCCGAAATTTTTTCTGAACTCTAAAGCTGCTAAAATAGAGTTTTTTTAGGTCAGAGTATTACTTGTCCTTTCGAGGTCCACTGCATGTTGTGAATGTTCTATTACTAATTCGCCAGATAGTAGCCTCCCCGCAGACGTCCTTTGGGGTTTGTTCGTCACGCATTCAGACCAACGAACCCCAAAGGACGTCTGTGGGGAGGCTAGCCAGATAGAAGCTAAGTGTGTCTATTGAAATAGATCAAAACACAAGGGACTCATACGAATTGTGGGACAGCTGTGCTCGTTTAATTTAATTCAGTTCTGTTTTGGGGAGGTGGTCGGAAGATGGAGGAACAAGAGAAATTACCGAATAGGAATACATTGTATGGGCAACACAAAATAATTCAGACCGTAAAAGTAACGAAAAACTGCGGAAAACGAAGTATAAAACCTTCTTTAACTAGAATCCCCTCTCTAACACCCTCTCGTGTTTATATCAGGCTATGCAAACAGGAAAAACGCACGAAGCGTTGAATTTAAGCGACACTTATTCCACCGAGTTCAAGGTAAGTTAAAACAATAATTTTTATGAGACCGGAAAGAAGTCTTTTCACTACTTGAAGATTTTTGAAGTAAATTCCTGTAGTTATGTTTTTACTTTCAGTCATGTTATCCCTGAGAATGGAAAATTGATTCCAAACAAATAGCCCATCTTTATCATGTTTGAAAAGTGCCAGAGCGTCACGGTTTTAGCTCTTAGTTACATTTCATTCAACTTTTGGGGAATGTTATATAATCTAGCAGCGTGGGTGCCAGGACGATTGCACTTTGGCCGCTTATAGCTGGTTTGTTTCAAATACTCTATGATCCTAATGGAAAAACTGGTGTGTATCCTTTATCAACTCAGTGACTAAACTAGAGAGAACAAAATATATCATACCACATGTAAAAAAAAAAAGGGAGCGGTGGTCTTGGATAGGAGGAAGTCCTTTCTCAGGGACCCCTTAAAAGATCCGAGGACGGCGACGGCAGGGAAAACGTCACTGAAACTGAAGTGAATTCGCGTTCTTTCAATCTTCATCGCGATTACTCCAAGTGACTAACTTTGTCAAATGTAGGTTAACCCTCCTAAAGTTAAATTCCTAAGAACCATATTCAAGTTCAGAAAGAGAGAGGAAGTTTCGTCGTCGCTTGTGTATTTCCTCTGTCAACTTGAAATTAGGCATTTTCACGTCGTAAGTCGTGCAGTGACGGCAAAGAAATGTACAAAAAAGCGTGACGCACGTGCAAAATTGTTGTTTTGCTAATTAAACCTATTGCTTTTGTGGCGTTCCCGTTGCCGTCGCCGTCATCGGATCTTAAGGTCCCTAATCTATCCCCTTAGACCGCAAGCGGTTGTCCTTTTTTCCTCCACGCGTGCTCTCGATCTACTGTGACTCAAAAGAAAAATAAGAGATTGTTCGCAGTCTACTATCCCCTAGGATACAGAATTGGCCCGGTTAAAGAATTAAACTATACAACGTAGAAAAGTAACTAAGAAAAGCTTTCATCAGAGGGTTACATTAATGATTGAATGATTCTTCGGCCCTTGAAAATCTTTGTAGAGGAAGGTCTACTTGATGACTACATAAACTCGCTGCATTAAAACATACCTTTTTCTTGAAACTTGTGATTGATGATTGATCTGAGAGCTCACCTAGGACAGAATACTTTCCTCGAGAACTGACTAAGTAAGTGATGAACCTTGCGCCGATTTAAACCCTTTGTGCCATGCATAATTTATTGAGTTGCTAATAACAAAACAGACACACGAAATAAAGTCTAAAGAAGGCCGGACCATATTAATAAAACATAATTTCACAAGTATCTTCTAATAAGGCCATTTTTATTGTTAAATTCCATCAGTAGAAACTTTTGAAACTCTTGCCCTTTATTTAGCAGCAGAGCTCTAGCTAGAAAAAATGCTTGGCCTTCTTTCTTATTTGACTGAAATTGCGTTGATTCTAAATCACTGGCTTTACTCGCATTGCAATGTTTTTGATGAAAATTCATAGTTAACTGAACTTTGTTGGAAGAATAGCTATAGCTAGAAAGTAAAATGCTTGAACGGGTTTGTGAAATTAGTCACATTTGCCACAAGATAATTAAACCTTACGTCATATAACAAACAGGGAGTGCTTGTTTTCTATAGAAAATAATTTTCCGAGTTACTTGACTCATAAAGAAGCTCTGCGGTTTAGCAACATTTCTTCACTCAGATGGTAAGGGCACTATTTTAATGATAGTCAGGGGCGTAGCCAGCCCATAGACCTGTAGGCTCGGGCCCAGAAATTTTTGGTTTGATCACTCTACCGCGTTTAATAAATTATACGTTGTTAGGGTGAGGTAAAAGGCTTAAGAGCTCGAAGTGTTGGTGAGGTCAGTGAGTACTGGTCATGCGTGCAATTTTCAGGATATGTGGTAATGAAAGTCAGTTAGGCCTACAACTAGTCGAAAAGCTGGTTACGCCCCTGATAGTATCGCAACTATGAAAAATTTGAAGAATCCTCGAGCCCTGTATAATTTATAAAGTTGCGAGCAAGTTGATGAAATGCATCACTGAGCTAAAAGCATTCCTAGACGTTGTAACGGTCCATTGATTACCAACACATAACTACCCGATGGCCTTCTGTTTTCAGCTAGCCCTGAATAACGTTGATTAAATGATAATCAGCCGATAGCAAGTCTTATATTTGTCAAGAGGTCGCTCTTGATAGAGGAAGCTGAAAAATACCAAATTTCTGAAATTTAGTAACTCTTAAAGCGCTCACTCACGAGAGGTTTCGACGAAAGTGGTTTCATTTGCAAACTTCTGATATTTTAAAAGATGCTAGCTTAGTACACGAATTAGGAGGGTAAACTCGAGTAAACTTTTACGCTAGAGAGGTGCTGGAACAGGAAGGTTGGACAGTACCTATCTCATTAACACTATTATAGCTAAAAGCATTCTATCGGCATTCTAGACGTTGTAAAGTTTACATTGAGTACCAACTGAAGTCATAACTGTTCCTTGGCAATATGATAATCTCAGCTAACAGCTAGTTTTTCTAATTTTCGCTTGAGGAAGGTCGCTCACGATAAGTTAAAACAATAAAAAATTTTCATAGAGCTTTCATTTGGAAACTTTTGGCATTTTGGAAAGGCGGTCGTTAATGTGAATTACGAAGGTAGAGGCTTACGCAGAGGTGAAAGGAAGGTTCGATAGTATATTGGTTATTCGTCAACAACATTTTCGATTAGCTCGAGGCTTTCTTTAATTTTATTAGATGTTCCAACTGTTTTTAGCATTTACACAATATTTCAATAGTTATATAATTATATATTAAAACATTTGTTCCCTTGCTCTCTGACTGAAGAAATGCTGCTAACACCATAGAGCGTCCTTCGCAACTTGCAAAACTATTATGTATAGAAACTAACTAGCCGACTCTCTATTTGTTATATGAAGTAAAGATTTTAAAATTATATATCTTGTGGCAACTGTGACTATTTTTCACTTACCTGCTCAAACATTTTAATTTCTAGCCATAGCTACTATTCGAACAAATATAAGTTAACTATGAATTTTCATCAAAAACATTGCAATGCTAGAATACCCCGAAAAGCCGATGATTTTTTAATCAACGCAAATTCGGTCAAATAAGAAGGAAGAAGGCCAAGGATATCCTATTGTATCTAGTATAGGTAGAGTTCTGCTGTTCAATAAAGGGGCTAGATAAAACCCGAACCGTTGTGTTTCTGCTGATGGAATTTAACAAATGAAAATGGCTGGTAAGAAGATACTCGTGAAATTATGTTCCATTAAAATGGTCGTTAGCCGTATTTATACTAGAAGACGTCTTAGACGTCCAGATGCATTAAACGTCTGACTGTTAAGTGCGTCGTTAAGTGCGTCCCGTTTTTGTACTAGACGTCTTATACGGCTGAGACGACTAATTCGTCTGTTAAGTGCGTCGATGGGACGCACTTAACTTCAGACGTTTTATTCGTCTGACGTTTAATGCGTCTGCCTTATTTCCCGTATTTATGCTAGACGTCTAAGTCGTCTAAGACGTCTTAAACGTCCTCCAGTATAAATACGGCTATTTCCGGCCTACTTTATTTCGCATGTTTGAGTGTTTTTAAAAGCCCTTTTTATTTTCAGTTTCTCACTCTGAATGAATGGAAAGGTAGAGAAAAACATACTCTTGCTGTGTGACAATGTAGCCAAATGCTTAACTCATAAACTTTAAAATAATAAATACTTTCTTGTGAACTGGTTTAGTTTAGACGATTCCGTCACCATTTTGAAGCTATGGCAAATAGTTATGTACTGGCGTAAATTTCGGGTGAATTCAGTAAGACAACTCAGGAATTGCTGCAGTAATTCCAAGGTATCTTTCGGGGTTTTTTTTTGAAAAAGTGCCAAAAATAAAAAAGTCTGATTCTTAATCTGACAACCGATGCCCTTAAATAAATTCAGTGAAATCTACATATCCCATCTGCCAGCCAGTACCATAAGCCTCCCGCCCCATTATTCCTCTTGGTTTTAGACAGAAAGGCAAATGAGCGTCACTAATTTCCATTTTGGAAACTTTTTGCCAAATTAAAAACGTGCATGGGAAATAGAAATAAAATTGTAGGAAAAATGTACTTAGAAAAATTGACCTTGTTTCTTGCCACGCTTGGATAGATTGCAAATGTTAACACTGGCCACAAGATTCTCCTGTCGTATAAGGTTTCTTCAATAAAAATTCACAGGTTGTGTTTTCCGCTTAGACATTTCTACTTGGCCTGCAAACAGCAAAAGTCGTTACAATAGAAACCAAGAAAAGTGAAAATATTTAGAACATGGTGAAATAGCCGTTTCCAGTTCTGAATTACTGAGAATGATTAAAAAAAAGGCGAAGAGTATTTTTACTATAATTAAACTTAAAAGAGTGACGGGACTGGTATAAATAAGTCAGAAGATCCATCAAATTTTGCTCCAACAATAAGACAGAGCTGAGAAATGTGTTGAATCAGATCCGAATTTGTCGTTATATTTGCCATAAGAACCTCGCCCTGTCTCATTATCCCTCTTGGTTTTATACCCAGAAACGCAAAATGAACGTCACTAATTTCCATTTTGGAAATTTTTTTGGCAAATTTCTCGAGCAATGAAAATGTGAAAAAGCGAAATTACAACTAGCGGGTTATTGATATCGAGCATGGGTCCTTCAGTGCTCTCGTGTTCTCACCATCTTGCTGGCGGAGAAGCGGAACTATAACTAAACTGTGCTAGCCCTGAAGTTATCCGAGAAGAAGGAAATGGAGTATAGCATCGTAATTCACTTGCTGAGAGAAAAACCGTATACCAGAAATCAGAAATTGTTCCACAATCAAAACTTTTTTTTGAAACTTGGCATAATCAACAATCATGATATGAACCTTTAAACAATGCAATAAAAAAATGGAGTCACCGTGCTTGTTTACGCGTCAGCAGGCTCTTAAACTACCCTAGCTGCGCGTTAAAAATTCGAATCACCTTCATACAGAATTAAGTCTTTGTTGCTTGAAACACACAAAATTTTATCTTGAAATGAAGCTTCTTTTATTCAGATAAGTAGTATTGCTTCATTCAAAGCCGTTTTTGATTGCCTGGTTGTGGGGATATTGCACTTTTTTGGACAATTCCGTGGTTAGCTTGAATTGAAGTCCTCGCCTTGGCCCAAATCACCAAGTACGCAACTATTTCCCCCCAAAAAGATCATGTTCTACTATCAAACTTTTTTTCTTCTTCAAATATGTTCTTTATTAGGCTGTTCTTAGCAAATACCTGAAAAAAAAATCGGGGTCACCGTGCTTGTTCCCTCAAAAAATGTCGTGAAAGGTGGAGTGGACATGGACATGGTTTTGAGATGACACAGGATGGAGAATTTTCGCGGCGGAGACTGGGACGAGATACAAAATAGCGCCTATCGTGTTAGTGTGCACTCGAGATGCTTGTTTTTGGTTGTTTTTATGTGTTTGATATCGCCAACACAGAAATTCATACTTGGAAAGAGTACAACAAACACCAAGGAATGAGGTAAGTCAACATTCGATGAGATTTTGGAGTTATGAATCTTTATTTTGGACTATTTTGGAGCGCTGGCGTTCTGAGCTTTATCCGATTTTTTTGCTTTTGCGCAATAATGGTTGACAAAGAAACTTGAAGAAAAGACTGTTGATTCCTATTCTTCATATGTTCTCTTGTTTGGTTTCTATACACAGAAAAATCTAAATTCAGCAGCAAACTTGGTGTTTACATCAAAGAATGGTCTCCCGTGACCTCGCGTGGTTCCGGTGTTACGATACCGGGGTCTCTTTTGTTCGACAAATATTCGTCTCTTCACACTCGGAGTTTGAATAACATATATAAAGTAGCGATCCCGGGCCAGACACTGTTTCGTTAATACAGTTGGAGAGAGCTGTCCCACAGGCTTCACAGCCTCCATCCAAAGCCTCAGCCAGGACATTTAATTCTATAACTCGACGGCCGCGAAGTGAAAAACCACTGCAGACTTTGGGATCACGCACATTTTTCTCATTTTCTTGTTTTTCGATAGCATACCTGGAGGCTGTCAGCCAATATGTTCGGGATTCGGAATCCCGAAATCCCCTGACATTATTACTGCGAATTAAAGCTTTAGCTCTGCAAAAGCGGCCCTTGTTTGTTCTTTTCGCAGGAAAGAACCGCCGCCTTCTCGGGTGTCGCAATATTATGCGCAGTAGAGGGTGCGCAGTGCAAAACAAGGGAATTTCCTTTTACACTGTACTGACAATCACAAACTTGATCGGAAAAGTAAAGTGGGCACGTTTTTTTTAAGCGTTGTATAGAATACTTTTAATCCCAGCCTTTGACATTTACATATATTCCACAACAGTTCTTTATCTATGGTTGCATAGAGATTTCTTGATTCTTTAGCACCGCACCCGCTTGCAACGGCTTTTTTTTTTTTTTTTTTTTTTTTGTAAATTCCATTTTTGGCTTTTGTAGCCAAATTTAAATCGTGGGAAATCGAAACAAAATTGCAGAAAAAATCGACTTGTTTCTGTTTCGCACCGCGAGTTTGGGTACTATTGGAGGTTTACATTTTGCCGTCATATCATCACCCAAACATTCCATAGAGACTGGTGTTGAGTTGATACGTTCTTTTGGCGCCATCAGTTTTTCAAGCTATCTGTGTTAAGTTTTAGTTTGTATTTTGGGCAAGTTGGCTTACTAAATAGCCATCTCCTATTGAGATGTTGGTTACCCATGACGTATGCCAGAGATGCGAAAGAGAAGATTATCAAACAAGAAACGTTCTTCATCTTAGAATTCGACAGATCTGAGGAAAACTCACAAAAACAAACGGGTCCCTTGCCCTCTTGGTGAAAAAATCTTGCTAACACCGCGGTATATAGCTTCTTTATGAGTCAGGTAAGTCGGTAATCTACTTAAAATTAGCAGCATGCGTTAGGTGACGTAAGGTTTGATTATCTTGTGGCAAATGTGACTATTTTTCAGTAACCTGTTCAAGCATTTATTTCTATCCATAGCTATTCTTCCGGCGAAGTTCGGTGAATTATGGATTTTCATAAGAAAAACCCTTGTAATTCGAGTAAAGCCAGTGATTTAGAATCAACGCAAATTCTATCAAAAGGGAAGGAATGTTAAGCATTGTCTCTAAGTAGAGCTCCGCTGCTCAATAAAGGGGCAAGGTAAAACTCGAACCATTGTGTTTCCGCTAATGGCATTTAACAATAAAAATGGTGAAAGACGATCCTCGTGAAATTATGTTTTTAATTATTAAAATGGTCATTCCGACCCTTTTTACTATTTTTCGCCTGTTTGAAACATTTTAAAAGCCCTCTTTTTTTCAATTCTGCACCCTGCATAAATCAAAAAGGTAGAAAAAAAATAGTACTGTTGCTGTGTGGCAGTGAAGTTCAAGCCACCTGGTTTAGACGATTCCATCACCATCTTGAAGCCATGGTAAATAGTTATGTACTGGCGAAACTTTCGGATGAATTAAAACACAATTGCTGAAAACAAAATATATATATTATTATTATAATAATACAGTCACTCTCTCTATGACGGACAGCTTTGGGGCCAGCACTGCGAGCCGGCTTCTTAGAAGGATGTCCGTCTTAAACCTTTCACTGCCAGAGTGTTTGATGGAGTTTTGTAAGATGACTCAACTTTTGAGTCTGAGGGCGAAATCCTATGATTGGACCATTCAAATGAAAGCTCTCTGCCTTTACTTACACATGCTGCTATTTGTTATTCAAAATTTCACAAAAATGCTTTTGGCCAAATTTGGCAGTGAAAGGATTAAAGGCAGTCAAACACAGTGTATAGGGAGGAAATGTCGGTTAAGAGAGAGAGTCGACTGAAAAAACCTTCAAACGCCTTTCAGCCAGACAACTAGGAGGAAGCGTGTTTCACTTTTAAAAGAGAAAAAGTTTAAGTTAAACAAAAATCTTCGTATTGTTTAGAAAAAAAGGGGAAAGGAAAAAAGGAAAAAACTAGGAAAAAAAACATGAAAATTGTCATTTCTAATGTCTATAATGAAATGAATTCGTGCCCAAACCAGTTTCTCTGTTCGTGCTTGATGAATTATTGATCAGATTAGCTCTGACAAAAACTCGTAAGTTGGTTTATGAGACTTTTTTCACACTCCTAAAGACAGTATCTCTTGTGGCCGCAGTAGTGTAAGCTAGTTGCAGGCGTCCGACATCTGGTCTATTTCGGTTCTTCTGTTTAATTTCAGTCTTTTTTGGCCTCCTGTTTCGGTTAGGGAAAAGCAACCGAGAAATCGAAGCAAAAGAACATGAATCTTGACTCCCTCACTCGGCTTTTTACGGAGTGACCATATATTCTATTCAGTTGATATCGATACACATGTTGAAAGCCTTGTGATGTTTTTCAGTTTTATCAAGAATAATGGAACAGACAGGAACACACTCACTTTAGATATTGTAAATTTTAGACAAGTTATTTTTAATGACGAAAGATTTGTCACGGTATCCCGAGAAGTCCGCTTACTTAATAGTCTTTATTTATGGCTTCCGTGCCTTTACTGTAGAATACAATGACGTATCCAGGAAAGAGGGCCGGGGACGGGGATGGAGGGCGGAATTACCTTAATTTTAGACCAAAGGGCGGGAAATTTTTTTTTTCTTTGAAATCGAAATGTGCCAAATCAAAAACGTTCATGGGAAAGCAAAATAACATTGTAGAAAAAAATGTACTTAGAAAAATTAACCTTGTTTCTTGCCACGCTTGAATAGATTGTAAACTGTTAACACTGGCCACAAGATACTCCTGTCGCTATAAGGTTTCTTCAGTAATAAGTGGCCTGCAAACAGCAAAAGTCATTAATATAGAAACCCAAACACTCAAGTGAAAATATTTAGAACATGGTGAAATAGTCGTTTCCAGTTCTGAATTACCGAGAATAAAAAGGAAAAAAAGAAGCAGAGTATTTTTATCATAATTAAACTTAAAAGCGTATTCGGGATAAGTATTACGTGATAAGTCAGAGGATCGATCAATTTTGCGGCTTTTACTGCACTTGGTGCCCAGACACGGTCGGCCCAAGTACGGTACTCGCTGAGCACTAACGTGAACACGCCCTTTTTTCAGGTACCCACGATAGAATTCGGGCACAAAAATGGGTACCGGATCCCTCTGTGCACACAAGTTTTGTAAGTTCCGGGCAGTCCACTGCTTTGTTCTCGCTGCTAAGCTCATGTTTCAATATCGCGTCTGACAGAGCGTAACTATTCTACACAGTCACACAGTATAGGGTACTCAAAGTGTGAACACAACACTATGTGCCGATAACCAGGCACTTGTTCCCGTGCACCAAGTGTGAACAGCTTCATAGAGAGGAAGTCCGCACTTCTGAAACAAAACAACAAGGAAGAAAAAGAAACAATGCCTCTTTCATGACACATACCAGCCTTTGGTGTCTACTATAAAAGAAGCTTCAATGAAAAATTGGAGTCTAATACAAAACCAGCCACTACTTTGCCAAATTTTTAAAAGAACCACCTATTATATCCTACAAGAAAGGAAAATCATGGCAAAGGACATGCTTGTTAGGTCCAAAATATTAAAGGTCAATACATAGTTTTTCACACAGGTATAGGACTCTTTTGTAAATCACTTATCAGTGAAATTGATATCCTCAATAAAGATTATTATTATTATTATTATTATTATTATTATTATTATTATTATTATTATTATTATTATTATAGATGTGCAGCCTGTCAGCTCTTGCAGTTTTTCACTAGGGCGTTTTCCTCTGTGTCTAATTAGCCTTTCTTTTAATTAGCCCTGTAATCAACAGTTGAGTGATTTTATCAGTACTATACTGGTAAACAAGGGTGAAATAAACGATCATGTTGCATATTAAACAAACCAGAGTTAATGAAGTTTAAGGGCAATTAAATGATGCATCCCTACAAGTTTTACACGTTTAATAGGGATCAAAGTCTTAAACTGGGGAAATACATGACAAATGTTAATAATTAACAAGCATTTTATTTACAACCGTCAAAGATCGAGAATTTTAACCGATTACCGACAAAGTAACTGAATTTTAACCGACAACCGGCACGTTGACCCTTCATTCATACCCTCAAGAGGGGTAGAGGTAGCAAAGATACTATGCATCGTCTGCAGAAAACACGTGGTCTTGGCAGCTAGAGGAATAGGAAGGAGAACCAAGATACGCCTATTGAAGACTTTAGTTTGACCGGTCCTGCTAATGGTTGTGAAACTTGGAAGAGCACCAAGAACGATGAACGGAAGATAAATAGCTTCCAGTGCCAGTACTTGAGACGGATACTGCGGATTAGATGGCAGCAGAGAATGACAAACAAGAGAGTGGCTGAGATCAATGAGATAAGCTATGAGGTGCGACGAAAAAGGTGGAACAGGCTAGGTCACATACTAAGGAAGGAGGGTGAGAACGACTGCTTTACAGCATTAGGATGGATTCCTGAATGTCGGAGGACGAGAGGAAGACCCAAAAAATTACTTGGAGAGAGACAATGGAGAAAGAGCGAGGCAAAAGCTGGGTGGAAGAGCTGGGAAGTAGCCAAAGCGGTTGCACAAGATAGAAAGTGTTGGTCTGATGAGACTTGATGATGATGGTGAAACACAGACATTAGCGGGGCAGAAATCACAAATGTGATCGGAAAAGTAAAGTAGGCACGTTTTTTTTAAGCATTGAATAGAGTATTTTTAACCCCACCTTAGGTCTTATTATATATATTCCACAACAGTTCTTTATCTAAGGTTGTATACATCATTTCGAATTGAAAGATCTCCGAAACGTTTTTAGCGCACTTCTGCATTTGCCTCCCGGGAGGGGGCTACTCCTGGGAATTCTTGGTGGGGGTAAAACGTCCGGTTCTCCAAATCCTGATCCAGCCTATTTCAGACCAAAAAATGTCCTTTTCCACACTCGTGTTCAGACCAGACCTCTAAAGTCCATACCCGTTTTTAGACCTAAACTTTAGGCAGAAATTATGTCATCATGACGTAGATTAGAACTCAAACAATAAAAGTCAAAGCCATTTCAAATTCGCATATTTCTATTTTTGAAATGATAAATACGTTCATACACACCCATAGTTCCCTCGAAAACCACACCCGATTCCAGCTAAACCAAAAAGGGCAAAGTGTATGCCCCTTTTTAGACCAAAATGGCCCAAAAACCATACCCTTTTGGGGCGGCACGTACCTATATGATTTATATACATCACTATTATAGGAATATCCAATCACATTGCGGCAATCGTGCGTGATCTGGAAAAAATGTGGCGCAATCTCAATTTCTCGGACCTGACTATCTCAGAGGCTGGAACAGGCTAGCGTTAAAGCGAATGACCTGAATTAACTGTTACTTGACTTTTTGTGGTATATCCAAAAATAAATTTGAATTTCATGTCTTTGTCACTTCATCTCCTGTTGATCGCGATCAATTGATTATTCTTTTGACCTCGTGTCAATTCAAACGAAGAGCCTTATTTTTGTTTTGTCTTTTTTTTCCAATGTGGTCGTCATAAACAGGCCAGTATGGCAAAAGTCAAAAGTCATTTACCGATTGACACCTATACCATTTCGGCAATCAGATTCGAGGATTTTATTGAGTATCAGATTTTAAAAGCTAGAGAGCATACAGATGAAATCATTCATATATTAAAGAATTTGCCAATTTTTGCTTGATTTTTAGAATCTACACAACTTTTCCTTGTTGAGAGACCCTAAATTCAGCTGTATCACCATTTTTCTCTCCCTTGCTAATAAATCTCCATGATGTTAAGTCAGATCTATAATGACCAATAAAATGGTAGGGCTGTTTGCCAGATGGTGAGACTTCGTTGTAAGAAATTAAACGTTTAACTTCCGGATGGCTTTGAACGTATTGATCCAAATGTTGATCGATCGCTTTCTTTTCTTCCTCCTTGCGTGACGTCCAGTAAACGCGAGCAATCACCTTGTAAGTTCTTTGCAGCCTACTCAATAACCGGTCAACAAACTGTTCCTTCGCCCTGAGATTGTCTACCGCGTTATCAATGTCGTTTCGATTTGAGTGTATAACAAGGGGTTTATCGCCGTGGTTTGTTTCAGTTGCCACGAACATGTCGCATCCGCCAAGCGGGTCAGTAAAGAACCAAGGAGCCACGCTCGGATTAAGGAACGTGTACGAATCTCGCTGCTCGGCGAAAGGAAGAAAAATGGCTTGAAATTCTGGTCGGTTAGCACATTGATCGCTGCCAGTTGGGACGCTAAGTTCTTCATGAGTTTTTGAATACACTTTCACTTCATTTGTAGCTACCGCGCCGGTAGCATAACAGGTCGTGTGTTCGAAATTGCAAAAGTAACCCCCATCTTTATCAAGTTTACAGCGAGGTTTCATGTCCACGTTATTACAATATGGAGAAACTATCCGTGATCCATCGGTATCGATGATAGGCTTGCCTGCCGTCATCAGATTAGCAAGTGCTTGGTTTGTACTTTTTGGAGTGACTTGAAGTTTCTCTTTGGAACCTGCGCCTCCTCTCTTATTCACATCTTGATGGCTGAGGACCAACGTGAACGTGAGGAAGACGATACATAATATTTTCTGCATCTTAAATCCCTGGAGCAAACAAAGTCAGCTGGAATTGCAAGGGACGAATTAAATGTCAGGTGTCTGTAAAATCTATCTCTTCTTTGTTAGCAAAATAACTTCTTAAACTGATACTATAAATTTATAACTAAAAAGGCCTATAGACACTCAATTCTGGTGGCTATATTATGTTTGCTGAAATCTTTCCTGAACTTTAAAGTTACTTCTTTATTAGTAAAATAACTTGTTAAACTGTTACTAATAAATTTGTAAGGGCCTATACGTTACGCAATGCACGGAGTAGACACTCAATTCTGGTGGCTGTATTCACTTCTGAAAGACCAATCTGGCTATGAAGTAAGAGCATAACGGTAACGTATTTTCTTCGGATCCAGTCTCCCATCCCACATAAGAACAAATTTTACTGAATATTATGTTTGCCGAAATATTTCTTGAACTTTAAAGCTGCTAAAATAGAGCATTCTTTTCTGTCAGAATATTAATTGCAGTTGTCTTCTAAAGTCCACCCATGATGTGAATTTTCTATTACTGATTGGCCACATCGAAGCTAAGGCTGTCTATACTTGATTTAACACAACAAAACACAAAGGACTCATAAGAACTGTGGGACACACGTTCTAAAGCCAAATGAGATTAGCCTGCGTAGCAAGCGTTTCCTCCCGAGTTCGTCGAGAATGTTAGGACAAGAGCAAAAAAAAAAAAAAAAAAAAAAAATGAATGACGGGGGAGGGGGAGGGGAAAGAAGGAAACGCTTGCCCGCAAACGAGTCCATCTTTGTGTCGAGGGTCGAGGGTTGAGGATCGAGAAATAACAAATAAAGGATATGCGGCTAAATTAGCGATAAAAGGCTTTGCCCTTGACCTAACCCTTTCAACTTTTCCCAGTTTTTGGCTAGGTGGACCGACCCATCTTCATGAGATGGAGGCGATGAAAAACGAAACGTATTATTTTAATGAAAGTTAGCATAATCGTCTGCTTCGATCTGATAGCTGTTCGTGAACAAAAGCTCCCCTTTTCGTGCAAAATAGGAAATAATCGCTGAAGCCGTTGTGAAGAACGTTTTTTGCGCAGACACCTCTTATTTCTGTTTGAAATGCACACTAGGGATAAAGCCCGTGTACAAAATTAGTTTCGCCACATGACTTCCTGTTATCCCACTGCCGCCATCAACTGCGCCGATAAGTGTTGGTTTTGCGTTCCTTTTGTGTTTCAGGGTGTTTCAAATTTCTGCAGCAGTGATATAGAAAACATTAACGTTGGTAATTGAAGGAGTTCATTATTGCTGCGCAACTCAGGCGATAGCATCAACCATCGAATTATCACTCTAGCTACGCACCTACGTACCTAGGTCACGATTTCCGGTGTCGGTGATTATCGACGACTTGTATTTTAAAATTTCATGGCGCGTTTCTACTTAATTGAAAGCACGACAATTCGGTCGCATACACTGGGATAGCTTAAAAAACAAGAACCGTGGAAATATCCATACTCAAACTAAGAGGCAGACGTGACTGAAAAATAAGCCTAAAAACGCCTCCTCCTAAATGCATTGAAAACACTTTTTCTCGATCCAGAGTACTTTCAAATCTCTAGAAATGCATTCTAAGCGGCGCTATAAAAGTTGTATCTGTTCGGTCGTCCTATAGTCTGCTACACAGCCGTTTTTAGTGTCGTCACGCAATCCTCCTCCCCACTTAGTGGGGAGGAACGTTGATTGACGACACTAAAAACGGCTGTGTAGCAGACTAGTCGTCCTTGGGCAACTTGAATCTTTTCGAAATTACTTAGGGCCTCAGTATTGTTTTCCCGAAAATGTTAGACTCAATTTTGGGTTTTACGAAAGTGAGAAATTTTCTGATTCCTCTCTCCATCGCATTTTCAAATCCGAAAATTTTACATTTCCTTTTTCTACGAAAAATAGGCTTACTCGGGGACCGAAATGCGAAAAACTAAACTTGAGAAAATCGTAGGGAATTAATTATATAAGCTACGAAAACTGTACGTGAATCAGCAGGCGCGGATCTAGGATAAATATTGAGCGATTTCCAAAATAAGCGCCGGAGGCGTAACTTTCTAGGGTGTTTCGGGGTCAGGATCCCCCAGGAAATTTTTTGGATTTTAACTCCTTAAAGTCCAATCTCCTGGGTTTCCGAGTCATTCAGACGGCATATTGGCCAGAATTCAACTTGGAAAGTGTTTTTTATTATTAAAAATATAACTGTTATGAAAAATCTGACCGATTTCCGTAAAACGGTGGAAACCGGTGTGAATCCACGCCAGGAATGGAACGACCATCTAGAAATTTTTAGCCTTCCTCAAGTAATTGAAAATTGTAGGCAATTTTTGCTTCTCCGAACAGATATTTTACAGAAAACAGTCGTTGGGTGCCCCTGCCTAAGCTCTATGATATTTTTTTAGGCATAACCTGTCTAACTTCACAGGAAGGGAGAAGGTTCTTTGCTTTTAAGGAAATTCGAATGTCCACATACTATTTTAATTAAACAACAACAACAACAACACATTTTCTTTATAAAAAATTGAAAAAAAAATTACCCTCGACATGGTACCGTCGACCCTCGACATGGAACCCTCGACCCTCGACAAAAAGATAGACTCCATCTGACACGGCCAGTAATTATGCAAATACGCAAAATGGCAGATTATAATCTACTATTGGTTGCAATCTCAGAAGATACCCGCAATTCTGAGCCTATAAACCAAGTAAATAAGCTTAAAACTTTACTTTGATATGATTTTTAAACCAGATTTAGACCGCAACTTTTGAGATATTTTCCCTCAAATCTTCCTTACTTTCAGGGTTTGGATTAAGCCTGCAAAGTAGGTATTCTTTGAACCACTGTAACTTGTTTTGATCGAGGATAATTTTATTTAGCCTTTGAACTATCGAAGGTTAACTAAAAAAACTGAATCGAACAGATTTTTTGTGCTGGCGTTCGCTTGTTTGCAACGCGCTTTTCAAAATCCATCAATTTTAGTCTTTGAAACACTATCTGAGAAGCCGAGACGGACTCAATTCGTTTTTGGCTTGTAGCAGAGCTAAGAAAAACAATTTGAAAACAAAAATAGCGATTTTAGTATATACCTACTAAAGCCTCTTCACCGACAAAAAAGAAAGGAAAAGTATTTTTTGTCGCGAAATCGAGTGGACCGCTTTTAGGGAGACTGCCTCTTAATCATCTGGTGTTTGAAGGTCGGCGACTTCACTTACTCGCTTATTTTCATCTCCTGATCGTCAAGAAAGAGAAGTCAGCAAGGCCAAGTTACGGAAATATTGCAGTAAAAGTAACAACATGGGTCTCTGGCTGGAGGTTAAATGGTTAAATGGGCCAAAAAAAATGAGAATAGTTGGTTCAGGGGCACCCTGGAGTCAGAGAAAGTTTACGAAGGGAAGTCCATGTTCAGTCTTCCAAAACGGCAAGGGCTGCTTAACTTGAGTGTTTTCTTTTAAAAACTTTCTTTCCAAAGAAAAAGTGGATACAAAGTAACAAAACGAGCTTTTTTTACCTCAGGCAACAATGAGAGTAGAGACTTGCCTCGAATAGATTTCAATTACTTCTTTACTTGAAATATCACCTGACATTAGAGTTCACGTTAATAGACTGCATATTTTCTCTAGGAACCTGAAGTTGATATTAACTCAGAGTTCCACTTTCACGCTTACTAATATCTTAACTTAAATTTAAAATTTTGCCTTTCATAATTAACAACATATCAGCCGCAGGCATTTGTGATATGCCTGCAGTCTCGTCATGATTTATTAACTAAAGTGTTCCTTAACACGTCCTTCATAAATGTCACCTAGGATAAACTAAATAGACTAAACATAATTAAGGCTATATTCAGTCTTAATACTACTTAATTTTAATCCATGCAATTTTAAGTATTTTTGTAAGAACTATCTTCTTTATATAGCGCTGTTCTTTTAGCCCCTCCACCCCGTTTAAGGTAACCCAAGACAGTCTGTGGATTCTGGATTCCAAGTACTGGATTCCAGATTCCTTGTCAGTGGAACTTTGAATCAGGATTCCAATC
Source organism: Porites rus (assembly GCA_964035705.1). Taxonomy (NCBI): domain Eukaryota; kingdom Metazoa; phylum Cnidaria; class Anthozoa; order Scleractinia; family Poritidae; genus Porites; species Porites rus. The sequence continues at coordinate 19,192,184 of OZ037993.1, forward strand.
GTTAGTGGGCTTCCTAATTCTTAGAGCGAAATTTCATTGTACGGATTCCAAAGCCCAGGGACGGGTTGTTCAAAGCTAGGTTAAGATAACGCAAGGTAAGTGCAAAATTTGAGTAAGGTATGAAAGCTTAAAAAGCAAATTCAGTGACCTTCTTCTTTTCCACAATTTGATTATTGGCTGCTCTGAAAAGAATAGAGAAAATTTACCGAGAAAGTGCTTTTGAACAAATTAAAGAAAAAGAAACCGTATTAAAATTTAAGCCTGGATTAGCAATTAATCTGCTTTGAATTACTGGGTTCAGGATTTCGGATTCCAAAAACAAAAATTTTCTACATTTCGAAATCCCAGTTACCTTACATGTGGCGAGTTGTTAAACAGGCCGTAGCTCCTCAGGGGTGGATTATACCCTTGTCCACTGGATGAATAACTACCTGGATAACATCCCGTAATGGTTTTTCTAACACTTAACTAATGAATAGTAGTTTATCCTGTGGGTCAATTTAATACTATCCAACTTTTGAACAATAGGGGCCAGAAGGTTAATCCTTGTGAACCCAAGCCTCAGAAACGCGTTTCCAGTGTATTCAAATTAAGCACGCAGGTTTCAGAACCTTGAGGGTTCTTTGCACAATCATTACTCCCTGTTCCCGGCTGGGTTTCAGTTTTGGTGTTGATATCCACTGGTTGATTAGTGGACTTTGGATCCTTTTCCGAAATGTTCTCCTTTGCGTTTTCAACTGCCTCTGAAAAGAAGGAAAACAATGGATTATTAGTAAAGTGTATGAAGTCGGTTCCAAGGAATCGTTTAGAGTATTTTTTTATCAAAGTTGCATACCCTCGGGGAGCACTACTGCAACATTGTCGTCATTTTCATCATCACCAGACTCCTCCTCCATACTGTCGAAAGACTGCACATTGTATTCGGCTTGCGATTCGTCCACAGCGGTCAGGTCCAGATATGGATTGTTCTTCTGCATTATGGTCTCCAGGCTCTCCCGAATCTGAGTAAAGGTGGGACGATTTTCGGGGTTATCCTGCCAACAGTCCTGCATCATTTTATAACTGTAAAAATTAACAGAAATTAACCAAGTAAAGGAAGATTGAACTAACTGCCTGGCCACGAGTAACATTAAAACTCTCTTTCGCGTTGACTGTATTACTTACGCTTTCCATTCAACTCGAAGGTTTAAAGGAAAAGATCCACGTACCCCTCCTTTTTTCTATACTGAAAAATGCTACACATTTTGTATAAAAAAAAAATTCAAAAGGCACCCATTTCCAAATAATATGGTGCCAAATACAGGGAGGTAAAGAGTCACTGACACAAGAAAGTTTAAAAATATTATCAGTCTCCTGGTCTGGTTAAGTTTTGAGTTTTGAGTTTCTATTTGTTGTTATTGTTGTTTCCTTAGTTTCGAGTTCAACATTGGTAACAGGTCATCAGAGGAACTTAGTAGACATTAGAAGAAATTATTCTGCTTTAATCTATGTTCATCATCAGTAGTTTTGATTACTTACAGCTCTTCATTGCAAGTGTCTGGTTTTTCCATTCTGTATCCATTCTTCAGCAACTGCAGCAGTTCTTTGCTCTGTATGGTAGGGTATGGTGTTCCACCTGATATGATAATATTGGCCGGTGCCCAATATTAAGAAGTATTTTCTCGGTTACGATACTGATTATGTAAGACAAGTAGGACTATTGAAATCCCAAAAGATAACTGAGGATAACCACACATTTTTCAGAGATTACTGTTTAATTAGGCGAAAAAAGTTTTTTTTAAAAGCCAATTTTTCCCATCTTTCAGGGTTTGCACTATAACTGGCACATATGCAATGACATAATAATTTTAAGGAGGGTTAATATCAACAGAGTTGTTTACTGCAGAGTCTCCTCTCTACGCAATTCTTCCAAAAGTGGTTTAAATGATTTTTGGCCTAACCATAAATTGATCATGTGCTGAGTAGGCTAATGCTACGTTTATTTGATAACATAAAAAAAAGGGCTGAATAGCTACAACGCTGTCAATTTACTTTCATATTATTCGCGAACGCATTTCACAATCAATGATATTTAAAGTCATCGTGTACTCAAAGTTGTATAGAGATATATTAGGCCATTATCGCACCTAGAGTAACTATTTCCCAAAGTACCACTCCAAAGGCCCATCTATAAGAAAAACAACAAAGAATCGGTTATGTAATTGAAAAAAGCAGGTATGTTAATATCAGTGAAACTGATCAAGGAGTTAAAAGAGCCCTTTGCTCACGGATGCTAACAAGGTGGACGGTGAATTTCTTTTCACTTGCAGAATCCTTTATGTGAATTAAGTTAAGAAGATTTAAAAGTCCATCACAGGACTATCATCATGCGTCGTTACTGCCTTAATGGTAATAATAATTACAAAAGTAAATTATAATTATCATAAAAAAATCTCCCAGAATCCTTTGAGGCAATTTCTTAAAAAGCTTTATAAATTTGACAATTTTATACCTAGAAGACTGTCACACCACAACAACATAATATTTGCCATAAATTATCTTCCCATGTCACATCGAAGGTAATGACGTCTCATTCACGTGACTATTTTCGAATTAGGTTTGTTTATTGCCGTAACAAGATTTTATTAACGAGTTAAAAACAAATAGCATATTTGAGGTTTCAGTTGTGTGGGGCATTTAAAAATAACCAGTTGACGTCCGGCATTTTAAATTTAAGGGGGTAATGAACATGAGCGAAAAAGTCGGGAGACTGGGCCGAGGGCTGCAAAGAGTCAACCTTTTATCACACGGCAGAGAAAATTTGCGGGAAAGTAATGTTTTACTGATAATCTTTTTCATGACCAAAAGAGGGACATGATGTCATCAGTCACGTGATCAAAGCGTTTTGAACGTTTTAGTTCGTTTTTAATGTACCTTTTTGTCATAAATTGGCAAGATTTTGCTGTTTTTCTCAACAATTCTTTACACTGTATTGTCTCTGAGTAATTATTGTTTCATTTTCAAAGCAGAAGCAAACGAAAACTGAGCCAGAAGATTAAAAGGTGAGTAAATTGACCGATATTGCAAGTTAAAATCGAAAAAGAAGACCTATCCTTGAGTTTTTTTGTAAAATATTTTTTCAACTTAACTGTTTGTTTGCCGAAAAAAAAAATGTTCAACTTTAAAAACTAAAAGGATTTCTTTGGCGGCCATATTGTTTTTCTTCATTCCGGGTAGAGAGGTCATGTGGCAGCTCTTCTAACCCTAAAGGCAAAATGGTTTGCTACCCTAACCTAAAACAAGGGAAATAATGATGAACAATGTTATGTTAACGTTTTCCCCGACCGATGAAAAGACACCTCACGAGCAGGGAGAGAATTGTACGGTCACACGGCTCAGTCGGCGACGAGAACGACATCGTAAATGCTAAAAACCACTCGGGTAAGAAACCTCTTTTACTAGCGTGTAATAAGCATTAAAAAGTTAAGCGAGCTCTATTTATCAAATATTTAATGAGGCCGTGAGTATGATGTGGTATTATGCAGACCGAGAAAAATGTTATCCACCGAGGGCGATTGTTTTATTATTCATTCAAAATACTTTTAAGTTCTAAATAAGTTGACCTCCCCGTAGACTTTTTTAAAAACACATGGTTTCAGGATATATTCTCGCATTTCTTCCGTTCAGTTTTGAGTTGTAAATTCAGCTACATGTATTTCGTCTTCGAATAGTTCACTGTTCACTGTTTCCCAAGCAGCCCTGTTTCCAGGCAAATATACCATCGATCAACCTCGTTTCCAAGGAGATATACCACCGAATTGATGGTATATTGTTCGCATCTTCCAAATATGGTAAGCGCCAGTTGGTTATAAAGAATCTGCCGGGGGACTGGATCCAATCAGAAACAGCGAGATATTTTGAATGAATAATGATTAAAATTACAATTCATATGAACTTTGCATGTGTTGAAAAAGCACTTTCTTCAGTTATCAATCAACAGATCAGTAATCTTACACATCGCTCTTCGTGGTGAATGTCTGGTCAAAGATAGCTTCTGTTGACATCCATTTGAAGGGAAGTTTCCTGTTCCGTTTGCCATGGTAAACTTTCTCTTCATACACGTATCGACTCAGTCCAAAGTCTGACACTTTTGCAATTTTCTTTTCTCCAATAAGCACATTTCTTGCAGCCAAATCACGATGAACATAACCCTTTCTCGCTAGGTATTCCTTACGCAAGCAAGAAAAAAATTAAGAAATTCAACATCCTACAAAGTCAGATTAACTGTAAACCTACTGTTAAAAGGGGCCCTGAGTTGATCGTCCTAACTTATCCGAGGGGACTAAGTTTAACCACTTGCAGATGTCAGAGCAAAAGCATCACTTTCTCCTCAGTTATTTAAATACCCTTAGTGCTGGTTAGCCGGGAATCACACTAAGGTCTTGGACTAGAACAATCCGGAACCAAACCTTTTGAGCTAATCAGAGGGCGAATTTCGGCGGTTTTTCTTCACTGGAAACGACTGCTTCCTTACTTACCATGCCTTGGCAGACATGCCAAGCAAACGCCATTAGATCTCCAGGAGTTAAAATCTCCTCGTTGCAGTCTTCTTTTTCTTCCTCTTCAGTATTCAAGGTTTTGGTTTCCCCCCCAGTTTTGATCTGATCTTCCGGTGTAATGAATGTGTTTGACCGTCCAAGCTCTTCGTTTGACATTGGAATATTAACGTATACACGTTTATCTTTACAAGCCTGCAAGAAGTAAAAACAAAAAAGGAAATCTAATGTAAACTTTTCGTCATTTCATTTGATATCCCATAATTCTCCTTGTTAGCATAAGCATTGTTTTCAATTTCTCTTGGGACAACTGTATTACCCTGGAGATACTGAAAAACAAAGACTATGTATGTTGGGAGGGTGGGAAATCTGCTTAATACATGACACACTATGGGATTGACCGATCATTCAATAATAAAATCTCAGAGCGCTGTCTTCGATTCTTTAATTAAACAAACTTGGGCACAAATTCACGATTTCCCAGTTTGGTACAACTGTGGCTTAAAGAATCGCTGTAAAGCGCGGTCTACGTAATAAAAAATAACCTTCCTAAACTTTAACCATTTCACGTTCTGTCTGTAAAATTTTATTTAAATCGCCTCTAAAACAGCCGAGATATAGGCGTTTTAAAAAATGTAGAACAAGCAAAAATTTCCCCCCTCGGCCTTAAGGATACCTCATAGCAAACAGTTAAATAATGATAATAATAATAATAATAATAATAATAATGAAATAACTTTTTATCGACAACAAAACTAACCATTAAAACCAACTTACAATTCATTTCGATTAAAAATTATTTTCAAACACAACAAAGCTATTTTCAAGCACCAATTTTGTTTTTTGAAAAGAAAAAAAGTCCTAGAGCTACACAGCAGGCGTATTTTGGGTGGGCGAAAGCTTGTACATGTTCGTATTGTTGTTGCCGCCATCTTTGATTTTATGACAGAGGAAGTTTGGGGAGAGTAGATCAAAAACATTCGCGCGCCAGAAGGGCTACAATAATATTCCTTTTTGTGGTTAAAAAAAAAAACACGAAACAAAACAAAAACAAAAATGAAAAATATAAATGACGCAGTGTTCTCAATATCTCAGTGAATATTGGCGAGTCCTCTTAAAATACTGTCAACGTCCAATAGTTCTAATTTCACTCTTTTAGAACCTCGGGAGCCTCTTAAGCTCAGCAATGGCGATTTCAGGAACGCAAAGGATACTTTTGCCCGAGTTCATGACACAGTTTTCACCCTTTTTCGTAGCAAAAAGCTCCGCATGCCTAGTATGGTATCATTTACATTCGACCGCTATTCCACCCATCGAGCTAAAAACAAATGGCTTGAATGTGGCTTGCTCTACTTCTAACACTCGGCTTGCGTTATAATAATAATAATAATAATAATAATAATAATAATAATAATAATAATAATACTTATTATAAAAGTGAATTATCATTATCACAAAAAATCTCTCAGAATCCTTTAAGGCAATTTTTTAAAAAGCTTATAACTTTGACAATTTAACACGTAGAAGACTGCCAGACCATAGCCTACGAGCAAGCTCTCCTTTTGACGTCCGGCATTTGAAATTTAAGGGGCTATTGAACATGAGCGAAAAAGTCGGGAGACTAGGGCGAGGGCTGTAGAGAGTCAACATTTTATCACACGGCAGAGAAAATTTGCGGGAAAGTAATAGCCTGCGTGGCAGGCGTCTGAAAGGGAAGGGAAAGGGGGTTTTAGCGCCAGGGAAACGCGATGGGCCCACCAGGAGGGAGGGAGGGAGGGAGGGAAACGCCTGCCAGGAAACCATTGTTTTCGCCATCCCACCTACTAATTATGTATGCAAAAATGACGCAACTGTGAAAGACTAGCTGTCAAATAAGTCTGGCCGCGATGTGCTTATTTAAGTCGTATTTCACGTACTGTTTTTCTTTTGTTTTCCTAAAACAAGAAATCTGAAGTGAAGGTACTATTAAAAAAAGTATAAATGCGGTCGTCTGTTGAAGGAAGAAAGTCGCAACCATGCATGGCTTGTAAAATAAAATCCAGCATAAATCTGTTACGTTTTTGCTGAAGGTATCGTGTTGGACTTCCCAACTTGCATGCAATGTTTGTCGGAGAAATTAATTACAAACACTTTGCCGACTCTCGAGCTGGATCCAGCCGAGCATACAAAAGCAGCAAAAGAACGCTGGTAGCAGGGAAAGAAGAGCTGAACTTCAAAGATCTACAATAAGGCTAATTCTGCAAACATTATTAGTAAGTTGAAATCTCATCACGCCTCACTTACTGACAGCATATTTTTAAATGATACTGAAAGATCGACTAAGTTACTCAGTAGCGTGATGTTGATTTCAGCCAATTGGATTAAGGTATTAAGGCTGTGATTGACATGTTTTGAAGACAGACCAATAAGGAATTTAACATTCGCCTGGTGGATGTTAAAAACGAGAAAAACAATGGTCTCCTGGCAGGCATTTCCCTCCCTCCCTCCTTGCGCGCCCCTCGCGTTTCTCTCGCACCTAAAACTCCCTTTCCCTTCCCTTCAAACGCCTGCCACGCAGGCTAGGAAAGTAATGTTCTACCTGATAATAATTTTCATGACCAAAAGAGGGACATGATGTCATCAGTCACGTGATCAAAGCGTTTTGAATGTTTTAGTTTTTAAAGTCCCATTTTGTCATAAATTGGCAAGATTTTGCTGTTTTTCTCAACAATTTTTTACACTGTATTGTCTCTGAGTAATTATTATTCCATTTTCAAAGCAGAACCAAACAAATTGAGCCAGAAGTTGAAAAGTTGCTTAAATTGACCGATTTTGCAAGTTAAAATCGAAAATGAGACCTACTCTTGAGATTTTTGTAAAATCCTTTTCCAACTTAACTGTTTATTTGCCGAAATAAATGTTCAACGTTTGTTAATAATGGAGAACTTTGAAAACTAAAAGGATGTATTTGGCGGCCATATTGCTGGTTTTTAGTGGCACGCCACTTAAAATAGATCAAAATAAAAATCAAAACCGTTCAATAGATAAAGTCCAGAATCTGGGAATAAAAGGAGTTAAATATGCAAAGACCCTCGCCAAGATTCAGGCCAGTGCAATTTTTCATATACGAGATATTCAGAGAAATGTTTTACCTAAATTTAAAGAAATTTTTATGGATACGCCATGCTGGTGCCCATCCGGATGGGCACCAACATGGCGGCCGGAAATCAATAGAAGCATCTGTTACTGAGTTTTGCAACGAAAGCGAGAATTTATCTCTCGAGGAACTCATAAACATTAAAGCAATACTTTTTCTAATACATGAACTGTTCAGATAGTAATATTCCCCTAAATAAGTCACTTTTTTAACCTAAAAGACAGCTCTCTCGGCCGTCTTGTAAATGCCGCGTCACGCAAAAGCTTAGAAATTCCAGCGTATTCTATCACAAAACGAAGAACCCTTTCGGGTCGAAAATTTTTATGAATATTATTTTTCAGTTGCTCTCATAAATCATGAAATTAAATTCTCAGTTGGATCGATAGTTTTGTAGTTTAAATTTTGGTGACGTCATGTCAAAACCAACAATTATTTTTTTTCATTCCGGAGAGAGGCCATGTAGCAGCTCTTCTAACCCTAAACGCCAAATGGTTTGCTACCCTAACCTAAAACAATGGAAATAATGATGAACAATGTTGTGATAATGTTTTCCCTGACCGATGAAATGGCACCTTACGAGAAGGGAGGGAATCTTACGGTCATACGGTTCAGTCGTTAGCCACGCGATCGATAGTTCATAAATTTCTTAAACGTTCCCCAGCATGGACCAAGCCTGAAAGAGTATTAAATAGTATAAGCAGAACAGATTGTTTGTCAACAACAGATATCAAGTGTTTAAGGAACTGGATGGAGATGCACAGGAAGAACCGGAGGCTCCTGATGCGGATGTAGCTGTAGAATTTTGGAGTAATGGGGAGTTTAAGATACGGCGACTACGGACTACGGCTACGGATAAATATGCTACTGCGCATGATCAAAACCACGTGACTGTTCATTTTTCCCGCGTAGCCCTGCGGCTACGGTGAGTTGTTGGGCTGTTTCGCGTAGTCGCGACTACGGAGAACATTTTGCTCGTATTTTGCCGTCTCGGTAATTCAAGAATCTCGTCTTTTCGTAGAAAAGTTTTCAATTCACCTGCTTTAAGTGAGAGGGAAGCGAAATATGTAAGTTGTGTCTAATTTCTGCTCAGATTTACGCTTTTAATCCACTGTTGTGACCACATTTTTTATCTAGCTAAGCTCATGTTTAAATAAGCTTAGCTGTTTATACGCAGAAATCATGCAGGTAATTTACTTTCTCTTCGCACTTGAAAAGTTTCAATGTTTGTTCGAACTGATTAGTGAGTCTTTCTACTTGTGTAACCTTTATTTATGCGAGTATTTGTATCGCGCCATTTGCTGAATGAAAATGATGTAAACATACTCGAGACAATCGAAACTCGGCATTTCAGTACTTCAAACTACATCAGATCAGTAGTCGGAGAAGTCCATCTTCTAAATCTAATAGATGAGCTATTACTATTTCTGTCTATATCTTTAATATGTGACATAAGTATTCTGGGCGAAAAAATAAAACCTGTGTAACCAAAACTTTGTTTACCAATTTCACCGCCGACGTAATTGCTTTCCTTCAAGTATGGAAGAATTTGTTCATTGTTCTAAAGATAAGATCACATGCAAAACTGACTTGCATTTTTGTGAACTGTGATGAAAACAAGAAAATCTTTGCGTGTTGTTCCCCTCTCCGCCTCTTCTTTCGTAGTCTACTGTCTGTAGTGCAATCTTACGTTCTATATTTGCACGACTCAACCCAGTGCTACGAACAAAGGACAACGGTCGTCCAGCCGTAGTTCGTAGTCCGTAGTCTCCGTATCTTAAACTCCCTAATATCTCGGACCAAACAACAAAACACAATCAGGAGGCAGCATTGCTTTTCGTCATTGCTATGATCCCGCTGACACTGGTACTCCGAAAGGTGAAGCCTGGGTATGTCTTACGCAATGACCAGATACGGATTAACCACTTACTATTTATGGATGACCTAACTTTGTATGGAAAGAACGAGTGTGAGATTGAATCATTAGTCCAGACTGTCCGAATTAATAATGAAGATTTTGCTATGGAGTTCGGTATTCAAAATTGTGCATGCGTAATCTTGAAGAGAGGAAAAACAACTTTTTTTGACGGTATTTAAAGCTACCGGAAGGCAGGGAAATTTCCGCACTGGAACAGGGGGAGGGTTACAAGTATCTGGGCATGCTAGAGGCTGGAGATATTTTCCAGGAGGAAATGAAAGCAAAACTGACAAAGAAGTACTTTCAAAGGACATGATCGAATCTGAAGTCGAAGTTGAACGGAGGCAATGTTATGGCAGCTATTAATGACAGAGCTGTATCTCTCTTTAGGTGGAAGCTATTGACAGGAGGACAGGAAAGTTGTTCACAAATTATGGCGCTCTAAACACTCGAGCAAATACAAGTAGAATATACTTGCCGAGGAAGGAAGGTGGACGTGAGCTGATTGGTGCAGCAGATGAGTTTTAATCAATATGTTCAGCAGAGTCAGTAAATGCTGCTTAAAGCTACGTGCCCTGTTTTGAAGCCTAAAGTTGAAAGTGACCCTTTGCAGTATAAGCAACAGAGGAATGATGAGAAAGTAGCGGACTGGAAGGGAAAAACATTGCATGGTCAGTTTTTAAGACAGACAGAAGGTAAGAACAGAAATCTCTCTTGGACGTGGTTGAGGAAGAGGGAATTCAAGAAGGAGACAGAAGGATTGTTAACAGCAGCCCAGGACCAGCGCTGCAAACCAATGCAATAAAGGCAAAGATTGACAAGCAGGCTGTCAGCTCAAAATACAGGTTGTGCAAGAGTGCGGAAGAATAAGTAAGCCACATAGTTTGTGAATGCTCAGCGTTGGGTCCGAGAGAACATAAAGGTAGACACGATGGCGTCCAAAACTTAAATTATTTGACAACGCATAATTCTATACTAAAAGGAACTAGGATTAACGGGTTGGTATACTGATGTCAAGAAAATAACAGACCAATCCGAGCTGAATAATTACCTCGCTCATGTCACCCGTGAAGCCTTGTGATGGAGCAACATGCAACTAGTGAATTGTAAAGACATGGTTTCGTTTTACTTGATGCATTCGCACCACCCATAACACATCTTCTTTACCCCCCCCCCCCCCCCCCCCACATTATGCATGCATTATGGGCAATTTGAAAGTGGCGAATGGCGAATGTGTGTCAATGTCTTGCTCACCTGTGCTACAGCTTCGTTTCTAGGATTTTCTCCTATTTATTCCCCGGAACGAGAGGGGAGGCGTAGGTGGTAAGCACTGCTACTCGTCGCATTGCCCTTTTGCAAATATTGCGTAGCCGCCAAGAGAATACAATTAATCGCTAATGTATACATTTAGCCAGGGCTAAAAGCGTAGCTCCAGTAAATAAATTTGTAAATCAAGCCGTAAACTTGCTATTTATCAACAAATCAGACTGCAGAGATTCATATGACTTTAAAAGGTGGAGCCGGGTGATTTTAGGGAACTAATTTTCAAACAGTCCAAGAGTGAAAAGGTCTTGCATCGAGTTAATAGTCTTATATATACACCCAAAAAAGAGCAATCACCTTTGATCAAAGTAGATAAGGCGAGGAAACAAATTCTTCCCAAGCAAAATAACCTACTTTCCCACCTACAAAACCAACTTTATTTTAATTGGACAGTCCCCGCGAAATATAATTTTATGCTATAAACGCCGTTAAGACACTAGGTTCCTCGGTGGCAGCCAATTTACTTGTCATAACTTCTTGGTGTCATCTCTGTCTAAAGGAAAGGCCAAAATGAAAACTCAGGCCGGATTTTTTGTGGGAGGGTCGCTACGAGTTTACTTTAGCGCGTAATAACCAGCCTTCATCACCTCTTAGGTAAACACTATCAGGCGTTGTTTGTTTATCGTTCAGACTTCAGACCTCGAACAGAGATTATATCACCTTTTGCATTGCTTTACTTATAATTCTGCAGTTTTTCACAGAATAACCTTACAAGACAAATTGCGCTCATTCAATATCCAGGACGACCGAAGCACGCGCTTCCTTTGCACAGCAAATTATAAAAACAACAAAAACTTGAACCTCTTTTATGTAAAGAATTCACTATTAGAAGGGACTGTTCAGTCAGGTCAATCTGCCATTATGTACTAAGACGGGTAATAATGGGCTTTAAGCAAAAACGTTCGGAAAAAGAAATCTTATTTTATATGTAATTCAATTTCCAAAATAACCCATCCGATCAGCCACTTCCGATTTCTGAATTTTGCAAAGCGCCACACTTGTAACCCGTCAATAGAGTTCAAAATAAAACAAATAGTTATTTCAAAAAGTTGAACACACCTGCCAGGAAGAGTTCTCGGAATCATTTTCGTTTGCATTTTACTTCTAAACACCATAATCTTTTAAACTATTTGATACGCGTGGCATTTTGAGTACTCCTGCATGCGATTCACGTTCCACTGAAAACAAACGACAAAGCAATAAGAAAGAGATTTTGACAAACAATCAAGATAAAAAATATAATTCAATGAAACATTTAAAAGGAAAATAATCTTTATTCACGAAGATATGTATAATTTGAGAGTGTCGTGTCCCTGAAAATCCTGAGTCATGAATGAAACCTTACAGATTTCTGCCAAGTTTTAAGCCGGCTTCGCCGTGTTTGCTATTTTTCAAGATGAGCTCGAGGCAAGAATATCTTTCAAAGCTTTCTTTTTACAACCAATAAGATAACTAAATATTCTTTAAACCGTTTTCTTTCGGCCAGAAAATGTCTAAGACTTTTTAAGTTCTGTACTATGTCATATTATTGTCTCAAATCTTAAAAACGTGCCAAAGTGAGGGCATAAACAACGCTCGACTTCTTGAAAGGTCATAAAACCTAAAAAAACAACAAATAAACAAACAAACATGAGATTTACTTAAGCTTACCAGTCGAGATGCAACTTCTGAAAGCCCGGCATCAAGTAAGGCCAGAATCGCTTTAAAAGACTTTTGAACCCGCTCACGCATCCAGCAAGGTGAAGTACGAAGAGAAGCTTAATTTTGAAAACTATGATTTCCGATTACTTTTTTCGCAAGCGGAGCATTTCTTAACCAAAAACACAATAAACACGCCAGCCATTAAATTAACAAAAAATTTTTGATAGCAGATGTATTTCATTTGTAGCTCCAGTGCAAAAAGACGGATAAAACATAATGAGATCAGACGACACAAAACTCTGTCAGCTTGAGCTATCAGTAAACAAGTTTCCAGATGCTGCATAAATTTTCCACGTAAACTAATGCTCACCTGTCAAATTTTGACCAATCTGAGATAAGGATGGGACGAAGAGCGTGACCAACGCGTGACCATGCTAAACAAAGTCAATTTTTTTTGTGGTAGTAAGGTCCAAGAGACAATTGTAAAAAGGCTGACTTTTAGCGCCTGAAGTCCGACGGCTGGCTCATAAGCACAACTTATTTCATTTGCTGTATGCGTTAAAAAATAATCTTGAGCCTGTGATCAGTTGACAACCAAAAACTTGTCAGCGGAAGTCTTCAAAGAACACGTAACCTCAATGGGTCGAATCTTGAGCCCGCGATAAGGTCATTTGATACTTGTCAGCGGATACCCTGTTTTGACAGCTGTCACTTGATTATCACATGAATGTGCAATAGGCCATCCCAAACTAGCCTTGCACTAGCTTACTACCAGTAGAAAGAACCAAATTTCCTTAGCCATGGGGCTACGCTAAAACATAATCCTCCGCGACGGGCTGTCTCCGAACTCCCTTCTCCCTCTGCCAGAGTCTGTACGGTCAGCGTTCGGTTGTACACTGACGTCATAACCAAATTTTCTCGGATGGATACATTCTCAAATTATCTTAGCTATGGTGCTCCGCTCTCACGTGTAAAGCTCCACTATAATCTCTGATGCTGAAGCTAATTCAAAGAACTTATGACATTTAAGCCAAGACGTAAGAAGAAAAATACTGTTAGAAATTTGCATTTGATTCCGTCTATTTTGCTTCTCCTAAAGCCTCATATATGAGACACGGTTCATTAAACTTTATTCACAATGTGACGTTAGGTTTTTAGGGTGTTCTGCGACGTTAACTCTCACGAAATGCGCGGCGTTGCGCTGGATAAGTAGATGGATAATCGAAGGGATAATTCAAATAACTAAAGGATGGAATAGAACTAGAAATCCGTAGAAAACTAGCTGCGTGGACGACGTCACAAACAATGCAAGAGGTACAGATTCTTTAACAGAGACCTTAAGACGGAGGTTTTCCCGACATTTCCCGCGAACCGCGAACGTCAAGAAGTCACGTGACCAGGGCCTTGCCATCAGGTTTGCGGTTTGAGGTTCACGTTTGTACGGCTAGGCCACGCTCAAGAGGCAAGTGATTTACCGCAGGGTTTCTTTTACCCTAAAATACCACAATCCCACGTTTAAGAAGAAATACGACTTTTTAGAACTCTTTTGCTTATTGATTATCGAGTTTTATTGCAAAAACGTAATTTTCAAGACAATTTCTCAGCTAAAATAGAAGTAAGTGGATGAAAAAAAACAAACATGGCAGCCGCGAGCTACCACTCGTGATTCTTAAGTCCCAAATATGGGCAGACGGGTAACGTGAAACCGTTAAACGCAAACCGAAGTTTGACGTTTTGCAGTACTGATGACCAAACCTCGATCTTAAGGTCTCTAATACTAATAACTTGTCCGTAGAGCGAAGCAGAAATCGCTTCAACAGAACTGGAACTTTTCAAATATGTTCAATCTTCACACTGTAAATGCTCGTAGACAACTCGTTGGTAACTCATCATATGGTTCTGTGTCTTGATGAGATTGTGTAGATTGTGTTTACACTAAGTTCGTTAGGAACTGAAGCTTCAAGAAACTTAAATGTTTAAGCAGCTTTCTTTTCCAATTTCCTAAAGCAATACCGATCATTAACCTTAACAACATAGAGTGTTTTCTAAGCAAATCTGAATAAACAACAATTACCAAGCGATTTGTAATAAGCGAAGTACATACTCTATGAAATCTCGCTTCTTAATGCTAAACTAAAAGCGTTTTTGGTTCGAGTTCGTTTTGAATGTTATAAGCAGATTACGGCTATGACAAGATCACTGTGTTAAACATCTCTAGGATCGTGACTGTCAGTTAAGAGAGTACCCTCTCCCCTATCGCAGAATCGCCCTAACAAAGGTAAGGCAACTTCAAAACATGAATAAATCGAAAGAGGATACAAATACCTTTTTTCTATGATTTCTGAGGTAATGCAGAAGATCACCGTAAGGGGCATATTCAACTAACAAAAACATGGGTTCCTCCACAGTGCAACAGCCAACCATGCTAACAATGTTCTTGTGCGACCCCACCGCCTTCATCAACTGAATTTCGTCGAGAAATTCTTGCTGTACACTTTCATCTGGCATACCTAATGGAAAAAGGGAAAATGATGGATGTTTTTCTCTGGCTCGGTTCTGGTCCGGTTTTATCGGCAAGGGTTTTTGCTCAGACAAATTTGAAAGCCGCATTCAAAGCCTGGGGAAAGTAATCTCGGTCTTGAGACCTTTGAGAGCTTTGATGTGGGCGGTCTCTGGCATCAAAAAGTAGTTTGTAGGAGTCAAATCTATTCGGCGAGAGCAGAGTTAGTAGACTTTCTATAACAGTGTAAATCTTCCCCTCCTTCTCACAGATAAAATAAAATGTCTGTAAAATCATTTTTGCAGACATTTTATATATATATATATATATATCAGGGTCAATAAAGGATTAAAATCAACATATGTAGTCCACTCTCCTTTGTACAAAGTATATAATCTTTTGGAATGGCGGCTACAACACGACAAACAAGAAACAAGAAGAACAGATCTCAAGACGAAGGAATGTCGCGCGCAGAGACAAGTGAGCGCGCGGAAGACAGCGATAGTGATGTCACACCATCGGCGAGTTTTATGACAACGAGGAATCGGAATTCAGAACCCACGGAGCTTCCAACGGAGCTCGGGTGGAAGATATACTCCATCAACGAAAAAAACATGAAGATGAAACAACATGCGGACTTCCTTAAGACCTGTATAGAGGAAGATATCATCCCGAAAGGGTTGACGGTCGACCTAACATCGACACTAGAAGATAAGGACAACGAAATCTTCAACAACAAATGGAAGCAAATTTTAAAAAATTGCTCACGAGAGCTTATGTCATGCCTCGTTGAGCACTATGAGAGGCAAATTACACTAAATGCGACCGTGATAGCGGACACTTACGAGTCGCTTGACAAGATAGAAGGCTGGACTGAGAGAGATAAACAACAATTAGAAGAGGAAGTTAAATCGATAATCGACGGTAAAGAGCAAAAGATAAAAGAGGCAAAACAAAAGAAGCTGGAAACAGCCCGCAAGAATAAGGAAACGGTGCAACCCCCCAGACGGGAGAATGAAACTTATGCTGACGTTTTGAAGAGACACATCCGCGAGAGATTGAACCCCAGTCGCTCTGAAAATACGGAGAGCACAAGACCAAATAAGGGAGCTGGCCAAGGGAGGGGCAACGTATCCTCTAGACGACAAAACACATGGGCCCGCTCACGCTATCCACAACAACCGAGGTATTTTGAACAGCGACAACGTTTTTTAAAATGGCGCCCACCCAACAGATCCAGATACAAAGACTAAACTACAAATTTCGTCGAAATAGATTTACCGATAACCAGACTTTGGAACGGAAAAGGACAACGACTAACGGAAATTGCAAAATAACCAAACGTAATGGATCATACAAAACAAAAGAAATTTTGAAGAGACGAATAGTAAACTTATCTGATATTCAACTCACTCAATCAGAAACAGATCTACTTCAGAAAGGATTGAACTTTTGTCCTACACCTCCTCCTCCTACAATTGATAATATTAATAAGGATATTGATGCCTTTGCACGCAGACTGAGCCTCAAGGAATACCATACCCCAGAGAACATAGATGAAATAACCGACAATCCCAGCTACCAACCCACAATACTTGAAAAGCTGAACCACAGGGAGCAAAAGACATACTGTAGACCCTCACGAGAACCATATTTGAATACATATATTGAGAAGCTAAGACAAGAAATCACCGACAGAACAGTACATAATCGTCGACGCAACAATCGCAACAATCTTAGTAAGCGTGAGCGATTAGCTTTGGATAGACTAAGTAATAATAGAGACATAATTATAAAACCCGCAGACAAGGGCGGAGCTACAGTTATTCTCAACACAACCGACTACCTACAGGAGGCGAAACGCCAACTAGATAATGACACGTATTACAAGAGGGTAGAAGA
>OZ037993.1:19211635-19251635 GCA_964035705.1 Porites rus
AACCGCCTTCTATTCGACTTAGATGTCAAATTGTTAAAATGCTCTTGAAATTTCTTTAGCCACGTTTTAACAAATCCAGTCCGATGTGTTAATAAACAATTGTTACACAAATCTAATTGATTCCGGACCCTCTCTAGAGCAAATTGCCACCAAGGACCTAAAAACGACCACCAGCTCATCATTAGTTCAGGCCTTTCAGAAATACCTTTGGCTTACACTGGACTGCTAAGCCGTAAAAAGGATTTTTGCTGTTTGTAGTCAGCACAGTTGCTTTACATCTATAATGACTTGGGTCACATTCTTGAGTGTAGCTTCAATTTGACCTCTAAAAAATTTACTTTCTTGTTCGAAAGAGTTTGGGTAGCACTTTACCGTAGAGCATATGCCTCAGTGAAAGACATTTAAGCGATCTATGACGAAAGTAGTTGCTCCTTCTGATTACAAGTGAATTAATTATATCTATAATGAAAAAATCTTGAATGTCAAAGACGTCTACTCCAAACTTTTTCACATGTCTTACTGTTTATTTACCGCACAAACGTGTCGCACTTCGGGCTTCTTCAGTGTACAAAAAAGTAAAAAATGAAAACCTGGTTAAACCTGTTTTGTACACTGAAGAAGCCCGAAGGGCAAAACGTTTGTTCGGTAAATAAACAGCAAGACATATGAGAAACTGAAGAAGATCTCTTAGTGACATTCAAGAGTAGTATTTAAAGTTTAGTTCGAAACATCTTGAATCCTCTTGGATCCTTACACACAAGTGGCATCCTTCGTCGGTGAACTTGATATTTTTTCATCCACTTTATGTTATATATTTTAATACCAGGAATAATTGTTACTCACTATGAAGCATTTTTACTGCAACCACGTATGTTTCACTTCCACTGATAGTTTTCGAAGTTTTCTTCCACGGCTTCAAACAGAACCTCTGGTGTAAAGAGCTGGTTGGTTTAACTAGAGTTCCCTTGTACACCTTACCAAAGGCTCCCTCTCCAATCTCATCTTCAAGGGTCACGAGGTCTCCATCTACTTCCCAATTATCAATTATCAACCTATTTTTCCTGTGAAACAAAAAGAGGAGGTAAGAATTTACTGTTGCAAAAGTTATAAAGGTTAAGAATCGAGACCAAGTATTTTTAAATCAGAAGACTAATTATAACCTATTTTAAATATCCCGGTTTAAACTGGCCTACAAGCCCCCTTAATCAATTTTTAATTTTTGGCTCATACAAAACAAAAATTAGGAATGATTCTCAAGAGGTCTATCGCCCAATTTCGTTCTTGGTAAGAAGACGATTTAAGAAATCTCCTGTTTAGACTGGCTTAGAAGCAATTTTTTGTTCGCATTACCCAATGCAGCAGTGTTTTAAAAACTTGAATTTCTTAATTTTATCGTCCTTCGATTTTCAAGGAAACATTTCCGCACGTCTAATTTTAGATTATGAAGACATGTAATATTCTTTACCTTGGAATAAGGCTTTTTTTCTTTAACATCTTCTGTTTTCTCCAGCGACGCCAGATGAAGATCATACAAATAAAGGTCACGAGCAGAAAACCAATCACAAGTCCAGCAATTAAACCAGACGTATAAAAACCCTTGCTAAGAGCCTCGTCTGCCTCTGGTAATAAAATAACATAGAGTATCAGCAACTAGGGAGTTTTAGATACCACGACATCATATTTCCCTTTTGTAGACAAGCGATGCGAGTTATAAAGGTCGATTAATATTCCATCGTTGGTAACTAAGCCAAGCTACAATAAAGGTACATAATAGTAGTCTTACAAAGCACCAAGCCAAATGCCAAAGCTGAGTCTACGTTAAAAGTTCAAGAGAGGGCTAAGGTGTCATATAATAGATGGATCAATTATGAAAGGCATTTAATTATAGTAGGCGCAGACATTTTTCGGAATTCAAGCAGTTGGGTTTGGTAATGGAGAGAGATAACCATACAAAATCCCGAGGTTTGATCCTGGTGAATTTCCGTTTTTGTAGTCAAAACATTTCAAAAACAGTACAAATAAAGTTTTTAGAACCTTGGTAAACCCCACACTTCGTATGAGCCTAACTTACTTTATATTTACAGTTTGAGTCGACTAAAGATGTTAATTTCGGCTGTTGGGCTCAAACGCGACTAAACCTAATTTAGCCGAAACTATAAAAAAATAAAATAATACAAAATTACATAAAAATGTAGAAGCAGGTTTTTCTCTTTACTGGCTTTGCAATACAAATTAATTGAGTTCGGCCTATGCAAGGCGTTTGACCCAAGCCTAAGTCGGTTAAACATACAGCATTGCTTGTTTACAAAAAAAAATGTTACTGCGAAAATAGCGAAAACGTAACCTTTAGAAAAAGTGAATTTGTTTGTTTGTTTGTTTTTTTTCGTCTCAACTTTAATGAATTATTCCAAATCCTCTGGCATATAAGGGGATGATAATATAAACACGGACAGAGAGACAAAGATTGTCGCCTTTTCTACGTCGCATTAGAAAATTTGACGGTGTCGTAATCAAGCAGTAACAACGAATGAATATAGGTACAAGGTGTCAGGCGTTACTACCGTTTTGCTTTTTTAGCTTTCTAACTGCCGTAAAATCTCGTTTCCTTCCGCTGGACAAGGGAAACGCGGCATCTGAGACTGGGAACAGCAGCCACCGCCGTGAAATAGCTCAAAGAGTAGCAAAAAGGAGCTGCCAAGAGATTGTTTGGTAATTTTTAACCCACATCTTACCAACCTATTTTGCATACAAATCATGCCAACTAAGGTCAAAACGGACCCCATAATAAAAATAATGCTTATTAAACGTTAAGGGCCCATTACCGTATCTCGTTGCTAGGTTACGCGGTTACTATGCAAGTGGAAATTTACTTCCGGTTTTCGTATTTCGTGCGTTTTTGGACTGCTGGAAAGGTAAAATTATGAACAGTATTGATCGTATTTATAGCGAAAAGTCTTGTCTATAGTGTGTTTTGACCAGGAAAACTCGTGATGACCTTATCTTCTCATGCTGTGTGCTGAGGCACTGTCTGCGAAAGCTTACCACCTTGAGCTTTATAAGTTTATAGTTTTTTGGTCAAGTTGAAAGCTTTTCTTCTTTAATTTCATAAAATAACTGTTGTCGAGGTCGAAGAAGGTGAGATTTTTTGTTGATTGATCGATCAGGCTCGCGAGTTTACACATAGGTTTTACTGCAAATGTTATTTTCATTCCTTGCACGAAAGCTCTTCGAGACTGACATCTTTTGAGTGACAAACTAATCTATTTTTGTGGGGGGAATTGTGAATATGTTTTCGTTTGTTTTTCAGTCAGAAAATGAGGTTTTGGTTGAACATGAAAAAGAGTAGATTGATACATGAGGACAAATTGCATAAATCTCGAACACGTTGTCCAACCATGTGAGCCATGGTAAATGTTGATAATCACCTGGGGTCTCATTGGACCCCACTTGGTAGGACGAGGGTTAATTGAGAGCAAGCAACAGGCCTAATAGACCATTATCAACAACAACAAAAAAAACTTAAGATATGTATCACATAATTTAGATCCAAGCTTTGGTTTTCGGTAAAAATGATCTTTTTGAGACTCATCATCAGACTATCAAAATTTATTATTTAAAACAAAAGAAGAAAGTAACTGGAAGAAATCTTTTCCAGTTGGTTTTATTATCTTCTTAAAGCACATTTCGGTAACTAACCAATTTACAGGAAAGAAAATAGTCTTTGAGGGCTTTCCTTACAGTGATCTATAGGCACCTTATGTTCACTCAATGTCACACCAAAGGCCAGGAACAACAACAAATATCCGACTAATAAGGAAACAGGCCTAGTTCACAGTTATCAACGAACCTCTGTCTAAAATATTCTTCGTACATTTTCCAGTGTTGAGCTTTGTCAGCAAGCTCATGTACCGCTCAAATTTGTATAGAACTGTTACAGTTAGAGGTCGTCGCTGGTTTATGGTTTAACGCGGCAACCTCGATGTTTCAAACTCGCAGTATTCCGCTAAAGCCGATTGGAGACTGCTAACCAGACTGCCAAAATTCACTGAAGACCTAAATCTCGCTGAAGATGAAACAAGATCACAATCTTGAATATTCTGACCGACTTTATCATTTCTTTTTTTTTTTTTTTTTTTTTTTTTCCGTGGTTGGAGGACAATTACATACAATATATACGCCACAAATTTCTTACTTGGTTCTGTTCCAACAATGGAAATCTTAGCAGCAACTCCCGTTACGACGGACGCGTCGAAAACAGGAGTGACCTGATAAGAAAAAAGACGGCATTTCATGGTCAGGATTTTGACTACAGCCACTCTAATAATAACACTCTAATCACATTTGCAATACTTAATAGCAAACTAACTCACAAACTAATTAACTAGATGGATAAACCACAAAATAAAGAAACTGAAAATTTTTTCATACGTTTAACAAAAAGGACAAATAAAAACTCAGTAAATGACCACTAGCACTGGATAAACCAAAGCGTATTAAGGGACCACCTTCTCAACGACAAATCGGATATTGGTGCCCATGCGTTCTGATTTTGATGCCCGCGTGCTCTGAAGCGTTTAGTAAGTCATTTGCACGGGCAGCACCCAAGTTTGGGAGAGAAGGGTTTTTTGGTTAGATACTAGAATAAGGGCCTTTTACATGGCACCCTCTCCTAAACAGGAGCTTATTAAAGTAATAATCGCCTCTTCCCAATAGCCAAACCCCTAGAGTTACCAGACTACCTGTTTGAGGGGGATCCAAATTATTCAGAATTAAGATCAATCAAGCGTGACCTGAGTTTAGAGTGGACTACAAATGACAGTAAAAATGTACATGCGCAACGTGTTTGAGATAGGTTAGATGCCCAGTTTTGTTAGTTCTCAGGAATTTCCTTTTAATAATTTCTCACTGGTAAAGCAAGAACAACAACAACAATTTGTACCCAACAGAGGAGATTATACTATTAATAACAATGTAAAATTTCGGCCCTAACGATATCAAACAAAATTTCTTGGTAATGCAGACTTGCAAAGACTAAAACTTAGAAGGCCACCCTTCATCCACCCACCTGAAATTCGACCGTCTCGTTTTGGTAAATTCCATCTATAATGACACTGGTTTCTGTCTGTAAAGAATATACAAACAAACAAACAAACAAATTGGAACGAAAACTGCTGTAAAAATCCGTTTTTATTTTGCTTCCTTTATGTAATAAGTCACAATTAACTTCAGGGAAAATTTGTTTACCTAGGTAAATATCTATGTATATTTTTAAATTTCCTTTGTCTCCTAGCCCTAATTATGGGCGGATAATCCCTCATCGCGCAACCCCCCCCCCCCCCCTTCATCGATCTGCATAATTCTTCATACCATGTAGAGAAGAATCTAATAATTATTTTATTCCATTTCCAGTTTCAACAAAACATGCTTACCTCAACCCATTTATAAAGTTTCAGTCTTCAAAATATTTGTCAGTTCCTTGGCAGTTTTAACTTATGAATAAATGTTTATTCTAGCAGACATTCTTCGTCCGTTCATTGGTATTTTTGCTATCATTAATATGTATTTAGCCAGTAGTACGGCTATTTTGTCTTCGCAAACGTGTGAGTTAAATCTTCCAGAATTTTTGACGATCTGCCAACACAGCTGAACTACCGCGCGTTCCGCCTTCCCCTTTTCTCTCGATTTCTGTACAACTGCTGTCGGCAAACGTCTTCCACATTTGGTCAACGCAACCTGGTTACGAAGAATTTGCTAGGCGAATTAAACCAATCATAGACGCAGTAATGAATGAGTGAATAATAAAATGAATGATCATTGTTTTTAGCGACCCGTTGACAGTTGTCGCAGTGTAAATTGCACGTTGCACTTTATGCGACGAACGACCGCGAGAATTGTGCGAAAATGTCCTAGGACCCATCTTTTACAGCAGATAGATTGTATGGTTTAAACGTTTTTATTATTTTTCCATATGCTCATTTTTACCTATTAATGTGCGTTTTGCATTTGCCGGTCTGACTCGCAACGTCAAAGCCGGCGTCAGTTGACCGCAAAAAGTCAAATATCTGTATGTTCAAGGATTTTGAAAAGCTCTCGCGTCGTTTGTAATGATTTGCCCAATTTTTTTTTTTTTTTTTTTACAGTAGTCTGTAGATCGTCCTTCTAACATTCAACCAGCAGAAGCTTAGTCGATTTGAATGTTTCGCACATTGTGAATTTTTTTTTTACACCTAACTTTTGTTGAAGTAAACTGTATGCCTTCGAAATTGAATTATTCTGTATACAAAGAACAACGAACTGTTTTCCAAAATCATTTTCACGGATATTTAGAAGTTTTAAAAGATGACTGTAACAATATTTTAATTCGGTAAAATGATTTGTTTTAATTTGCACGCGAGGCTATCAAACCCGTGTAATAGTTGAGCGCCTCAAATGGCAATTTGAACGGATTTTGGTTACTTCCATTTACCTTTGAAATAAAAACATATTTCACCGAAAAATAAAACATACAATTATTTTAGTTATACCGTAGCCTATCTAAATGAAATAAAATCGAATTTTCAACCTTTGTCGCGATATGTTTGATTTTTACGGACAGGCGCCTTTAATTCCTATTTGGAATGAACGTGTAATCGAATTTGTTATAATTGAATTATTCAAAGTTTCGTCGCAGTTAATGCTCTCATATGTCGGCTTGCTGACAGCAGCAACAAAAAAGTAACTCACCGTTGTATTTTCGTTGTTGAGACGAATAGCTCTTCGTTTCATCTGCCCCTTGATTTCCTCGGTAGTACCGTATACGTAATAGCTGACGTTGCTTAGTGTAAAAAGTGGTTTCTCCCATTTTACTACCGTGCTGAATGAGGCAGAGGAACTGGGAACTAGTTCCTCGTTCTTCAGTCCAAGAACTGTTAACAGCTCCGCCCTTGGTGCTAGGTAAGTGGTGTTGTATTGCATTTCAAAGTTAGGGAAAGATAATATAGAAATTAGGAACCTTAGGATTCACCGCGTTTGCCTACGGGTAGGAGAACATGTTTGCCACGTAGGTTTTTTTTTAAGCAGACCATGATCTCCCCAATCGTTCTACCAGGTAATCTAGGGGTGCTTGCCATTTACGCAAACCACCTACTGGAATTTTGTGCATAAACATAAAACTATAGAATTTGAGGTGGTGGGAGAACGACCTACCACAAAGTATCTCCAGATCAGCTGAACAGACTGAAAAAGAGAAGATTCCCAAACGGAATGGCGCGAACCATTTGATTTTCTTACCACATTTTCTGGTTTCCCCATGTAAATGTTAACTACCCTGGATGTGTGCCTGGGTAACCCCTACCTGTTCACCTTAACGTGTCTTAATGTCTCCGTTTAAAACCGCTTTTAAGTCATAGGGCAAACGTAAATTCGTAGTACGAGGCCAAGTTTTCCTACTTACGACTGAAATAAATGGTGGAATCGATTATTGCAATACTTGGATCAGTATGTAACAGTGAACACAATTATGTCTCCGTTCATATGTGCCAACCGTCGTCATTAAACTTGTAAATAAGTTTTGTACGGTCTTTTTCGGTTTAACGGAAAAGGGTCAGTGCACTCAAGGTTCAGGTCTTGTTCCACAAACTCAATCAATGCTTTCCTAGGGTCGTTATTATCTAACCTGGTGCAGTTTCCATTACTTCACTTTCTATCTTCTGGATATATCTGTTTTCATACATTGGTGTAACCTGAAAGACAACACAAGTTTTTATCTAAGATAAACAGAGTCTTATTAGGGATTCAATATTCCTTATCCTCTAGCTTTTCAAAAAAATATATATATGATAAAGATAAAGGTGAGCTTTGGGCCAATTATAATTTATCTATATAATGAGAATAATAATACATAACGGAATCCTTAAACGCTATTTTAAGAAAATCAGTGGAATTTAAGATTTTGTTTTGAGAAAAACAACGAAAAAACCGAAAATGAATTTTTCAAACTAGGAGAACCTTTTTTTTCCCGATCAGTGTCTAGAGAAACGCACAGATCGTGTGTCCCAAAAAAGCTGGAAAGGATTCAATCTTAGTATCCTCTGATAGTTTGGACAATGAAAGCGGCAGGAAATATGACTTGCATAATTACGTTACAACCGCCTGAGCGATTCTAAGTCAAAGGCGAGTTGGCTCTTATTCCCTCCTCAACATGATTCAACCTTAAATAGTTTCTATTTGGGTTCTATTTGTCCTACGTATTCAACACAACGTGATTGCCATATTGGCCAGGCCCGCGCGGTACCATTACGGCATCTGCCGATCCCCCGTTTTGTACAGATGTACAAAAAAACTAAGCAAACGCTAAAATTCAACAATAACGAAGCTTCAGCTTAAGTCTAAAACAAAATGTCAAATGTTCGCTCGTAGTCATTGTAGCGTGAAACTGTTCAATAAAAAAATCATTCAAGCCCTAAGAATAAAATTGTTGATCAAGGAGTGATCATTACTCCTTAACCTTTGCTGAGAAGTGAGTCTTTTGCCCAGACCTTTTCGTGTGGCTTCGCTGTTGGAAGTGAGACTAATTCGGAGTCTGTCCCGGATTTGAGTGAACTATAGGGACTTGAATGGTATAGGGTTCCACGGCGGGTAGCGCAGACTGTGTTGAGGCAGCTTGTCGGTTTCGGGTCCTACCGCGGGTACCGCAGATGATGCTGAGGCAGTTGTCTCAAATGAGTGTGGAGTCACTTGCATTTCAGCTGTGGGCTGACTGACCACCACTCTCGGTGTCTCTTGGGAAATGACTGGTACGGGGGCGTATTCAGCGTACTCCCTAGAAGTTGTATGGGGTGTCTGGATGACTCGTGGTCGCAAATATCCCCTTGTTCGCTGGTAAAGTTTGCCTTTTATTTCAACTATGCATGTTCTTGGTTCCCTGCTAGGCTTCGGGAAGTTAAAGACCTTGCCGAGTTCCCAGATGTGCTTGAGCGAGTTTCAGACGTACACTGGCTCGTTGCTGCTGAAGGCTTGTTTATCACAGTTTGTTGCCCCTTGTAGAAACCTGCCTACTTTGTTTGTTTCCACTAATTGGCTTCTCGGTGATGATCTTTGATAGGATTCTGTGATTGTAGACTGGAATCACTGCTTGGAAGGACTGCCTTTGGACCTCTGCCAAACAGAAGCTCGTAACGTGATGGCAAATGATCATCGAGGGAAGTGATTTTGTACATCCAAAGGATGGCACGAGGACACTGCTTACTTTCAATTGCTTTTTTCCATATGGACTTGAAGTTAATAATAACTTAATAATCTTAATAATCATTCTGATCTGCTAGGCTCTTTGCTTCATGGTGGTAGGGAGAACTAAAAGCTAGAATGATGCCACTCTGTTTGCACTAATTCTTGAATTTCTTGCTAATGAACTGGCTTCCAAATTCAGCCACGATGAAAGATGGTAGGCCGTATTCTGCAAGTACGCTTGTGAAATGATCTGATATGGTGGACGCTGACATCTAATTAAGGGGCGTAAGGATAGGACACTTTGAGTAATTGTCCACAATCATCATGTATTTTGACCTATTCAACTCGAAGATATCACTGCACAGCTTCTATCATGATCTCGTAGGTAGTTGGATTGGGTTGGATTGTTGGTAGTCTCTGTTGTGCTTGTTGGTACTTGTTACACGGCTCACACGCTTTACTATCTCGCGGATGTCACTTGAGATGCTGGTCCAGAATTCAGACTGCCTAGCAAGAAGCAGGCATTTCCTTTCTCCTTGATGGCTGTTGTCAATTAAATCCAGAACCCATCCTCGCAGATTCTATCTATTCTATCGCTTTTGAGAATCAGGCTATCCTCCTAGGTTTGGTCACACCTGTGATTGCAGTATTCCCATAATTCCTTTGGGCACTCAATCCTTTGGCTTGGCCATCCATTTGTAGGCGATTTTTTAACACGTGTATTGACTGATCCTTTGCTACCGCTGACCTCAACAAATCGATGCTCATAGGATAGGACGTGGATGTTGAAGTCAGGTTTGCACCACTCACTATTCTGACTCGCAAAGGTACGTTCTTCTTTTTTTCAGACACACGAGTGACAGGGCATCAGTGACAGGGATGTTCTCTTGGCGCCGGTACCTGACTTCAATTTCAAATTCCAGGCATCTCAAGAGCAGTCTTTGCAGTTGTGCAGGAGCGTCGATGATGTTTTCCTTGAAGATCTCTGCTAGTGGTGAGTGGTCGGTCTCAACAAGGGAATGCATTACTGGTGCCGAGAGCGCACTGTTCAGACGTGTTAAGTTGTAGATCGCTATAGGGTCTTTATTAAATATTTCAACTATTACCGGGACAGAAAAACTAAGGAAAGAAAACCAAGCGTTACGAAAAGAAACTTTCGATATAAAGAACCAATGGAAGAAAATTACTGAAGAAATTTCGCAAGCGCAGCTGCAAGCTTCAACTAAGAACGGGGAGCATGCTGGACAGAAGATGCATGACGAAATGTCACCAGGCAAAAAACACTCTGTATAATTCATGTCTGATCAGTTTGACGTCTTTACTTCTTTTAAAATGGCTGCCACTAAACAAATCCAGCGGCTGACAAAGAGAGTTTATGAGATATCTATACTTTGCGATCGAAGTACGAAATCTCTTGACGTCTTTGAAGACTATTGTTAACAATACAACGTTAAAATCGTTCGATTACCGGTCGTAGCAGAGAACGAAACCTTCGAACAAACAACGCAAATCTGCCGGAAAATTTTTTCTGCACTGGGAGTCGAGGATGTTACAGCAAATTAAATGATTTTGATATCGCTTATCGGGTTCCTCCTCGCGCAGCTTCAACAGACCGAACGCTGTGATATGTAAATTCGTTTGAAGGATTGCTGAGGATAAGGTCATGGCTAAAAGAAATGAAGCGTCGAACATAGCGGCAGCGGAATTGGATTTTCCAGTCAGTGTGGACGTCACACACTTTAGTTGGTTACGACCACTTAACTCAAGGACTGCAGGAACTTCTCCAAGAGAGTAACATATCTAATTACAAATTTGCTGGGTAAAAAATGGAGTTTCCGACCTGCGAAAATCCGAGACATCAGTATTTCTGAGGTTAAAAACTCCCGTGACCTTGCAAGACATTATTGGAGCTTCATAACAAGTTAAGTCAATATTCAATCTCGTTTGACTTTTGCTAAATGAAGGTACTTATAAATAAATCTGTGGAAAAAGATTCTAAATCTACACTCTGCTGCTTGAACTATAGTTTCCCTGAGCTGAGGCTGAAGTTGTTGACTCGAGTGGCAGTTAACATGTTTAGGAAGGCTTCGTCACGCTCTTCTTGTGTGGAACCAAAAACGATGATGTCATCTGTGATTCCCGTGACATCAGGTATAGTCCTGTAAATGTCATCCAATCGTCGTTGGAAGATGTCTTGGGACAGAACTATGCCGAACGGTAGGCGTCTGAACCTGTAACGACCAACTGGCGTATTGAAAGTACATAGCGTACTGGAATCGTGGTCAATGCAATCTCTACGTGCCAGTAGCCTTTCGTCGTGTTCACTACGGAGAAAAATTATTTTCCATGAAGCAGGAGGAGGATTCGTCAATTCTCCTGCTGTAGTAATGCTCTCGCCAAATTTTCTTATCCAAGTCCATGGGGTCTAGGCACAGTCTGACCTTCTCCTTTCCATCTGATTTTTCTTTGACATTGCAGACAATCGAGTTAACCCAATCGGTGGGCTCTGTCACGTCTGTGGTGATGTCTTCTGTGATCATCTTATCCAATTCGGCTTTATGCAGTGGTAATTTGTGAACCGGTACTGAGCGCGATGGGGTGGACTACTGCCTCAGGGTTGTCTATAAGCTGGATGTGACATTTGTCGTCTGGAAATCTGCCGATCTTGTCAAAACAGTCCTTGTATTCCTCTAACACAGTGGATTTTGAAAGGCTCATCACGAAGTCACCTGGTTTTTCTTGCGGTCGCGCTTGAGGGGTGCAGGGCTCCTGGCAATATCGACAGTATTGAACTTCGCGGAAGCTGAATTGCCTTTAAAAGTTATCTTGAAGGTGGAAATGCCTAAGTTGAAGATGGTGTTTCCTCCTCTCTTCAGAACAGCATTGCAGGGCTTGAAGTCCAGACAAAGACCGAGTTTTTGTGGGTCATCCGTAGTCAAGAAACAAGTGTCTGCTCCAGAATCAACCTTCATTGGGATGCAGCGGGTATCGTTACTCTTGACTCTCGGGGTAAATACTCGTACTATGCACTGCATTCTAAGACGTAATGGTACCAAGACCTACTGTAATTGGTTCAGAGTTGTCATAGCTGCCTTCATCATAATCCGTGTCTTTTTCGCCGTTTACCTGATCATTTGCAGGTATATTTCCTGGTCTCTGTAATCTGGACCTTGTACAATCTCTTTCACTTGTTTTGGTGGTTTCTTTATGCACCCTCTCTGAAAATGACCTGTTTTCCCACAGTATTGGCATTTAGCAAGCGCAGCTGGGCAAGTATCATCAACACTATGTTTATTCCCACTACTGAAACAGCCATTGATTTTCATTTGAACCTGGACTTGTCTGCAGGTGGTACTTGGTGTCGCGAGTCATCCTTCCGTCGATTTGCGCCGATGCCGTATGCTCGGTTAAAGCTGCAGGTGTATTTGGCTTCTTTTTTCTTCTCGCAGAGTGTTTACTCGCATCATGGCCTGCCTGTGCAATTGCTTGCATTTGCGCCTTCGTGCTTTCCTCTGTCTTGGCTAGGTCATAGACTTGTTTGAAAAGTAAGAGAGTTTCCTGTGGGAATGGCATCCTTCCTTCCAAACAACAACTTGTCCCGGAGGGTTTCCTCTTTTAATGCATGGTCGTAGCCGCTGTCGTCACCCAGTGTCCGGGCCCTAGTCAGAAGTGCTCCTGGGGGCATGTCTCTTTGTTTCAGGCATCGCAGTTGGTATCTTGATAGGATTTGATTGCTCTGGGGAGTTGTGTGTATGTTTCAAATTTCTCAAATATTGGTTCTAGTTTGAGTTGGTGCTCGTCACTTGACCATGTAATTGTATTATACAGATTTCTAAGCCTTTATCGCCGGCCTAAAGTAAAAGCAATCTCGCCTATTTATCCTCCGCTTTGTTTGCTAAGGAGTTGTCGAAGATGAGGTGGCATTTTAGTTTGAAAATTTTAAACCTCTTGTGTGGGTCTCCGGGAGTCGTCCAGTCCATCGAGAGAGCCGTAAACTTGTCCATAGTTGACATTTAAGAAATAAGATAAGATAAGAAAACAAGAACAACAAAAGCTGGTTTCCATTAGGGGCGTGCATGTTTTTTGTATTCTGCTATGAAAAGTAAAATTCTTAATAAAATTATCAAAACATCAATTTATTTAAGGAAAGCCAAGTACTTCCAGCTCCCGGGTGTACGAGAAACAGTGCATCTTTCGTGAAAAGAAAGAGAAGCTTGTTAAAGGTTCAAAATCAAGGGAGGGCTTAACACAAGCCAGACAACTCAGAGTCGATGATACAGTGAGAAAAGCTGCAGAAATAAAGCATGACAAGGGAATCCTGGCCCTGGCAAGCCGAGAGCTGGTTGCAGCCGAAGCTCACTGGCACCATTCTTGCTACAAGAATTATACAAGGACAAACAGCAAATCTGTGAATACAACAGATACTGAAGAACTTCCTGATAGTTATACTGAGGCGGAATTCAACGCATTTTCTAGATTATGCGATTATATAAGGAATGAATTATTTCAGAGCAATAATATAATAGAGCTTGCACAATTAAGTGATATGCTGAGAGGGTGGATGTTGGAATGTGGGGTAATAGAAATCAAGCCATCAACAATAACTCACTTAAGAAGAAAACTTAGTGTTGAATTTTGAGATTCCTTACACTTGATTCAAAATGAGTCTAACAAAGTTATCGTCTACCCAGATAGCCTCACACGGGATCAGCTAGTCTTATCAAACCATCGCCTTCAAAAGGAAGTAAACGTTTTAAGGGCCTCTCGTTCACACATTGGCGAAAGTTTAAAAGATGTAGCTAGTGAGATTAGGCAGTCTGTAAAGCAACACTGCGCTAAACAAGAGTGGCTCCCAGATCCCTCCAATATCACCCAGGAAAACAGTGACGCTCCAACTCTATTGACAGGTACGTTCTCGGTGGCGATGATCAAGAGCTCTGTGAACGCTTGTCCTGGCTTAGCAGTTCTGTTGGTCAAGACCTTATGTTTGGTATAACCCGTGGTCGATACAAGCCTACAAAACACATTCTGTTACCCTCGGCAGTCAAATCGCTAACAGGTATTTCATTATTATAAAATTTATTATAAATGCTTTTACAAGTGGCTGCAATTTATTCAGGATTAAACTTTCAATCTATTTCAGGTAATGTTGAGCTTATACAAATTCTAAACCGTCTTGGGCACGGTATATCATATTCTCAACTCGAAGAGGTTGATACAGCCCTGTGCCTACAAAACCTTGCCATGACACCTGAAGATGGCGTCCCTCTCCCAAGCAACATATACCCAGGTACAAATACTGTCCTCGCCTTTGACAATATTGATAGGCTCGAAGGAACCCTGTCCGGAGGTGGGACATCGCATCGTGTTAATGGTATCGCCGTTCAGCCTGTTACTTACGGCCCTAATCAGAAAATAGTGGTCCCCAAGGTGGACAAGACAAAGAAAAGATCGTTCTGTGCCCCAGAAGAGCCTCTCCCCATCTACAATGTCGGCAGGCGAGTTGGGCCCCCACCAAGAAAAGTGAGGGAGGTTGATGGCGAAACAATTCTTAAAGAATTTACAAAGAAGAATCTGCTGTTCATCCTTGCTCGTCTACATTATGCAGCCCACCAACAAAAGGTCAGCAGCTGGACTGGGTTTAACATCATGGTTCACGACAAAGACGCCATCATTCCCAATAATGCAGGCTATTTGCCGACCATTAATGCACCAGCCACTGATGTTTCCACCGTCAACGAAGCCCTCAACCGATCACTCACTATCATGCGCTCGCTCCATCTCACAAGCATCATATGTGTTTTCGATCAGGCCATCTATGCCAAGGCGTTTGAGGTGAAGTGCAAGGAGTATGAGAAGTTCAAGCCCATAGTTCTACGTCTTGGAACTTTTCATACCCTTGGTACATTGATCTCTATCATCGGTAAAAGGTTTCTGCATGCTGGTCTAAAGGACTTATTCATTGAAGCTGGGGTAGTGGCTCAGGGATCCGTGTTTGCAGTTCTGGAGGGCAGAAACTATAACAGGGGTGTTCGTGTGCACCAACTGGCTTACGAAGCATTCATGAGGGTGGCATTGGAAGGATTTTATCCTTGGCTTGACGAGTCACACCCAGCGGACAGTCGTCAAGTACAAACATGTCTTGATGAAATTGGTACCCTAGCTGATGTACTGTCTAAAGAAAGACACGATGAGGTTTTCAAGAGCCGAGTTTTCCAGCGTTTTTCTGACCTTTTTGCTGAATACACTCTTCATCTTCGGAATACCAATGGCCCCCTTTCAGAATTCTGGATGTCCTATATAGACATAATCGAGCTACTACTTCACATGATCCGTGCTTCTAGAGAAGGGAATTGGGAACTCCATCTCTCCTGTGTCCGCCAGATGCTCCCATGGTGCTTTTCCTACGATGCTATCAACTACGCAAGATACATGTCAACTTACTATAGCGATATGACAAGTCTACCAGATGAGCACCCTGAGGTACACGAGTTCATGAGAAATGGTGGATTTTCAGTTCAGCTGAGCAACGACAATACATTTGGAAGAATTCCCGTTGACCAGAATTTTGAAGAAACCGTAAATAGAGATACCCAAACACCTGGGGGTACTAAGGGCTTTAGTTTGAAACCTGGAGCCGTATAAAGGTACTACTTGACAGCAGAACTCAGAACTTTGTTCCTGCGCAGTTTGCGCGAAATGGTTGGCTATGCCAAAGGGAAGCACAGCCATGCTGACCGTCACTCGTCTCGCATTGCCCAAGATGAGAAAGATGTTGCCGCAATGGTTGATTTAATCAAGAACTGGACAGATCCATTTGCAGGTCATATGCAACTGTCCAGCATCTCAACAGGAGCTGTTGCCACTACTGCTATAGCAGAGGACCTTGCGACCGCCTATAAAGTTGGAGAGGCAGCCTACGCTGATTTCAAGAAGACCCGTCTCGAATCACAGCCCCCAACGGTAAGGTTCAATGACAAATTGAAGAAGCAAAAGCTGAAAACCTTCAGTGCTTTATCGAAGACCAAGACAGTGGCAAAGGGCAAAGACACAGAAACTGTTCTGCGCGCTGATCGAAATTTGTTTGCGCGGATGATCATAATTGCTGAAAGCCGCAATCTGCAAATGCAAGATGTGTTAAAGCACCCATTAGGCCTTCTTCCTGCTTCCCTGGCCTGCAACAATGGTTTTCCCCGCAAGACCAATAAGGCACAACTTGGCAAAGAATTAGAGAAATTGATACAGCCAACGGTAGAAGTAACAAGGCCTTCAGCTTACCTAATAGATGGGATGGCTCTGGTCCAAAAGCTGGAGGTAGATTATCTCACATTTGATGAGATCGCAGACAATATTTTATCTAGAGTGTTGCGTGAGGCGGAGGGTAGCGATAGAGTGGATGTCGTATTTGACGTGTACAGAGACATTTCCATGAAATCAGCAGAAAGAGAACTCAAAGGTGAAAGTGATGCAATAACTTTCAAGAACCTTGCGGCTGGCCAGAAGGTCAAGCAATTCAAGAATTTTTTACGCAATGGTAACAACAAAACAAGTCTTATCAGATTTGTTGTGGAACACTGGCAAAAACACCGGGTCGCAAGAGACTGGAAGACAAGGAGCTGTATGTAACATGTGGAAACCGATGCTACAAGATCACTGTCGAGAGAGTAGAGGAAGAAGAAGAGCTAAGATCCGAACAAGAGGAGGCTGGTGCAGGACTTCCCCTGCATGTGCAACATACAGCAAATGAGCAGCGATATGGGACAATCATTGTATCCTCGGAAGACACAGACGTTAGAATCCTGTGCTGGAAGACAAGGAGCTGTATGTAACATGTGGAAACCGATGCTACAAGATCACTGCCGAGAGAGTAGAGAAGAAGAAGAGCTAAGATCCGAACAAGAGGAGGCTGATACAGGACGTCTCCTGCATGTGCAACATGCAGCAAATGAGCAGCGATATATGGGACAATCATTGTATCCTCGGAAGACACAGACGTTAGAATCCTGTGCCTAGCGTTTTCATTTTCCATTGATGTACCGATTTATCAGCGTTGTGTTTCTCAACTGAACGCTCGGTATGTCGACGTTGGAAAAATAGCCCACGACATTGGCCAGGATGCGTGCAAAGCACTACCAGGTTTGCACGCATTTACGGGTTGTGATGCAGTGAGTGCCTTTGCAGGGATTGGGAAAGTGAAGCCCCTGAAGAGGTTACTGAGGAAAAAGGAATACCAACGCAGGTCCCAGCAACTTGGAGAAAACTGGTTGATGTCTGAAGATCTTCTGATGCAGTTAGAGGCATTTGTCTGAGATATGTATGGCTCAAAGAACGGTATCTCAGACGTGAATCAATGCAGATATTCGGTCTTCTGTGCAAGAAAGGTAATAATAATAATAATAATAATAATAATAATAATAATAGTAATTATAATAATAAACTTTATTAAAGTGTCATATGAAGTTCGTTAATCGGAGACACCTAGCTCTCTGCATAATATTAAGAAATTAGATCACAATAACAAAGAAATAAATTTAGCGATAAATGTAAATGTAAATGTTTTCCCGCCCCGTACCTATGATATATATTCATATATTCATTCAGGTGAAGCGGAATCCCATCAGCTGCCTCCATGCCAAGACAGCTTGTACAAGCATTGCCGGCGAGCCAACTATCAAGCGGCGATATGGAAAAATTCTCTACGAAACAACGACATTCCTTCCCCAGTTGGTCATGGCTGGTCTCTTGTAAATGACGGAGCTCAAGAGAGATTGGTGATAGTTTGGATGAGTGGACTCCCGGCACCAACAGCTGTAATAGAGCTTATGTCATGTATGTGCAAGAAGGCCTGTAATGATGATTCATGTGACTGCATTCGAAATGGCTTAAAGTGCTCCGACCTTTGCCAACTAATAACTTGTTCTAACCAGCCACATGAAGAGGAGGACATCCAGGTAGACCTGGATGAAGAGCACGTTGACTTTGACTGAAGTCTCTTGAGTGTGGGTGTAACATTTTCAACATATCACCTACCCATGAGAAACATTTATCATGCTAAGAATACAGGGTACCCAGTTTAATTCTTATTTGAACATATATTTAGAATAATGCTAATTGCTATATCTTTTTATGGTACAAATACTCAGAATTGTATTTTTGAATCACATAAAAGAAAAAAGGGGAAAAAGTAAAAAATATAGACAAAAATTTAGTTTTTTCACCGTCACCGGAAGTGACGTCACTGCCACGTGACTATTTATCCTTAAAAGTGACAAAATACTTTACAGACATTATATCTTATCTATGCCTGCTTTATTTTATGCAGAATCTACAGCCTTACTTGCTAAAAGCCGCATTTTAATATATTGCCAATTTATGCTAATTATGCAAAATTCAAGGTCACGTGACTCCCGATCCGAACGGATAATGTAATCAACGACATTCACAAGCTCATTTGGAATACTCAGATCAAGCCTAGTTTTGTTAAGGGCTAAAATATGAAGTACCCCATGCTGAAGTATGAGCCCGTTTTTGTCTATATACAACAACAAACTTAGAACATTTAGTGCTGCCATTTTAAAACCTCGCAGTTTATATAGAGTAGACCATTCATTATTTTACAAGGTGATTTAAGTCTGTGGTCATTAGGCGATCCAGACGGCAAAACGTATGTATCAATAACAGGTCAGTGATAAGTATGTAAGCAATCAACTAAATTGTTGAAAAGAACATAATTAACTTTATCATTTTACAGAAGTCCACTCTTATTTAGGTCATTAGACGTAATGTTCTGATGCTGGACAAGTTGCCGGTTGTTCTGATTGCAAAATTCACGGTGAACCACTTTCTCGCCCAAATTCCATCCGTGTATTTGCTTGATCATGTAGGCGCCAACTAGCACAGTTGTAAAGTTGTTTTGTGCCCTATCAGGGTGCCGATCAGCATTTTAGTGGGAAATATTATCCTCGTGATCGAGCGATACGAAAGGATTAGTGGAATTAACTGAGATCTTTTGGCCTGTTCGAGCATTTCTGTTTGGTCTTCGGGGTTTCACTGTTTCAAAAGAGTTTACGTCCAGTTGATCACGATTCTGACTACCCGATTCTTTAGAACTTAAAGGGCAGTTCTATACAAGTCACGTTCGTCAGAAACTTTTACCCGTTTAGCCGTTTCATCGAGTAGCAACTCTCTTAGCATTTTAACTTCATTGCAAAAGCCCTCATTCTCTTGTTTACGGGTGTTAATGAGCTTTGCATCACCTTCCCTTTCGGTCTGATCGTTCTCCTCAAGTGGGAAACCTGCTCGCATATTTATCTTCGATAAAACTAGATGGCGAAAATCATGAAATCGATGCTCAAGATTTTTCAAATCTGATATTACTGTAGAACAAACCTTGCAGGGAGCCATCGCTGATGGAGAAATGAAAAGTCTTCAATCTTGTACAGAGTTGGCCGATGAATATCCCTCCAGAGAACTGAAAACAACTTAAAGCATGTCGGCGCTGCTAGTTTGTGGTAGTGCAAGCAGTTCATCTCTTGAAGAATAAACCTTGGCCAATTTTGCTCCAAAGAGGCAAAACCAGATCCTGGAGTCTGAAGCGTGTTCGTAGTCGAATACCATCTTATAATTTTGAAATTATATACGAAACCGAATTGAATGGCGAATCGAAGCTGCAGGTGTTTGTTGATATCGCTGGGCTTATGTTTGAACCTCACGAGTACTATATATGCAGATTTGGCGTCAACGAGCGGATCGATTGAGTCGAATTCGGGCTTTATAAAGCTTAATTGACATGAAAGGTATCTGTATCCTGTCTTGAAATGTTTCTTGTAAATCCATTGCTTGTTTTCTTGAGTTATACCGCTTCTGACGCCATGGAATAGTTTGTATTTGGGTTCTATTTGTCCTGCGTATTGAACACGTGTTAAGGTCGCCTTATTTGCTAAAGTTATATCGGGGCCAAGCCCGCACGGTATCATTATGACATCTCCCAGGTTCTCGCAGCCAATACTATGACGCAACCAGTGAATACTTTTCTTAGATTTTAGTCAACCAATCAAAAAGCGAGCCATTCATTGACCTAGTAATAACTGGTAAACCTGTGCAACGGATTAAACCGCATAGAAATCGCACATTTCCGTATCTTAATGAGATTCCTCCGCATTTCATTCATGGGATAAAGAGAAAAGGCTGTGACATAATTAGCAATTAATGAATGCAGCTGAGTAAGATATGAAGAATTGTATATGCAGATCGAGGAGGGTGTTATCGGCCGAGATAGATAACACCCTCCGAGATCTGCATAATTCGTTATATCCTACAAAAGCCGAATTCGTTAATTGCTTTATTATTCATTCAAAAAAATTCCTATTTTAAAAACAAGCTAAAAAATGCTTACATTCGTCGATGTTAAGTTCACCTCGATAGTGCATGTTTAGAAGATAAGGGACTTTTCAGGTCTGCAAATATACTCCAAATGGCAGATGTCGTCCGTCGAGTTGTCTTCTTGCTATGTTTTTAGACAATAGTTCGTCGTGAAACGAGCAGAATGTTCCGCCGACTGGTCGGCCATTTTTCTTTTCACAACCAAAACAACTCAACCTCGTCCCCAGGTCTTCTTGATTAACGATGCATTAACCTGCAACTGTGCTGCACTTTTGACGTCATCGGTTGATTAATCGCAAAATTCTTCCAAATTTGGTCAACAGTCCCCGGTTATGGTGAATTATGCGTGTGCCTTTAGCCAATCAGAAACGGAGAAATATTTTGAATGAATAATAATCGACGTTAATGTATTATTTCTGCTCTCCTTAATGAAATTCCTACCCCAATGAAGATGTAAAACATACCTACCATGCTACTCACACAACTTGTGTCTAAATTATATCGGCCACGCTGGGCTCTGAGGTGATTTGAAGTTATTCTTTTATCATACCTTTAATCTAACAGTCTCCTTTGGCCTTATCTCAGATAAGTACAGCTCTGGTTTTGTCTGTGAACGAAGGCGGAAGAGAATCAGCCAAGACGGTCTGAGGAATAATCCAGGCTAAACTATAAATAAATGATACTTCTAAATCATAGTTAACTGCTATTGGTGCTGTAACGCCATAATCCTCAGTATAACACTGCGTGAAAAAAAAACACATTTTAATCACCGTTAAAAGATACGCAGTCTTCGCAACTTATTGTAACCTACGTCACGTGACTTACAATAGTTACTTTGAGGTGTACCCGCGGGTAATCACCTCACTCCACGGTGTTATTAGATAGGTTTCTTGCCTTTTGTCAACCAATTTTTAGGGAAAAAAATTAAAAAAATAGGAGCTCCAATTTGCGGTCCAAAATAGGCCGGACTTGTTACTGGAGATTGAGATAAGACATATGGTTCCGTGTAAGCTTGAAAAATTTAAAAGTTATATTCTACTTTAATTGAGTGAAGCCTTAAAAGCGCTGTGAGCAATTTATATTCTTCTTAGCATTTAACTTAGTAACTGATTGAACTCAAACTATAAAGGGCTCCGTTAATCGTTTGTCTCACGATTGTCACGTAGATATTGATCGCGACGTTTCCAACGCGTACTGCAGGTCTTCGACTTTCATCAGACGATAGTGTTGGTTTACTGAGAAGGACTATTTGTACCACCTTGGTTGTTAGCGATTCGTGAATCACGAACCTCGCTAATGAATGGTGGGTTTCGATCCAAAGCGTTGTTAGCATTATTAGGGGAGGAACTATTCCCTTCCCGGTCCGATGTGGTAGCGATCGCCTGCTGTGTTACCTCATCGTCGGCATCCACGCTTGGAGAATCTCGATTTCACTGTCCCTGTTGATGTTGTTAGGGTGAATATTATGCGAATAGCCTCTTTAACTCTAGGAGAATACAACTGTAGTGAGGGTCTCGGCCAATATACTTAACCTCGTCCTAAAGCGAATAATGACAGGTCTTATTGGCTGTTGAGAAACGGCTGAGGTTTGAATTCGAGAAAGCCGTATATTCCTATCGTGCTCGTTAATCCGTTTATGCATGCATCTTGCCGTTTCGTCAATGTATACTTTCCCGTATTCGCAAGGATTCTTTTACCTTACTCCATCTTGTTTTTGTGGATCAACAGCATCGCACTTAGTGTGATCTAAGTGTTGTGTCGGACTTGAAAACAGATCGTATGCTGCATTCTGTTGTAGCCAACGACCAACTGGTTTAGATAACCCTTTAAAGGGATACTCTATACCCAAAACGGCAGATTTTACGAAAAGATAGCTTATGGCCTTATTAAAAGATTTTGGGAAAATAAAATGTCCAGTCCTTCTGTATTTGCCAGAAAACCAGGAACGTTTTTCGTCATGCAAGTCAAATTTTGTGCTACAGCTGGAAACCGGAAATGAGTTCAAAGAAGATCCTGGTCGCAAGACTTCACAACGTGGCTTCTATGTTTCCGGTCTGTTTTGAACAGTCAACAAAGGATTTTATGGTTGATATTTCGTGAAGATGTTCTAACACTCGCAAAAACGAAGTAAGCCTCTATAAGCGGCCTGGAGATCGCCGATGTGCCAGACTTTGGACGAACGCCTTGAAAATCACTCGATCCGAACGCACTGAGCCTGCGACAACTGGACTTTGTAGCGCTCATTTCACTTAAGACTGCCGTGGAGCACAAACAGCGATAACTGATGCTGTTCCCACAGTTTTTAAACTTAAGCCACCAGAAACTAAAAAACTGATACTCAAGATAAAGGCATGGCAAATCACCATAATAACATTACCGTAAAATTCCGAAAATAAGCCCCAGGGCTTATATTTTTCAAAGGCCCTTTTTGAGGGGCATATTTTTGGAGGGTTTTTTTTTCGGAGGGTCTTATATACGGAGGGAAATTTGCGTTTCAAAATCGGTTTTGGCTTATACTTGGAGGGAAATTTGCGTCTCAAAATCGATTGGGCTATAGCCTGCAGTGCAGGCAGGCGCATTTTGAGCGGGCGAAACCTCTCTTCGAGAGTTTCAATATGGCGTTTTCGCGAGCAAAAACATTCGCGTGCCCGATGAAAACGCCTGCACTGCAGGCTAATTGGGCTAGGTTATAGATGGAAGAAAATTTATGTAAGCACTCTGCAATTTGCAGAAAGGTTTTACCGAAACTCGCCTTGAGGACGTAGACCGTTTTAAAACACAGCCATGCAAGTACTTTCTCTATATGGACCGAGGAAATCCAAACCAAGAGTGAAGAGTGAACTACGCACACAACAATGAACTGTGGCACTTTCTGACTGCAATCATTTGGCACATGTCATAGTCCTTTGGCAAATACCGAAACATATATGTTACTGTACCGTTATTGCCTTGTTTCACTTTGTATTTGAGGGCAATTTTCAAGTACAAGCCCCTGGGGGCTTATATTCGGAGAGGCGATTTAACGGAGGGTTCTTTTGCGTTACGAGTTTGGGGGGCTTATATTTGGAGGGGCTTATGAATGGAGAGGCTTATTTTCGGAATTTGACGGTATATTAGTTGCTCATGCTTTATATGGCGAATACATGTTAAAATTCTGTACAGTCTGTATTCTCAATACTCGTTTGCAAAGCGAAATCCCTCGAACACAAAGTCATCTCCATTGCCTGCGGAAGCAAGCAGCGAAAGATGGCAGGACAACACGAACTTTTGGCCTAAAATGCCCGAGCACCACCTCGCCAGCTGCTTTTTACTTAAGCTATGTGACAGTTTGTTTGTGTGCTGGGCCCTCGAAGGAGTCGCGGTACTGCTGTGTGCATCGATACCAGGCCGTCTGAAGAGCCCAGCGATTCAAGGAAACGGCTTGGAATCCCGGGTGTTGTGTTATGCAAACAGGCGGATTAGATAAGGCTTCTGCTTCAAGCGCTTCGTCGTTTTTAGCGACCAAGGTCTGAGTAGCAGACACACTCTTGAAATCGATTTAGGCGTTGAAAAAAATCCATATTTACCCCTAAAATTGTGACCTGGCTTTAAGCTTGTATAATTAATTCAAGCATACGTTCATAATATGAAATCACTGAATTTCCCGGGAAAATTGCCTTGTATGCATACACGGCTATGCATACGTGTCCAAAGTCAAATTCTTCGAGGCGAAGCGTAGTCACTGTCTTAGCTCGTCCAGTGTTTTGGGGGCAGGAGCTTTCTATGTTGTCTCGTCTACCATAATCCAGATGGTCTCTAGGGGGTTCACATCAAGTGAGTTTGTCAGCCGGTTCTCCTTTGGTATAAAGTTTGCAAATCCTTCTGACACCATGCCTGCATGAAGTGTGCACCGCCTTTTTCTCTTCAAGGCTTTCGAACTTTTTTGGTAACTTATCCCCATACCGCTGCGCTCGAAACTTTGATCGATAATGTAAAGTCATTTTTTTTACCTTTCTGTTTTGTGGAATTATTTGGCATGTACTTACAGCTTTTTCGATAACATTTCTCACACAGTTTGTAAAAAAACGGCCATCCACTCCTTGGTTTGTCTTCTAAGGTCTTTACTTTTGACCACTTGTTCGGTCATCGTTCAGACTTCTTGAACAATTTGGCAATTTTTTTGGACTGAATGGCCAGAAGACCATAAAACTAGATGCCTGAGCTCTAGCACAAACAGTCTAGGCCTTCATTTTCATGAAGGAGTGGAGAAAATGAAACAAACCTTCAAAATGAGCAGGAAAAGTATGGTGGGAAAAACCTCGTGTACGTGTACAGTTACGGCAAAAATCAAAAAATCTATATATAATTTCTTCAAATTTTAGTTTGAAATTGCTTTGAACGGTTATTTAGATAAATTTCTTACCTGAATCAGTTTAGATTTGCCTAAAGAAGCATTAAATGCCTTGAGCAAAATATAATTTACAATCGGAACGAACTTTGGAAACCCCTGTATGCCCGGCCTTTTTCACGTTGTTTGATCAGTCTTTCCAGTACTCTTTTTGACTTAATTCTATTTTTATTTTTTTCGACTGATCACTATCTTGTTTGATCCAACGTTGAGCTACATTGATCGCTCACGGTTTTTGCAGTGGTTTTTCAAGCCTTAGTTTGCATCCAAGTTTAATAAACTTGCTGCCATACGGCTCAAACAAATAAGTCTGTGCTCCCTCACACTCTGATAACCTCGAATTGTCGTCTAAACTTTTGTTTGAAGGACGAGAAGAAAGAGAAAAACTATCCTTGGACTCTAGAATCTCGTCAGTCGAGTTTGGGACCATCTGCGCCCAAGTTTATGAGATGTTTTTGTGACAGAGTATTTGGGACCATCTGTGCCCAGGATTTATAGATTTGCTCGGTTTCATAACAATCTGTTTATTGATTATAGCGACTTTTTGTGTCCTGGATAATACTTTTGAGTGTCGATCAATTCGTATGTTTTGTTTTAAACACTTCAGCTTCGTGATTTAGAGTTTATTTGTTTCCTTTACAAGGCTTATGACTATCTGTGCGCTAGATTGTGGTTTTGCGGTGCTTTCATGCCTCGTCTTACCTTTTATTTTATCTTACCTTTTAGTTTCTTATTTTTTTTTCCTTTTTTTTGTATATTTGATTCTTTATCGGTTGATCGATTAATATATTCATTTATTATTTTATTCTAGTCTGTTGTTTGTTAGGCGGGTGTTCTTTCGTTTTTTCCCTTTGCTCTTTGTTAGCTTTGTATTTTCACAGATGTGCTAAAGTCTGAAATGTGGTCAATATGTTTCGCCTCAATACCAGAGGATCTTCAGCCCACGGCTTCTTTGGTGAAAAGCACTGTTCTTACTTCCAAAGCGGATAGTACTGTTCGTTCCTACCTTGGAGGTATTAAGAAATGGAAGCGTTGGGCTTCCTCCAATCACGTCTGCCATTTTCCATCTAATCCGTTCCAGGTCGCAGTCTTCTTGCAGTATCTGCTTAATGAAGCGTAGTCTCCTCCAGTTCTTAACGCGGTCTACAGCATTGACTGGGCTCTACAACTGGCTGGCTCATCAAAAATCTCTAGTCATCCCCTGGTTGTTTCAACGGTCAGCGCGTCTCAAAGGATTTTGGGCAGGCCAAAGGTCAAAACAGACCCTATAACTTCTGAGAGTTGAAAGCGTTCGTGAAATCTAAGATAAAAGATAAGTCTCCTTCTCTTTCTGATTTTAGATCTGTTGCGTTATGCCTTATTTGTTACGTTGGATTTTTTCGCTTTAGCGAGTAATGTCATATAAAAGCCTGCGATGTTAAGTTTTTCCCATCTTATGTGTCCATTTTCCTAGAATCTTCGAAGTGTAACCAGTTCCGAGGACAGACTTGCCAATTTGTCCAGTCAAGGCCTTGGAGGACTACATCTCAGAAGGTCAAATCAATGTCTCCGAGGATTTACCGCTGTTCAGAGCCCTTGCTACTCCTCGGTCAAAAGAAAAAGTACAAAGCCAAGGGATTAGCTATACAAGAGCTATGGAACTCATTAAGGACGCCTTTATAACAGACGTTTCGAAGATTAGTGTTCATAGCCTTAGGGTTTGAGGAGCCACCTCTGCGGCTAATACGTACTGGTATCGCTGATAGACTTTTCAAGTGACATGACCGTTGGGCGAGCAAGAACGCCAAGGATGGCTACGTTAAGGACGATTTTAATTCTCTCCTGTCAGTCACGAAGTCTTTAGGAATCTGATTCATACTTTTTTATTATTTATTTATTTTTGTT
Source organism: Porites rus (assembly GCA_964035705.1). Lineage (NCBI taxonomy): Eukaryota > Metazoa > Cnidaria > Anthozoa > Scleractinia > Poritidae > Porites > Porites rus. Next base: position 19,238,496 of record OZ037993.1, read on the forward strand.
TCTTAAACCGTGCCCGGCAGGTCGGAAGGGTTCTATCCACAGGGCCGGGGTTTTTCCTCAGCCTTTTCCGCAGCGAGCGCGGTGAGGTTTTTTCATCCTGTGGATGCTCGATGATTCCCTCCCAGGTTTAGATTTCCTTTTTGTTTTGTTTTAGGGGTTTTCTTTGTTTGCACCTTTGCAGTTGCTGAATTAGCTTACTCAGTAAACTCGTGCGGCTTCCAGTGAGCACGTGATAGCATATGGTGTGTCGTTATTGTTGTCACGCACGGGTATGGTGGTCTGTAGGGAATTTAGATCAGAGTCCGTATTTGTATCGACACGTTTTTGAATTTTATTTCCTTTTTAAGGGGTTTAATTTTTCATTATAAGTGAAATTTATTCGATTTGATTGTCAGTCTTTGAAGTGGGCACGTTTTGGGATCATAGCTGACCTTATTTGTTACCTACCTCAGAGTTTCTGTTTTGGTTTAAGGCAGAGTCTCGTGGCCTTATTTATATGTCAAGCTTTCATTGGTCGTCTTGTGCTTGACATTATTAAACTGGCTTATAGGTTTGTTTATTCCAGTTTGGTAATCAACAGGAAATTCGTTTAAGTCATTAGGAAGTGCGTTCGTAATTCTCATGGTCAGCAAGCCAGAACGTACCTACATTTAAGTTATTTAAGTTTCCAACATTTGGCGTACTTGGTTTTGCTGTATTTATGTACAGTTTGGGAGTTTATAGTTATGTTCAGTTGAGTTGCTGTTAAGTGGAATAATCAAGCGACTTGCTTGAACACCCCTACATATTTTGGTAGTGAACCCTCCTATCTTGCTGTGCATGGTTTTGTGAAAAACATGTCAGGAGTGTAAGATCCGCCCTGGAAATCTGTAATCTGTATTGCAAAAGAACAAGTTTTAGTCTGGTCATATGTAAAACAAAATCATAATGACCCAACCTTGTATTTAAGTAATTTATAGGGTTGCAGTTGAATTTCAATTATTTTATGGCCACAGGAGAGAAGATGTGCGCGAGTTTATTGATAATTATTGTCGCGCCGGTAAGTTAAATGGTTGGGATGTACAGAAGTTAGCCCATGGTCTTCTTCTGTTTCTCAAAAAACATGCCAGTTTTTGGTTTGAGACTTAAAAAGAGGCCGAAAATGTGTCATTTGAAATGTTATCGCAAAAATTAATTTCTCATTTTGAATCAAATGTAAATCGATAGCAGTTAAGGCAAAAACTGGTTGAGCGGCCTCAATTGTTAGGAGAAACTGCTGCGGATTATTATTTTGATATCGTCTCTCCGCTTTCCGCTAAATTTACCCAAAAGTAAATGAGTCTATTGTTTTATACGAGGTCTAAGACCAGAAATTCGTGACCATGTTATATTGCTACTACCACCTTTTTTTGAGTGTCCTTTGAATTTTGCAAAACTGAAAGAGTTGGTAACTTTTAGCCGCAAATCAAGTAGTGGTCAGAAGGTAAGACTTTTGCAGAATTACAGTCTAAGCCCTCAAAAGAGGATATCAAACAAATTTTGAGGTAAAATTTAATGTGTGGTCTAAAAGTTCCAAAAATAATGGGAGTCATCCTATTAGTAGGAAATTTTGATCGTGCAATTTTCGTGTCAGTTTGGGGGGGGGAGGGGAAGTATTTTATTGTAAAAAGTCAAAATTGGGCAGATTTAGAAACTCGAAACCCAACTTTAGACGTCTGTTTCGTTTAGTGATGTTGTGTCTAATCCATGTGAGCCTATTGTCTCGCCAAGCTTCCGTCACATGTCAACATGGGTGTTCTACAGATTGCCAGCCTCAAAACGTCTCTAATGAACATATTTTTCTTGAAGTTGCTAAGTTTCTTTCTGAGCTCATAACAAAATTTGATTGTGTAGTCGCTGGGTCATTGCCAAAGGCAAAAATGCTCATTCCCCAGATGCACCTATGTTTTCTCATAAAGGTCAAGTGAATTGCGAGAAGTCTTTAAATTAAAATGTATCTCAAGGAGTTAGTAAAACTGAAGAGACAAAAGGGAAAAAATTGACACCTGAGTTGAAAAATGAAAATTTGGAAGTGAATGACGTAGGGGATAAATTTATTGTTTCTAAAAAGTGCCATGACTTATGTGACTCAAGTGGTCCTGAGGCAAGGTCCCATGTGACTGACATGTGTCTTCACCTGTCAGTTCCTGTAGACTCGATTCTATTCATCCTTTCGACGGTGACAATTTCAATATCTCTGTATTAATAGAATTTGTTAAATTTCATGCTATTATTGACACAGGAGCAGCTGTGACAGCAGTTGAAACTAAAGTTTGGAACAAGTATCTTAGTCATACAGATTGCTGTTTAGATTCTCCTTCAACAAGTTGTTTAACGTCTGTAAGTGGCTCTCTATTAGTCATTCTTGGTAAAGTGTACCTGAATTTATTATTAAGTCTGTTGTTCTTCCTTTTTAAGCCTGTTATCAAAGATTTAACTCATGATGTTTCTTCAGGCAGAGATTTCTTTCAAAAATATTGTTCCAGAATTGATTTTGTAGAGAACTTTGTTCCCTCCCCGAGGGTCCTCTAAGATTTCCTGATGGTTTTGATGTTCATCTGAATAGTGAAGTTAATGTTAATTGTCTTTCTTCTGTGCATACTGATTACTCTTTCAGTATTCCGGCCAAATCTGAAGTAGTTGTTTTCGGTGAACTAACTTCAATGCCGAAACGTATAAGCGGTAAAACTAGTGACATTGTTGGTTTGCTCATTGCTAAGTATGATTTACCTCACCGTTATTCAGTTTTTAGAGTGTCAGAGCTCGAAAAAGTTTCTAGTGATGCTACTATTTCTTTAAGAATGGTAACTTGTTAAAGTCTTTCGTAAGGCTAAACTGGTAGATTTTCAGCAGATTGGAAATGACTTAGCAACATTTGAGATTGACAAGAACTCTCCTTCTTCAGCTACTCAGCACAGTTCCTCAGATGATCGGCAACAACCTAAAGAGTATTCGGATTTTCCTCATTTGTCAGATAGTATTTTGAATGATGATGAAAAACTGACATTCTAAAATTTGTTTGGTAAATATAGCGATGTTTTTGTTTTTCTTGGGGATCAGTTCGGTAGAACTTCCCTTGTTCAGCATGTCATAGATACTGGTGATGCTATGCCCATGAAACAAAGGTCGTATAGAGCATCTCCAGATGTTAATAAAAAAAATTGACCGTCAAGTGGACGAAATGTTTGAGAAAGGAATCATTCATGAGTCTGCCTCTCCCTAGAGCTCTCCAGTTGTTTTGGTCAAAAAGCAGGATGAATCATATAGATTTTGTCTTGATCTTCGTGATAGTAAAGTCACTATAGTAGATAGCTTTCCAATGCTTTTAGTTACTGATGCGCTGTATTCTTCGGGTGGCACATTTATATTTTCGACGTTCTACCTAAAAAGCGGGTTCTGGCAAATAGAGATGAATCCAAACTCGCGTGAAAATGTTAATTCATTTTTTACCATGCATTTTGGATTTTTGTTTGGACTGAAGCGTGTGCTGAAGCGTGTGCTAGCCCCACTGGTATTGGTTTTACGTTGGCATAAGTTCAAACTCGAAAGGAAGTAGAGGAAATTAGGGGAATGAACTTTTGGGACACCCTGTACTCCGGTTATAGCCATGGCGTTTGAGAAAGCTGTTAATAACGCTTTTGTGAAGGAGGCTGTAGAGGAGAATCTAAGCACCACTCAATTTGCCTATCTTGAAAATGGAAATTCCACTAATGCACTGTTATCGACCCAGCAATTCATCAACTAACACTTAGATAATCCAGACTGTGAGGCAGTAGGAGTTTTGGCAATAGATTTTAGCAAAGCGTTCGACTCAGTCAGGCACGAGCTACTATCTAATAAACTGAAGTTGCTGCCACTGAATGCCTATATCATCACCTGGTATCACAGCTTCCTAAATAAAAGAGAACAACGTATAGTGCACAACAACCACTTTCACGAGTACAAAAGAATAAGTAAGGGGACAACGCAGGATAGCGTGAGAAACCCCTAGCTATTCAGCAGGTTTCTGAATGACCTTGAAATCAATCATGGTTCCACTCCCACCCTTTGTAAACATGCAGATGATTCTACCATTGTCGCACCAGTGTGGAAAGGGGTAAGAAATACGTCAAGTGGGTTAGTGGAGAAGTTTTTGACCTGGTCGAACTGTAACTCTAGGAAGTGTAACCTTAACCAGTGTAAAGAGCTTGTCAGCAAAAAGAAAGGGAACTCCACATCCTATCCTGTTCTATGCAATACACCACAACATGACATGCCACTCTTGAATTATTAGGTTTGACATTTCAAAATGACTGTAAGTTCTCTGACAATGCAAACGCTAAACTGTACAAGGCCAACAAATGTCTACACGTACTAAGACTATGTAGAAAAGAGCGTTACAGCCAGGCAAACGGATTACTTTTTCTATAGCATCGTCTTCCCTAACTTAACTTACGGGTTATCTCTTCATGGTGCCTCCGACACGGATCTTAATATTTTTCAACATTTTTTAGACCGATGCCATGACTTGCGCTTTATATTCGCGCCGTAAAACATTAGATGTCCACTGCACAAACAGGATAAAATGATTTTGAAAAAAGTTAAACAGTTTGTTAACCACCACCCCCTGAAGGTCTGCTTTCCACAAGAGAAGATTGATTTAAAATACGACCTGAGACACAAAGGCTGCCATAGGCCCAAGATAAACTCGGAAAGTTTTAAAGAATACGTTTGTAAATAGATTGCTTTTTAAATATGACCATTTATGATGATTGTATGTATAGAGATATATACATTTTTTAACATTTTAAATCTTTTTTATAATTTTAAATCTTTTCATACTGCCTTGTTCTATTGTATTCATCTGAACGTTTTAATGCCGGTATGTATTTTTATCTCATGAAAAAAAAAAAAAAAAAAACACAGGGGAGCTAAATTTTTTTGTAAGGTCGTTGCGGAGGTTTGTAAAATATCTCAAATTCAAGAGGTCAATACTTCTAGTTATCACCCGCAAACGATAGTCTTGTAGAAAGATTTAGTTCTCGCTTGTGTCAGTCTTTGTCGATGCATGTTTCCAAAAACCAGAAAGATAGGGATAAATTCATACCCCTCATTTTGTTCGCGCATAAGACCTCGGTTTAGAAGTAATTGGGCACTCCCCTTTTTACGTTCTCTATGGGAGATATCCCCGTTTACCCATGGACGTCAAGTATTTGACTCCTGCGGTTAAATGATTTGGGCACTATGGTCCTTGATCATCATAAACGCGTTGTCGAAATGTCGAGTTGGCGCAACGCAAAATTTAGCAAGAGGAATTTTACAACGTGCAAAGCAAAAAATGAAGGATTATTACAATCAAAGGGCAAAAGAACTGTTTTCGAATTTGTTCAATGTGTTTGGGTCTATACCCCAAGAACTACAAAAGGGTTATTCAGAAAGTTAATGCATAACTGTTGGGTCCATACAGAGTTGTGGAGAAGTTGTCACCCGTTAATTTTAAGCTGCGTACGATTACCGATAAAAAAGTTGCTTTTTCCTGCAACGCAAATCGTATGAAGCCGTTTGTTGGTCCTAATTTGAGGCCAATTGACCCTCCGCCCTTTGATAACCCTGCCGAGCCACATTAAGGTGAGTCAATTCCTCTGAAGCGAACCCTAAAGACATTGGTTTAAGTCCAACTTGCAGTGAGACAACGTTGCCCCTACAATCTCTCCAAGAGAAAGGAAAAAACGAGGAATCGGATTTCTCAGATGGATAGATAACCAAATTTTCTTAGCTATAAATCTACGCTCGCGAGCACTTCGCGTGCGCGTTGAGCTCCGCTAAAAAGATTACATTTCAATAAGCTTACCCATTTTTGGCCATGGCGGGAACGTTTCTCTTCGGGCTTCAGAAAAGGTTGTTAATTTTTTTCTCACAGGAAGGAAGTAAAACAAAACGAAAATCGTCTCTGTGATCTAAAGTCAATACTATGGACATCAGCAAAGATTCTCTTTCGAAACTATGTGGTTTGAAAGGAAAAAAAAAAACAGACTCATGTTCCCGAGGCACCACCAAAATGCTGGAACTCTCCACCACGACGTCAGGTGGACTTTAAGATGAATATGTAAATTATGTTCAGAAGGGCTGTCGTGACTTTTGCTTGACGTCTTCTTGGTCGCTGTCCAGGTTTGCCTAAGGTCGCTATTATCCACTTTCGGACGAAATCAAGTTTTTTGACCGATACCCTCACCGATACCCCCCCTGGTTACTCGCACAAGACTTCACCATAACAATATTAAAAGGGACAGTGGAATTGAGATTCCTGAAGCGCGGGTGGCTATACGATCAGACAACACAGCAGTCGATCGCTATTTCAGCGGACCGCTGAGGCAACATTTTCCTCCTCTAATAATGCCAACAATAATTTGGATCAAGACCCGCTAACCATCAGCGAGGTTCGTGCTTTACGAATCACCGACAACCAAGGTGGTAGAAATAGTCCTACTCAGTAAATTGACACTACCGCCTAATGTAGACGTGCAGTGCGCGGTTTAAACGTCGTGATCAATATCTAAATGACAATCGTGAAACAAACGATAAACAATATACACTTAATGTCAGATCCCGAGGGAACAGTTTTGTTTTCCCAAGAGTCCTGATGTTTCCCGATACGAAGTCGAAGCGAAACATCAGGACTCGAGGGAAAACAAAACTAACTGGTTTCCGGAGGGACCTGACGTTAAGTGTTTTGTTATATTTCTAGACTTTCACTTCAACAGCAAAAAAAAGAATAACCGGAGCGAACCAAAACGGTCGACTCGGTACTTATAACAACACAAATTTAATTCTTAAAACCACTGAATGAATGATTTACAAAGTACTTTCCTTATATTATCTGCATCTTTTTTCTCCCTTAGTTGCTGTTCCTCTTCTGGGATGACTTTAAATCGCTGCTTTTTAGTTTGAGGCTTCGTGTTTGTGTTCAAGTTGTTGTGTTCATTCACGAGAAAGAAAACTGGCAGTGTTTTTCCCGCCTTCTGTCACACCAATTTCCACCATGCTTTGATCACGTGCTGTAATGTAGCCCGAGCGGGGTACATTGCTTAATGTATCGCGATCGGGATACATTTGATTATTTTAGTCAAGAACACGTGACCAAAAACCAACCAATGGCAGTCCCTGATTAGTTGAGTGAAGGTCTAGGAATATAACAAAACACTCCATACACGTTAAAAACGATGAACAATATTTTTCATGACATTGTACTACTCAAACTTTAACTAAAATTTCATACCACGTTTCCTTTGATCATTATAGCATGCTTTTTGTATCCTGTCAGCTCGTACTTAAAGTGATAACCATATAGAGTAAAGTTGAACACTGGTCCTGTCCACGAAAATTTCACTGCAAATGTGCTATTTTCTTTTTCTAGTGCAAATTCGCCGACTTCTATATTTCGCAGCTCGACGTCGTCGTCTGGTGGAACTAAAACCAAAGAATAAAAATAATTGTAATAAAGAAATAATGTCCCCAACACAAGCTGTCCCCCTAATACATTAATCGTCATCATCATTCGAAGCGCACTTCCTCTTTCACGAGACTACACCTCCATTATACATCCTCTACAGTGGATGCCAGTTAAACCACGTACTTATCCTAAGATACCATTTCGTAGCTATTTATGGCCTTGCCTTCAATTAAGAAAGCAAATCGGTATCAAAATTAACAGAACGGTGTTTTAACGTTGCGGCGCTGAAACTATGGAACGAGCTTCACAAACACATCAGGGACTGCACTGGTACTATAACTTTTAATTGGCTTATTAAGGTGGCTCAATTGGGTTTTCAGGGTCAATACCTCCCACTTTTAAACATAAACTACATCGCCAATAAACTACATAAAAATTACCACCACAGCTGTATTAGATAAAGATGAAAATTTGTTATTATCCGTGTTACAATAACATCGGAGTTGTCATAACAACGAAATGACGCCATTTCTTATTTTACTTGCCGCCGTATTTCTCAGCACTGGGAAATCTTCTTCCAAAACCGTTCAAGGGAGCCTTTTTCTCAGATATCCCTTTCGATGTTTGTGAAGTTTAAGCAAAATCTATAAGTCATTAGAGCGATATCGAGATATTTTAGGACGAAGGTTTTATGGTCAGAAATACCGCGGTAAAAACTGGACAATCTTGATGTTCGACCGTTATCTGTAGAAAACGAAGCGCTTTTGAAATGCAATTTTACCTCATAGTAGTTTCAATTTTTTTTAAAAAAAAGTGTGTGAAAGATCATGTGGACGGCTTAGCCGATTGCAAGATAGAAGTTAATCTCGAGAACCTTTAATTTATAAAAAAAAAAAAAATCTATCGAGTGGTTTCAAATTTAATCGCTTATTTGTTTAAGTAGAACCGCTAACAAGAGCGCCTCAACACATATTAATCAAAACCTTCTTTCCTAGCAATCGGCTTAAGCTATCCCCATGATCTCTCACACACGTTTTAAAAAAAATTGAAACTGCTATACTTACCCGGATCATTACTTAAAAACTTTCCTTAATAACCGATCGACCTCGTTTGGTGGAAATTTATGAAAAAATACCACTACCACTACCACTACCACTACTACTTATAAAAATAATAGTCATAATAATATTAATATTCGTCTCCCTTCTTTTGATGCTGTCTCTCGAATGCTAGCACGATTCTGTTCAGAGAGGGGAAGAATCTTCTTCCCTCCAGTATTCGAGGAAATATGATACGGTCTTATTGCCTGACAGGTTTTTTTTGTTTTTGTTTTTGTTTTTTTTGTTTGTTTTACTTACCCCGAAATCAATAAGAACGTACAAATAACAATCAAAAACATGAAAACTCGTTTTTTGCAATTGACAAGGGACATTCACTTTTAAGTGACCTCGATCATCCAAGACCCTGCGTTGTCTCCTAGGACGTTCGATAAAATTGATGTAAGGGCACTGGGTGGCGCAATTTCACCTCTAAGTGTTATATTTTGAGTCATCCCATGCTTCCAGAAACTCGCCGAAGGACAGAAAGGTATTTTAAAAAAAAGATGCCAACTCTTTAATAATTCGTGGCAATAGGTTAACAAGGCCACTAGCCCACGCGGATAAGAAGTTATATGTTGTTGCATCTTGTAACTTCCAATAAAGTTTTATCACAAATAGCATTGAAATTAATCCAACGAATAAGTAACCATATATACTGAGGATTTATAACACTTTCTATCAGCTTATTACTTGCATTGTTTTACTTGCAGAACTTTTTTACAACTTGTACTTTAATTTATGAATTGATTCTACGATGCTAAAAAATATGCCTAGTGATTGTTTACATTTTAATTTGTTCAACTTACGCATTACATTTTCATGATTCTGCTAAAATTACTACTACTCTTAGCTTTAACTTCGGATGCCTCACTAACAAGTGCCTGCAAGACCTCAATTTTATCAATTAATTGCAATCACCATGTTAAGAATCATAAGAATTTTTAACAGATTTTTAGGTTCAAGCGGGTTCAGGGTGTACTCAGGTACATTGTCGCAAAGGTTGTAATATAGTTTAAGAGGCTGTCTCATGCAGTAAAAACCGCCCACACAATTTCCCTTAAAAACAATTTTGCCTGAAACTCTGGCAAGTGAAAGGCTTTATCGAGACTACAACTAAAATAGGTTTCCTTAGATTCACAATAACATTTCTGGCCGCGCTGAGGGGGGTGGGGGGGGGGGGGGAGGGAACTGAGTATTTTGTTCCTCCACGGCTAGTTTGCAAGTCTTGAAAATTGAAAATTAGGCATTTTTGGCAGCGTTGTAAAATGTTTGATTTGCAACATCTGCCAATGCATGTTATACCTATTAATTGTTAAACAGCACTAGTTTTTCCTGAAAGTAATAGTTATTCGCTTAATTTATCTGCAAAAAAAAAAAGAAATCAAGCGGCAAAATATGACCTGAACTAATGGCCTTGGAGCGAAAGGCCAAGAATGACTTTGATGTAAAAGCGTAATTCTAACGTTTGGGACCTAGTTAAAAGCTCTAGGCAAAATAAACGAAAAGATAGATCATCCGTTATTAATAAGAATATACAAAAACTCATATACAATTTCAGTATTTTAAAAGTTATGACCGTTTGTATCAACGCATATGCGAGCTAATGCGATATTTTTAGCTCTGGCGTAACGGATCTATCTAAAGCAGATTTTGTCAAAAGTACGGCTTACCTAATTCATTACTGGCACTGACTCACAAGTTGAGCCATATTGTGCTAGTATGTGGCCAAATTTGAATCCCATGCCAAAAATCCAAAGCTCAAAAGAGCTGAAACTGTGTCACGTTCCGAGCTTTTAAATAGCTCAGTGAAACAACTGTCCGAGCTGAGAGTTTGTTGAGAATCAGAAAATCAACTAAGCAGGTTCAATTTACAGATTTAAGAGCTACAACCTCGAATAAACCCTCTATTCAATCGGCTTTACAAGGCATGGCAGGACGCACAGGGTCTCGACTGTAAGTACTGCAAAGGAATGCTAGTACAATGTAATAGCATTCCTAACATAAATTCAACCAAGTAGCGCTGGCTTTTCTTCCCCCGGAGACCAGTGAGGCGTCATAATCTGTTATTATCTCAAGAATGATATCAATACATTGAAAACAAACCAGAAAATGCCGGTGGGAAACCGTGACATAACTACTTTGTATTTTTTGAATAAAAGAAGACGTAAATACAGTGGAACTTCGATTTAACGAAGTGCCAAGGGACTGAGGGAATTTGTTCGTTATATCGAGGGTTCGTTATATCGAAAACCTTGATTTCACAAATTTTGGGGAAACCAATAATGGTTAATGGTTAATTTTCAACGACCAGCATTTCTGGATCTGATCAATTTCTGTAAAAAACATTTGTACACATTTGGCTCTTTTAATATTTCTTGTAACAGGATATGTATTTTTATTGTATAAAATAAAGACCTAGTAGTAGTAGTAGCAGCAGCAGCAGCAGCAGCAGTAGTAGTAGTAGTAGTAGTAGTACTACTACTACTACTACTACTACTAGTAGTAGCAGCAGCAGCAGCAGCAGCAGCAGCAGCAGCAGTAGTAGTAGTAGTAGTAGTAGTAGTAGTAGTAGTAGTAGTAGTAGTAGTAGTAGTAGTAGTAGTAGTAGTAGTAGTAGTAGTAGTAGTAGTAGTAGTAGTAGTAGTAGTAGTAGTAGTAGTAGTAGTAGTAGTAGTAGTAGTAGTAGTAGTAGTAGTCGTAGTAGTAGTCGTAGTAGTAGTAAGTAAGTAATTAAGTAAGCAAGTAAGTCATACATTGCTTTATTTGCATGACCGCATCATTTTACAGTATTGCAAAAGCATACATATGACCAGTGCTCGACCTTAACTTTTTAAATCGCTGGTCCTTGGACTAGTTGAACTGAAAATTTACTAGTCCTGAGTAAATCTGAGGTAGTCCTTCCTCATTGCAGCATGACAATATTGTTTTCAATATCTTTTTACAAATAAACTTCATAGATGTCATCATGAAACTTAACCCAAGGAAAAGTGTTTTTCCATTCATGCAGGGTGGAAATGCCTGACTTTAATGGTCCGATTCTCTTGATGATATGAAGATTTCTTGGTCGTTTTATTGCTGTTGCTCTCTTTTGTCTCCAACGTCTTTTCTGTGTCACCACTACCTTCTTCCTGGCGTTTGTTTGGATAATCGCTGCTGTTAGAACTAGAAAAATACGTCTCTAATCTCTTCATGATAATAACATGGGCAGTCGAGCAAAGATGGTGGGCTGGGAGTTCCTTAGTCCCAGTCCCAACCTCAGCCTTGTTTAGTCTTCTCTCCTCAGTCCTCGCATTGAACTATCATTTTTCGCGATCGGAACATTGCGAGGAGCGCATCGAAACAGCGTTTACAAGACGTATATTGTGTTTTCACCTTATATTATTTTTAAACATTACAAACTACAAAGTAGTTACTGGTCCTGTGACTAGTGGTTCTAAGTTTCTACTAGTCCAGAAGCATTTTGCAGTAGTCCAGGACTAGTGGACCACCGCTAAGGTCGAGCACTGAATGACAATCAAAATATAAAACCAACAGCACTAATAATAATCTTACATTACTAACAATGAATCACGCATTTTCATACAGGAGGAAACAAACTTCACAGCTAACTTATTTCCAAGATGTTCCTTCGAATTCATTATCAGTTTTATGCTTTCTGGAGATGATTTCTTGTCAAAGTCAGGTATTATTCTATTGATTTGATTACTAAATGCCTTTCTCTGTACTGAGTATTTGTTACATTGAAAGAGGAAATGAATCTCATCTTCTACCTGATTTGAGTTACATAAGGGACATAATCTATTTTCTCTTAGCAAATGATCGATTTGGTATCGACCATGTTCAATCATAAGTTTGTGATTACTTATTTTAAATTTAACAAAATTCTGTCGTTCGTCATAATGTCTTAGCTGGTAGAGATAATCAGATGTAGAACATTCATCTTTAAAAGATTTATAAAACTCTAGTTTTTTTTTAATTTTCAAGGCTGTGCCGCCAAAAAGATAGATATTTCTCTCTCATTTCTGTGGTATATCGTCTAATTTGATCATTATCTAGAGATCCAGCATATAAACTGGTTAGATTGTATTGTTCAAACATGTTTATGAAATTGGAAAAATATCCTGAATTATTCATAGAATGTTAGATTCTTTGACATAAGGAAAGACTGTTTGACTACAGAGTCATTATCTTTGTTGTTGAGTTAAACAAAATATTTCATAATTTTCTGATTTATCGGGATAAGCAGCGGCAATCTATCAAGTTCAGCTCTGCAAGCTATGTAAGAGGCCTTATTGTTAACCTCTAAGTAACGTTTACAGAATTTGAGGTGGATTTTTTTTCTATTGGGGAGCTATCCCATTTTTTTTAAAATCTTGATTGGGAATACCATGGTGTCAAAAATTTGGGATGCAGTATTAGGATTAACTTTGTTAAGAATTGTCCGCTTCCGAACACTAGAAAACGCGTGAAGGGCCTTTTCTTTTAAGTGTTCGAGTGCAAGTGTAAAGTTTCCCGTTGGAGTTAAACGTGTACCTAAATAAGTGTATTCTTGGACAGTTTCAATTGACTCACTGCCAATGTTGAATTTGATGT
>OZ037993.1:19261635-19329135 GCA_964035705.1 Porites rus
TGTTTTATGTTTAACGTGAAGATACTTCAAGAAGTCAAGTTCTCAGAAAGTTTATTAATTCTTCTTTAAATTCGATTTGTTTGGAATAACGGAGGCCAGCAAACCTTCACTAATTATTCTTGGTTTTCACATCACGTCACCAAAATTCAAACTAAGAAACTATCACTTCTTCTGAGTTTCTACTTTGGTGTGATATTAGAGCACCTTAAAACCCTATACAAACAAATTTTTGGTTCCAAAGGGTTCTTTGTTTTGCGATACAGGACTCTTGAATTTCCAGGCTTTTGCGTGACGCGGCATTTGGGTGGCGGCCGGGAAAGCTCTTAAGTGGGTTAAAAACATTACGGACTTTTGGGGATTTTGCTATTTAAACATTCCTTGTCTTAGAATAAATACTGCTTTAATCTTTATGAGTTCCTCAAGCGAAGAATTCACGCATAAGTAGGAAAACTCAAAAACAGATGTTTCTGTTGGTTTCCGGCGGCCATATTTGTCTCCCTGAAAGGGACACAAACATGGCGTCTCCATACAAAGCTTTACAAATTTGGGTAAAACGTTTTTCCGAATATCTCGCATATGAATTATGGAAAGACCTGATTCTTGTCAAGGCTTTTTGTATATTTATCTTATTTTATTTCCCAGAGTCTAGACTTTCTGTATTAAAAAGTTTCCATTTTTATTTCTGCTTTCTCACGTGAGTGAAAACCGACAATTGATGTCACGTGCCCAGTATCAGGACCGTTTTTTTCTTTGCGGTACAGAATCGATGAATTAGCTGTGTACATTACCCGGATAAGGTTTATTTCATATCTATAACTATAGTTAAAGCTTAGGATATATGATATAGTCGTAAAATGTAGTTATACTCAACCCCGTATGGAAAATTTTCTTCACTCATTCAGAGGCGACTTGACTCGTGTGCACGGCTTGTTTTGCGTGGCTGCATTTTCTATATATAACCGGAAGCGTGATACATAGATAATCAGTACTTGTCGTTCCTAGATCTTCCTAGCTGAGAGATCCTAGCAAGAGAAACTTCCCTGCACCATGTAAAACTGCTTTCGCTATATAGGAAGATCCAGGGAACTAGGTACAAACCAGGCAAAAAATAGCGGCGGGTCGTTCTGTGGGTAATCACGGCTATGAAGGCCCACAATTTCGTTTGGCGTTACCACCCAGTTGTAAAGAACTGCTACCTGCTGCTGAAAGGTAGTTACTACGGCTGGTAAAGATAACAGAAGGGCCCAAATTGCATGTTTGTTATTGTCGACCGCCATCTTTAATTAACTCTCTACTTGGTAACCACATGGACCGAAATGTCCGCATCTTAACGTTACGAAAAGTTTTTCCGCCTTCTAAAATCCCACTAGTGCTAGGATCTTCCTCCCTCCAAGTAAACAGCCCCTAAATATTACAGCGAAAAGTCCCCTATGGACTCAGTGATAATGCGACTTGGTAATTTTTTCTAAGCTAACATTGCATTTTTTTTTTGTAGATGAGAGGGTCCTGAAAGGTCCTGAAAGGATAAAAAGTCGAATGATGAAGAATTTTAATACAATATTCATTCCGCGTGCATGAAGCAGTTATTTGTTCCAGACAGGACATTTTTTCATGGCATCACGGATAACGCGGATAGCGGATAAAACGAATAGAGCAATTCAGGGAACGGTTGCAAAATCTAGAGCTGCCTTAAGAAAAGAATAAATTCTGTATGTGTGTTAAGACCTGAAGACCAATATTTACACCCAATGGTGGCACTAGGGGCGGATCCTTAGGGCGACCCGATGCCACATGACCAAGAAAGGCGCTAAGACACTTCGTTTTAGGATTAGCTACAAAACACCGAAGAATGCACATTTTTTTTCCCTAAATTTGTCAAAAAATTGGCGTTTTCTGACCCAAAATGAAACTTACTTACTACGATTATCAGTTGAGTATGACAGGCGGGAATTTTCCAGCCTAAGTTATACCGTTAAAACTTTGCTGTTGTCAGGGGTGACGTTACTAGAAACGCCTTGTGTTATTGACGTCATCTAAAATAAAGCGTAACGGAAATTTACGACGGTTTAAACGAATTTGGCGATTTTTCTTCCAAACAGAACTTCCATTTCCGCGATATCGCGTGCATTGAACAATAATATGTTGTCTGGTTTGAAATATTCAAGAAAAATAAATTAGTGAAGTTGCTCAGGAAAGATTCAGTGTAGAAAATATGGCGTACACTCAAATACACGCCGCCATTTGCTCAAATAAATATAAAGAGATTTCGCCCGCACAGACGACTGATGACGTCAAAACCACAGGATGTTTCCTATGGAAATTAGTATCGTCACCCCTGACAACAGAAAAGTTTTAACGGTAAAACTAAGGCGCGAAACTTCACGCCTGTCATTCTCAACTGATAATCGTAGTGGTTGATTTTCTGATTCTCGAGACATTCTCGCCTCTCGAGAGTTGTTTAAAAGAGCTATTTTAGCTCCAAACGTGACACAGTTTCACTGTTTTGAGCTTCAGATTTTTAGCATTGGATTTAGACATGGTCTCATACCAGCAGTTTCTAAAGTGCAATTACTGGAATTTAATGGAATCCTGCATCTGAGGAACTGGAATATTACTCAATTTGTGAGTTAATGCCAGTAGTGAATTAGGTAAAGTTTGGGAGGACGCAACCTACAGTAGTTCTGATTGTAAAAATAGTCAAAGGGACTGGATAAGATGGGAAGAGAATACGAAGAGGGACTACCGTTGTATTACGCAAGGTGAACTGAAAAAAAAAAAAAACAGTTAACTTGTAATTTGAAGAAAAGAAGTTGTAAATATGTAGATTTAGTAGCGAGAAATCGCTTTGTATTTTCTTCTTAATAATTAGGATAATATTGCATTAGTCATTAGAGTTTTGAAGAATAATCTCGTTTAATGTTTGTTAAGTGGAACTAATATTTTAAAGTACGCTTAGCTAATTTTAAAATTGAAGTGGTTTTGGAGTGTTGTTTAATAAATGCTCAAGGTATTATTTTGGTTTTACGTGTTTTCTCGAGATTGTTTCTGCGATGTATTTTGCGTTAAAGAGGACTCACTGTTGTGGCGGATTTCGTCACACGCACATCCGGATTTCCGCATTTCCGTGTTTCCACATTTCAGGTTTACGAGTCAGTCTGCATTTAACTCTATGGTGCCGGCTGAATAGAAGGTTTATTCGAGGTTATAGCTCTTCAATCTCAATTTGCTGACCCAAAATTAAACCTGCTTAGTTGGTTTTCGGATTCTCAAGCAAACTCTCACCTCCGGACAGTTGTTGTACCGACGGAAGTATTCAGCTCGAAACGTGAAACACAGTTTCATCCGTTTCGAGCTTCGGATTGTTAGCATGTGATTTAAATATGGCCACATACCAGCAGTTTCTATAGCGCATTGGAATTTAAGGGAATCCGGAATCTCAGGAATTAGAATATGGCTCAATTTGTGAGCCAGTGCCAGCAATGAATTAAGTAAGCCGTACATTTGACAAAATCTGCACGAGATAGATCGTTACGCGAGAGCTAAAAATATTGATAAGCTCGGATATGCCTTGATGCAAGCAGTCATAACTTTTAAAAAAACTGAAATTGTACAGTACTTTTCGTATATTCTTTGTAATAGATTATCGATCTTTTCGTCTATTTTGTCTAGAGCTTTCAACTAGGTCCCAAACGTCAGAATTAATGTTTTGAATCAGGGTCATATTTCGCCTTTCGCTCCAAGACAATTATAATTAGTTGACGTCATATTCTGCCGCTTGATTTCGTCTTTTCAGCTGAATTTAATGAATAACAATTACTTTCAGGAAAAACTAGCGGTGTTTACCAATAAGTTGATATAAAATGCATTGGCAGATGGTGCAAATCAAACATTTTACAACGTTGCAAGAAATGCCCAATTTTCAATTTTCTAGAGGTGCAAAGTGGCCGTGACGGGACAAAATACTCAGCGCGGACAGAAAAATATTTGCCAGAGTTTCAGGCAAAATCATTTTTCACGCGAAATTGAGTGGGCGGTTTTTACTGAGACAGCGTTTTAAGAGCCCATGCCTGTAAATATCGAGAATCGCTGGCCAGGCTAAAAAAATCGAAAATTATAATAATTTGTCACAAAAACCCCTTTGGGGAACTATCTTCAAAAAAAATATTTCCAACTTTCAAGAATCTATAGTTTTCGAGAAAATGAGGAAAAACGAAAATAGCGGTTTTTACCTAATTAATTATGCAAAAATTGGAGTAAAAATAACCTACTTTATCGCGTCTGTACCGAGGCAAGATTCAAAGCTATAAATCAGAAATATTTTTGTTTCAGAGCATTCTATCTTTTCTTTCTATCCATGGTATGTTTTAAACCATGAACTTGATTTTGAATTTTTTATGGTTTTTTAAAAACTACCATCAATGGCACTTTTTAAAATGGCTAAAAAATGAGCAACTTCAGAGGCAAAAAACTCACCTTGGTATGTGTGATACCTAGCCAAAATGTATGCTAGGAAAAAGTTCAGCTCTTATATTAACAGAACATGAAATAAAAAATCTGGGTACTCCGGATTCGCCTTTACAAAATAACAAGTTTCGTGACCACCAGTGGAAAAATGTCACAAATTTGCATAAGCCAAATTTGTAAGGAAATGTTGCGGCAGCCGGTTCGGAAACATCACGAAGTAAGAAAACGTTTTTTGATAAAGTTTATGTTAAAATATCAGAGTTATTAACCGTCCACAAAAAAATAATAATAAAAAACGACTTCGAAGAAGCGTTATATAAAAGCGCCGAATTATTATGTAAACTTAATTCCATGTCTCTCGTTCCTTTTCCTAACTTCCTTGTATAGCATCCGTCTGTATTATCGTAAATTCGCCTCCGGTATGTCTAAAATAGGTAGGTACATTTTCCTTGAAATTTTATTTTGAAGAAGGTTTTTGCGAACGGGATACACTGCGTGAGAGGAAGTCATAAGCTAACCGTTAGAGTAACGTCTCGAGCAGCTCCGTCTTCTTTCCCTGATCTTTTTCTCCGTATGAAATTTTATGGAAACTTTGTTTTGAACAGACAATGCGTTGTTTGCAACATCATTTGTTACTCAGTAGTTTATTTTCTTTTCAGAAAGTTTTGCATGCCTGTCAGTCACACACTAAAAGTTTACTTGTCAGAGATGTTGAAATGTGATTTTTTTACTACGTATTACAAACAACAAAGAGTCCCTTGGTTAATTTCTTTACTTTTTCACATATAGGTGTATAATTAGGCAGCTACCAAAGGCCCTAGGAAACAGCTAAGTCATCGTAGTTCATACGTCCAGCGGTTTCTCTCCTCCGAAACGAATCCGAAACACCTTTCCCGCAAAAACTGCCTCTTTTAGGTCCGGGGGCGGTACTGCCATATATTGCCTATATAGGTATATGCCGCTGTAAAGGGTATGGTTTTCAAGCAGTTTACTCTACGATAGGGTATATAAATCAGAGCGTTTGGGTCTAGAATAGGGTATCATTTTTCAGGAAACTGATCAGTTGGTTGAAGATTTCATCTAGACTAGGTAAACAGCTACTCTAGGATAGGGGGATTTGGGGAGTTTACTCTAGTATAAGGTAGCCAAATTCAGCTAAACTAGCTTTGGTATAGGTTAAGGGTTTTAGGGTGCCAGCGGGACATCCCCACCCAGAAATTGCTAAAGTACCCCCCTCCCCCTCCCCACCCCGGGCTCTTAGGTCATCGCGGAGTTGCACCACCTGCCAAGGGGCGTTTTCCTTCAAATACAAAATGATACTTGTTGATTTCAAAATATAATGTAGCAGCGCCTTAGTGTGTAAATCTATACGCGAAACCCATGAACCAAAACAAGTTCCAATCGACGCCGCTGAAGAACTAGAAAAGGAGACTGCAGTCGAACCTTCCGAAAGCGACCACCCAAAATGCGCAGACTTAGTGGTCGCTAACGGGAGGTGGTCTCTTACGAGAATCGAACCACAGGAGGTTTCTTTGCGAAGAAAACTGGACACATCTACTTTAAGGAATATAATTTATTGCATGCAATTTCCAAGTTACGCTATGTGCAGTTCCATGTTGTTTTTGTTCCTACCTCAAGAGATCAGAAACTCGTCAGGTGGTCGCTTACAAGAGGTTAAAAACAATGCGAGATCATTAAACAGTCAGCCCAATTAGTGGTCGCGGGCGCTTACAGGAGAGATTCCAACTGTAAGACTTAACTGAGTGGGTTTTGGTGTTTTGGATAGGTGGTCGTGTAAGGGAGGTGGTCGCACATGGAGGTTCAACTGTACTCCAACAGAGTAAATCACCTTTCACGACGATGCGACTAGGATTTGTCCATGGAAGATAAGACTCCTTCTTCACCGCTTTTAAGCTACTCTAACCAACTCCTACCCATGTCGAGTGCTTGCAAAACGTAGCATCATCTTGAAAAAAGAAGTATCAGAAAGGTCATCCTTGACGCCCTTGGCCTATCGCAGTATGCGGCAATTAACTTATATCGACGTAAGCACCATTTACTAACCGGGCAGTAAGGCGACGCAGAGTAAAAGCGTAACTTGACTACGTTTTTCAGTTTACAGCAGACCCGAGTTTTGTTGAAAGAAATACCTGCCTTTTGCTCAGGAGTATTAACGTCAGTACCCGCAATGTCCCAGCTCGTGCCTTCACGCCGGAACGTCCGATCGAATTACTGTTCAGTTGATAGTTACCCTTCTCTTCCTCTTTCCGACTTATCTAGGAAGATCGAAGGGCCTCTGCAAGCAGGGTAGTTGATAGCGACCAAGGAGCTAAATAAGATAGCGAAGTAAGTAAGTAGCATCAGCGGTTTTATTTACGTCTAACCGTTTCCCACAAAGGGACAAGAAGAGTTATGCGATAAAACTGCTCTTAAATTGATTTTTAGCTATGGTATATGCGAGAGGGTTGGGGCTATTCAATTGCTGAATAACATGTGCCGTTACCAAAAAAGTGCGGAAAAACATTTTTTCCTCGGTTTCGAATTTTGACCATGAAAATTTTAGCTCTAGCTATTTGTGATACCAGGCAAAAAAATATTTCGTTCTTAGCAGCAGGCCCTCTAACTTCAGTGTCCTTAAGTTTGGACGGTATCCTGATCTAATATGATTTATACTACATGAGAAATTTCTGCAATTTGATTGGCTTAGAGCAGTGGTATTTCACCTTAATTTGAAACACCTACATGTGAAAATTACAAACCTTTTGTGGGTAGTAGTATAAACAAATAATAGCATGATTTGTACGTAATATTTGGCATAAATACCACTTGTGATATTTCAAAATTGTCTCAAATTTCACTCGCCTAACGGCTCGTGAAATTACGTATAACAATTTCGAAATATCACTCGTGGTATTTATGCCAAATCTCACTACAAGTCATGCTATTACGTATACATATCCGCAGGAACGAAACATGACAACAGCTGGTTACAGATTGTCAATGTGTGAGGCGGGGGTTCTGGGCCCCCTGTGGCAGTTATTATCAAGAAGACCCAAAATCAGTATATTTGCTGTTTTAGGTTGATTCTGTGCTAAAGTCATTACTTACTTACTGCCTTTACCCAGTCAAAAAATGTTCGGTGTAGACTTACAAGTATAATTTTTTCAGGGAGCACTAGCCAAATATATCTTTTTGGGTGATGCATTTAAACTTGAAAAAGATGGCCCAATTTTTTCCAATTTTGAGTCCATGTCCATCCTTGCCATCAGTAGTAACAGAACGCGAAAGGAAACAGTTTCAGTGCCTTAATATAGTCTTACATAACAAAACTGCACCATAATTGTTGGAACTAAATTGATGCGAAATGAAAACCATATTAGGTTTTTAAAATGAATCAGCAATTAGCGCGGCATAGCCGCTTTAACTCTTTTTTGACGGCCAATTTTAGTAGAAGAAAACCCCGCCTTTTGACCAAATCCTCCTTTTTGGACCGGCATTCAACCAGTTAGTAGCCTGTATAACAGGCGTTATTTTTCTCGCGTTTTTGCCGGAGGGCGAAGGTAAGCGCGAAGTGAGTGAGAAGCGCCAGACAAGCGCGACGGGAAGACGCAGAAAAAACAACGGCCTGTCCACATACCATTGCTTTTTGGCATTCCGCCCCAGACATACCCCTTAATTGCTCTCCTCACTCGCTTCGCGCTTGCATTCGCTCCGGCTTTGGGCGTAATTGCCTTCGCCCGCCTGAAAAACGCACACCTGTTATGCAGGCTAGCCAGTTAGCTTGATATGCGAATGGCTGAAAAAGAGATAAGCAACACAAGACTGCTCAATTGGACGTACATAATTTAGAAGCTTTCTTCGCGCATTCACAGAAGCCAAAATTTGGACATCTCTTACGAACCTATATCGATCTTTCTCTCCCGCTCTCTTTTTTCCCTTTGCCTTTCTTCTTCTGTTGCTCCGGCACTTAATCGTCTTCCCACTGTCTTTGTTTTGCGAGGATTTTGGCTGGCAAACTTTTCAGGAAAGGGACATTTAATTAATCTGTAGAGAATAGAAGGTGAATAGAAAAACTGGAAGTAGATTTTTTTGCCCCAAATGTTGCTTTTTTGTGTGTGTAACTCTCTCAAGATACATGAGGATAGGTGAAAATTTGCTTAATGAGGTACCAGTGGAAAAATCCATCCTTGTTGATTTTGATCAGTTTACAACCTTGGTGAATGAATGGAAAGCTAATTGGGTTCATGAAGGATATTCATGGTTAAAAAAAAAAAACACCAAAACGACCCCAGTGTCGGCAGTACTCCCTCCATCTGATTTACTTTTTCTATTGAGAGGACAATTGCAAGGATCCGTGAGGGTCCGTTCAATGAAGATTTCAACTAATCAATGGCACAATTACGGGTCGGTCCACTTGGCGATCTTTGACTATCTCTGGGTGTTCGAAATCGTGTCTGGACTTAAAAGTGTTGAACGCACGAACAGTGAAGAGGCAGAAAGAGGAGGTGAAAGAATTTCAGAAAAGAGGGGAGAGAAAAGGGGGCAATGATTACTTTAATCTTGTCTTTACTTACGTTATTTTTAATATGCGAGACGTGGCAATTTCACTAAAACATAACTTTAAAAAGCTACTGGGAAAATTAACTTTTTCGGATTTTTATTGATTGAAAACTCATAAGGTCTGATGTAGAATGTTATTAATGGCAAATCCCCTAAAATACCTTGACGAATGAACTATCGGTACCATAAAAGCATGTGTCCACTCCAAGAAAGATGTATGACCGCGAAATTCATTCAGGTGAATAAAGTAAAGCTAAGTCATCTGACAAGAATAATATTTCTTTACACACTTCATAAGCTCACAGTTTTTTAGTCGTACCGGTAAAAATAAAGTCTAACTGTGATGAGTTTGACAACGGTCACGCAATTGCAGAATACAGTACTCCAACGCCCAACAACAATTGCTGAGCAATCTTAATTTTATAATGTACAATTAAGAAGAGCTAAGATACAAATTACAAAACATTTAACATTAGCTATTCTCTTGGTTATGCTATTTCAAGCCCCAAATATTGCGTGATGCTAACAGTATTGAAAACCGTCCTTGTGTACGATAGGAATATGCAGATGCATTTTTATGCAAATTTGCCACATTGTGTCACCAACCTTCACAGCAATTTGTTATCCGTGATCAATTTTTCAGACCCTTTACTTAATTTTAGCTTCATTTAAAGGCGCTTTCATCCTTTCTCCTACGTTTCGAATATACCACGTACCGAAACTACGAAGAAAAATCAGGCGGCATCATTTCTCTACCCATTTTTGGCTTATGCAAATTTGTGACATTTTTCCACTGGTGGTCACGAAACTTTTTATTTTGTAAAAGCGAATCCGGAGTACCCAGATTTTTTATTTCATATTCTGTTAATATAGGAGCTGAACTTTTTCCTAGCATACATTTTGGCTAGGTATCACATATACCAAGGTGAGTTTTTTGCCTCTTAAGTTGCTCATTTTTTAGCCATTTTAAAAAGTGCCATTGATGGTAGTTTTTAAAAAACCATAAAAAATTCAAAATCAAGTTCATGGTTTAAAACATACCATGGATAGAAAGAAAAGATAGAATGCTCTGAAACAAAAATATTTCTGATTTATAGCTTTGAATCTTGCCTCGGTACAGACGCGATAAAGTTGGTTATTTTTACTCTAATTTTTGCATAATTAATTAGGTAAAAACCGCTATTTTCGTTTTTCCTCATTTTCTCGAAAACTATAGATTCTTGAAAGTTGAAAATATTTTTTTCGAAGATAGTTCTCCAAAGGGGTTTTTCTGACAAATTATCAGAATTTTCGATTTTATTATCCTGGCCAGCGATTCTCGATATTTACAGTCGTGGGCTCTTAAGATGTATCGGTCTAGCTCTTTGGAAGAGAGCTACATTATCTTTATTATTTTGAAATGATGGATATGTGAATTTCATATATTTGAACAACTGAATTAAAAAATAAGAAAATGCAAAGAAGATCATCGCAGTTAAATACGTAACTATATCCAGCTACAAAAATAAAGCCTGAAAAAATTCAGGCTTGCTGGGATTCGAACCCTGACCTTTGCGATACACCGTTATTAACAATTAAATATTCTGGAACAGTCTTTTTAGTATGCTTGGAATATTCTACGCTTTTCATCGTTTATCGTACTCCAGGTAAAATTTTTGCAGTGAATTGAATTTGTTGCTTGATACCGTTATTACGAGGCGATCCTTGTAGTGCGTAAAAAATGCTGCAAACCATAATGTGAACAAAATGTAAATAATCATTTACAATTTAAGAACAGTTTTAAGTTTTGTCGTTGATACCTTCTGGCGTTGCCTTCCCAAGTTGTTCTTTTCCTCTCAACCACGTATAATTGTATTTTGGAGTAACCTGAAAGAAAACCAATATGTTGTTTTTTAAATTTTTTATTTAAATTAATTAATTAATTAATTTCAAAAACTTATAAGGTGCAAATATCTATATAAATATACTCAAATGCGCCAAAGGGAAAAAAACAAAAACAAAACAATACTACTACTAATAATAAAAATTATGAATAATTATGATAATAAAAATGATAATATAAGATGATAATATAGATATAGAATAGAAAAACTAATGGCTAAAAGTTAAAAAGATAAAATCTGTTAGCAAAATCTTAAAAATTATAAGCTGAAAATTATTTATAATCTAGTAAGCTAAAAATACAAATTTATAATCTAGTAAGTGGTACAAAATGCTTTTTTAAAAAGGTGAGTCTTCAACTTTCTCTTAAAAGTGTCAATTGAAATGGATTCCCTAATAAATCTTGGCACAGCATTCCAAAACTTAGGTGCAGCAAACAGAAAGGCCCTTTCACCGACAGTTGCCTTGGGCTTAACATTCGGATAACTAAGTAGGGTACTGTCGCTAGAACTTCTTAAATTATATTTAGATACAGGCTTAGGAGTAGTAATTAAAAAACTTAAGTACGAAGGTGTTAAGCCCTTATAAAACTTAAAGACAATCAACAGGATTTTAAATTCAATTCTGAACTTTACAGGCAGCCAATTAAAATCTACTAATAAAGGAGTAACGTGTCAATATTTACTTTCATTGCATATTAATCTAGCACACTTGTTCTGCACACGCTGCAGCTTATTGAGTTGATACTCTGGCAGGCCATATAAAAGACTGTTACAGTAATCGACTCTGCTTGAAATAAAGGCATGAATCAGAGTCTTGGTGTTGTCTTTAGATAGATATTTTCTTATGCGTCTCAGATTATACAAATAATAGAAGGAAGAGTTACATGTTTTTGAAAGATGGATTGTCATCGTAAGCTTGGAATCAAACCAAGAGCCCAAGTTCCTTGCAGACGACAAAGGAGTGATAGTTGCTGTCCCAACACGAAGGCTGTTAATAGATACTTTAGCTAGTTGCTACGATGTGCCAATGATCATGAATTCAGTTTTATCATTGTTCAGTTTCAATTTGTCGTTCAGCATCCAGTTACCAATGTCTTCAATACACCTTTCGACCCAAGCCAAGGTGGCCTCTTGATTAGCATTATCATTAAGACAGAAGGATAAATAGAGTTGGCTATCGTCCGCATAGCAATGGATCTCTAAATTATTTTTGCCAACAATTTCAAATATCTTGCTAGCATAGACAACAAACAACAAAGGCCCAAGGCACGAACCTTGAGGTACGTCGCTTTCCAAATTAAACTTCGTTGAGAGTGTGCAGTCGATTGAAACTTGCTGAGTTCTGCCACTTAAATATGATGCAAGCCAGGACAGTGCCGTATCCCGAACTCCAAATGCAGACCTAAGCCTCTCAAGTAAGATACCGTGATCAATGGTATCAAAAGCCGCGCTCAAATCCAACAGAACAGACAAGGTGACATGCTGTCTGTTCATGTTTAATAAAATGTCTTTTTTTACTTTCAAGAGAGCGGATTCGGTTTTCAGTGACTACTAGGGTCATTGAAGGCAAAAGTAAAAGGATTTGCGGCTTATTTTGAGCGGGACAATTTGCTGCGTTTGCATGATACGAGTTCGCACTCCCCAACAATGTCTCGTGTTATATCGCCGCTTCACACTCAACCAAGGGATACAGCACCAGAAAAGCAACTTCCTAATTCAGTAAAGGTTCAAAGGTCGCTGGATATGGGCGCACAATCGACGGTCAGTGATGCTGTAGCGCTAGAAGTGGGCAAAAGGTGAAAAATTCCAACGGATAAAGGTAATCAATGAACAGAGTTTAGCTCAATCAAGGGAAGGAGAAAGGATTTACGAAGAAATGAAGAATGAAGAGTCAACCTGTGCATCTGTTCATACACAAAGTCTTCCGATTTGTCCAATGCAATCAGGTAACTTTAATTTGCTGGTTTGGAACCAACCTGTCAGCAACAACTTCTAAATTCTTTAGGCGTTACAGATTATTAACAACCTTTACAAGCTAGTCCTCTTAGTGCGTTTGCGGTACCTCAGAAAGGACCCATTTACACAACACCGATAAATACAGGTGCATCACGGAGTACGGAAGAGACAACGGACTATACGGCAAAGCGCCATAAACACCCCTCGAGTGTACATTCTTCATCATACCCGTATTTGGCAACGACTCTTGCTGTTACGTAGACTGCTCCGGATCAGGTATGGTGTCTTCCATCATCAACATCACAAGGTTGTTCGACCAGTTTGTCCGTCAAAGACAGTACTTTCCAAGACAGTGGAAATTTAACGAAAACAAACTGAGTTATCTCAGACTATTTTTAATCAACAAGCAAGAAGTCTTCTGCCATCGAACGAGTCTCCTATGTTTTATGTTGATGCTATGGAGTATACATTATTACTGACTGCCTTTGAGTCACTAATCGAATCAAAGGTTGAACATTCCCATGAGAGATTATAATTTCTGAGTCAATACACGTCAGGTAAAGCGAAAGAAGTGTTAAACGGTTGCTAATAAAGGAAAATAGAAGGATCCTATGAAGAAGCTAAGAGACTGTTAAAGAGAATTCGGTGGTCCATTCAAGATAACTGACGCCTATAATTAGACCAAACAATGGCTTAGCCCTCCAAGACTTCTCTGTTGCGCTGGACCTATTGCTATGAAAGGCATGTCTCATGGATGATTTAAACACTGCTCATGTACTGGGTCAACTGTGGGAAAAGTTACCTAAGTACCTGCGAAGCAAATAGACTGAAAGAGGCACTCATCTCAAGTTTACAAGGAAGCCTCTAAAGAGAGGAAAAGGAACAAACCTTGCTACAACTTAAACTAGTGTAAACAGTTTTTGAAAGAATCTGAGTGACCGCATAAAAACTATCATAGGAAAACTGACTTAGAGGAAAATCTTACCCGGTAAGTAAATTGCTCGCCATGCATCACTTCCGGAACAATAAAGTGAGTTTTTTCCTAAAAGAAAACGTAACAGTAAAGATCAAAGGAAAGGAAGGGCTGAGGGAGCTTTGCGAAGACCTAAAGGCTTGCTTCTTAAAGCAATCTTAACTTAATGTTGTGCGATATTTCACAATGACGATAAATCGGTAAATCAAAACTTGAAATTTTGCTTTTTCCATCCAACGAAGTTTATGGGTTATATTACTGTCCTCTCCAGACACTGAAATGCTCGAAAGCATACTCCTTTCACGCTTAACAAACATGCATAATGAATATCTCTTTACTATATGAGGACTATTACGGGTCCTGAAACAGCGCCGTGTGGAACTCCATTAGCTTCCTTCCGCTCCTAATAATAATAAATAACAATAATAAAATGAGGATGGGGAAGTCAACGCCCACGGCTTAATGTTTCCGCCTAATGATGCAATCAGTACAACAGTGAATGCATTTCTTAAATGTGTCTAGTTTTGACCCGGGGAGCTAACCCGGGTTGGCAGCCACTCTACGCGTGTAGAGGTATTCCTTTATGGAAAGGAGTAAACCAATAACTACTCTTGATCAGAGATCTGTTAGAGGTTACATTTGTACGCTGTTTAGACTAGGTTTATTTCAGATACTGGTTTTATTTCAACGGCAAAAGAAAACTTATTTTAGATACTTACAGTTTCGTTCACTACCATTTTTCGATTGCCAACTTGGTAAGAAAACTGATACCCCGTCAGTCTCCTGTTAAATGTTGGTTCATCCCAAGAAATGTTTACATCAAAGCTATTCCCTTTTGGCGAAGGGTTAAATTGAATTCCTTTAAAACGAACGTAGAGTTCTGTCCGATTTATATCTAAAAAGAAAGAATTGTAATTAGATTGATGTCAACTTATCAAAGTGTTTTTCATTTAAGTCAGTTAAAGTTAACAATACTGAACGACCCCTCACCCTACCGCCATTAAAAACTTGCTCAAGGAAAACTGCATTAATTATACACAATAGCCGACATCTCATACAGTTAAAAAGTGAAATAAGGTGTCCCGTCATTTTCAAGGTTCACCGTAGGTAATAATTATTTTGGCTCTCCAAATGTTTGGATAAAAAACTGAAAAATTAATATTATACAAAGTACCGCCTCGGTGTGTCATATATTGTATTACATGGGAGTTAGTTTAAAGTTCACTAACCAGGTATTGTGAAGATTATGTCCCTTGAAAGTGAATAAAGCCTTCCAAAAGCGAAAATCGGTTGGACCTGTACAGAATCATACTTCGGGTCAGATACACAAATAAAGGCCTGGTGCTGTATCTATGTATGTATATATCAGTGTATGTATGTGAGTATGTATGTGTGAATGTGAGTATGTTTGTATGTATGAAGCGTGTGACACCCTCCTGCATATTTTGACATTTTGACATTTGAGATTTTGACACGAGGAATGGTTTTCCTGGAAGAGAGCGACGTAGTTGGCAGACTGCTGAGGTATTTAAAAAAGTTGCG
The DNA here is from genome assembly GCA_964035705.1 of Porites rus. Lineage (NCBI taxonomy): Eukaryota > Metazoa > Cnidaria > Anthozoa > Scleractinia > Poritidae > Porites > Porites rus. Next base: position 19,277,014 of record OZ037993.1, read on the forward strand.
TACAGGCTCTCCACTTCTCTCTTCAGGCCATTTTTTTGCTACTCGCCCGCTTTTTTCGCTCTTCTGCACTGACGACCGAGAGCCTGACATAGGCTACTGTAAAATTGGTTTTAACTATTTTTTCTTAAAAGAATACGACAAGAGTATTGGGTGTCTACACGAGTGCTAGCAAATCCAGACAGCCAGTTGAAGCATTAATTGAGAATAATAATTATACTCGTAAGCAAGATAGCACCAACTCACACTAAGACACACCCAACGAAACAAGAAATGATAAAACTATGACGATAAAGAAAAATGATCAACGTAGACGTTACTACATTATTAAGAAGCTTATGCAATGAAATCCTTAACTTCTTCTATTGACTTTCGGAGTGGCGATAAAGCCAAACTCTCCAATAAATTCTTAAATTCTTTTGTCGTTATACTTTCTAAAACGCATATGGACATAATAAGACTGTACAAAACAACCCTTGGAAAAAGCTAAATTCACAATAAATTTATCAAAGATGAAAAAAAAAAATTAACTGCCTTCTTTCTCTCTGACCACGTTAGTAGTGATAGAGGGTCATTTTACACCTGTTTGGTGTCTTCCCCTGCCTTCCGTATGCCTTCCCTTTATTAATATGCGTGTCTTCCTGCATACTAATTTAGTGCCCTCCTGCATACTGATTATGTGCCTTCCTCCATACTAATAAGTACCTTCCTCCATATGTAATGAGCGACTCTCCAATACAATAGGCACAATAGGCTCGCCTGGTCTCTTTTAACCCTGATTGGTTCATGTAGTCTCTATCATGTGTTTAAAATAACAGCAGGCAGTTTTCGAATTTTGCAATCGCTTTGCCAAGGAAACAACTTGTTTGAGTTCGCTTTTTGGAAATTTCTGTTCACTAAACCCTAACCCTAACCCTAAATCTTGTAGTTTCACGTGCCGTTAGTCAACTAATTATGCGAGTTAACAAGCCCATCAATGCATACAAATTAGTTCAGCTCTGCAGTAAAAACCACAAGGGAGAACCTTGACGTATTATTATAAAAAACACAAACAATAAAACACTTCACAAGGATCAATTAGAACACACGACTAATAATTGCTAGCAATAAAACCAGACACAAGATACTGTTTTAAAAACGTTATTGAAAACCGATGACAAAAAGTGTCAAATACACAGCGATTTGAAAAGGAATGGAAATTAATTCTTCTTAGTTCTCCTCTTTAGGAGCAAATAGAAATTGGTTTCCAACGTCTTCGCGTTTTTGTGTGTAATTGTTCCACAGTTGTCATACCGAAGAAAGCCCTCTTTGATGTAATTTGTCTCCTCGGGGATCTGGTGATCGCATATGTGACCCTCCACAGGAATTTGATGTTAAAGGTGAAAGCACGCTCACGTCACGCTTGCACGACACGCTTAGCGTGTCATAGATCACGGATATGCCCATATAAATTGCAAAAACGAAGACGGACGCACATGGCTTTGTTTTGGTAAATTTAACACGCTAGACACTTGATTACTAAAACAGCTAAGATGACAAAAATGGCTTGGGATTTCAGCTGATTGAAGTCGAGGTGAATCAAATATACCGGTTCTGTTTATATAACGAGTACAAATTTTCAAGACATTTGAGACTGTTTTGGAATTTGATCGTAACCGTAGCCATTTAAAAATCATCACTTAATGGCCTAGCCTGGAATTAACGCAAGATCATGCAAAACAATTCCTCCGGCTGTTGACCGGAATTGCAAAGCGGCCCGCTATGCTCATGCGAGGCAAACGTTATGTTGCCTGAAAATCGTTGTTATGTCACCGGAATATTTATTAGCTGTAGTGCAAAGAGAAATGAAGTTGAATAAATTAGCGTAATATATCTATTTAAGCCATGCTTAGATCACAGGCTACCCAGACGTAGTATGTGTCAAATAAATATATTAATATTTACATGGACAAAATAGGATGAGTACGATACTGTACTCTATTACTCATCCAAAAGCATCAGTGATCTTGAACATCACATCAATGCTGACTTGGGGACAGCGTCTGAGTGGTTCTCTAGAAATCTCCTGACACTAAATATATCCAAATGTAATTTTGTTATCTTTGGAAGTCCTCAGAAACTGAATCGTATTGAAGGCATTTCGGTTAAAGTAGAGGGCACTAGCATTGAAAGAACACAATCATTCAAATACCTAGGCGTAACGCTTCAACAGTCTATGTCCTGGGAAGATCATGTCGATGCTATCAGCATGAAGATTAATCAGAGAATAGGCCTAATTAGGAGAATCAGGAATCTATTGCCGCTACAAGCTAGAGTTGCCTTGTACAATGCCCTAATCCTCCCTCTTTTTGATTACGGAGACGTTATATGGGGGGACAAGAACAATGACACCATCATGTCAGAATTACAGATTCTACAGAGTAAAGCTGCTAAAGTTATGCTGGGGCAACCACCCCGAAGCTCGTCAACTGAAGCACTGAAAAGTCTAGATTTGAAGTCACTGTCCACAAGAAGGTTTTTTCATCGCTGCATTGCAATCCACAAGTGTCTTATTGGAGACACCGATTTCAACTTTAATTTTACTAAAAGTCAAGCTGTTCATTCATATAATACAAGACGCTCTAATGATATTCGCTTACCCCTACCCAGAACAAACTGGGGTAAACAAACTTTTATTTTTCACGCCGCGAACGACTGGAACAGCCTTCCAAATGATTTAAAATAGTGTAATATTTTATCTATTTTTAAATCCAAGTTAAAAACTTTTTTAAAAGATCTCAGCTAATTTTAAACCTTGATATTTTTTTTGTATAATCGATTTTAAGATTTTAATTTCTTAAATTTGTTTTACTTGTAAACATATTTTACTTTTTTCGTAATTATTAATTAATTAGTTAGATTAATGCATGAGGGCCCCACTGAAAACCGCCTTGGCGAATTGGGCTCCCTCTATAAATATTATTATTATTATTATTGTTATTATTATTATTATTATTATTATTATTATTATTATTATTATTATTATTATTATTATTATTATTATTAGTTGTCGAAACTCCCATGAAATAAAATAATCCAAAAGTCAAAATATAACAAAACAAAGCTAAGATACCTTTAACTGACAGTATCCTTGTTTTTCCTGGCCGGTTATAGTGTCATTTTGTTGAGTTTTGCAATTGCAGGTACTATCCACTAAAGAAGAATTAAAGGCTGGCTACAAAACAAATGGACTATCTCCACGCGCCTTCACGCAAAGCGCTATAAATTCACATGCCGCCCAACAAACGATCGCTAGCCTCGAGCATTTGGCGCTTTCCATTTTGCTCTAGTATTTTGGTCACTGTCTCATGAAAGTGCTTTTAATTATTTCTGGAGGGATATGTACCGCGCGTGTTTGTTTGGCTCCCAGATCAGTGATATCAGTAATCAAGAAAAAAGGAAGGGACTCCAGACTGGTAAGAAAACTTAATAATTATATCAGTAGCATTTGATGTTAAAAATTATTATTCTGGATTATTCTATTCTAGGTCAACACTCGAGAGAGTCAGCTCTTTTCTCAAAAAAATTTCGCAGACAATCAACTTAATCGGTGCTGTAGTATCCCGGCTAATGTATACCTAAATATTAGAAACCGTGACTTATTTGATTTTTGGAGGAGATAATCTTGTTCAACTCTTACTCTTTTTTCCATCTTATTTTTCAGCACCCGCTCGAGACTGATTCTGACACGAGTGTTGCCTTGAACAAAGCGGAGTAAAGCAGCAATTAAAGAGAACAGTTATTGTAGTATTTTCTGTTAGTCATCTAGGAGCCTCTGAATTTGGCGATTTTGCGATGGTGACATATCGCTAGGACTATTTCATTTGCTTGATATAAAAGCAGTACAAAAAAATCTTACATCATATCGGTACTTGTCTGTTAATTGTTTCTGTCGGCTTTATAAGGATTTGATGCATTTACATACTGATACAGGACCATACAGTAGTTAGCGCGTTTGTTAAATTTGGTAATGTTAAATTAGAGTATAAGGTGCTACTTTTACGAATTCTACGAAAAACATTTTCCCGGCCTTTCAGGAAGCGGCTTAAAAAGTTTCAAAGTTGCAGTGCAGTCACAAAACTGAATTCTTGAGTCTACCTCCATTTCATACTATCTTGCTGCCAGAGACTGAAAAAAGCGCGATGTAAAATGTTTATGCCGTTTTACTACTACCGAAATAGTAAGTGCCTCGGAAGAGCGGTTAGCGGGGCAGAAAAAGATTTAAACCTTGCTTTAATCAGATATTGCGGTTACTTTCATTTCAGTTTATGGTAGCTTGGGTTACTCTTTTGTGGGCAATTTACAGAAGTCCAACGGTATTCAGCCGACACCTCAAGAGCCTAGAGCTTTCAGACCTTGGTTTTGAATTACTTATGCAAATTAGCTGGACGCTCATTACATATGGAGGAAGGCGCTTATTAGTATGGAGGAACGCACTCATTAGAATGAAGGAAAGGCACATAATTAGTATGCAGGAAGCACTAAATCAGTATGCAGGAAGCATTAATTTAGTAGCAGGAAGACACTAATGCATATCAATAAAGGGAAGGTACCAAACAGGCGTAAAATGACCCTCTATTACTACTCACGTTTCAGACGTGTATCGCTTAGGATGCCACCAAACGCAATAACATTAAAATAATTAAGAAGTACAGAGATACCACAAATGTTCCCAAATCTTGGCTACCAAACAGGGTGATTAGCTGCATGTACTCTATATTACGATACCAAGGCTCGTTGTAATCAAAACACTTACTTCAGTTTGGTATGTCATGTTAGGTAGAAGATAAGAAAATGAAGTATACGGTGTCACCTGTAGGTAAATGTAGAAGCATAAGATTTTTGTGATTTCCCATACGCAATGTATGTTCAGGTACAGCTAAACTAGAAATAGAAAACAAAGGCGAATAGAAAAGCTTGCAATTCTCTTAAGTACATGGTGAAGACTGAATCATTATCCTGCAGCGTACGTGTAACAGTAAGTGGGATGGAACAAGCCAATGCAGCGGAATCAAAGCAGGCTACAGGTCGACGGCATCACAAAACGCACTAGAGGAGGTGCAGGGGGCAAGGTCTGCACATATCAAGTCGAATCATAATCACCTAAAACTACAATAGTGAAGCCGAATCAAGTTTCTGAAAAGGAAACGAACACCAGAACCTACACTGGTGATGCAACCAACCTACCTCTCGATGAGTATCAACGTAATGGGGAATTATTTCCCCGTTGCATCTTTTGTATATGCGCAACGTGACATCGTATTGAACCACTTGGATGTAATGGTAAGCTGGCGGATCCCAGTTTATAGTCACATTATAAAATGGATAGTCATCTTTTGATGTTAAAGGAATAGCAGCTCTGATATTTCTGACCTCTCTGTCTTTTTTTGGCGCCAATGGAGGTTCAACTAAACAAATAATATATAGATTTAGCCAGGGCTAAAAGCGAAGCCTCCGTTTATGTACTTATAAGAAAAGTAATTCAAGATAATAAACTTTAAGCCACTAAAAAGAATCCTCCTTTTGAGGAAGGGGCTAGGTGATTAAGAAAAAATATCCCGCAAACACACCTAAAATAAAAACTCTCCCATCAAGCTAAAAGTCTTACGTCCACAGCAAAAAAAAATCGTTTTAATGCACGATACTCTTCGATAATAGAAAATTTACAGGTTACGATTTCTAGAGTCAACATTTCTGCCTAAAGGAAAGACCTAAAAGAAAAATCGGGCCAACTTTTGTGTTCGCCATAAAATTGTTTTCCTTCTATCGGGCCCGGACGACCAGTTATGTGTAAACTAGCCTTTACATTTATGCTTCACAGTATCTTTAAAGAAATAGTGTAAGGTACCGTTTATTTTCTTTGGGGACAGACCTAGGACAGCAAATAATCTATTTAACCATTTTGGTTACTAATACGGAACTGTAAATTCTTAAATCAACACAAACTGTGTGGTTCATGTTCAGGACATATTTTGCAGTGCATTCACTGAGAAAACACACATAACAGAACATAAACTTTCTTTATACTCGAATTTTAGAGTAGTTAACAAGCTAATATCTTACAGCTGACAGTACATGAAAAATAATATATAATATATATATATATATATATATATATATATATATATATATATATATACATTAAATGCATTATAAGTAATAATAGTAAAATAATAACAATAATAATAAACACATAAAACAAAAGAAAAGAAAATATTATTTACAATTCACAGTTTTAAGTTTAAGTGTGTCAAGCAAAAAGAATCCACATGACGGTAACATCCTGTATTTTGGTCTTAAAGTCTGCAAAAAAAAAAAATAGTACGAAAAAAGTCCGGCAGTGCATACACTGCTTAGCTGAAAAGTACGAAAAAGAGTTCAGACCATAGGTAGTTGTTTTAAGTTTACTAAGTGAAACAATGTAGTTGCCGCGAAGATCATAGGAAGAGGAGCGGAGTGAAAACATATTCTTCATATAAGCAGGAAAATGAGTGGAAAACAAACTCTTATATAACAATATGAGGAAATTCTGAACGCGCTTGTTACACAACGAAGTACGTAGAGTTGACTTTTGAAAGAGGAGTGGTGTATGGAGACGAGTAATCTCCAAGTATAAATCTAAGTATTCTTTTGTTTAGTGCTTCAAGCTTATCCGCATCGCGCGCTCCACAAAAGTGCCAGACAGAGGAGCAATAATAAAAATGAGGTAAAATATACGCTTTGTAAAGTTTAAATAAGATTTCCCTCTGAATGAGTTTTTGAGTTTTCGAAAACGCAACATAACATTAAATTGATAATTAATCTTTTTGCGTACATTTGATATATGTTTAGAAAAATTCGGTTTATTATCTATTTCTATGCCAAAAATCTCTAACGTGTCCTTTACTGGGAAGGAAAAAACCATACTCTGTATCACCGAGGACTAGACCCTGGTGCTTGCTTTCATTAACTAACATTCCATTTTCATGGTACCACTGATTGGCCACCCCAACATCATGAGATACGCATGCTTTTAGAGCTGCCGGATCGACGTGGGAGTAGTACACCTGATGGTCATCCGTATAAGCGTTCAACTTGGCCTTCTTGGCTTGGAAGAAAAGATCGTTAATGAAAATGTTGAATAGCATAGGACCTAGCATACTCCCCTGCGGGACCCCAAGCTTGACGCTTTCCCAGGTCGACGCTTTCCCATAGGCCCTCAGTTTCGAAAGGAGGAGTGGATACTGAATAACATCAAACGCTTTGGAGAGATCCAAAGAAACTACCACAACGAGCTCCCCCCTGTCATGCATCATCCTCCAGTTCTTTGTCAACCTTAGCAAAGAGGTATCGTAACTATGAACTTTCTATAAGCGCTTATGAAGTCTAATAAGAGTCCATTGTAAAATTCATACATCTGCCCTGATGGGAGCCTTTCAAAAATATTGTTTAGAGCAGGAAGCACGGTTACGGGCCTATAGTTGATCTTACAAAACTTATCGTCTTTTTTGTACAAAGGAGTCACCATGCCCATTTTCCAGCTAGCAGGATAACAGCAATGCTTAATACAACAGTTAATTATACTTGTTATAGGCCGCGCAACAACAGCTGCCGCTTCTTTAATCAATTTTGGTGAGATCATATCGTGGCCAGGTGACTTGCGTACATTGATCTCTTTTAGTAATAGCTCAACCTGGGTTTCACTTGTGCGATGAAAACTGAAGCAAGCTGGAGCACTAGCGCCCCTGTGTTCATGGATTGCTTTGATGCTGGGATGATTAGCATTATCCTCACAGTAATCCTCTACTCGTATCTCAGGCATGCTATCAGCAATGTGAACAAAGTAGTCATTAAGCAAATTGGCAATTTACTTTTTGTCACTAATAATCCCGTCATTTTCTTTCAAGATAAGGGACCGTTCATTTTTTATGAGAGAGGGGGGGCTGGTGGGATTTGGGGGGGGGGGGGCACTCGAAAAAAATTGGCTTGAAAGGACGGGCCAGCCGAAAAAAAATGAAGGAAAGGGGGGGGGGGTCGGACGAAAAAATTAGATTAAAAATAGGATAAGAGATGTTTACAAATCGAAGAAAAATTGTGCTCTTTTATTTATAAAAAATATGCTAAAACAGTTCCAGGGTAACAAGAAAACTTCTCAACAGCTTTTATATTTTATAAGGACAGTGAACATACCATAATAACTTGAATAGCAACAACTTTCATTTCATTCATAAAAATGTTGTTGTCAAGCTCATATAATTAAAACCAATAATTTGAGTCCTGAATTGAAACTGACCTCGTTACCAGAGCTTTTCTCTGAGAAATTTAATGGGAGGGGCATGAAACTACTACGAGGTGTCCCCTTCCTCATTTTCGACGTTCTCTTCGATCTCGTCGTCGCTGTGTTCCTCTTCTTCTTCCTCCTGTTCTTCTTCGTTGTCTTCCTCTTCTCCCTCTTCTTCGTCGTTTTCTCCTATACATCCTGTTTGTTACTTCTGGCTTAAGGTTGGTAATAAGCCTGCTTTGTGCCGCGTTGCTGAAGTAGCTGGATTGCAATAGGTGAGCGATGAATGCTGCATCCCGTGTTAGCAACAATGCTGCTACATCTTCAACGTTTATGCACGCTTCCGGAATTGTCATGGAGGGAGGATAAAGAAGACAATTGGGAAGCTCTTTTGCAAGGGGATTTGCAACGCAGATATTATACACGCGTAGGACGTTGTTTTCAAACCGTTTGCGTTTTCTGCCCTTTGATTTCCTACTGTTTTGTTTTAATTTTCTTTTTCTTGACACATAGTGTCCTGTTAAGCCCTTGAAGACCTGGTCAAAGGTCTCCTTCTTTTTTTCGAGGTTTTCTAATTCCCCTGAAACCTTGAGCTGCTTTGCCTCAATCCTAGCGCTTTGCTGCACATTGATAATGCCATTCGCCTGGAAGAGCGTGGAATCATGATCACTCAGAATTTTTAACTGCCCTTTCAGTTTCTCAATAGCCTCTCTGTGTTCTTTTATAACGTAGTTCAGTCTCCGTCCATCACTAGGTATTAACTGGTACTACCTTCCTTATCAGCAGACCCCAAATGAGGGGCGTGATCCAGACGATTGGCAACCAAGAGTCCAGTTGAAAAAGGCACATGCCAGTGGTAGCGTAGTTTTGTCTGACCCAGAGAGCGTAGCTAGATTTGGAGACAAATTCATTGTGAAACCAAAGTTTGTGGTCGACTATCTCCAGCATCTTGAGGTCATAAAGTTTAAAAAAAAGAAGAGACTGGCGGAAAGGGCAAGGGAAAGTAGGGAGGCAAGAGAAAAGTCCTATGATGATTATCATTGGGCTACTTTGTGCGAAGATGCCGCCAAGCTAAAAAAGCTCCGTGTGCCAGAATTGAACAAATACTTACAACATCATGGGCTATTAAAACAGCATCAGAAGAGCAGCAAGAATGACAAAGTGAAGACAATTATGGGACACTTCCTGCAGATGAATACTCTCAGAACAGGTCAAGCCGAAGTAAGAGGCAGCAATGAATCACGAGGTCAACTAGACAGCAGTGGTGAAAGCAGTGAGGGAGAAGAAACTGATGATGATTACAAGAGTGATGCCCCTGACTCTGAAGACGACTCAAATGATGTCGTTCTTGCTTTTATCGCCTCAGACGAGGAATATGTAGACGAGCGGCCAGCTACAACACGCTCAGGACGAACAGTAACAAGAAGAGCTGAAATTGACTTTTCATTCTTTTGAGTGAGGATTTGTTAAAAACAGCTTTCTAGCTTTTAGCTTTCTTTCACTAATTTACGTGAAATGTAACAAAACGAAATTTTAATGCAGTAACTTTTTTAATACCTTATATATTTTTTTATTCATGGGAGGGGGGGGCCTTCCAAAAAATTACTCTGATGAGGGGGGGGGGGGGCATGCGAAAAAAATCGGAAATTGGGGGGGGGGGTCATTCAATTTTCAAATTGCACTCCTCCAAATCCCACCAGCCCCCCCTACCCCATAAAAAAATGAACGGTCCCTACTGTCATTGGCTTGCTTACTTTTAGTATGCAAAAAGGGCGGAAAGTAGACCAGAATTCGTGCAGGTTTTCAGTGCCTGCTGTTTTCTTCGCGAAGTGTTGTTTTATTGCTTTTCGCCTAAGAGAGGTGCAGGTATTACGCTGAGTTTTGTATGCCTCGTAATTTGCATCGGTACGATTGCGCGTGAATTTGGGACATGACGGAGCAGGACTGGAATCTACTTCTGGCCGTGCATCCAGTGGAAAAAGACAGAAAAAAACATCACAATTTGCCAAAAAAATCTGTCAGCTTCAGCCGTCAAAGTAAACAAGTTTCAAGATGCTGTATAAATTTTCTGCATGAACTCATCACTCAAATTTTGACCAATCAGAGCATAAAAATTGGACGGTCGTAGAGCGTGATCAACGCGTGACTATGGTGAGAAAAATTAAAGCCTTTGTCTTCCCTGCTTGTATTTTTAAATGACTGGCTGAATTTTCGCGTCCGATATTAGTTTGAAATCAAAATGTTAATAACGCGCAGCCATAGTGACATTAACACAACACTTTCTGTCGTCATGCCATTATTCCGTTCTCTTTGCCTTTTTATTTCTCTTTCGCGTTGCCTTTGTCTATTCATTCTAGATCTGTCTCGTTCTCCTTGACGGCGTTTTTCACTATAATTTTCTCCCCTTCTTCTCGCCCTGACTCTTTCTACTTGCTGACTTTCTTCGCTAAAATTTTGTCTTCTTCTTCTACTTCTAACGCGCTCTTTTTGGCGATCGTGTTCGCTTGTTCTACGCGTGTTAACTCTTGCTCTCTGCCGTTCATCTTCTCCTTGCTCTCTGCTTAAAACCTGTCGTGGACACGCTAAAATCTCTCTGATGTTGTTTGTTGACATAATAGCTTTCGTAAGTTGTAATAAAAAGTTATAAAGGCTCTGTCGAAAAAAAAAGTTGCTTTGACATTTCTTTTTTCAAAACCAGTTGCGCGATATAATTGCGCGACGTTGCGCCATGTGATTTCCTGCCAAAACATCTCTACTTTCCCCTACCCCAAGAGTCCATGCGGACTACTTTCCACTACCTGGAAAGTCCGTACGGACGGACGCACTCTGACGTCATAACCCAAATTTCTCGGATGGATAGTTTACCAAATTATCTCAGTTATTGTGCTCCGCTATCATCCTCAAAGTTCTCTCGCCTAAAGGTTTTCTGATTACGAAAACAAATTTTGCGAGATCGAGTGTCCGGTGCCGATGATGGCAGGATAGTATAAACTAACGAATGATCACTAAGTTGCGTGTCCACAACGTCTGATGTTAAGACCATTTTCTTGTCATTCGTCAGGATTAAGTCCAGCAGTGTCTCCGCTGTCTTTGTTTTGCGAGTTGGCTTCGCAATCAGACAATCAAGACTAAGAATATCCAGCAGATCCAGTCAAATGTGCGATAGACTTAATAAACTGCAAATTATAAAAGTTACAACCACTTAAAACTTTTATCAAAAGGCTAACTCTGGCTAGAAAAGCTACGAGTATGTCGGTAGAATTATAGGAAACGAGAACTCTTCCATATTTAGATATTTTCTTCGGCGAGGATAAAGAAAGTGTAAACAGACGCATCAAACTTCATTTAGCGGTATTAAGCCCACGAATTATGGAAAAAATTGATATTTAATGGAACATGCACAAAAACAACAGTTCAGTTTAATTCATTCAAGAAGGAAGATTATATAGTGTGTGTGTGTCAACTGACTTTCGCTTAAAGCTTTCTTATCACAACTGAGAGAGCAACTGAGTATTCTTTAGAACTTGTTCTTTTCATTGGTATCCAGAAAAAAATGTTAATAAGCTTAATCGTGAGTATTTTTAACCCGATAACAAGAGGTAATACCTACATTGCGCGTCTTCATCTTGAAAACATACATTTTATAAAGTGAGAGGAAATAATTACGCCCGGCATCATAAGGAGAGTAAACCAGACAGAGAAACAATAAATAACCAACCTCACCTGAGAATCAGAGTAATTAGCTCTGTGAAAGCCTGCATCAACTTTCAAAAACGCTACTATATGATTCCGCCCGTTCATGCGAAGTTTTCCTCAACCACCAATAAATAAGGTTAAACAAACCAACTTTTAACAGGAAAGGAATCTTCATAGCGGCCGTATTTTATGATGTGGCAGCATTGAAAGAACACAAAAAGTTTGAAATTTTAAGCACTCGACGTTTCAGTTCTCGGTAAAAAATCTTGAAGATGCTGCATAAATTATATGGAGCTTGCCTATCCGGATGACCCCCTGGATATACTGAATCACACTGCCAGAGATTTATTTGTCGGTGCTTTGACCCCTATTACGTTGCGCAAAAAGATATTGGATTTGAGGCCCAATACTTTACATGAGGCCCTGCAAGCAGCCTAGCGATATGAATCGAATCAAAAAGTGCTAATTAAAACAAAGGTAGTGCTCGAGTACTGTCGTCAACTTCTGGTGAACAAGAGAATTTTAGAGCACGACTGGGAACCCAAGAGCGCCCAGCGTGGGCTAAGGAGCTCTTTCAACAAAAAGCAGAAATATTAGACAAGCCTAAAAATATTCCACAAGGGAAGCAAGGTAGGAACAAAAGCATGGAGTCTGACCAATGCCCCAGAGCATGTTTTAAGTGCGGTCATGCGGTCTGACTCATTTTATTCGCGACTGCTCATATCAAGTCCGTCCCAACCAGGGCAACGGGAGATAGGCGGGACGCAAGCGGAAGTGACCCCGCCCAACATCCAAAAAAGGCATTTTTGTCTTGTGAAGTCAATGGTATCAAGTCTCAAGCAAAAGCAAGGAAGCTTTTGCAGGAACAGGTTGTTGTGCTAGGTCTTGTCGTGTCACGGGAGGGAATATCTACCCATCTAGAGAAAGTAAGAGTCATAAAGGAATTGCCAGTGTCGGTTGATGAGAGTCAGTTAAGAGCATTCCTGGGGACTGCTGGTTACTATCGTGAATTGTGCCAAACTATGCCCACATTGCGTCCCCTTTGCACCGTGCATGCCAAAAGGGGAACAATTTTAGATGGACAGCTGAATGTCAGGAAGCCTTCCTGGACATTAAGCGCCAACTGCCGAATGCCCCCATCCTTGCTTTCCCCCAGATGGGGGTACCGTTCAGCCTGGACAGTGATGCCAGTGACAGTGGGCTAGGGGCGTTGTTGTCTCAGGTTCAAAGTGGGAAGGAACGTGTAATAAAATACGCTGCGCGTGCACTATCAAAGGCTGAGAGGAATAGCACTTCGAGACATCCCTCTATGCTGGACATTTTCTGGCCAGGACTGACCATTGTGCTTTGCAATGGCTAAGGAACTTTAAAAATCCTAGAGGCCAGGTGGCCAGGTGGTGGAACATCGTCCGGGTCAGTTGCATAGCAATGCAGATGGAATGTCCCGTCTTCCCTGGGACGAGGATGCATCAGTTAAAGACAGGACAGATGCTGCCCTGATTCAGTCTGTGAATATGGAACCCCTGTCATGGGACAGTTTACGTGCGACTGAAAACTAAGATCCTGTCCTTTTGCAAGTTGTGAAGTAGCTTAAAACTGTTGTTAGATCCCCTAGAGGCGACGTGGATAGAGGAGGCGCAAACGCTATCGTACTGGTCAGAGTGGGGAAGGCTGTTTTTGAAGGACGGTTTGCTGTATAGACGATGGGAACACGAAGTGAAAGACCAAGATATGTATCATCAAATCTGCCTACGCCAGAGTCTCGTTGCCACAATGTTTGTGCGCCTTGCACGAGCATCCTTCAGCAGGCTACCTTGGCGTGTGGAAGACTTAAGAAAAAGTTCCTAGGAGGTTTTATTGGCACGGCATGCGGGAAGATGCCGAGAATCACATTAGGAGGTGCGGTCCATGTGCAGAAGTCAGCGACCCATCCAAATAGCCTAAGGCGACTCTTATCATCGTTAAGGCCGGTCACCCCTTACAAATGGTCGCAATAGACATTGTAGGTCCCAATCCGCAATCCGCTTCAGGTCATGAGTGGTTGCTTGTGGTCTCCGATCATTTTACCAAGTTTGCTCAAACTTTCCCAGTGAGAAACACCTCAGCTGTTACGCTGGCGAAGAAAGTGATGGATGAGTACATATGGCGGTTCGGTTGTTTTGAGGGTTTACATTCTGATCAGGGAGCTAATGTGGATGGAGCTGTCTTCAGAGGACTATGCGATTTGATTGACGAAGCGAAAAGAAGCACGACACTTTACCATTCCCAACGGGATGGGCAGGTGGAGAGACTGAACAAATCTCTGGTGAAGATCCTGGCAAGCTGATTTCTGATTATCGCCGGGACTGGGCGGATTTTGTGCCAAACTTAGTTCTTGCTTACAACACCGGTGTGCATGAATCGACTGGATTTACCCCTTACCCACTAATGTTCCGCAGGGAAGCTATCTTGCCAATGGATGCTATCCTGAGGTTCGAAACGGCACCTTCGCAAGCGTCGCCACAGACATACCCCGATTATACATTAAGTAAAAACAGCAGTTGGAGGAGACAGAGCAACTAGCGAGGGAGAACCTCAAGCGAGCGCAAAATTTCAGAAAGCTTATTATGACACCAAGTGCCATGGTCAGCGGTTCCGTGTAGGAGACCGGGTGTGGTATAAAAACCAAACCAGGACGAGAAGAAGGCAGTTCCTCAACCCCTGGTGTGGTCCTTGGAGGGTTGTGAAGGCCCTGTCTGATGTTAACTATCGCACCGAGGAGGAGAGGAGGAAGCCAGGAAAACGTCGTCAGAGGAAGGTGGTCTACTTCAATTATTTGAAACCATGCTTTACGCCAGCTGAAATCCAAGAGAACCTCTTCCGGGCAGCCACCTCCACGCGTGTGGAAGAAAATGAAAAGCCTCCGGTGGAAACCTTAAGAGATGTGCGGTAACCGACTCAAGGGACCTCAGCTGACTCGAAGACGTTGAATCGGAATGGCTAGAAAACCCTGCCGCTACCGGCACAGAGCTTCCTCATCTCTCTCAGAAGCGTGAAGAGAGTGGCACATTAAGCACGTCTCCTCCACCAGCTGATGTACCTGCTCAACCAAAGTCTTCTCTAGCAAGTGATTAATCATCTCGTAAATTGCACTGTGAACTGCAATGTTATGAAAATCCCACGAAAATGTCATTAAAAACCCAGGAAAGCATTTTTCAGAGCCCTGAATACAGATATTTCATTTTCATGGCCTATTTTTCAGGCCATGAATTTTCTATGAAAAGTTGATAATGGTTTTCATGGCTCATGAAATTGCCATGAAATATCTGGCACTACGGTTCATGAGCCATGAAAAGTTGGTGTGTTATAGATTCCATAGGCCATGAAAATTACACTCAGAGGTTTCAGGGGTCGTGGAAAATGAGAAATGATAATTTCAATTTCATGAGTCATGAATATATCATTAAATGTGTTCCATGTTGGGCCATGAAACCATATACATTGATTTCATGGGCCATAAAAATTCTAAGAAATCAGTTCCCTGGCCTTGGATAAAATCACACCCCAAAATATATAAAAATACTGTATAACATTAAGTGACTGCAACATTAAACCTCAAAATCTTTGGCCATGTTGTACCATGAAGGACACTCTTTGCTTTTAATGGTTTACACCTGCCATTTTTTCACAAAGAATGACACATTGTCAGTTTCCACTTATAACAAAAGAAAAATCTACGAAAGCAGTCATGTATGAGCTTCACAGACCAACGAAGCCTCTTGATTACAGGCATTGGTATTGACTAGAATAAAGTCAGTACCAGTGTCTGTAATGTATCGGTCAAATCGAAGCTTCAACATCCCCTCCCCCGGGGCAAACCCCGGGCATTTGACAGCTTTGCCGTCCCGGGGAGGAGGGAATTTGATTATCAGAGTCTTCTAGGGGATGGGGAATTTGATCCAAATGCGTTAGGGGTAGGGAATTTGAACTGCACCCTCGATTTCATGTGAAATCTCTGGCGTGGTGAGCAATCATGGGGGATGCGGTGTTGGAGGATTTTCGTGGAAAAGATAATTTTTTGCCTTTGTGGCCAATTGGTTACGAGGAAAGGGCTTAAACAAGCTTTGTGCCATATTGAAGATATTTAAATTTTAATATTTTTAATATTGAATTCAGGTTTTGAATATATGAATGTATAAAAGTTCTATTTACAATGAAATACAATACCTATTACCGGCGATTCAATGCAACAATAAAAAGCTCAACAGAGATCAATTACTTTGACCTGCCGCATGTATAAGGTGAGCGATGATGCATGTCAGTGAAATGGTCATGATGTAGTAGGTGGGATTTTTCTATAGAATGTTTTCTATGTTGCATGACACACGAAGAAAAGTTAAGCATTCAGTGACCTTGTAGCAGCGATTTCCTCCGCTTTGCACAAGAATTTTGTTTGTAGTAAATACGCTAACAGTCTTTCTCAGTTTTTGTTATATTGAATGCGAATAATTTGCTGTATTTATAAAGATTTTGTTCGACAACTGAAGGCGCTTCTGCTGTCCTTCTCTCATTTATGTACTTGTGAAATGTCCCCAGGGTGGGGGCATTTGATCATCTGAATGTACCCTACTGTGGGGCATTTGAACGGCATTTTGGCCCGGGTAGGGGGGGATTTGAACAACAATTTTCAAAAAAGTCAAATGCCCGGGGGGTTGCCCAGGGGAGGGGATTTTGAAGCTTCGATTTGACCGATACATAATAGTCACCAGTGATCACCTTAACAAAACTCTCTGGGCTCAATTAAACTGTCTTTGCAGTTACAATCTTAAAAATTGCCTTGATGGTGTCTAGTAAAATACGATGATATTATTGTTCTATTGCCAATTATCAATGTGGCAACTTCAACATTATAACATCACACTTGAACATGAATACAATTGCTCCTCAATTTGACACCAGACTAAACCGTTGCATGATTATTGTTAGATGTACAGAGTGTTTATATTGATAAAAAAGCTTTGTAAATGATTTAAGTCCTTCTCATTCTATCATGCCTGAGTTGTACTCAGATTTCATGTCTAAGCAATGGCGTGGTCTTGGTGTATTCAAGGTGTCTTCAGTTCAATCAATTTTCCGTGCCTTTGAGCTTGTCCAACATGAACAACGTCTACAACACGTTTATCGTGGCAACTTTGATTTATAATGTAGTCCAGCATTTTCTTTCACAATTAAAAAAACAATGTTAAGTTTACCTCTTGCATTTAACACTTCAAATGCCTTGGAATATTTAAATCAACGCTGAAAATAACCGCTCTTTCGACCCAAACGCCGAAGCACGTTCTCGATTAGCCGCCATGTTTGTTGTTCCCAGGCTTCCATGTGACTTTCGCACATGCGCGATTTGATTTACTTTGTCACGTGCGGCTTTTGAACCAATAGACAAGTGTGAAATGAACTTCCGTTGAATAGTTCAATTCACGCGGACTTCACAAGCGACAGAGTAGTTTCGTAAGATTGTCTTTCTATTATCCATGTTATGTTCGAGACAAAGTGATCAATTTCGAAGTTTGTGTGCACATAAAGTATGTTTCCAAGTCAGTTAACTCAGCTGGATTATTGCAGAAAGGTATGTTTTCTAATAACTATGCGTAAATAAGCTTAAACTTCAGTGATAAACTGATATATATTAATACACAGATATGCCATTGATTGATTCCTTAATTTGTTTACTGCAGAAATAACTGTAATGTTTGTTGCAAATCGTCAAGGGAATACTCTGAAAATTGTATGTTCTGTGGCTGCAGATTATGGCAGACTTGTCAAGACCAATGTTAAATAAAATAGGAGAAGACAAAGCATAAGTTTCCGATATGCATGCATGCAATGTCTGCTACAAGTTAGAAGCATAGTTTCCAGTTATAATGACTTGAAAGTTGAACTTACATATAAAATTAAAATACGGCCTGTAGATTTGTTTATTTGAACTTCGATTCATAATAATTGTAAGGTACATTGCTGCAATTAAGGCAAAAAACCAGAGCATTAGCACTTTAAGCCTGATCATGTGTGGACCTTCAGTTCAGAAGGCTCTTTGGCGACTTTGAAAGAAACAGTCCTTTAGCTTTTTATATATATATACATGTAAATGATTGTATTATTCGAAGATGTTTATTTACTTTGTCTTTTCACCAAATTGAGTGCTAAATTGCTTTTCTGTTACTTGGCACGGTGAGGGTTAGCCTGCGCGCAAACACTTTAAACCTTGTTTATAGTATATCCACACTATATGCGATACGTGGGCCGGCTGCACCGCAGGCTAGGTGAGGGTTAAAGGCGGAATGAGTTTGCGGAATGGCATGTGGCATGGCTTGCGGAATGACATAATTACGTGGAATGTAATATATGCAGAACGACCCAAAGGAATAAATTAAACTGAAAAGTGCGCCCTTTTTTGGCTCTAATCAATCTGCAAACGCAGCCGCTGTTTTAATATTGACATACGATGACAATCAAAAAGCCACGAAGGCTCATTGTCGATTAGCCTTTTCCGCACAGCCACAAAAATTCTTCTTGCCTTTATTAGTCGGGCTGCATGGCAGCACCGATACTACAGCACGAAAGTCGGCCATAATTGAAGAAAAGATGTTTTGGAAGGTCATGCTCCCTTCTACTTTAATTTTTTCTGCAAAAATGTTTGCACGATTAACTTTACAGTTTCTTTTTGCCTCTATTTGTATTTGCAACCACGTGAGAAGTGTTTCTTTTTCAAATGGTGGGTTACGTGATTGTGACATAATATTCAGAGATGAAACGGATCTTGCACATGTATATTGTTTCTTTAGCTGCTTGGTTAAGTTTCTGGCACGCGAAGCTAACAGCTGGCGGAGAAGGGCGAGTCCGAATCCTGGCAATTGAGTGTGTGTCTTTTTTTCTTTTTTTCCCCATCCTACAGCTTTAGCATTTTTTCACGATCAAATGCACACACTCACACAAACAAGGAAGGTGGACAGACACGTGGAAAGGCCGAAAGGAGACAGAGAGCAGTTCGCTTGAGTCGATTTGTGGATTACAGATTAATGTTTGACTCGGGGTGTTCATTTAGTCTCAAAAATGATCTGATCCGTCCACCGTATTAATTGATAATCCCTAGAATTGTAGCTAGCCCGACTTCACGTTCAACAAGCGTTTTTTCTCTCTAGCGTTTTGACATTTGACTTTATTATAATGGTGGGCAGAAAGAGAGAAAGTGTTGTCGAAAGCAACAAAAATAAATTAAGTATTAAATAGTATTACACAGACATGAATGCAGTAATGCTTATCGCTACTTTCTGCTCTGCCTTGTTGGTTTAAGCCATCAGCAGTAATAAATGGACCAGCAAAAAAGTTGCTCACTCAAATTGACGCCAAAAAAAGGCACGGCAAAGATGGCGCATCTTTTTCAGTTTAATTTATTTCTTTGCGCCATTTTCCATATTTTACATTCCGCATAATTATGTCATTCAGCAAACCATGTCACATGCCATTCCGCAAACTCGTTCCACCTTTTACCCACACCATACTTGGTATACCTTAATAAAGAAATTGGGAAGAACTGGCCACTATGTCATTTAATATCATAATTATTACAATTTTAAAAATATTTCCAACAAAAAAATTGAAATCCAAATGTTAAATGTACGTGGTGATGTGTATGCTGAGTAAAGTAAATTTGAAAAAGGAGAATATTTCAGCTGATCTTGTCATTTGGATTATAAACAAACAATGTCTAGAGATTTCCCTGACAGGGTATGTTTTTTGTTTTTTTTTTTTAATCATGACTTACGCTATACGTTACTTAATGCACTACATTTATGTGTTGTCTTAACATGTAGGCAGCAGAGATGTCACTAAGATTTTATATTGCCGGTAAATACAACAAGTACTAAGGTGGGGAATCAAACAGCTAGGGATTTCTTTTGGTTCTATTTTTCTTCTTTTTTCCTATGCAACTAGCCGGGAAAGTCCCCGGCCCACAGCTCTTAATGGGGACTTTACGAACCAGAACGCGACGCAGCCTGAAACGTCACCGGAAGTAATTTGCTCACAAAGTGCTTCACTGCGCATGCTTGGCGCTAAACTGCAACGCGTCTTCTTCACGTTCAGAACACGAGGTTGGCACTTGCAGCGTTTCCAGAAAACGTGAGTAGTTTCTACTGAATTTGACCTAGAATTAAATTTTCTTTTGCTTCCTTGTAGGCAAAACTGTTTTTCTAAGTCCATAAAAATGTTATTTATTGTAAAAAAAAATACCAAACAAACATTTAATTTGCCTTTTACTGCAAGTAAATTGGTTACCGCTATGATGAATGGACAACACGCAGACCCGCCGAGTTCGATACCAAAGTCGAAAACTGGCAAGTAAGTCCAATTTAGTTTATTAGAAGATTAAATTTCCTGTCCTGCTTAAATATAAGATTAAAGTGAGTTTAAATTTTATATTTATGTTCTTCATTGAAAACAAACTAAAACAGACTGTTCTTTTTTTCACGCAGTAATGTGATGTACTGGACAAGCGAGCACGATGTCCTGTTATGCAGAGAGGTTGTTTCCGAGAATCCGTTCAAAACAAGAAAGGGTTCGTCGCAAAGAAGCGAAATTTGGGATAGAGTAGCCAACACTTGAATACCTGTCCCAAGCCTGTCTTTGCTGTGGATAAAAGGTCCGAATCAACGTGAAATGATGCGGCTAATGCAAGAACAACAACAGCAGCAGCAACAGCAACTCTTGGCGTTACAACTACTGATGTTGAGACAGCAACAAGACCAAACTAACGCACTGATGAGTTTGTTAAAGACATGTTTTTACAGTGGAAGGTGCACTTAGCTAGTCAGCTAATTTACAGGCACTCCACTCAAATATTTAGAAACAAATAGTTCAAATACAACATAACAGGATTAAAAACCCCAACTGGCAGAAGGCAACCAGTTGGCTATTTACAAGCATGGCCGAGAATTTGAACTCGGGACGACCGAGCACAAATCCAGCAAGTGGCCAGAGCGGGACTCGAACCCGGGACCGCCGGATTGCGAGTCCGACGTGCTGACCACTCGGCCACGCTGCCTTCCTTGTTGAACAACTTGTGAACAAATAGCTACCTAATTCACTTAAAATTCACCAGTATTGCTGGTATAGCTGTCGCTTGATTTTGAAAACCAGTTTGTATATTGTATTAACTATTGTCTTTGTTTTGACAAGAGTCACGACCAACGTTTTCTGTCAGCGATCAATGTTTGTATTTCAACAGTGGCACCGCATTTTTCTTGTGCCGAGGAGCCCGCCTTTTGTTATGTTCTATTATCGCGTTATCTCATTGGATGGTGGCATATTAGAAAATATTTTTTGTCTAGAATGGTTGAATAATTTTTTTGAAAATTTGCATTCTGTTTCGTAAACTGCAATAAAATTCTGTATTTACAGTCTGCTATAAAAGAAACTAGTGATACTTTATGGTTCGAAAACAGGTTTTAAAAAACTCCCTAAAATAAAAAGGGCTGGGGAATCTAGGGGAGGTAGTATGTTGAGGCCAAATATTAAGCTCACATTTGTAATTTTAAAATCTCTCTTGTAGGGTTAACAGTACTGTTCACTAAAATCCACTAAAATCAGTTTAATGATTAAGACACAATCTAGTTGTATTGAAAAAAATTGTGAGTTGTATTTCAGTCCCAAGGCTGTGTTCATTAATAACTAAAAAGCAGGATAAGGGGTAGGGGCAGGTGGTCAGTAGGTTGCAGGCATTACAGTTGTTATGTTTTCTATTGCATTAGACTCGATGTATTTTTCTATGACTTTGTGTTATAATGACCACAGTGCAAATCTATGGCTGTATAACCTTTTGAAAATGAGTAATGAGAACGCCTTTGGGGCATTTCATTATGTCTGGAATATCAAGAACTTCTCCTAGTAAATAAAAAACCGAAATATAAAAATAAAAAACCGAAACTCAGCCTTACACTCATCATCCGTCATAAAATCAAGATCGAAGCGACCATACTTCCAATAACGAAATTCGAGATTTTCAGAAGAATTTAAATCGTACAACAGGGCAAACTCTGTATCATCAATGCTTCCATCTTGATAGGCAAACAATAAAGCTTCCCTTGCCTCTCTGAATGTTGCCATTGATGATGTATAATACTAGCTATAAAACGAAAATGTGTTTAGCGGAGTTTAAAGGATTTGCACAGCTCTGCCTCTGTCGTCGCGTTCGCATCCGTAACTTTGTTTTTCCCGCGCTCGTGACGGCGTTCTTGCCCCGGGCCCTTCTCGGTTTCGGTGTTTTCAACCTGCGTCGCGTTCTGGTTCGTAAAGTCCCTACTGACAGCTCTGCCTAGATTTCATTCATGTGGTTTTTGCTCATATAGATCAGTGTCATGTGATTTTAAGGACAATTTCATAGTGTTACTAGTGTTGTTTCACTTACCCCCATGAAAATGGTGAGGGATTATTTTAATTTTTCATGAGCCATTAAGATACCATGGAAATGAAAACTTTCACTTTAAGTCTGAGTACTTCTTTTTATGACATGTCTTTTTTTGTGTATAACAATTTGAGACAATTATTATTACCCGCCGAAAGAAAGAAAGTTATAAATGTCATCATGATCACGGCCAGCTGTGATTAATGTAATGATTCTTAGTAAATTATATGCTGGAATTAGGCAAAGCTTCTTCAATATAAGAATTTTATTTCTAAAAATGTTCCAGTTGTAAAGATATTGCAGTGAAAAAAGTTGCTTATCTACTCAAATGTTTTTAAAACTTATTCCACATATTTTATATGACAAAATGAAATTATTTATGATCAAATTTTTGAAATTAATAGATGATGATTTATGTCTGATATCAGATTTATACAGTTGCCAGGTAGAAAGAAAGCAAAAATATTTAATTAAATTGTTCTCGGAAGAGGTTATAGGGAATTTTTATAATTAAAATCCTTATTTGGAAATATTGCAGATTTTCAAGATTTTGGAAATTATTAGATTCTAAAGTTGAATATAAGTTGTTCAGTAAAAACAGCTACATGATTTTAATATTAATTTTTTTATGTGAACAGTGTTCTATTACTAATATTGCATTTACTGTAGTGGCAAGTCTGAATATGAAATAATACCGGAAAAAATAGCGTTGTCTATTTAATGCCATGGAAAGGATGGTGAATTAATTCACAGGATTTTCATGGGTTTTTAGTTCATAGTGTTGTGTCATACTCCAGCTAGCGAGACCGAGACGTGAAGGAAGAAAGCCCGTCTGGCTCCGAGACTACGTTAGAACCGTTGTAGTTTACCCAACTTGGCCCTTTAACTATGTACGAACACTTGCATGCTGCTGTTAGATGTTTTCACTTGTGCCTCTGACCTTACGTGGCAGGAGGTAGTGTAGCGTTGGGACTATGCCCGAGTTAGGTCGGACATGCGTAGTATTGTTGACTTTAGACTCGTGTCGCTCGCGTAACCCGTGTGCTAGTTTACTGAAGTGAATCGAACACTAGTTGTGTTGTTATTTGTTACACTAACATCATCTCTGAAATCATAACCTGATTTTATGTGTACACATAACATCATCTCCGGGATCATGTCCTGATTTTATGTGTACACGTAATATCATCTCTGAATCATAACCTTATTTTATCTGTACACATAACATCATCTTTGGAATCATAACCTGATTTTGTGTCTACACACAACATCGTCTCTGGAATCATAAGCTGATTTTATGTGTACTCATAATATCGTCTCTGGAATCGGCAGCTGATTTCTAATAAACGTGAAAAAGTCAAGAGACTTTGCTTGTTAATGGCAGAGGCTTTTGAAAAGTATGAGCGGAGCGAGCCCGCAAAGCGATCGAGGAAGCGAGGAAGTCTCGAGAGATCATCATTCGTGACGCGGGCCAAATCCCCGTTCTGCTGCTAAATTTCTCTATTGATATGAGGAAATGCATGCTTCAGATGCTTACACGTTTTCTTCGTTTCGTTAAGATATTGTGCATGGCGATTACGCATCTCTGAAAAGAAATAAAAGTTTAACTACTGAGGGGCTACTCGTAATCGCATAGGGCAATGAATTCCATAGTTCAGGAGCATCATCTCCTAACGTTGTTAATTTAAGTCTTGAATTTCACAGGGTTTAGTAGTAGTCCATCACAATCGGAGCGGAACTTGTATTTACATGCTTCTTTAAGATTAATAAGTTCCTGGAGATAAAAAGCCTACGTCTTAGATAAGCCTTATACGTTAACAGTAATATCTTAAAGTCAATTCGGAATATAACCGGCAGCCAGTGCAGATTATACAGCAACGGTCATACGTGGCAGTATTTAGATTCCCGGAAAATTAACCTAATGGTAGCATTTTGGACCCTCTGTAGCTTATTAAGCTGCTAGGCTGGCAGGCAATAGAGCAGGCTGTTACTATAGTCGACGGGACTTGAGACAAATGCGCTAATGAGCGTCTCAGTGGACCGCCTAGAAAAATATTTCCTAATTCTTCTTATATTATACAAGTAATAAAAAGCATTGGAACAAGTGTTATTTACATGAGAATTCATTAAAAAAGTAGAGTCTAACCATGTCCCTAAGTTCTTAACTACCCCTTTTGGTCCAATTACACAAACTCCAATTAAAATATGATTAATGTTAACCTTGGCTAGTTGTTGCTTGGTACCAATCATTAGGAATTCTGCTTTATCGTCATTGAGAAGTAATTTCAACCTCGTTCCCAGGGTTCTCTCCTACCCGCCCTACGGAGCGAGAGAGAGAGAGACCCTGGAAAACGCTGGTCACGTGGCTCCAGAACAAAATTATTTCTGAGGGAGGAGTCCTTTGTCTCACACTTTTTGTCTGGTTTATTCGCGACGTTCACGTAGTGATCGCAACAGCAAGATAGATTTGCTAACCCTACTACAACTATAACCGAAACTAAAGGAAATTTCTGCCTAAACAAAACTATCAGATAAACAAGTGAATTACCAGAGAAGGAATCAAAAACGAGCATTGTCGCCGGTTTAACCGATGACACCAATCGCTAAAAAATCTACGATCTTGAGTTATACACAAGCGAGTTAATTTTTTGAAAGTAAAATCACTGTATGTTGAACTTCTATATTAAAAGTTTCAATGTTTGTCTGACAACGGCTGGTACTTAAGCGGTTCGGCGTGACAAAACCCCGGGACAAAACATGGCAGTTACATTGATGAGAGCAAGAAATTCAGTTAATACATTTACGATCAAAGTAATACTTTAGATCTAGTGACTTCACGGAAAGCTATAGTCTAAAATGTCAGCATTTTCCACCCCCTAACCTTTGTCATGATGCGGCAAAAGAAAAGTGGTAAATAGGTCAAAGATAAAAATAATTATATACCAACGCGACATGTAAGACAACAGGAAATAGTATAAACAGAGACAAAACAGACAACATAACCTTCCAAGTGAAAGGCTTTCTTGTTTATGGCCAATATGAAAACTTTATTTAAAAACACATGTGGCTCAGTGATTTCTTAAAATCCTCTAAAGCATACCTAAATATCCAGAAAGTTAATAAGCAACAATAAACGGTTGGCAGTTGTGCAAGCCATATCATACGGTATTTTTTAACAAAGACGCTTACGGCTATCCTGATAATTATAAACGACGACAAAAACATGCAAAAACACAGAGCCTTGGCTAAAAATATTTTCTTTCAAGATTCTCTTTACTTCTTTCCATTTGAACAATAGCTAACAATCAGCCTGACTGTCCGAGCCGTGTATTCTTTCTTGAGGACAGCAACGCTTGATACATTTTTTCGGCGCCTTGCATAATAGTAGTCTTGAAAACACATACAGACATGAGATACTGTACATTTGTTTCCTAAAGTGGCCTCCACAACATATAAACGGCAATTCAAATCTAGTGCGTTTCGGTATGAATACTACTACCAGGATACCTAAATTATTTTTGACTGCACAAACGGTGAATCCTCCGCGATTTCCGTTACATGTGCCAAGTAAAGCATCGCTGATAAAAATCCGATTAACATCCAGACATTCTGCAGGAAGTTACACTTTCGCTGTCAAAGGACTTTGTTAAAGCGAAACTTCTAGAACTTAGGGTTTTCTTTGTTTCTTTTGTTCGCGTCTACTTGCAATTAGTTGTAATTGTTTATAGTTTTCTTTTGTTATATTGTTTACTTTCTTTTTGGTGTCACCATCGTTGCGTAATGTTACGTAATCTGTCAAGTTTTTTGGTATAAACTTAGTCTTGTCGGTCAGTGTTTTTTACAATTTTTATCGGTCAATAACAGCTCATTCCTTTTAACGTTAAGTCAAGAAACCGTTAAGGTAAATTTTAGTCATACGCCATTTGTACGCTTTTCCGTTTTCTTTGATGTATTTGTTATTTTGTACTGATTTCTACATTTTTCGTAATTTCGTATTCTTTGTATTTTTGGTTGTACAGTACCGTAGGAGTGTGATTTATAAAATAAAGCGGTTGGACACTAATACGCGTGACTTCGGTTACAGACTTTGTGCATTATTTTCCTCGTTCAAGATCAGGTCAGGTACAGAGTTTGATGGCTACACCCTGTAGAGACAAATCTCACACTTACCTGCCCCTCCCCCAAATCGATTGTTTGTAATCTCCCAGATTCTGGGAGACACGTGACCAGCGTTTTCCAGGGTCTCTCTCTCTCCCGCTCCGTAGAGCGGGTAGGAGAGAACCCTGGGAACGAGGTTGAAGTAGTTTATCATTGGTCATCCTGAGTTACGTATATCATCCACACAGAGCTGAATAGCAGTGACAGCCTCAAATTGCCCGGTGCTTTTGTTTGGACTGAAGGACACATACAACTGCGTGTCGTCAGCGTAGCAGTGAACCGTGGGAAGGTGCACCTTGATAACATCAAACAGTTTTCAGGTCTTATGAACTGTGCCCACTCTAGCATTGAAGTCTTGAGACAGAATCAGAGTTTGTCCTCTTCTGTTACGCCCTCGATGATATTTCCTAATTCCTTGTAGAATTTAACTTTGATCTCCTCTTTATTCGTAATTGTGGAAGCATATTTACTGCAGCATTACATTACTTCGGAAAAGGAGCTGAAGAGTTATGAGGCGATCTTTGATTCCTATGAGGTTTTTAAGCTTACTAATCAGGTTTGTTTTGACAGCAAAGCCCACTCCTGCTTCTGCGAACGCTCTTGAAAAGGGTGTAGCCAGCTCATTAGCTGACCTTCATTGGCTAACCTGGTCTCAATGAGCGCTGCGATTTGAAAGTTGTACCTGACTAGTTCTCTTGCATCTAGTGCTGTCCTTCACTTAGGTCTGTCAGCTTTGGTGCTGTCCAGAGAGCGTACGCACATTCCATGTACCGATAATTAGCAATTTCAACTTTGATTACATCTTAAAATGTCGACCGCAAAGATGGGATCCCCTCCTGTTGCGGTAAGCAGGCTAGGGAAGGTGAAGCAGCTATGAATTGAGCACCTTTTCTGGTCCCTTCATCAGGCCATGGAGGTGAGCAGAGAGATTCTTAAAATAGGACTGCTCAGGCATCCAGGGGGCTGCCGAATTCCACGGCTGCTTCGGTCGAGTAGAAAGCGACACTTACGCCCTGGGCCGCCTGTGTGTAGGTTTTTTGATTACAACTTCCAGTGAATCCCCACCATCTGCTTCGTCACTCGCCTGTGGCCTCAAGGTTTATTGGATAGTGAGGCTAGTTTATCTTGACTTGCGCTTGAATTGGCTTTATATGAAGAAGTGTTGCGCAGTGTCGTCAAAAATCTCTGGTCCTGTTTTATTTGGGCCCAGCTGCAGGGCATAGTCGAGACGGCTGAAGATAAAGCATTGCATGACCACCACGTTGAGTCTGTCCCTCTGAGACCTTAGCGCCCTACAGCAACATTTGCATGCTGGCGGTTGGGACACAACCAGCTCATTCGCCCTTTGAAAGTATTGTTTTTCTTTCCGCAGGTTGACATACAACCCCGCTCAAAGGATGTAGCTGATGAGGGAGCCGGTTTAGTCGCCAACGACTCTTCCATAGGCAGGTAGCACTGGGTTACAGTGTTACGAGTAGCAGAGTCTGAACCCTGAACTGATCTAAGAAGTTAGGTGGAGAATAGTATGGAAAAAATAAAAATACAAAAACTCCAAAATCGTGCCGAAGCTCGTTATGAAAACATTTTGACTGGAATAATTTGGACACTAGTAAGAAAAAGCACTTATCCATAAAAACCATTTTCAAGGTCCTAAATGGTCTATCTCTCTTCTCTTATCTCTCTCTCTACTCTCCATAGAGTAGCCCTATAAAAGAGCCCGAAGTACGGAGTGCTGTTCCCTAAAAAAATTTAACGTAAAATTATCCAGCATTTTAAAATGAGCAGGCTCACAAACGGCGATCTTGGAAATCAGTATTTTTAATTGTATTATTGCAGTACATGTATCAACGATTTGACAGTATTAAAATAAACTTTACGTATTAATTTATGTAAGTACGTATGCATGTATCATGACCGTTTGCGGTTTCAGCAGCATACCCGTTAATTCAAAACATTAATTTTGAAAAAAAAAAAAAAAAACGAAACAAGAACAAATGACCGACTTTAATGTACAAACGCGTGGATATATCCGTTAAGTACCTGAACAGGAGCAAAAAAGTCAGAAACTTATGTGTAAGGCTGAGGCATTCTCTTTTGGTCAAGTTTGCTATATTTTGACATCCTAAGATAATAATATAACAATAATGACAATTAGTATATACACACTCAGGGAGCTCGGTGTTTCAAGTCATCTAACTGACCCGCGCTCTATATCGGACATGACGACTACGACAAAACTATCTCGGTGAACAGTGGCCTTAAGTAGAGCGGCTGTAATCCCCAAATCTTACATACTACCCCCCCCCCCCCCCCCAACAAGGGCCTCTCAGCACTATTTTCACTAATTATTTAACAAAAACACATTTAAACGGATGTCGCCTTATATAATTATGCAGTGTGCAATAGAAAAACTGTGTGAAATCTTAATCGAGCAAAATACTAATATGTATAAGATGATAAAACAAGGAACATTTAATAAGAAAATGTTGATGGAGAAAGTGCTATCCGTGGTATCAAAAATGTTAAAAAAAATGGTCAAAATTGTGGCTGAGGCAAAGCTAAATATTGAGCCTAAGGCTAAGTCAAATAAGTCAATAAATGAGCCTGAGGCTAACCCAAAAAAATCAAGACGAAAAACTGAGCAGGATAACTAGTACGAGAAACTAATTCAGCATATCAACAAAATTAAAATACAACACCAAATGGAGGGTGAAAATGATGAATTAATTAGCAGACTGAACCGATTAAAACCAATTAAGTCAGAAATAATTGAGAAAGAGGTGTTGGATGAGGATTTAGAGTATTTTCAAGAACTAGATACGGATGAATTTTTCAGGAAACAAGATGAAAAAATTTTAGAAGAACAACAACAGAGAGAAATTGATAAATTTTTTAAGGACCAGGAATATCAAATTTTAATGGAACAAATCAAGTCAAAGTCGAGGAGGAGAAAAAGGGGAAATAAATAGGTTGTAATTAATTAGTTAGTAAGTTAATAGGGCAGGGTTAGTTTGGTTGGCCAACTTTGCTAATAATTCAGGGGGTAATTTTATGCTAGCAGGGGGTATAGTAATCTTTTTCGGTTTAGCCCGTCTTTCGATGCCAGTTTTATTCATAAGATGGGGAAATAAAACCCGATAATTAATTATTAGTTGTTTGACTTGGTTACGTTTCATGCGCGTAACAGCAAAGTTCAAATGCTTCATCTTTATTACTCCTTTTTTGAGTTCCTCTAATGTCAACGTATTTAAGTTATTTATTAGTTTTACAATTTCGGGATCCATATCTTAATACAGTAGATTATTAATTATACTCTAATGTGTCGTGGTCCACTTGTTCATACATGCATGCATCAAATAGGCATGGATCTAGCAATTGGCAATGACTGCATATTGTATCAGTTAATTTGCTTGGCGGATTGCCGGGAAATCTATCAGATTTATTTTTTATGGCTTTCACAATATAATATTGGCAGTCTCCACACAAGTCTACATTATTTCTAAATCGGAGGCATTTATAAACTCCCTTGCAACAGGTGCATTTTCTTTTTCGAATGCGCATATATCAATACAGTATATAATTATTGTATTGGGATCTGGATAACCAAATCCAAATACAAGTATGATACAAGCCACATGGTTAACATGTATATATACATAGATTATATTATTTTTCAATTCGATGGATTATTTTATAATGTATTTTTCGTGGTTCCTTCGAAAGGAATTCTCTATTACAAAATTTGCATGGCACTCTTACTCCCTCCATGTAATCATGCATATTTTTGGTTATAAGATCATAATCATTACTCAGGAGAAAATAGTAGCCATTTTCCTTACACCGGTGTTTCAACTCTTTTTGGGCTTGGCTCACTTGGTAATTATTAGTTGGAAATTTAAACTCAATACAGCACCCACTAAAGTCCTTACGATAGTTCATAATCATGAGATCAGGTTGAACTTTGGTATAACCCTTTTTCCAACTATCAATTCTTTTGGATCAATTCTAGTTCACCCAGGCCTGCAACAATGATGACTTCTGGATAAAACCTACGGACATAATCAACTACTTTACAATGTAGATCGGTTTCATTTTCAATTTTAAACATTTTGTTATTGGGATTGTCAAATAGTTTGTATTGGCCATATTTTCTTATGGATGGGAGCACATTTGATGTTACCCAATGCTTGAATTTTTTAGCTGTTTTTAGCTTTGAAGATAGGAGCAAGGAGTAAAATCCAGACTCATTGATAAACATTTGGTGCCTGACCTGACCCGTACAATTTACGGGGTAGCTTTTTCGGTCCTCAGGCTCAATATTGTATCTAACAGCTTGTTCTGTGTCACTGTATCCGAGGATCTGGGCAAAATCTTTACCCTTGAACCAGATACTTTGTTTATTATCTATGAATGAGGTCAGTTCTATATCTAACACATCATTGGAGAATGTCTTTTCTAACATAAACACCATTATATGTAGGCTGTATTAATATCTCTCATAGTTTACTCTTTCTCCTCCTCCTCTTCTGTTTCAAAGATCACTTTTAGGACGCTGGATAATGACATCTCTCCTGCTTCCAGTTTTTTTACAACCAATTTCTTATGGTATAACGTAGCAATCTCTTCTTCAAATTTTTGGATTTTAGTGTATGGTGCATTAAGCTCGGTTTCCTTATTATGGATCTTAGTATGTAGCTTTCTTATATGATCATCCATTTTTACTATTAGTTAGATAAATCTTGTAAGCTGCTCAGTGGAATCCAAGAATTAAAGTCGTCACTATAACCCAACCATTTTACCAGAGCTTGTTTCTTCTTATAATCCCTCCAAATGATTTTTTCAATGCGGAATACATCCTGTTTTGCCTTCAGTAATTCAGGCTCATAAAACCTCCGTTTTATGATATAATATCAAATACCTTTCTCTTGTACTTAGTTATCCTGACTTTATCACGAACTTTGAATTTGGGTTTAGATGACAATTGCTCCATATCACCATATAGATTGAAATACACGGTACTTTCATTTATCTTTTTACTAGCTTTTATAGGTGTCATTTTAATGGAATTGTGTTTGGTGTTATTATACTGGCTCAGTATTTTTGGTAGTATACTGAGATATTGGGTATTACCCTGGACAGTAAACTGCTTCCACATTTTGGTTTTAATTGTACGGTTCCATCTTTCACAAAAACTATATTTTTCCTCATTCTCGGTTGAGTATAGTGTTATGCCATTCTTTTTTCAACAGTTCCTTCATATTTTTGTTATAATATTCTTTCCCTTTACCAGTCCAAAGATATTGTGGTTTACGACTCTCTTTGAAGATGGTTTTGAATGCTTTCCCCTTTTTTATCCTTCAGTGGGACATGTACAATCCAGCCATATTTGGAGAACAGATCTAATACCATGAGAAGATATCTATAACCTTTGTTCCATTTATTGAACTGTTGCATTTCAACCAGATCAGAGCACCAAATTTTGTCGATGCCGGTTGTAATAACGCGCCGCCGAGTAACGTTGCTCTTTATGGGTTTATGTAATTCGTCTGCTGATTGCTGTTGCCAACTTATACTCGACGGATTTTTCAGTTTAAGCCGAGTCCGAGTTTCTGTTTGTGTTTATTAGATTTCTAACCAACCAATGGCCCCATTGTCTTTCATTATAAGGTACGGCGTCCAATGATTTTACCATTTTTCTATCTGCTTTACTTTTCCACTTCCGGTTATCTCCCCATACTGAGTAATCGACATCATGTTGCATAGCTACAGCATCCGTCGGTCCAGTTTGGTGGATCATAAATTTCTAATATTTCATGATTTTCTGGATTGTATCTTACTTGGTTTTCTAAGTCATTATACGGACCTGTATACCGATGCCCTGGTAAGGTCCAGGCAGCACTTTGGTCTTGGTAATTTCCCAGTGGCCTTGTGGATATCTATTGCACCTCCATCAAGATCTTTCCTGTTTGTTTTATAATTTTTCTTTGGTCTAATCTTTGTTGATAATTGGTCAAGAGCTTGAGAACCAACATTCTGAATCATCGGATTCAATTTATCCAAAGCGTAATCGATAGCTTTTTTCAGTAATTTAAGGTTTCTGAGCGCCTCTGAACCGTAATATCTTTCCATCTCAACTGCTTTTTTACCCATCCAAGGAAGCCCATGATGTACAAACATGTCCAGTGCTGTACCAGCTACTGTATCCATTTCGCCTTCCCCTAAGGCAGGCTGATCTAGTTTTTTGATTTTACAAATTTGAATTTTTTTATTCGGCATTAGGCGCAAGTGCACCAAAGCATAATTATAGCATAGCGCGCGTGCTTGCCCTATATAAGAGCGGATGTCAGTAAATATCGAACAGAGGTCTACAAAAGTGAAAAATCGAAAATTCTCAAAAAAATTCACAAAGTAGCACTAGGTAAGCTATTAACATAAATGTAATTTTTACTTCGATCCGATAATTATTTTCCACGTACGGGGGCCTTATTGGTTTCGCGGCTCTCGGACCGGGTTTTCCAGGCCCGAGACCATGTGTCACAAAAAAATCGTTTTAAAATTCAAATCCATTGTAATGTGGACAACAAATAACTTATTCAGAAGAGTACTTAATTGCACACATTCTAAGTGGTGATTTACTCAGTTTGAACGAAAGTGTAATATTTTGGAGATTTTTCGTTATTTTCAATATTTTGAACGTTTTCGTTCAATGAAAAAATGGCAAATTTCAAAGCCCAAAATCGTCGACTGGTACCTCGATTTCAGTAACGAGTTTTATACCACGTTAAAGAGCGTTATCTCTTCTTTCAAAATCTGTTTTCAAAACTACGGGCAACTTAAAAGAAAATTTTTGAGGCCAAAAAATACAAGTAGTACTTTTCTGAAATTTGAGCTTTCCAGACGCGGCGGGCCGATGCTAAAAACTTGGAAAAATACAGTAAGAAATCAGTTCGAGCAATAGTGGTTTCATGTTATCAGCTTTCAGAAACCAAGACGTGTTCATACAGCGATCTGATATAAATTAATGCCGTTTGCTATAAAGAAAGGCAGATTTAAGCTGTCAACTCCTGCCAAGTGCACCAGTCACGTGAAGTTGTCAAAGGAAGGGGATGACTAATATTAAAAAGTCTTAAAATTCAAAACGTTTTACGTCCATGAAATCAGATTTTAGCGTACAAAACAATGTTGTGAATATCTGTTGTTCGTACCTTAGCATGGTGTTTCCATATATTGGAAATGTCAAGTATCCACACGGGAGAACATACCAAACAACAACGTTTCAAATCCAAGCGCCGAAAGATCGTAAACGGCAAAGATTGCGTTACATTTCACAGAACGACCGCTTACCACTGTTGTCACTCCTTTTTTCGCTGGAAGCTACGAGGAGTTTTCATTCCGTCATAAGTGATTCTTGATCAGCGTTTCCTTGAAAGTACGATCCCGGACAGGTGATAACTGAGGACGTTTCGTCAAGACTGCTGTTGTTCAGTTTCAGGCTTTAGCAGGTGCAAAGTCAGGATTTTTCCGGAGGTACGCCCAACTTTTTCTACATCTTCTTCCCCCCACCCCAAATCTCAACATTTTTTTAAGGTGCCTTTATTAAAGGTGGGGTAAACGGTTGTAAGCAAAAGCATTTTTGCTGTTTATGAAATGACACAACCTCTAAAATTCTTTAATTCTGTCGGCTTGTTATGTTCATTGACGTCAACCGTTTATCATTAATTCATCTATTAAAAATCAAGCTTGTAGTACCTCCGACTTTAGTTTACAAATGACTCTTTTTACTCCTCTTTGTCACATTATTTTTGACCGACAAAAGCACCACACATTGACGTAATTGTGCACTACTTCGTCTACTCCGAAGACAGGTCGTGGAGAAAACAACGCGTTCACGCTTTACATCATCAAGCTTGCTGTATAAATAAATCATCCAAGATTCGGTTCTCCAATTAGTGTCGTCGCTTCTCTGGAAACCGTTTTTTTTTAGTTATGTTTATTTCATTCTACTTTTTTTCCTCAACGTTTTCGAGTACGCACGTGCAAACCGTGCGTACAAGTAGCTACGCCCCTGTTTAGTCTCCTTAGCCCTGAGCGTTCCTCTCTTGCGGTTTTCGCGGGAGTTCAGGATGTGGTCCACCCAGTATTTCACGTCTCTTTTAAATGAGAGGCAGCACTTCTTGTTTACCGTTTCGTTATCAGACAGCGCTTAGGCTCAAAGCCTTTCATTTAATTTTGATCAAATTTTTATCATTTAGTTACTCAGTATACGTTCGATCCTATCCTTGTAAACTTATACTTTTATACTTTAAGGGAGCTTAACACCTATATTAATTTTTTCTTCGTTTAGTGTCGTCCAAAAGACCCAGTTTTTTGGCATTTTTTAAAAAAGCAAGAAAAAGAAACGACAAGGTTTATTTTTTTTGGACTTAGATTAATTCTTTTACTCTACAAAATTAGCATTATAACATCATTTCGAGGCATAAAACGTTCGGTGGTGTATCCTCTTTGCTTTTTACCCTTTTTAGGCCTCTTTTTATGAAATTGACCATTAAATTTTCCGCCATATTGAGTTTGTGTCGATTTGGTGACCATGTCTTGTTGTTTTCAGTCTCCACGGCAATGATGCTACTGTTTCAGGCCTCCCGTTCCCAGATTTCTTGTGATTTTTTTTTTCATCCCACCGACCGACCCACCCAAAACCAGGAAACCTATTTGACGCTAAACGAACGAAAAGGGGATGACCTAAGCCTTATGGTTTCTTTTTGGGCTTCCTCACCACATTGCTTCTGCGTGTTTCTGTATACTTGTCTTTTGCTTTGTTTTGTTCTTTTTTGTCGGTAAAATAAACTGAAACTGTACAAAGACCCTCAATATTCCCTTTGGAGGTTCTCGAACGCGCATAAAAAAAATGAAAAACGCGATGATTTATTGACCGCAAAGGCAATGGGGTGGGGTTAGGGCTCGTTACTGCGCTCCGGTTCACTCGTACGCTGTCAAATGGTCCCGATATACAAAATAAAAAATTACTGTGGACAGACTATTCACGTCTAGACATCAAGCATCTTTTAAGATGGGACTTATCGCCTCTCCCTGTTCATGGAGTTGATTCAAGGTGTTGACGTTAATCTCGTGATGCCCTGCATGTTGCCAGGACATGTTTCAAAAGGGCCTTTCCAAAGGTACGGAGTCCGCCGTCACCTTGTCAACCGTGCGAGAAATGATGTACTTCACAAAAACAAAGAGAAGTTATTTTCGATTTGCCCCGCCCCCTACCCCCGAAAGTCCCCGACAGGACCGCTTCAAAGTACTCCCCATGTGGTTGCGCGGGGGATAGTAACAGGTCTACCTAATTGCACCGTGCATCAATGACAGTTTAGCTCAATCAGAAGCCCCTTTTCCCTGGCTAGCTCAAGGTGTGTGCACCTCCTTTAAGCTGTTGTTTTCGGTTCTTACTGAAATTTTTGATCTTGAGGAAATTCACAACGACAGGAGCAGGTTATGGGCTTTTTTCCTAGCCCTAATCCTACATCACGGGAAATCCCTCAGGTTAGGCAAGAATTCGATAATCCTTCCATAATCATCCATTTTTTTTCACCGCGTGAATTGGGTATTTTTAGCTTATTCTGAGGAAATACTTTTTGCTTCAAATCCAGGGTGGGTTTTTAAACACATTTTTTAAGCCAAATGGTTTTTGCGAGAATCTGCTTGCCCGAACTTTTCGCATAAAAAACGACAAATACCCGAAAAAAGCTCATGTTGTTGGTGGTGGTGGCATATTTCCGATAAATTCAGCTCAATGTCTCGTGAAGAAGAGTTCAGATCCGTGTCGGGCGCCTCTCGAGGCAAGCGTTCCGTCGAAGTGCGAGCCCAAAAACAGGTGGTAAGCGGCCAATCTGTAAAAGTAACGCAATCTACGTCGTTTGAGAGCAGCCGAAGATGCTCTTGCCGATGCTGTCCTTGATGTTTTTTATTTCCAGTATCTAGGAAACCCATGCTAAGGTATGAAACATACACTCGTAGGCATTGTTCTGTCCGCTAAAGTCTAATTCCTGGACGCAGAAACGTTGTGCTTTTTGAAGTTTATGATTGTGCTTTGCCCTTTGACAACCTTACGTCACTCGTGCGTTTGGTAGCAGAAGATGGCTAAACTCTGCTTTTCTCTTTGGAAAACGGCTTTAAATTTTATCAGATCGCTCGATAAACACGTGTTGGTTTCTGATAGCTGATAAAGTTAAATCACTGTTGCTCAAACTGATTTCTTATTGCATATTTCTGAGTTTTTAGCATCGACCCGTTGAGTCTGGAAAGCTCAAATTTCAGAAAAGTACTACTAGTATTTTTTGGCCTCAAACATTTTCTTTTAAGTTGCCCGTAGTTTTGAAAACAGATTTTGAAAGAAGAGATAACGCTCTTTAACGTGGTATAAGACTCGTTACTGAAATCGAGGTACCAGTCGACGATTTTGGGCTTTGAAATTTGCCATTTTTTCATTGAACGAAAACGTTCAAAATATTGAAAATAATGAAAAATCTCCAAAATATTATATTTTCGTTCAAACTGAGTAAATCACCACTTAGAATGTGTGCAATTAAGTACTCTTCTGAATAAGTTATTTGTTGTCCACATTACAATGGATTTGAATTTTAAAACGATTTTTTTGCGACACATGGTCTCGGGCCTGGAAAACCCGGTCCGAGAGCTGCGAAATCAATAACCCCCCCGTACGTGGAAAATAATTATCGGATCGAAGTAAAAATTACATTTATGTTAATAGCTTACCTAGTGCTACTTTGTGAATTTTTTTGAGAATTTTCGATTTTTCACTTTTGTAGACCTCTGTTCGATATTTACTGACATCCGCTCATAAGTCCTATTGAGCAGCTATGAACAAAACCTTTATTTACGCACGCCCGTGCGTAAATAAGATGACGTGAGCATTTTTTTTACCTGGCTGCACAGTTGTCGTCTTTTAAGCTGCAGTGCACTTTTCCTTCTCTTTAAAATATGGAAGAAACCAGCGAAGAACTGCCCAATTTTTCTATCGGCATTGACCTTTTAGGTCCTGATCCAACAAGCAGCAAAAATAAAGCCGAATTAAAAAAAACTCGCAAGTTGCGCGTTTCGTAAATTTGTCGAAGACCAGCTGCAGCACATTCACTGGGAACAGAACAGACACCAACTGGTCATCAACAACAGTTAAAGGCAAAATTTCGGTTTTTATTGTTGTTTTTAAATTTGTTATGCACTTTGTTATCTCCGGACAATCCGACTGAAGCAGGAAAATTTCTATCGCAATAACAACACAAATTACACAAGAAGACATAAATTTATTACTCACAAAAACAACTGCTGCAGGTTTTCTCAAGAAACCGTAATGACCAGCCAATATTCGTAAATGAATATAAGTTTAAAGAAGGATGGCAGTCGTCTTCGCTAAAACATGTTTTCTGGATTTCGCCGAGCAAAACGTAAACATCTTTTCAGCAAATCCAAACCATACTCCACGACTTCTTACGAACATGTTAGTTTTAACTTTAGGTGAACTTTAAGACTCTTTTACCTTTGTTTCTGCTTGGTTTCCATTGATCGTTAACGAATAAAGAAGCAAATTTTCTTTCTCACTTTTATAGAAAGAGTATTTTCATTCAAACTAGACGTTTGTGGCGTGTTCGTAATCAGCCAAGAGAAGCGCTTGTTATTGTATCGCGCGTTACGAGAATTTTGCAGTTAAACAAAAAGCAAGCATTTTTGTGAGCTATGTTGTAAAAGAATTTGCTCATCCTTTTATCTGTGCGTATATCGAGTTATGGATGCACTTGGGAAGTTTGGAGAGCACTCAAGAAGCTAGAGTTGCACTCGGCTATCGCCTCGTGCAACTCTTACGCATCTTTCGTGTTCTCCAAACTTCCCGCGTGCATCCATAACTCGATATACGCACGCTAAGCATGAACAAATTCTTAAGTCTACCATTTTTGGCTGTTTTATAACCCGAAGGCTCTACACATTTTGTCTGTTTTTTCTGTTTAACACAATAAGATTTCACCATTTATATGTACAATTAACAATTATTCTTCGAAATCGAGGTTAATAGTGGCAAAATATTTACCGAGCCACGAAGTGGCGAGGTAAATATTCCTAAAGCCACTATTCACCGAGATTGAAAAGAATAATTGTTTTAGTATATACACACGAAGTGATCTCAATAAAATCAGAGAGGAAACCATTCAAAAGTACGATTTGATTGACAGTTCAGGTCAGCACGCGACAGTTTAAAAATAGATCTTTGTAGAATTTTCAAACATGGCAATTCACAAGCTTATCACTTCGCAAACAACAGCGTAATGACTTAAATGGAACCGCTAAAAGTTTGAATTGTTTCCTTACCTAAGAGGAAAAGAAGAGCTTTGATGTTTTCTGTTGACTTGCCAAGTTTATAGCCGAAAAGGTTTTTTGTGTCGTTCTTCGCATGAAGTGCTGACAAAAATGGCGATTCGGTTCCTCGAGGTAAGACGTCGTCTTCACGTAGCATTCTTTCTCGTGTTTACTTGAAACGTAGAATTTCTGCAAACATTTGCTTTCAGATTTGTTTGTCATAGAGAAACTTCGTTTTTGGGTCAAATTTTTCTTGTTAGGAAACGCTGAGTTCACGAAACGGCCTCTTCTAGGCGAATAAACGGGAGTTGTAAACAATCCATCGACCACAAAATTCAACAACAGTAAATGGAAAAACGCCGTTTTGAATCCTTCGAAGTCTTTTCTTGCCTGAAAAAAAGTCAACCCTAGGATTTTGTCGACTTTTAAAAGATCTTTCTCTAGGAAAATGGGAAAAAATCCGCGCTCACACATTATCCACTCGCTAGGAGGTGAATATTGTTGAATAGCCCGAGATAGCGAACCAATCAGATTGCTTAAATCACCAAGATCACTGAGTGTGTATATACTAATATGTTATATAAAAATGGTCTGGGACCTGGACCGCCATTTCGACGGGGTAGCTTTTTCTTCTTATTATGGGTAATAAATATTGTTTAATCACTATCACTACTGTCTGGAATATAAGTTGGATCAGAGCTGCTATCCGACTCATAATCACTTTCACTTATGGGCTCACAGTTGCAGCACTTAAAACACCCATATTTATTTACATAATGCGGAGTAACTTCTTGGCAATATACACAGAATTTTTGTGGCATTCTATATATATGGATTACATTAAGTTAAAATAGTTTATCAAAAATTTGTGATTTATCATTTGATCCGTGAAACTGAATTTGGTATTATGTATAACATCTAATAATGATCTACCTTTCTGTCTCTCCAAAAGATAATATAAGCACCAATAACCGCATAAAACACTATCTCTTGTATTTCATCTGACGAATACACAATTTTTAACCACTTGTTTGTAGATATTTTCAATCTCATTAGGCATGATTAATCAAAACGGATCAAAGTATTCACAAAATTGTTTATCCACATTTCTGTAACAAACCCAATGAGACCCTCACCCTATTGAATCGTCTAAATTAATTATTCCTGTTTCCAATCTGTATATTTTTTCTGGTAAAATATTGCGGTTATAAATACCTCCGAAACATTTTATTCCAAGTTGTTTGACCCGGTGTAACAAATCAATATTTGACAATGGTTTGTTGATGAATTTTATAGTGTTGTTCCTGAATTGAATGGACTGTTTCTGCCAAGCAGCAGCCCTTGTCCTGTTTTTTTTTTTTTTTTTTTTTTTCACTCCCATACGAACTGGATTGTTCCAAGTTCCAACAAAAGGTGGTGATATATAGGCATACGGATTAATTATTCTTCCACCTTTACTTTTAGTTCCAGGAACGTATACTGACATTGTATTAGTGGTACCGGTTCTGTCGGCTTGGAGACCCTTTCCCGTTAATGCGTTTAGCAACAGAGGGACTCCTATACTTCCTAGTAGTGTTCCCAAAAAACACCTTGTTGTGTTCTCGTCGGTTTGATAACCAAATGACCGCCTGATTGGATAGCATTAAGTATATCCTTTTTCTGACCTGCGGATAGAAGGTGTTTATACGTAATCAATTGCGCTATTTTATTCTGTGGAATAAGAAAACCTCCCTGTTGAACACCCTTTCCAAATATTTTATCCACACCAAGACTGGCTAAGCCGGATGAAGTACCCGATGCAATCGGTGCAATAGCCTTTTTAGCTAGTGGCATAGCCATAGTTAACAACCTACTTCCTAAACTTACTAATGATTCCCACAAACTACCACCATACTTTACAGCTTTTCTGATTTGTGTTTTTGAAATTTTTATATCAACGCCATTACCATCTCTCATGGCTTTTTGAATTTTATTTATCTGAGTTTTTGTCAACATTAATTCATCTACACCATTCAACTCATTTTTTGCCAATCGTATTGTTATTGGTGAATTATTTTGATATGCTTTTGCAAGCTTTGATTTCTGCACTACAGAAAGGCTAACTCTATGAGGATAATTCTTTGGCATATCTTTTATATGTTACATAATTTTAATGGTTACAAAACTTATTCAATTGATGATCTGAGCAGTATTTTGCCATCCTTCTGGATTGTTCATAGAGAGTCAATGAGTAAACAGAGTATGCTGTTGCTGTTGTTCCAGATAGCTCGTATTGAAACGTCAGTTCCGTGGTGCCATCCTTAATGCCCATTTTTTGTTTTGTTAAATCAAAATATAAAAAAGGAAACAGGGTACAAAAATTAGCTCTATTGAGTAGCGTCCCTTCACCGTATTCATTATTTTTATAGACATATTTCAAAACATCCCTGTAAACACGGGTCATATAAGTAGTTGGTGTATAATGAATCTCAGGGTATTCTTTACCGTTTCCAACCTCCAGATGATAATTGGATAAGGTCCTTGGGTCAGTTGAGACAGAGAATGGATTAGCCGTCTGGGCATCGATATTTGCATCATTGATTATAAATACAAAAACATGTCTAGGTTTCGAAATACCAGTTGAAATTCTGAAATGTCCAGGTCTTATTAGATTATATATTATTAGATTTTATATTATTAGAGTATATATTCTTTCAACAGATTATGGAGTTGGTTGTTATTTAGAACACCTAATTTGTTCAATGTATGGACAATTTGTGAAAATTCATTTTTGACGCCATTATTTCCAGCCAATATGGATCCGCCTAACAATTCCAATATATCCCAAAGGTCGGCTGCATTATTATAGTAAACAACACTAGAGCCGATTTTTTTATACTTTTTACTGGTTCGATTAATTGGAATATCACTTATTCTGTCTAATTCATCAAATACCATTTTTGATAATGGTGAATATCTCTTTTACTGTTGAACCTCTTTGTGAGCAGATCAAGTGTTTCAAAGTCTACTTGTTTTTCAAAGACTTTTCTACCATCCTTATGGGCAATTAGTTTGAGTTGTCCATAAAGTTTAGGCACATCAATGTTTACATTTCCATAAACACCAGTTTGCGGGTTAATCTTGTACGCGTTCCTCTTTTTTTGTGTATAAATAGCCTTACCAACTTCCAGTGTTTTTTAGCCTTCCTCTAAAATACCAATTCTTTGTCTGTATTTTGTTATGATCTCAATTTCTTCATCATATTCAGCAATTTGATCCTTATTTTTCTTTCTGTTAGCTTTTGTTGTGCTTAAATGGGCTTTTTTCCTGCCTAAGCCCTTATTTAATTCACCAGATTTAGCTAATATTTATTTCACATAATTTGGCTCTTTTAAGGTTTGCAAAAAGTGTCAGCCGGTAATGGCAATTCCTGGTTTTGTATGAATGCCAATTCTCCTTGAGTGAATCCTTTATTCATATCAGCGACCATTTTGGGTGCCTCACCTCTTGGGCCTGGTAATGCTAATCTTTGAACTTGCTCAGAATATGGGACAACTTGTTTTGTAACATTTTCTCTCAATTTACTGATTTCCCCTATCTCTTTGTCAAACCTTTCGGCAAGAGGTTTCAGGTCCTCAGACGTATTTCGTATTATTAGTTTGAACTTCTTTTATAACATCCCTGACAACTTCAGTCATTTTTCCTGCTTCAATTTTAGGAATACTGAGTCCTTTGAATCTTTCAATATCCATTATATTAGTACATTATATAAAAAACTTATCTCAACTTATCTAACATGATAGTAGAATGGAAATTCCAAATTATGATTTCAATGAAGATGAAAATACAAACTTCAAACAACTTTACAAGTATATGCCCAAATCCAATTTCAGGATGCTAGCTAATATCTGGAAATTCAGGTTCAGGTAAAACAAATCTACTTTACCACATCCTTATGAAACCATTAGTCTACTATGACCAGATCCATTTATATGGCAAAAACCTTGAACAGGAAAAATACAGACACATGATTGAAACAATAAATGATATTTGTGGTCAGGTTGGATAAGACATAATACATTGCAATAATGATGACATTAAACCTGTCAATACCCTGGAAAGTGATTCTCCGAAAATTGTAATATTCGACGATTTTATTTGTGGTAAAAATCAAAAGCCGCCTATTAATTATTTCATTCAAGGGCGCCACAAGAACTGCAGTGTTATTTACCTTTCACAATCATTTTATAAAACTCCAAAAGATACCAGTCATTGATATCAACATTGACATCAACTGCAGTCATTATGTTATTTATGATTTCCCAAGAAGTGATGAAAGAAATATGATTTCTAGAGAGCTGAATGTAAGAAAGGATTAATATATTAAAGCCACAAAACAACCATACTTATTCCTGTATGTTGATAAACCTATGAAAACAGTTAAAAGAAACTTTTACGGATATATATAATAATTTTATAATAATATATATGGGAATTTTCAATCAACAACCCAATTATAATCAATCATTTACAAAAGGAAAACGTGGTACTACTGGACCTCCTGGTGCTACT
This sequence comes from Porites rus, assembly GCA_964035705.1. Classification (NCBI taxonomy): domain Eukaryota; kingdom Metazoa; phylum Cnidaria; class Anthozoa; order Scleractinia; family Poritidae; genus Porites; species Porites rus. The sequence continues at coordinate 19,320,522 of OZ037993.1, forward strand.
GGTCCTCGTGGTCCTACTGGTCCTCGTGGTGCCACTGGTGCTCATGGTGCACCGGGCACTGGTTTTAATCACACAGCAGATGGAAATTATGACATGGTAAACAAAAAACTGACAAATATGGCTGAAGGAACTGCTTACAGTGATGCCCTAACAAAAAACCAACTTGACACTAAACTATCACTTTCTGGTGGTTTAATGACCGGCAATTTGGATATGAATGACAATAGGATATATAATGTGGCTCAACCAGATGGTGATAATCAACCAGCTACAAAAATTTGATCATAAAAAAAATTCCTGGATAAGTCCAGTGGAGTTATGGCAGGACCACTAAATATGTCCAACAATAAAATAACTGGCCTGTCGAAGGCAACAGCAAATGGGGATGCGGTGGACTTTGAATTTTTTCATAAATATACCCCAAGAGGGACTAGAACCAGTAATATACAATTTCTGTTTAGCAATATCGGATTATTTGGTATAAGACAGAGTGGATATGAATATTCTAGTGAAGCTGCGACTATAGGGTAGTCTAATAAATAATAAATATTTACAGAGAGAGGGCACTAATTCTATGACTGGTGATTTGAATATGATAAACACAAAAATAACCAATCTAGCTTACCCCCAAGCAGAGAAAGATGGTGTCAATCTTAAAACACTAAACACACACATTATAAAGGCGTCTGATCATACCAACAGATTTGCATTTCTTATGGATCCCACAAATGGTCTTTTACAATGGACTGATTTACTAACCGACAGTATTGCCTTGAACAGCTTTGGTGATTTAGAAACAACATCGGGCAATTATCATACATACAATAAAAATGTGATTTTTAACTCCATTAGAAAGAACTCAGAAGGATATAAATGGCGATTAGCTATCCAAGGCCATCCCCTTCAAACAGAGAAAAATATATCTTGTTTGGAAATCCTTACCACAGACTATCAATTGTGGCATGAATCTGTAATTACTGTCGATACAACTATCAGCCAGGGAGTAACTGTAAAAAGATGGCATGTCAATAAGTACTCATATGAGTATAAAACATCCTCCAATCAGACAGAATTTATGTATTGCCATAAGCTTGTAGTAGTATTCAGTAAAACAGCTTCATCCAAGCCTTATTTTCTACACGTGCAAAATATTATGGCGCAGGCAGAATCTGACCTGGGAGTTTATCCAACCAATTTTGATAAATATTACCTGATAGCATACGGTATTCTCGGCGAAACAATGGATTTAGATGCAAATAAGGCTTATGGTTACCATACGGCGTGTGATATTCAGCCCACAAAAGTTGTTTACAATGTTGATCTCGATATGAACCGAAAGAAGATATTAAATATTGTTCCAGATAAAAGTCGTAATAATAGTGCGGCTACTGTGAAGATGGTAAAATATCTGTATCCTTTTACAAAAAATAATGTATACAGGACAATTTTTGAAGAATTTTATGATTTCAGTGATACCAGTAACTATAAACTGACAGGTGGGGCGTCAGGCATCACATTCACAGATATTAATGCTAACATAACTTTCCCCCAAATGAATATAAGTGATGTTCAGGAAGGAGAATTGAGATTAAAAAATCAAACATTGAAATTAATATTATCTGATAAAATGGACTTTACAATATGCGTTGTTATGCAATTTTGGCTAAATAGATCACATTTGATTTATAACAGTAGAACCAAGAAATTAGAATTGGATACTGCTGGTCATAATGATAGACGTTCTATCACTGTACCAAGCAGTTTCAATGGTAAACGAGTTGTGTTTTGGCTATCTAAAAAAGGAATAGGAAGGTTCATAGTCAAAGCGTCAATATCCAATTATGCTTCTACACTAACACGATTTCTAAGTTATGCATCCAGGAATAACTATAGATTTGAAATATTCTCACATGACGCTGTAATTTATAAAGTAATGCACTCTTTAAAGTTCTACGATTTTGATTCCATGTAATTTCATAAAATAACGTTACAGGAAAAGCTAAACGGTTCACATGTTCTATAAATTGTCTAAACTAATAATATATAGATTTAGCCACGGCTAAAAGCGAAGCTCCCATTGAGAAATTTATAACTTAAATCAAACAATAGTTTTGTATTCCACAAATTAGTTAACTAAGGGCACATTCATGTGACTTTTGAGGGAAAAGCTAAGTGATTTTGGAGTGAAACAAATCTTGTATCGAGTTGATATAGCCTTATATGTACATCCAAAAAATAGTCTTCGGTCACATGTAAGAGCAATAATGGCTCTTGATCACAGTAGATAACGCGTGGAAAAAAAATTCTTGGAAAACAAATCAGGCCGAATTTTTTGCGTTCGACAAGTTTACAAATTCTTGCCAATAAATCTGGGTGCGTGCAAACCAATCTTTTATTTTTTTTTTTACACCACATCTGAGGAGAAAGAGTACTATGAGGCGCTGTTTTTATCATACAGACCTCGTACAAAATGCAGTATTTCACAATTTTTCAAGAGAAATTGTATTCATTCAATATTCAGGACCATCGAAGAACGCGTGGACTTTTAATTAGCGAAACCGTTCAAAAAATTTCCAAAATCACCTATACAGCCAGCCGGTTCTAACTTTTGACAAGCGCCAAATTTGCGAAGAAATTTTAAAAGAGTTACGCTTCAACGTGATAAAGAATTTATTGAGTCTATTTTTTATTACTGGTTTTATAACGATGTGTAATCTTAAAAAGTGTTTGTTACGCTCGGCATTTTGAGTACTCCTGCAAGCGATGTTTATGAACAGCTGAAAACAAACGGCAAAGCGATGAAAATTACACGTTTGAGACTACCAACGATCAATAAAGAAATATAATTCGGTAGAACATTTACAGAGACAACAATTTTCATTCACGAAAACAAATGAGTGTTTAAGTGTGTCTAAGAATCCTCAAGTCTTTACTAGTAAGCTTAAAGATTAAGTTTATGTTTTAAGCCGCCGGTTTCCCGGTTTTTTACTGTTTTCAAAGATGAACTCACGACAAGAAAATCGCTCAAAGCTTTCTTTCTACAGCCAAAATTATAACTAAATATATATCTGAAAGTTTTTTCTTTCTATTTACGGTGAATTAATATCGACTAAAGGCTTTTTAAAGTTCTGTAAGCTTAAGCATAATTCAACTTAAACCTCATACTACTAGGTCAGATTTGTGTCTCAGTCAAATCTTAATACAAACGTGCATAAACTAGCTTCATAAACTGCGCCGCTGGACTTCATGAAATTAGATATAAATACAATAATTACTCAGGCTTACAATATTTCGAGATGCAGCTCCTGAAAGCTGTCAAGTAAGGCAAGGATCGCTTGAGCCTTTATAATTCTCGTACGCATCCAGCAAGGTGAAAAACAAAAATGATGCCATCCGAAATCGGATTATCGGCTTTGACAAGCGACGCATTTCACAACCAAAAACCCAATAAACAAACCAGCCATGAATAAGAGAACACTCTTGATAGCAGCTGTATTTCATTTTGTACATCCAGTGGAAAAAGACAGTTAAAAACATCACAAGTTGACTCGAAACTCTGTCAGCTTCGGCTGTCAAAGTAAGCAACTTTCAAGATGCTGCATAAATTTTACGCATGAACTCACCTGTCAAATTTTATACAATCAGAGCATAAAAATTGGACGTAGAGCGTGACCAACGCGTGACCATGGTAAGAAAAGGTCTTCCCCGCCTGTATTTTTAAATAACTGACTGAATTTTCGTGTCCGAGGTAAGTTTGAAGTCAAAATCTTAATAGTGCTGGGCCATAGTGACATAAACACGACATATTTCATATAAATTTTTAAAACACAAACTTGAGCCTGCGATCATTTGAAAAGTAGCAATTTGTCAGCGGATAACTTCAAAAAGTACTCGACCTCGATGGGTCGACACCTGAGCCCGCGATACCGTCAGGTGATAATGGTCAGTGGATACCCTGTTTTGACAGCTGTCAATTGATCACTGCATTGATGTGCAATCAGTTTTCTCCTGGGCTCCCAAACAAGCTAGAAAGAACGAGAGTAAACATTGGTATGCCTGTGGTGCGGACGGACGGTCGTTCGTTCGGTGTACGGTCACGTGATAACCAAATTTTCTGGGATGGGTAGATTTACTTAGCTATGGGGCTCCGCCCACGCGCGCTCGCTTCGCGCGCGCGTGGAGCTCCGCTATTATAGTGACCAAAAAAGATATATTTAATTTCAATCACATTGACCCAAATATTGATACAGAAAAATTAAAGCAGATTCAAGATCTCTATGCGTACTATCATATAATTGCTTGGATTTATCGACATTCTCACAAGCGAAACAAGAAAATAAATTATGATGTGAATATAGCAAGCGTTCTGCTTGCCGGTGTAGGAGTAGTAACAGGAGGTATTACCCTAAACCCGATTGTATTAGGTACATCAACAACGGCAGGAATATTACTAAAAAGTTATCATGAATTCAAAAACACTAAAAGTAAAACTGATCTTCCGAAATTCAGTCTTACGTCATGTGAAAAAGTCCTGACGAATCTGAGAGAGGCAATGAGAGGGGGAGATTTTGATTATAACTAGTTCATTCATGATATGAAGATTCCTGATCAGGAAATTCTGGATTTATCTCTACCGCCTTATAAATTTGAGCAAAAATATGCTAAAAAAGATAATCTCCCATCCAACCGATACTGCATAAGTGTCTCTATCGAGAAAAAAAATGGCGGACGCCTTAGTCCGGATAGTACCTCGTGTAGCTAACCCAAGGCACAACCTCGTCCCAGGGTCTTCTCGCTTACTCGCTACAATGAGTAGGGGGTTTCCCCACTTCCTGTCGAGATTCTGAGAGTTAACCGGTTAATATCGCACTTGATTAAGGCATAAACTTTCTCCCACCAATGGCTATAATATTTTAATATAGTCTTTGACCGAGTGAGAGGAATAAACTTGTATTCTATTCCTAAAATGTCGAAAACATATGAAACTCAAGGGGTACAAATAGTCTGTAGTTGAATTTTGCGACCACGCCCCTTTCGGCGCCTCACTAAAATCGAGTGCGATTTTCGGGTGTTTTATCGTCGTGCTGATTCTGTACACTAAAAGTACTCAATGCACCACTGAAATATTTAACTATGATACTAGGTATACCTATCGATAGAGTGCCAACGAGCAAATCATGCGTATTTTATCTGAGGAAGAAAATTCCTTTTTTTCCCCATTTGACCGTTTCTTGGGCCCTTCCTTTTGCAAGGATTATTTTCTTGAAAAGGTGTTATGCATGTAATCACTTTATGAGGTTCCGGAGGAGAGTCAGTTCTCAGATTCTGTCTGGTGGCTCTACAAACCTGCTAGGTAAAAGTGTGAAGTGTCTTGAAAGAGTAAAATCAGCTTTGCAGAGGAAGCGATCGGGAATATTATTAAGTCCAGCTACAAATCTACTGTCGGTTCGGTTTCACATTGTAGATAAATATTTGCAGAGTTTAATCATTTAAACCTCCTTTCAAATTTCCCGAGGCTTTTTGTTACCCGATTGAACGTTAGAATAGCCTGCGTAGCAAGCGTTTCCAATCGAGTTATTGCGCGAAAGGTAGAGCGGAAGCAAATAAAAGGTCTTGCCCCAGCTTTCTAGACGAACCTCGTGAGGAAACGCTTACTATGCAGGCTAAAGTTAGAATGATTCGCTGCGCTATTTGAAATGTTTCCTAGGACATGCGATGTACGGTACGTCGGTATTTTATTTCATTTCTTTATAAACTCGGCCAGGTTTCGAAAAAAATGCTTTGTTTTCTTTTACTTTGTCGTTCGCTTTAGGCTTGTAATTCGTTTTTATTCTCATTTTTTTGGTTTGCTGGTGAGATTTTTTCCCCAACACCAGGTTTTCCAACAGAAGCGACCATATTCTTCGTGTCAAGCTTTCCTTATCTCCTCGTGTAATCTGGTCCTTTTTAGTGGTGAGAATATTGCTTGTTGCACATGGAACAATTTTGCTGTTTTACAAACTTCTCTTCGTTAAAACTTAACATTATGGCCCCTAAAATTAATACAGTATATCAAGTGCTCATGTTTCTTGACTACGTGGCCAGGTTTGACAAATTAATTTAGGTAACCAAACACAGGAAGTAATATCCGATTTGGATGTTATTCTTTTGAGCAATATCATTCATGACATTCACGATATGATATTTTCTGTGATATACAGACTTTTTTCTAATCCTATGTCTATTTTCCTTAAAGTCAACGTATTCGGAAGCAAAATATTCATCGTGCACTTGGCCACAATTCTTACACACAAGATAACCGTCTTTGATTATATTCATATTACTACAGCAAAAATACCTCCTTGGCTTACCTGGGTCTTGAATCCGTTTATTACAAAAAAGGCAATTTACGGCATTATCTTTTTGGATCAATAACTCGTGAACTTGTTTAGTACACGTTACTTTACTATATCGTTATCTCTTTATAAGTATTTGCCCCCACTGAGACTGCGTATTATCGGAGGGAAAACCCCCTTGGAGGAGACACAAATCACGTCCCATATTAAAGAGAATAATAAATTTGAGTCATATATAAGACTAGTTTGAAGTAGTATTAGGTTGTATCTCGGTGAAGGTATTACTCACTTTCGAGAAACGCGGGTCCTTTCTGAATAATGCTATTAACCAGACACCCTTGTTAATATTGTCGTAAAATCCCCACTGCGGCAATGGTAACATTGGAAGGGAAAAATTGGGAAAATGGGAACTAGGAAAAACAATAAATTGCATTTAAAAAATCCCTTGAACACGGTCTCGGGGTGTTGGGTAGAGCTATGGTTGCTATAGTGACGGAAGTGCCGGTTCACCCTTAAGCCAGAGAGGGAGAAAAAAACAAAATGACATAAAATGAAATGAAAAAGTGTAGAGTTCTTCGAAGATCGCTAGCCTAGAAGATCGTAAGTGGTGGTGGGAACAACAAAAATAACAAAAAAACCTTCTCAGGAGGGATTGGGGGGAATGGGTGGGGCTGGGAAGGGGGTAGGGATGGGAAAATGGAGGGTCCCTCCTGAGAAGGTCTGGTGCCCACCAGTTTTGTTATTTTTTTTTATCTAACCTATTATTAGTTGAAGTCAATTGTCAATTCTTTGATCAATTCTTGTTGCTTCTTGGTAAGCTTTAATATTGCTTCCTCTCTTGATTGTTGTTTACACTGGGCCACATTGCGATAACCTCTGCCATCGACAGTACCGTCATAGTATAACAGCTTTTTTGTAACATCATCCTTGTTTCGAAGAGTTTTGCCAAGTTCCTTTATTTTGTCTTGTAACAACTTTTCTGAAAAGCATCAATGGCTATCATTTGTGCTTGGTATTTTCCTTCTTGTCTTTTGGGTTGTACTCCTTGCTTGTTTAATAATCGATCTCCCAGCTTCTCGCTAAAATCATAAATCCATTCATACTCCACTTTTTCCAATTCACGTTTGCCTTTGCTTGGGGCATTAACAAGCAGTTTGATAGTAGGCTTATGAAGCCGATACTGATATACTGGACTCTTATTATTAGTGAGGTGCTGTGTTAATCGTGTCTGAAGCTCACCAGTTGTGTTTCCAGTATAGACTTTGTCACAGTTCTTGAATTCGATTTTATAAATCTTGCCACTGTTGAAATCGCTGTGGAAGTACAAATTTACAATTTCTATTTTTGGGTGTCCTCTAGTGACATATTTGTTGTTCGATGCATTGTTATTCAAATGGATGAAATCTAGTTTTGTAGTTCGTGATAATGTAGTGTACAACTGTTTCTTATCCATGCGATTCACATTATAGATATTATACGGCTCGTCAATATCATCGCCTTGATATTTACATACTGTACAGCAAAATGCTAGGATGAATGACTGAGCAAACTTTACGATCGTGAATACAGTATCAGCAATCATGACAGTTTTTTTTATCTATACTCTCTATTTCAAATTCCATCACATTGTAAATTTTATCTGATTTCAGATTGGTAGTAGCTAACATAGGCATTTCGGCACAAACTGGATAGACTTCTTTCCTTCCATCATAGATAAACTCTACTTCATAACTCTGTTTGCCCTTTGTAAATCTATCACAGCACTCGTTTGTGACCTTCTGTCTAGTAGAATTCAGATAACAAATGTTTTTGAATAAAGGCTTTCTGTCAGCAAATTTAGCTGCCACCTTTCCAGTTTCCAAAAACTTAGTCAACGTGTCTCTTGTTTTGATATCATATCTAGCACAACCCTCTTTGCACTTCATCTGGACTCGTCTAGGACACATTTCTGATATAGCCACAGACTAAAAATAGTCAGTGTGTGCAATGGCTGCCCTTTTCAACAGGGTCACATTGATTAGAATCGTTAAACATAGAAATAGTATTATGATATTTAGTGAATGCGTGCTAGATCTTGGTCATCCACTTGTTTGGCGTCATGCTGTATTCTTCAATAAAGATTGTCTTGCCTTTCAAATGGGATATATTGCGGTTATGATAACTGTTGATATATGAGTCAAAAGTAAAACATTGATCTCGTAATCTATCATCGATCCGTGATTTCACATTTTCAATAGCCTTATTAGTGAAGGACAATATAATCGGATTTGTGGCCTCTG
>OZ037993.1:19334135-19396635 GCA_964035705.1 Porites rus
AACACTCAGATATCAGGATAAGGATGTTGCATTCAAGTGATCGCTCCATACAACAACCGAACGACCCTTTTCTCGTCCAACACATGCATGGTTCTTAGTACTTCATTGTTATCATTCAGAGAACTTTTTCGAAGTTTGATTGAGCCAGAGGTAACGTGACTGCAGATAGCTATTTACTAATGTTGTTTTGCTGGTGAAAATGCTCTACTTATACGCCTTTTGTTCCCTGTCTGTGCTGACAATAGCTGCTCCGCATTTCTCCGGTAAACTGCATTACAAAAGAGGCATTTCGATAAAATGATAACTTCATTAGACTCGTTTTGCAAAATATCGTGAGTGTTTTGCAGATCAAGTCAATTATTCACAGTTCAATTATTTGCCTCTGCCTTCGGCATCGGCGAGTGATTGATCGTCTAACCACTGACAAGTCTAGATATTCATTGTATTCAATTACTGTTTATCATTTTTGCGATAAAATAGGGGATGATTTCACCACATGCCGCTTGCGACGTCCATAGGACTCGCCATAGCGCAGAACGGCTATTGTTCTCGGGACATTTACTTCCTGTTCAACAAAGCTCGTAGATCTGTCATATCACGCGAAATCATGCATTGACGCTATGAAAGCACTGCAACCATTGGTTGCCAAGAATTCATGACCATGCTCATTAATATGATGAAGGGAGCAAACTAAACAACGAATACAGCACGCTATTGTTTTATCCCACTAGCTCTTTTTCTTTTTTGCAAAATCGGGCATATACTCATATTTCACAGTGAACGTTAATAACATCACTTTGCTTTATTTTGCGGGAATTTTATTTGTTCGAAAGTTAAACCACAAAAAGGAAAGATGAAGTTTCCATTTATTTCAGCGCGTGCGAGATTTTGATTACGTCGTAAAATAAACTCACTGCGAAGTGAGTAAAATTGCGCGCAGAACCTGTACAAGATAAGGGTAATGTTTCCACTGTGCTTTGCCTCTCCATTCAGAAGATGTTATCGACCCAAATCTTATGTTATTCAAAATGGCGGGTAAGTTCACTTTTCGCAATATTATAGAGCTCGAACACTTGAGCTCACTCTCTGAAAACATATTCCAGTCTGTTCATTTGACAATATATCAACCATCTGTAGGACGCGTATAGATAAGTTAGGAAATAAAAATGAATGAATGAACAACTTCCACTTATTGAAGGCAACACTAACTACTTAAGTAATATTCTCCCTAGAGGCCCTCTATCTAGATCGAATTGGAACTTGCTTGGAGAAGAGGTAAAATCCTTAGTACCGTACCCGGCGGAGAAAAACTCCTCGGAGCTCTGAAAGGAAGCATCAATAAAATCAACCCACATTAATCCTCGAAGCCAAGAATCGAACCCTGGACACATGGGTGAGATGCCAGTGTTCTCGCCACGAGAACACAAGAAAACCCATTTTGGTTTCTAGCTGAAATTAATGGTTACATTATTCCATGTAAATAGTCACCACAAAAATGCGTGGTCTCTAAAATCTCTAACAATTTACCTGGTAAGGTGTAATTAAATGTTACTGGATCACTCGCACTACACCCAATCATGGAAAAAATCTGAATTTGAAAGCAAAGGTATCATGGTATTTAAATCACCATTACTAAGGTTGCTAGAAAAGAGGTCAGCAACCGTTTTTTAATCGTACATATTATACTAAAGAAAAACATTTTAGCTCGGATCGTTGCCACCGGGTTCGCAAGGGTCGAATTGAGAATAGTTCTGTTGGTTTTCACAAACTTGATGCCGCATTTAGACGACCAAACTAAGAGCACATGAGAATTTTAAAGTGCGCTCTTACATATAAATCTGTCTCGGAATAGCGCCAGCAATTTTCGCACCAGTCCTTCACTTATATAATATCGACATCGTGACACATGTTGGTACATCGGAGGATAATGCCAAGAAGCGAAGGTTCGAGGGCAAATGTAAAATTTATCTTATTTTTAATTAGGACTATTTTTGAAATAACACAAGGTGGCAGTCTACCTAGTGCTCATAGATACGGTCATACCACCTGTAAGAACCTTCAGTACAGCTGAAACGTGGCATAATAACCCACAGGCTCCCCAAGCTCAGTATGAGAGTTTAATCATTAATACATGTGGTCTCATATTGCGTAATCCTTAAAATGGCTTTGAACATAAAGGATTTGTATGATAATTCAGGTAAAATATTCAAGCAGATAAATACTCACTAGAATTTTCAATAGAATACACCTTACCTTATTTACTTCACTCGTTTTTGCTTGCTCATGAGAGGTTATTTTCTCAATCCATTGCGATTCAAGCCATTTCCTTTAACCCCGAGTTTCCACTCTAAGAGAAAGGACAAGGCTATACATTCCAGTTCGGGATGCCCGATGCGAGAGGCGAAAAATGCTTAGCTTAAAATGTTCAAGCAGCCACAAATCCAACGCCGAATCCAAACCAATATGTCCTTGTTTCATTTCACTTCATTAGCCAAGCAATCCGTATCTTATGCCTGAATTTCCATACAAATCCCCTATGTTCACGGCCATTTTAAGAATTACGCAATATGAAACCACATGCATTAATGATTAAACTCTCATACTGAGCTTGGACCGCCAGTGAATAACCCTACTCCCCTCTCTCCTCCGCAGAAGCCTCTTTGTGTCGTAGGGAGTCTGGGAGAGGGTAAAAAGAAAGAAAGCGCGCGAGGGACGATGGGAAGGGGAAAGAGAGAAAGCGAGGCCTCTGCCATATAGTGTGCGGTTCTCTGGCAGGATTTGCGGTTCTGTGGTTTTGGCTAAACCACGCGATGATTTGGGCGATTTTGAAGACTGATGAGAAGATAATAGTGTAAAAGGGTAGTATAAGCAATCTGATGAAGTGTTTTCGATTCTGCTTTGAGGATTTTTTTACGATTGTCCGTCATCTTGGATAATCATCAGTGTTACTAACTGTAGTTCTCCTCCAGACAGGTTTTCTTAAAGGTCAAAAACTAAGGTGAGGCGCGATTCCGGTGAATTACACATACTTCAGTAAAGAAAAGCGATATTAGCCTACAGCTGCAAGAAAGCTTTCTTTGATTTCGAATTCCAAGTGTGGAACCGTCGAGCGAAACAGGATGACTGAAGAATAATTAAGACTTCAGCTTAACTTTGACGATTTACTATGGGCTTAAATACGTACCATTTGGACGTTTGTCTTTGAGATCACCTTGATATTTTTGAAAACTACGCTCGGACCGGGATTTTTTCTGTCTCCAAGACCAGGGTTGCTAAAATTACAAAAGATCCAAATAGAGAAATATTTATTTTAATTTGAGCTCTCACAATACAGAATTTCAGTGGTCTTTTAAAGGCTTTTTGTCAGTTATGAACGTACCAAGCTAGCGTTTCTGCTATGTCAGACTTGAGCTATTTGAACACAGCCCCCTAAACTCTGTCAAGTTGCTCTGGTGATATATCAAGGTGTGTATTATGGTGACCGAGTTCATTGCAGTTCATGAACGAGTTAACGTCTATATGTAATGTACTAGACCCTTATTTCATTGAACTTGAAATACCAGGGTCAATAATATATTATTATATGGCTGAGTCTTTTTTCGCCATGCAGTTGGTTAATTTGCGTTCCGTAACTTGTTATACGGACCCAAATTTCAAAGAAATGCCCATTTCTGAGCTCCAAATCTCTTTACCTCGGAAAAAAGGTTTAAATAAAGTTATAAGACGTCTTTCAACCTTGAGGACTTGGATGTTGACTTTGTCCTTCAACATTTTAAACTCTGTTTATTTGTGAACGAAGGCGATGAAGAAACTAACTCATAATCTTATAATTATCGAAGAGGATTCTAGTCAGCGTTTGAAAGTTTTACCCTAGTACACAGTTAAGAGCCAATGTCCGTAATTTTCGAGAAGCGGTTGACAGTTGTACTGTCGCAATTTGTAATAATCATCGCACTTTGTAATACCTGTCGCAATTTTTAATAAATTTATCGCACTTTGTAATACCTGTCGCAATTTGTAAAAAACCGTGTCGCACTTTGTAATAAAAAAGCTGTCGCAATTTGTATAGATAATAATGTTTTGAGAGTGATTCAACTTACTTCGCCAACATCAATATAATGCCAAAATATGAATGGTACTTCGTAAACAAAGATGATGACGTCTCGATCTGCAAGCACGTAACTTACAAAATTACTTTATAATTTATATCTGCGCTCATTCAAACCATTTAACTTATTCACGGTCCTAAGCATTTTTTTAAATTAATGTTGATTAGTTATCTGAAGTACGAAATTCTGTATTCTTAAACCTTGCTATTGTATTAGATGGTTTGCATGCAATGGTTACCTGGGGGGCGTACTCGATCCCTTATCCCTTATGTGGCCAATACGGGGATGTGCCGCTGGACAGAGCGTTGTCAGAGTACAGAATCTAGACACACTAGAAGCTACTAGACACCAACGAGCCATTATTAAAAGGCATTTAATTTCCACAAATCGTGAAATCCATCCTTACATCATTCAAATAAAGACACCAGGAAAGCTTTCCTTTTTAGATCTGATAACAGGTCGACACAACAGCGTCCTTGTCTAAAGCGCAATCTTAAAAGAAGTAATAGTGTCTTCTATATTTTGGCCAACTTAATTAGACGAGGCCTGTAAAAATTCACAAGGTAATTTACTGCAAATAAACAAAAAGGTCACCAGGGGCGAACCGTCGAACCAAAACAGAAACATAAACACACATTCCAATTATTCGCTGGCCCATAACTTTGTATGTACCTGTTTTTATAAAACTCACTTGGGATCATACGCGGAGCCGGCTGGCCATTTGGTCCATTATTCTCTATTGATTTGGTCCCAGAGAGGAGCAAAAAGAGTATCATTCCATCTTAAAACAATTTTTTTCTATGGAGCCTTGTAAAGCAAATCCTTTGGGATAGTAAAAATTCTCCTTCCCTGTGTACAACTCGTAAGACCTTGCAATTCTTCCGAGCGTGTTCAGGTCTTTTTCCACAAAATGCAAAGGATAATAAACCAAACCATCCATTACTACTTGAGTTACCCTATCTAAGGATCAAACCAGAGACACAAAGCCAACAAGGTAAAAATGATACCCTATTTACGGTTCGAGATCCTCAGCGGTACTTACCTACCTAGCCCATACATGTATATGGGATTATTCCCCCCCCCCCCCCCCCGAAGACTTCAAGTGTCACATGGCAAGCAAACATGGATTGGGACGACGAATTCCAGGTTATTCATGAATTTTCTGTTGTTAAATGTTGCTTTTGTTATTTAAATATTTTTTGAATTCAAATATATGAAATGACTCATATCTTTTTTTTGGTGACATGTCACAGGAAGTATCAAGTCTTTCATAAAAGCGATTCTCGTTGGTCACGTGATTAATTAAGGCAGAAAGATTTATGTCGGAAGACATGCATGTTTGACCAAAGAAAATAATTTAAGTTTATTACAAAGTGCGATGGAATTATTACAAATTGCGACAGCTTAGTTTTTTTACAAAGTGCGATGGACAGTTATTACAAATTGCGACAGCTTTTTTATTACAATGTGCGACACGGTTTATTACAAGTTGCGACAGGTATTACAAAGTGCGATGGATTTATTACAAATTGCGACAGGTATTACAAAGTGCGATGATTATTACAAATTGCGACAGTACAACAGTTGTGAATTTTTTAATTTCTTCATATTTTGCCCACATAATCTCTATAGTACACTTATTTCAAAAATCACATTAAAACTTGTAACTGCTTTTTATTTTTTCCTGAATCGGGCAAAGCTTGAAAACCTCTAAATCGGCGCTCTTTCGAGTATGAAATTAGCGAAAATTAAGCATTTTCTCCGCGCTCGTACATAAAAACGGGATGATATCTCTAAATAAAATCAAAAGTCACAAACCATACACAGACTTGCACTTTATAACTCAGCAATTATCTTAAGATAAGCTGTTTAAATGTGACTGTGTCGGCCGCAAGAAGAAACACGATTTCGGCTCTTTTCAAAAATGGCAAATTTGACCTAACTTCACCATCAAAAAAAATAATTGATACAAGGAATTTCAACATGAAACAAACACTATTTTAAAGCACATCCTTTGCAGTTTCTTGTGTTAAAAATTTTTGGCGGCATTACAAAAGTGCGTCGCTGAGACACCGAAACGTGCAGGGTAGTTTCGCCATTGGAACGCTGAAACAAGCTAGCCGCGAGTGTAGGCACACAAAAGTTTTTGCAAACTAAGCTTCTTTTACAAGGAGCACATTACGGGAAGTTCTTAAAATCTTTTGAAAAACGCTTTTCAATTTGATGGTTATAAAAAAGAAGTAGATTAACACTGCATTTGATTGCACGCAAGTATCTGAAAAAGATAACGCTGTTAAGTTCTCATGGAGTGTAAATATTGGCCTTTAGTTTCTGCACCTAAAATAAAGCCGCTAGAAACGGCGTGCTAGCTCTAAATGGGATTTGAGATCTCTAAGAATTACTTACCACTGTCGTTTCAACTGCAAGTAGCCGCAGTTTACTGAAATCTTCCGTCGTTTAGCCTCGGACTAAACGCTGTGTCGCGTGATGAAAGCCAGTGAGTGATTTGAGTCTGGTCACGTAACTGTACAGCGTCGAAACTTGCTTGTTGCACGCGCTTTCCTGGTGTCAAAATACCCTTCAGGTTTTGGTCTCTCGACGGTGCGCATTTGGAATGCCGCCAGAAATATTTTAACAAAAACAACAGCAAAGGATATGCTTCAATACAGTTCTTGTTTCTTATTGAAATTTCGTGTACCAACTGGGTTTTTACTATGGTGAAGTTAGGTCAAATTTGCCATTTTTGAAAAGTGCTGAAACCGTGTTTCTTCTTGCGGCCGGTACAGTCACATTTAAACGGTTTATTTAAAGTTAACTGCTGAATTATAAAGTAACAATGTGTGTCTGTTTTGTGACTTGATTTCATCTAGAGATATTATTCCGTTTTTATGTACGAGCGCGAAGAAAATGCTCAATTTTCCCTAATTTCATACTCGAAAGAGCGCCGATTTAGAGTTTTTCAAACTTTGCCTGATTCCTGAAAAAATAAAAAACTGTTACAAGTTTTAAAGTGATTTTTGAAATTAGTGTACTAAAGAGATTATTTGGGCAAAATATGAAGAAATTCAAAAATTCACGACTGTCAACCGATTCTCGAAAATTACAGACATTGGCTCTTAAGAAGACGAAAATCGAACAACAGAGATTTGAGATCTTTTGCCCTAGAGAAAATGAGTAATTCCTTCGACAAATATGACAACAATCATACCTGCACCAGGAGCCGATTACTTAGAACCTCCATAGGTGCTGTACCCTTGAGTCAACCCTTTCCGATAAAGAATTATTTTTAGAACAGGCTTTCCCGCGAAATTAATTTTAATAAATTGTTTTCGAGGACGTCCGCATATTTCTGTCGTGAGAAAAAAATGGCGACGAGAGTGAAATTGGCCAACAAGTTTACTCATTGTTCCATCACCGTAGCTCCTGCCTCCGTTCCTTCCCTTGCAACTGAGGAAAGCTGGTTTCGAGTTAATATAAAATAATATGTAATCTGGCTTAAAAATATTGCTATATTTTGTTGCAACGCACGACGTTGTGTTTGCTGTTGTAGCACTGTTCGGAGGTTTAAATTTTGCTCGTAATTTTATATTCCATCGCCCTTATTTAAAAGGAGCTTTTCAAAGAATTAAAAAGTGAAACTCTTTGTTGGAGAGCCAGACTTTTTAAAAGGGAACTGGAGCGCTTACGGTAAGCTCTGTATGGAACCGACAAATCGGAGGCAATTTTGCGCCTTCCGCGGCCTTTGTAAGTAGAAACTGTCGTGTCTTCTGTGTCTTATCTACCGCAACCTGGAACAGCGAAAATCAGGATGTTTTCTCATGATTTTGAAGGATTTCATTTAAAGAAGCAAAACGTCGAAGTGAATAAAGGTATTCGGTTTATGTTGTCCAGATTTTCATTCATTTTGATGGTGCTATATAAGTTATTATATTTAGTTGCCACAAGACATGAAAGCTACAAAAACCCTTTGAGTGCAGAATTATCAAACTCAGGGAGAAATTAGACACTGTTTGGCAATCACACTATTTCTCAAGATGCTACAAGATTTCATGGCCGCAGCATATACTTGTAGACCTCAAATAACCGCAAAAGAAATATACAGGAGGACGTGACATACCGAAACATATAACTTCCGCTGTGAAACCTTTGAGAACCTTTCTTTTATTCAAGGATTTTAATCTTTTGAAGTCGCTAGCCCCATCGGTTCGTTCCTTTTTTAATTTTATGACTGCCTGTTATTTTCCTTGTTTACATGTTCCTTAGTTTCTTAGTAGCAAGAGAAAAATACCAGGCTCAGTAGATTCTGTATCGACAGTTGTTGTACACAACAGTTAATTTTGCTTTTAATTCGATTTCATTCCTGTTGAACATCTCGTTTGTTTTGTTTGATATGTCCACTTGAAATATTTGCCGTTGAGATTGTAAGTTATCAAAAGCCATTTTCATCCACAACCACATTAATTGGGCTTATAAAAGTCCGTTCATAATTCGCGACCTCAGATCTCGCACAATTACAGCCGCCGCCCAAGCGAAAGATGCAGTCCCTCTTCGATCTGTAACACAGTTGGAACAACACACTTTTTACTTCAAAATTAACTGTGGGATGATGCAGTGTGGTCCTTTGTGGAATTAGTAAAAAAGCTCCAAAGCATTGCACAAGTGAGTTAACCAGTAAAGTAAAGTAACTAAAGAGCTTGATTTTTCAATATTTATCTACCCGCTGTCGAGGGCCGGGACTGGGTTGTTCGTGATAAAACTTATGATATGCAGCCAACTGTAAAGATTACAAGTAAACTTGAAGACGTCGCATGAGTTTATCACCTTTTTCTTTTCGTTATTAGGCTTTAAGCGGGTATTTTTAACCCGATAGAAGATCAGAACTATTATCAGATAACTCTTCCACGCTGGCTACCGCCATTGTTGGCAGCAATTCAAATCCCGCTTCTGTGACTCAGCGTGTGACGTATGATCATAGCTCTGCTCTGATTGGATATTACTGAGAAGGCGTGAAAAATATTCCCCGAAAGCTATTTCTATAAATAATTTTTCCTCGGAAAGGGTTGGGACTCCAAGGGCTTATATGGGAAAGGCTCCAAGTAATCGGCTCCTGACCTGCACCCGACCATCTTGACGAGCTTCTTTGCTATTTGCAGTGCAGACCAACGAAAAAAATATAAAATTAAGCGGCTTCGAGCCAGACACAACGTCCAGTTTTCAAAAGACTCCAGCGTTCTTATTGGCGAGTGAGTACTTACAGTGCTCTTAGTTTTGGCCGAATAAACTGCCTTTCCAAATTTTAACCTAGCTTTGTTTTAATGAGAACGAAGCTGATGTTAAAAAGTTGAACCTTACCGAGGAAGAGAATTCTATTCAGTGTTTGAAAATTTTAACGGTGATCACAATTGAAGACGAGAATGAACTGGCAGAAATTCAAGAGGTTTTCCCAAAGAAATTTTACTAGAGAATCCTTCAACAATGACAACAAACTTAACTTGAAAAGCTTTTTTACCTTTTGCACTGTTTTTTTTTTATAAGGAACAACGGAGGAAAGATGGAAACGACTTCGAGCAGACACAGTGTCCGGGTTCCAAATTACTCCAGGGCCGAGTCGTTCATAGCTGGGTTAAGATAACCCAAGGTTAGTGCGAGATTTGAATTCAGATTTGAAAGCTTAAAAAGCATTTTAGTTTTAATTCTTTTTGTTCACAAGTTGATGATTGAAAGTTCTAAAAATTACAGAGAAAATTATCCGTGAAAATTCTTTTGAACATAGGAAAAAGAAACCCGGGTTAAATTTAACCCCGGGTTAAGCACTAATCGGCCTTTAAACAACTGGGCCCAGAGCTAAAAAGAGCTATAACTCACAGTGCTCTTAGTTTTGACCGCATAAACTTTTTCAACATGGCGAATTTGTTTACAATTTCTCGGAAACCCCTTTGTTATGTTCTATTGTTTTCGTGAGTCAAAAGACTGTTAAATCGCGCATCTTGCTCTTGTTTGCGGTCGCCCAAACTGGAAGAAGCCATATAATAAACATCTTATTAGCCTTGTTTTTTCGGTCTGTAAGGTAAATTACGGATGCTGGTTTTTTTTCATCGATTTATGGCCCAGGTGCGCATAAATCGATGAAGAAAAAAAAATCAGTTCGTAATTTACAGTACTGACCGAAAACTCGGCTAGTAAGAGGTATTTATGGAGACAATTCATTTTGTTCCAACTTATGAGTCTGTGCACAAGTCTTATAGTATAAGTATTTAAATATAAATTAGGCTATCCTAATTATATAAGCAATATGTTTAGTATCAAAAACTGTACCTATAATCTTCGAGGAACTGGTAGCAGATTCGATCAACCGGCCCCTAAAAATACTACCTTCAAGCACAAATCCAGTCGTTGCCATGGAACGCTGCATATCGGACATTCGTAAGTGGATGCTTACGGATAAGCTTAAACTTAATGACGACAAAACTGAGTTTATGTTGATTGGTGCGAAACAGCAACTTTCCAAAGTAAATATTGATAGCCTTAGCTTTCTGTAGGGAGCATTGAATTTGCTCCTGTCAAGGGACATGGTTCCATTCTAACTTGAATCTCCAGGCATCGCGTAGAATGCCCGGTCACATCCGGGAATTTAACAGGCTAGAGCCGCATTCGAGCCACGATTTGGTCTTTAAAATATGGCGGAATAATAAGACTGAAGCGACTTTCGGAGTTTTTTGTCTCTGATTGTGAGTTACTCGTAATTAAATCTCAATGGGTACCACCGGAATATTTATGCAAGAAACATCAAATTCAAGATCTTACCTTTGATTAATGCCAGCTTATCGGATTTCACTGGGTTTTTCGCGCTAAAAACCAACCAAAAAATCGCCATTTTTGTAGGGATTTTCACCTGCGTAGACTTTCGCGGAAAGATTACAACCAAAGTTTGTAGAAATCGCGAACCACAGTCTTTTAAACCACAGTCTTTTAAACTGGGTTTTTTGTTTTCCTTTGAATTTGACCTGAACCCGTGAGGGGTAGCCAGCGCGAAGAAAATTTCCAAAAAACGTTTTTGAAAGCCAGAAAAAATTCTCCGCGTTTCCGCCGCCATCTTTTTTATTTTTCAAACTTGTTTCCAGTACTCTTTGACCGTTTTATCGTTTTTACGTCATGTATGCTTCATTCAGAAGTGCCACGGCTAAAAGCGGCAAAATACTAACCCCTACCCGGACGGGAAGTTTTTTGTTGACTTCAATGGACCCGGAATTCTACGCGACGGAACAGATCCTTAAAATTTGCAAATCTGGGTTTTCCCATTTATACAATATTCGGCGTATCCGAAAGTATCTATCTCTGGAATCTGCACGCACTTTGGTCCACTCTTTTATCATAAGTCGTATAGATTACTTTAATAACCTACTATTTGGTTTACCCTCTCTTCGTCTACTTAAACTGCAACGCTTGCAGAATGCAGCTGCTCGGTTTATATCTAATGTTCCTTGTACAGTCACCTAACACCAGTACTATGTTCGTTACATTGGCTTCCTGTCAAATTTCGTATTGATTTTAAAATACTTTCTCTTACTTTTAAAGTTATCTTCGGTCATGTGCCTGGTTACTTGATTGACTTGATTGTTATTACAAAAACACTCGCGCTATAATCTCCGTTCAGCTAGCGGTCTAATCTTAACTTGAACATCCTAGTTTAAAACTGAAAAAGACTTTAGGGGATCGTGCTTTTTCATCTGCTTGCCCTAACTCATGGAACAATCTGCGCCTTCACATCCGTTTTGGGGACAATTTTGAACGTTTTTAATCTTTACTTTTAAGTTTTAAAAACCGCATCTTTTTAGACTAGCTTTTGATATGTAATGTTTTTAACCTACTATGTAATATATTTAGTGTTTTTATTTACATTTTTAGCGTTGTTTACTTTTTAGCTTTAAATATTATTATTATTATTATTATTATTATTATTATTATTATATTAGTAGTAGTACGACTGTGGGCATGACTTTTTTATTCACATACAATAAGGTGAAAGATGCTTGAACAACTGATGAACATATGCTTCGATTTAATTTTCTAGTTAGACATAACAGAGTGGCAAACTATCGAAAAAAATTTTATGTCGCAGTTTATCTGGTTACTTTTAAGGAATAAATACTAATCGCTCTAACTGAAGTCTGTTCAAATGTTCCGCGGGTGCTCATCATTTCCTAGACTTGCCACAAGTTGACCTCACGAGTTTCACAGTACAAAAGCTGAAAACGGAAAAGCGTGCGGAGCAATGAAGGACCTCTTCGAAAGTCAAGACGTTTCCTTCCCGTGTTTTCACGAAATTCGCAATAATCTTGACATCAGTGTTCATCAATCTAAGAGTATTTAAAGCATCTCAGTTCTCCACTTTGATTTACCTTTTGAAAGGGTCGCACGAAAAGGGAAATCCGTCTGCCATTTTGTAAACATCTATGATACTGCAACCTAGCTCCAGTCTTGAATGCATCACACGGCAGACTCCCCTTCCGCCTTTTCCCTCTTCCCATCGTCCCCCGCGCGTTTGCTGTTTTTCGATTATTGCTATTTTTTGGGATACCCAGCGGAAGCCTCTAAGGAGGAGACAGCCTATTCCCGATGATATTTTCAAAGCTTACGATGAAAACAAGATGACGACACGATCCTCATTTACATGTTTTTGCTTAGGGTTAACCTAAACCCTCAATTAAGTGGGCTCTCAGGGGTAAAAAAGCAAGCAAACAAACGTCATGGAAACATGATTTACCGATATAAAGACTAAGGAGACATTTTTACGGGGAAATCTTGCCTAACGTCTTAACTGTAACTGTAACAAGTTTATTCTAAAGAAACCTTAGATCATTTATCATTAAAGAGATTTAGAGTTACGCTTACAGCAAACAGCAAACGTGAAATTAAAACTGAGCAATTTTCAAAACAGGAAAAACAGTCCAAAACAATTCTTATGGATAAAACTAGCATGCAACTAATAATTGTTTTGAAGAAGTAATTAGCAGTAAAGTACAAGTAAAGAGAAAACTTGGTCACGTGGTACAAATTCACGTTCGTTGTTTGCCGTTAACGTGATTCTAAATCTCTCTATTCTCTCCGTATTAAGCGAGTTAGTTTTGGTTTTCCACTGTATTTGGATTGTTGACCGTCGAATTGTTTTAGAGAAAGGTAGTTGTACTATATCTTTAATATTTAAATGTAGAAGGCGTGTAACTCAATCTGGATGTCAGGTGCATACACAAAAATAAACAATAACTTTTTTGCTCACCTTAAAAAAGACGTTATTGCACCTCATACTTTGGAAGCCTCTGTACATCGCAAAGGTCGTTTGATTTGGCTGCAAACAAATTGAAGTGGATGAATATGAGAGATGGACCCTCCGATGTTGCTTCTGCTTTATCTTATGACTACAAAAGATATCTTTGCAAATTATCATCTTAAGGAGTCGATTTTTTCTTACAGGGGAGACAGAAGCAGAAGAATTTGCTTAAAGAGGAACAAAAAAAACGCTGAAACAAGCTCTCGTTTTAAGTAAACAACAGTATAACTTCTAATTCATGGGGAGCTGAAACTTGTCTATGCACAGAGAGGCCTTAAGAGCGACTTCGCGTAATTATCAACTAAAAATGGAAATAGCCAAAAAATGACATGGCCTCAAACTCAGCAGGAATAAAGCCCTGTGGGCCCTAGTTACAAAAACGTTAGTTTACGTCCGATCGTTTGAACAATATTTTTTAACGTTTTTTATTTTTTCTCCCGGATGCATAAAATGGGCAAAAATTAAGCGAAATTAATGCCATATTCAGTTATTCGTATATCCTGAAATAAAACGTGCCACTAAAAAATAATGCAGCGTTATATTTTTACTGTCTTTTTTCTTTAATTTTAACTAATCAGATCGGGATTTGGTCAACAACAAATATTTTAAGAAATTTCCAAGTTATTGACTTAAAATCGATTAGCCAACGACCAGATTTTAGTGCATTTTGAAGAGCATAAAAAGCGGTTCGGTGTATGGCTTTCCGTAGTAATGGCTTGTTTAGTCTACAAGAGCACTCTTTTACCTTCAAATCGGCAAAATAAAATTTTGGGGTGACTGAAATCACGAGTGCTGACAAAGCGAAACAAATGCAAATATAACACTATAACTGAACGGGCTAGAAAACATGACCTCTGACCCAAGCATAACCAAATGCGATTTACGGCAGGCGTTAAACATGTCGTTATTTAGAACCTTTTCGAAACAACATCGATCCAAAATGTTGTGGGTGAGAGCTGTGTTAAACTATTAAGTGTTAAAAATTCCACGATGTGTAAAAATTACAATACACATTAAGTAATTTGTTCGTTTTCTGAGATTGGCTCTCACTGAATTCCATGCAGCGAGGTACGAAATCAATACATTAATACTGTTTAATCCGACGATAACCACCTGAGACTGTTTTAGTTTAAGAGTCCATAAAACTTCACAGAAGATTCTTCGGAAAGACTTCCAGAAATAAATGAATGATTTTTTACTATGGCCCACACATATTACATGATATTATGCACCTATCAATGGTTTGCACCAGGCAACCTCGTTGGGAAAGTGGAAAAAGTGGGGGGAGGGGGTAAGGGGCAGTCAACCCACGAGAAAATATATTTTCCACTGTTATTTTAGCTTCACATTTTTTTCCTACAGTTTGTCGCCTTTAGGTGTCGCAGTGAGTTTATTTTATCGTAGCTTCCGATTCGTTCGTTTTACCTATTTAAGATGCTGTTTTCAGTTTGTTCTCTCTCTCTCTCGCTTGCGACCTTAGCACTTTTGAGCTGTTTTCTGCTTCGGACGTTTAAGATCTCGTCGAGTATGCCTATACTCCTAGGTCTTTGGAGCGAGATGAATCGCCGATGGTCAACGAAGTTTTTTCAATGTTCAAAACATACTTAGAGTCTAGCGAGACGAAAAGACTAAGCAACTTGAGTCGAAATCCAAGCTGGATAAGCAAGTGACTTAAATGAAGTTTAAAGGCAACCAAAAGCAGTTTGAGCTTAATGCTCCGATCGACGGCGTTTTCGATAGAATTCGCTCGGCTAACGATTCCAAAAATAATCAAGTGGATGATTTGGTAGATGAAGGAAAAGTGTTCATTCGTCAGCGGCAGAAGCTGATCAGAATTGCTGACAAGAGCGCTGATGGTTGGAAAGTGGTCGACGAATATGTTTCGGATGAGTTAGCGTCTGGCTCAGAGGACGAGAAACGCTTAAAGAAAGCTAAGGAGGCAGCAAGCAGGAAAAGCAGACAGCCTAAACAAGGTCGTCGTGGACCAAAGTTCAAAGCAACTTCGACTTCCACGGATCAGCAGCTTTTTCGTGGTGAGCTAGCCTGTATTTTGATTTTCTTTTTGCGCTCTCTCAGTTTTTGTCGTATCTTTTTTGGAGTACTTTGTTTGTTCTCTCGCTTGTTAGGGTTCGCACGTAATCCACCCATTTCTGATCTCGCCTGGTTTTTGCGGTTATTTAAGCGGTAAATAATTTACGTTGATTTGAGCGAAGCGAATGAGAACGTAAATATATTTTCCACTGTTATTTTAACATCACATTCTTTCCTACAGTTTGTCGCCTTTAGGTGTCGCAGTGTTTTTGTCGTAGCTTCCGATTGGTTTGTTTTACCTGTTTAAGATGCTGTTTTCAGTCTGTTCTCTCTCTCTCTCGCTTGTGACCTTAGCACTTTTGGGCCGTTTTCTGCTTCGGACGTTTAAGATCTGGCCCCATCCACCCTCCCTTTTCCTAGGTTTTTACGGGTGTTTTTCATTTTATCTAGTTTTGATACTGCTTTTATTTCATCTGTTTTCAGACGGTAGAGATGCTTACGTGGACCGCGCGAGGTGCTTTAAATGTCACAAACTTGGCCACTGGGCAAGAGAATGCACTGCCTCCTGGGATAGCCCACGAAGTGCTTATCGCGGAACCATATTCACCCCAGGATACTCATACAGCCCCTACAGACCCAGTCACGGAGCCCACACTCAACCCGGTGCAGAGCAGTAATGTTGTTGATGAGGAGGTTGCTGATATCGCTCAGGTACATTGCGATAGCGACTTGTTTGAGTTTGAGTTAAGTACTTGTCCGCCGTGTGTCAACGTCAATGGAAATCTTCGTAGAAACTTCGAATTTTGGAAGCATATTGGAACCCCCAGTTTTATTCTTAACGTTATAGAAAGGGGACATTTGTTACCTTTTGTTAGTTTTCCGGAACCAGCAGTTTTCAAAAACAACAGAGCGTCTCTTTTACATGCCGAGTTTGTTGAGGAGGCTATTCAAGACTTAGTTGAGTCGGGTCGTGTTGTGGAAACCAGTGTACCGCCCCGGTTGGTAAACCCCTTGTCCGTATCTGTTCAAGCTAACGGAAAGAAGAGGCTCATTCTTGATTTAAGATACGTCAACAAGTTTCTTCGTAAGATGCATGTTAAATACGAAGACTGGAAAACAGCTATGTCTTTCTTCTCGCGGGGTGCATATATGTTTTCCTTTGACCTGAAAAGTGGGTACGACCACTTTGAAATTTTGAGAGCCATCAAACATATCTTGGTTTTTCCTGGAAGCATTCCAATTCCAATCAAGTGAAGTTCTATGTGTTTACAGTTTTACCTTTCGGGTTATTGTCCGCCCGTCACGTGTTCACAAAAATTCTTAAGCCGCTTGAGAAACATTTGAAGCATCAAGGCATTTGCGTTGCTGTTTTTCTTGACGACGGATGGGGTATTGAAAAGGATTCTCGAGTGTGCAGTATTGTAGCGGATGCCGTTAGAACTGACCTTTTTAAGGCAGGTTTCGTTACTAACGAGGATAAGTCAGTGTAGATACCTTGAAAGAGGCTTGATTGGCTGGGTATCACTTGCGATAGCGCTCGTGGAACCATTGAAATTGTGGATAGGAGGGTTGCCGAAATAACTAGTACCATTGACAGTATTATCGACTCCGATTTTGTTCTTTCTGCCAGAAGATTGGCCTCTTTTACAGGGCAGATAATTTCTACAGCGCCTGTTTCCGGGAACATTTCTAGGATTATGACTAGGCACTTCATCATGTCTACATTAAGCGCGCAGCACTGGGACGCGAAAGTTGAGATGGATCCCTATTGCATTATTGAGGAGCTATATTTTTGGAAAAACAACCTAAATTTCATCAAAGTGTGCGATTGTTTTCTCTTTAATAAGCCACAGCGTATCGCTTACTCCGTTTCCAGCGCTACAGGGTACGGTTCTGTTATTACCCTTAATGAGGATTGTGTGTCACAAGCTTTGGGAGCCTTCAGAATGTTCTAAGGGCTCTACTTGGAGAGAACTTGCGGCCATTAATTTTTCTCTAGAGTCTTTTGCGCCAATTTTTGAAGGTTCACTTGTCAAGTGGCACACTGATAGCCAGACGGCGGCTAGAATCGTAGAAGTCGGAAGCATGAAATTGGATTTGCACAGGCTTGCTATTAAAATTTTTCAGTTTTGCGCGGAGCACTCTATTCGTTTGGAGGTGCAGTGGATCCCACGAACGGAAAATGAGAAGGCGGATTACAACAGTCGCCTTATAGACTTTGATGGTTAGCAAATCACGCATGATCTCTTTATAAGTTTGGAAGAGTTATATGGGGCCCGCATACAGTTGACTGTTTTGCCAATTATCATACAGCTAAGCTTCCTAGAATCTTTTCGCGTTTCTGGAATCCAGGTACTTCAGGAATTGACTTCTTTGCCCAAGAGTTAAGTTCCGAGAATTGTTTAGTGGTTCCTCCAGTTTCTCTTGTTGCTCGCATTATCCATTTTCTGAGCCTACAGAAAGCGATGGCTACTCTTGTAGTCCCATTATGGCCTCCGTCCAGGTTTTGGCCTCTTCTGACGAGCAAATATCGGTCGTTCGTTAAAGGATGCTTTACGCTGAATGCATCTCAACCTCTCACCCTAGGAAGAAATTTAAGTTCATTCCTAGATTCTCCTCGTTTTACAGGCGAGGTTGTTGCGCTTAGATTCGAATTTTTGTAGGAATTATCCAGCTTTATTGCCCTTCTAGTAGGTCATTCTGAACTAGTTTTTAGTGCTGGTATTTGTACGATTTGACACTGGTCATTAGTTGCATGGACAGCTGTCTCCAGGGTAAATGACACTGGTCATGTGAAAGGACGACTGCGTCCGTTAGAGAAGATTTCTGTCGTTTTATATTTTTGTTAGTAGAACTAGGTTTCGAGTTCTCTCGACAGTGGGAGACCTGTTTTTTCTTTCATTCTTTTTGACACTGGTTCGCGAATCGTAACTCAACGTGCCGCGTGTTCTGGGCAAGGTTTCTCACAAAGTCCACAAGGTTGAACGGCGTTGATCTTGTTGGTTTAGGTTATTTACCTTTCCTCAATCAAGGCTGTAACTTTGATTTTGATGATTGTTAGCACGGTTATTTCAGTGACCGAGCTGACTCTGTCCTAGACAAGGTGTTTCCTACTTTATATTCGTTTGCCTGTAGTTTACTGGACCTTTTGGCGAATTTCAATGATCTACTAGAGCAAGTCGCGTTTAGGGTATATATGCAGTTATTACGCGTTTGTTATTAAGTTTTCTTCTTCGCTAGGCCTTTGTTTAGGAGCTACTTTGCATGCCTATTTTGTCCCGGGGAGGTCGGAGTAGTTTCTTTCTATTATGCTGCCTGCAGACCTTGCGTCATAGGCATAGGGCCGTTTATTAGAATCGCTGTCTCCGCTTTTGCATATAGAGCCGCTATCCTGTTGTTGCAAAATTTTGGTGATATAATTTTTTCTTGTAGGTCGTAGTTGCAAGTAAAGCATGGATGGTGCTCCCTCCTGCTATTAGGCCGGATTTCAATTCTTTATTTAGTTGTTTACTTAGTTCTAGGGCGTATTCTACTGTGAAGAAATATCTTAAGGAAATAAACAAATTTTTACTGTGGTGTAGGACTCGGAAAATTGCGCTACAGTTGCCATTTTCTTCTTCTGTTGTCGCCCTTTATCTATTTGGCTTAGATCAACAGCTTAGGTCCCCGGCCGCAATGTTCTTAGTCCATGCTGCGCTGAAATGGTTCCATTCCTTTGTTCCTGATGATGGTCCCAATCCTTTGGATAACGCTTGTTGCAAGAACTTGAATGAGTGCGCCAAGAGGACAAGGAGCAATCCAGTTCACAAGAAAAAGCCCGTGGACCCTGCTATCATTAGAAGCATTATTGACAGAAATGGCGCTGAGAAAGCATCTTTAAAGGACTTACGTATTGCCGCAATAAGTTCTTTAGGTTTTGCAGGAATTTTTCGTTTTAACGAGTTGGCTAATATTCAGCCAAAACACCTCACGTAAATTTTTGTGCTAAGGAGTAAAACGGATGTATATAGAGAAGGCAATTATGTTTATATCGCTAAGTTAGAGAACAAATACTGCCCAGTAGCTATCTTACGTAGGTATATTGAAGCAGCCAATTTGGATCTGTCTAGCCACTTGCCTTTATTCAGGCCATTAACGAAGAACAAGTCGGGTTATACTCTTACTCTATACTCGCTGCAGGGAAATATTTAAGATTACTTTGAAAGATTTGGGCTATGACCCGAAGGAATATGGCCTACATAGTCTGCGTTCAGGGGGTGCTACAGCTGTTATCAGTAATAACGCTTCCAAAGCTGTTTCTGAGAGGTTGTTAAAACTTGATGGGCGCTGAAAACAGACGAAGCGAAAGGCATTTACGTTCTAGAGACAGAATGTAATCGTTTAAGTGTGACGAAATATTTAGGTATTTAGCTCATATTTAAATATGTTATCTGTTTTTCCTTTTCCAATGCTGTAATATTACTTTTCATTAAAGTGTTAGGGTTCGCACGCGATCCACCCATATCTGATTTCGCCTGGTTTTTGCGGTTATTTAAGCGGTAAATAGTTTACGTTCGTTTGAGCGAAGCGAATTAGAACGTAATTTCACAGTTCAGGGTTTTCAAATGTCAATTTGCGTACCCTTGGATCTCCATTAAGAGTCAAATTTCCACCCTGGGGTGAACTAATACGCGCTCACAAGACTTTATGGCAGCACTCAGCATCTCTAGAGAGTGATTACTAGGTGACAAATGGCACCCACAAACGTTGTGCATCTCCCCAAGTGAACAGGACATATTCTAGCTAGATATTTAGCATGGTTGGCAATTCAATAAGATTCTACACTCCCGATAATACCTGTGAATTGCTTCACATTGTATGTTCAGCAATATAATATGTGCAATGTCAAAACAAGTTATCATCAAGAGGGGTTGATGTCTGAGGGCTGATATTTGTAACTGAGGTCCAGAATTTCATTTAATTGGACACTGGAGTATGCAAGCAAATCTAACACAGAATTGGAGGACTTTGTCATGTCTCTGCGTATGATTTTTCGGTCTTTCGCTGTATCGAAAACTTGTGGCAGGGCAGCATCTATTGAAAATATGTAAGTAGAAAGTAAATTGCGATATGAGGTTTTGTGCGACTATTTCTTCTGAAAGCTGAAGGCAAAATACATTTTGTTATGAAACTTCACGGAGAAAGGAAACTCATACAAATGACTACAGGGTATTTTCTAAAATGGCGGACCACTTAACACTCATTCCAAGGCCCTCTCCTTTTTCCAAGATGGCGGCTGAGTCATGTTTCACACCCTGGGGACGTTAAGGATGTCAAAATCCCTACCCACGTGCGCTTCACCAGGTCAAATTCCCGTGGGTTGCCCCCCGCCCCCATCCTGGGGCAAACCATTGATAGATGCACTACACTTCCACTTGCCGACTCGGCAAAACTAAACAACTGTTAAACTGCCACAGGTAAATCAGTTTTTAGCGCATGCAGTCATGCAAATTATGCCACGTCACATAACTCTGCCCTGCGCACTTGGGCTGTTTCATTTTTAACCAGTAAAAGATAAGGATAACTTTCTGTCCTGTTTTTCTTAAAAAGAATGAAATGTCCAATGCGCTTTATTGTTTATAAGTGTAAAGCCGAAGAAATAAAACACGCATAATGGGTGAACCAATTAAAAACCTCTAATACTATACTCCTAAACAATCGCCGCTAAAGCTGCGAAGGCTTTCGTGTTGGTAAACACTGAACAAATTACACTAGGGTGACAAAATTCAAACTTCAAGCGTTTCAACAACAAAAACCATAGAGAGGCGATTACGACAAAAAAAACCGTGAAAGGAACAGATAGTTAAAAAAAACTAACATAACCAAAGGGGGAAAATCAAAACTAAAATTTCGTTGTAATACTTACAGTGATAAATGCACATTTGTGCAAGTAGGAAATGTGATATTTGACATCGGCTTACATGTAAGGGACGTACGAACGGGCGTGCGGCGTACACTACGTCATAACCAGATTTTCTTGCATCGATATGTTTCCAATTTCTACCGCAATGGGGCTTCCCGACGCGCGCGGAGGCTCTGCTATAAAGTTTTACTGCCCAGCATCTAGCATTATACTTACAACGTCTACAATTCGTAGCCTCTAGTTTAATTTTGCTTTCTAGATGGTGAAGCAAACGATGTCTTAGTGTCGTATTTCCTCCCTCCCCACAAACGCTTGCCTACCCAAGACTAACATTCCTTTCCCATCGATTTATTTACGTGGTATGTTACATCTATAACTGTGACGATCTTCTTTCATATCACCAGTCAGCCGTGAGATGTATTGATGTCCAATTACCTGGAAATTCTACCTCGAGAGATAAGGGCGTT
Organism: Porites rus; assembly: GCA_964035705.1. Taxonomy (NCBI): domain Eukaryota; kingdom Metazoa; phylum Cnidaria; class Anthozoa; order Scleractinia; family Poritidae; genus Porites; species Porites rus. The sequence continues at coordinate 19,355,973 of OZ037993.1, forward strand.
GTGAAGTTAGAAAAAGCGGTTATTTTACTCAGCAGTGCAACGCTTGAATTCAGTCATCTGCTGGGAAAGTTGATATTTTCAGGAAAACTGGAGTTGATCTTTCTCGCTTCATCGAGTCGGTAGTCGGTGAAAATCTCAGTGAAGTATAAAAACTCTGGATTCGAGTTGTTTACTTGCACGCTAAATACCACAAAAGGCTCTTACCACGGGGAGAAACAAGAAGAAGTTAGAGGGCATCAGGAAGATGTTATGTCCCTCCTTCGATGTACGAAAGTAGTTAGGAAAATGGGTATTTTGGAGCAAAAAAAGTGCGTCAGAAGTATTAATTTTGAAAATTATCCAAATCCCCAGAATTGCATTAAAAAAACTAATAAAATTCCAAAATATGCAAGGGATTACAAAAATGAATACCTTTTTATAAGAGGTATTAATAAGGAAATGGAAAGTTTTGTAGAAAAATATCTTACCGATACTACTGAACTTTTTGTTTCTAGTTATAATGACAGAATTAAGTGTTTTATAAAAAAATTTATGAAAGCACAAGAACTTGATTATCTTAATGATACAAGTTGTCTTAAATTTAAAGAGTGTGATGTTGAAAATATAGTTTTTTTATTTGAAAGAATGCATTTTGATTTTGAAGAAGATGAAGAATTTAATGAAGGTCATCCTGATGATTATCCAGGATATAGAGATTTTTATGAGTTGTTTTGTAAATTTTATGATAAAATAAAATTTGATTAATTATAACTTAAACATTTACGTCTTATAATATAATCTTAATATTATAAGACGTCATGTCTAACCAATCAACTGATGGTTTTCAAGGTTCTCAACCTTTTATAAGTGATAAAGAGTATAGTAGTTTATCTTTGGATCAAATAAGATATATATTAAACCAGAAGAAACAAGTACTTAAGGATAATTATAAAGAATTAAGTGAAAAAGAAAAAATAATTCGTGATATTAGAAAAGTAGATAAACTTAATGAAAAAGTAAAACAAGGAATTGATATAAAAAAAAGGAAAAAGAAATTAAAAACTAAAAAGATAAAATCATTTGATGAGTATTTTGAGGAATGTATAAAAAATAGACAGATCCCCAAAGATACTCCTTCTTATTTTCGTGAAGCTCTTGAGCGAGCTATTTTAGAATATGACCAAGGACTTGTAAAAGAAAAATCAGCTTTTGAAGACTTTGCTGTTAAGTATATTATTGAAGGAATTCCTGGTCTTACTCCACTTGAGTATTTCAGACAAATTTATAAAACTTTAAAAGATTTTTTTACATATCATCGAAATATAAAATTTAGGATGATTTTGGTTTGTTTAATGGAAAAACAAAAAATTGAAAAAGATAAGGGAGTTGTTGGATTAGAAGAAGATAAAGCGTACTTTACTTCAGGAACACTTATTAATATTATATCAACAGATGTAGTTAAATTAATTGATTTATGTATAAATACTATTGATGGAGGTATAGAAGCATATCAACAAAATGGAAGTGCATGGTATTTTAAAGAAGTGGAAAAACTTGAAATTCATACTGTTGAATATAATCCAACAAAGGGGTCATCTTACATTCCTCTTCCAGATTGGATATCAAATAAAAAAGCAATAGTTAATATTGAAAACAAAGATGAGAAATGCTTTCTTTGGTGTATACTTAGATATCTTCATCCAAAAGAAAGAGATGAAGAAAGACTAACAGGTTTGAAAAAGTATGAGTTTTCACTTAACACCGAAGGAATTACTTTTCCTATGAAATTAAAAGACATCACCAAATTTGAAAAACTTAATCCATCTCTTCCAGGAATCAATGTTTTTTCAGTTAATGAAAGTAAAAAGTTTTATCCTTTGAGAATGGCAGAGAGAGATTGTTTAAATACCATTGATTTATTTTTGTACGAAGAAGATGGTGTTTCACATTACTCACTAATTAAAAACTTTACTCGTTTGATTAAGTCGCAAAAAACTGCAAGTAAGAATGGTACAATATTTATTTGTAAAAAGTGTTTTACTCATTTTACTAAGTATGAATTATTAGAAAAACATATCAAATATTGTTCTAACAATGAAACAGTTTGTGTAAATATGCCTAAAGAAAACACAATGTTAAAATTTAAAAATTATCAAAATCAACTTCCAATTCCTTTTGTAGTTTATGCAGATTTTGAATGCTTTACCAAACCAATGAATACTTGTAGTCCTAATCCAAAAGAATCGTATAATTACAACTACCAAAAGCATGAACCATCAGGATTTTGTTTTTATATAAAAGGAGTAGTAGATACAATATTCGAACCAATTACTTGCACAAAAACTAAAGACAGTGATGATGTAGCTAAGATATTTGTTGAAAAACTTGCAAAAGTAACCAATAAGATATATAATGATTTCTGTCGTAGACCAATACCTCTTAGACTAACACGAGCCGAACAAAAATCATTTGATGAAGCGGAAATTTGTCATATTTGTAAGAAAGAATTATTAGATGATAAAGTTAGAGATCATTGTCCTTTTACCGGTCAGTACCGTGGTGCAGCTCATAACAGTTGTAATCTTCAGTGTCGAAAGCCAATGATTCTTCCAGTTATATTTCATAATCTACAAGGATATGATGCTCATTTGTTTATAAAACAACTTGCTTGTTTACCAGGTGAGTTAAACTGTATTCCATCAACAGAGGAAAAATATATTTCCTTTTCTAAAAAGATTAAAGTTGATGAGTACAGGTCTAGACGAAATGGAGAAACTATTCCTTTATATTTCGAAATACGATTTATTGATTCATTTAAGTTTCTTCAAACAAGTCTTGCTAATCTTGTTGAAAATTTACAATCGGAAGATTTTAATAATACAAAACAAATATTTAAGGAAAATGTTGAACTTTGAACTCGTAAGGGAGTTTATCCTTATGACTGTGTTTCATCATTTGAAAAATTATTTGAAACACAATTACCACCAAAAGAAGAATTCTATTCAAAACTAAATGATGAAGACATAACTGATGATGATTACCACCATGCTAAAAATGTATGGAATACTTTTGAATGTAAATCAATAAAAGATTATCATAATCTTTACCTAAAGTCTGATGTCCTACTTTTGGCAGATGTATTTGAGAATTTTAGAAAAACTTGCCTAAAACATTACAACCTGGATCCAGTACATTATTATACATCTCCTGGATTAGCTTGGGATGCATGTCTCAAAGAAACAGGTCAGGAATTACAGTTACTACATGATTATGATATGTTAATGATGTTTGAAAAAGGAATTCGTGGTGGAATATCTCACATATCAAAAAGATATGCAGAAGCGAATAACAAATACATGAAAGATTATAATCCTGATGAGGAGTCTAGTTATATTCAATATCTTGATGCAAACAATCTTTACGGATGGGCAATGTCACAATCACTTCCTACACATGGATTTAAATGGATGAGAAACCTAACAAAAGAGTCTCTAATGGAAATTCTAGAGAAAGCAAATCATAGTATGTCAAATCGTGGAAGAAAAGGATATATATTTGAAGTTGATTTGGAATATCCTAAAAAACTATGGGAAACACATAATGACTATCCACTTGCACCTGAAAAAATGATTGTTAATGGTGTTGAAAAACTTATCTGTCATTTTAAACCCCGAAAAAACTATGTTGTACATTATCGAAATTTAAGACAATATCTTGAGATGGGAATGAGAATAACTGCTGTTCACAGGGGAATATCATTCTATCAGAGTTCTTGGATGGAGCCTTACATAAGAAAAAATACAGAACTTAGAAAAACAGCAGCCAACAGTTTTGAGAAAGACTTTTTCAAACTAATGAATAATTCTGTATTTGGAAAAACAATAGAGAACATAAGGAAAAGACAGAATATATTTCTTATTGATAATCGTAAGAAAGCTGTCAAACTAACAAGTCGTCCAAACTTTGATAGAGCAACAATATTCGATAAAAATCTTATTGCGGTTCATATGAAAAAAACAGAAGTGTATTTTAACAAACCAGTATATGTTGGTCAAGCAATTCTAGATTTGTCAAAAACATTAATGTTTGATTTTCATTATAACTATATTAAAAAGAAATATAAAGACAAAGCTGAGTTATTGTTTACAGATACCGATAGTTTGATGTTTCAGATTTACACAGATGATTTTTATAAAGATATATCCCATGACATACTAACCAAGTTTGACACATCTGATTATCCTCCTGATCATCCATCTGGAATACCAACAGGAGTTAACAAAAGAGTAATAGGGATGTTTAAAGATGAAGTAGCAGGAAAACAGATTACTCGTTTTGTTGGATTGCGACCCAAACTTTATAGTTTTAGAATAGAAGAAGATAAAGAAGTACGTAAATGTAAAGGAATAAAGAAAAATGTTGTAAAAAAGAAATTAGATTTTGATGACTATGTTCAATGTTTATTTTTGGGTAAAAAACAAATGAGAAAAATGAAAATAATAAGAAGTGAAAATCATGATATATATTCAAAAGAAGTTAACAAAATAGCACTAAGTAATGAAGATGATAAGCGCGAAATACTTTTAGGAAAGATAAAAACAATTGCTTTAAGATAATGAAATAATAAATAATAAATGAGATAATACAGAAGATCAAATAAAAAAATATCTAGAAATATTGCATAATTATACTAAAAAACCTGTAGAGGAAGTGGATAATAGTAGAAAAGCTAAATGTTGGAATTGTCAAAATAGTGAATGTTTTACTATTGATTCTGGTTATAAAATTTGTGATTACTGTGGAGTAGCAAACGGTCATGTATTAGGTTTTTACGATGTTAAAGATTATGATAGATTACATTTTCGAAAAAAGAGTATTTATCAGAGAAAATATCACTATGAGAAAAAGGTTGATCAAGTTTCTAAAAGAATAAACCTAACTGATGAACAAAAATATGAACTATACAAAAATGAAAATAGACAATCACGTCATGGAAATACTAAACAAAAAAACTGTAGAAAGAGAATGATAAGTATTTTTTATATAATCAAAAAACTTTTGGAGGAGATGGATTGTGAAAAAAGCAAACTAGTTTATCTTAAGATTTCTCCCCAAACTTTAGAGAATTATGAAAAGTGGTGGGATAGTTACAAATCACTCCTTTGTGAAAGCACCAGTAAATAATTCCACTTAGATAACCAAGTACTTCACATTCTTTAAATGGTGTGTTTATTGCATATACACATCCTCTACCAATGTGATACTGTTTCCAGAAAGCGCGAAAAGCGAGACTAAATATTAAATGATTGGTAATGATATTTGAATCTGAATTTAGGTAATGTCTTGCTTCTGTCAGTCTGTAAATAATTTGATCTATGTCTAGTTTTTGTGAAAAATACTTTGCATAGAGAAACTGATAAACTAAACAAGCTTTTATGAAGTTATCTGAATAAAATTGTGTTTTATAAGTTGGAAAGTAAAGATTAACATATTCTACAATTGTACTAATCATTTTCTATCTTATGTTTAGATATAAAATGATTTAAAAATATAAATAAAATAGATGGTGTTCAAAATAATTAATGTAAATATAAAGGACCCGCCAAAACGGCGGGGGGTTTACAACATTTTCTATTTAATTTAAATAGAAAATATTTTCCCGTCGAAATGACGGGTTATTATAAGGAAGATAATTAGCTTAAAGAGATAAAAAAGTATAATATAAATGTCAAACATGTTTGAGAAAGGTTTTAAAAATGAAGAATTAGGCATTGAGTTAAAATCATTTATTGACAAACAGCAAAAAGCATGGTTCCTTGGAAAAGATGTTGCTACTATTCTCGGTTATAGTAATACAAAAGAAGCATTAAAGCGTCATGTATCCGAAGAAAACAAAATGATACATTTTATGCGACTAAATTGTAGGGGTCGTGAAACGCGACCTCAACAAAATAACATTGGGGGTCGTGAAACGCGACCTCAACAAAATAACATTGGGGGTCGTGAAACGCGGCCTCAACAAAATAACACTAGAGGGAAATATTATACAATTTTAAATGCGCCTGGCTTTTATGAACTTGTATTTGGTTCTAAATTAGAGTTTGCTAAAAAGTTCCGCCAATGGGTATTTACTATAGTTCTTCCATCAATAAGAAAATATGGCTATTACAAAATGTTTGACAACCCGAATAACAAAATGTTCAAAATAGAAAATGAGACAGACCTTCATTATAAAGTTGTTCAACTAATTAGAAATTATTATCCAGATTCTATATTAGTAGCTGGACTGGGAGAGAATCAAGATACAGAGTATAAGAGACTAGATTCATATAAGAAAGGATATACCCGCGTACAACCAGATTTAATGATTCTAGATTACCACAAAGAATATAAAGGTTTATGTATAGAATTTAAATCACCAACTAATAATTACTATGTATCCGAATCTCAACTTAAGATGAAAGAAAAGTACTGTGATAATGACTATGCATTTATACTCAGTAATGATTATGATAAGATCAGCAAACTTATTCATAAGTATATGGCTGGTGTTCGTATTCTATGTAAATATTGCCCAAAAGCATTTCGTAACAAAAAAACGCTAAATAAACATTATAAAGTTATTCATAGAATTGAAAAAAACATCTAATTCGATATTAGATTAATATCGAAATGTAAGTGAAAAACATAAAAGAACTTTTCTTTTTACCTGCCCCCGTGATTCACGGGGTCAGGTAATTAAAGATAAAAAAAGCCAACCCGGTGAATCGCCGGGTCAGGCCCAGAATCCAAAAAGCTGCCCGCCTGAAACGGGCGGTCAGGTAATTAAATGTTGCCCCCCCTGAAACAGGGCGTCAACAAAATGTTATAAAGAGACATGTAAGTGAAAAATAATAAAAGAAAAAATTGTTCAACCCCGTGAAACACGCAGTTGAACTTTTACCTATTCTTTAAACCCTTTTTCTTGATCTTGAAATATCTTCTACAGTAACTTTGATACTTCTATATTTTCTTAAATCATCTAAATACTTTTCACATCTTTCACACAGTTTTGTATCAATTTCATTTTTTTTAAAAGTCTGCTACAAAGGCAATAAGTATCAGCCTTTTCTACAAGTAATTTATCATTATCTCCATACATCGAATCAATTTCTTCACAGATTTCTTTACCTTCTGCAGCTAAAGTTGATTCGTAAGAACTAATTAATTGATTTTCAAATTTTTCAAAATGGTCCATTTATTATATAGTTAGATTAAATTTTGTATTATACCTACTAGCAAATCTATCTGCTATAGGAGTTTGATCAATTATCATTTCATCTACCAACTTCATACGATCAACAAACTCTTCTTTATTACACTCATCACCCCGAAGAGCTGCACGCAGTTCAACGAGTACTTTTTCATAAGTTGTGAACGCAATTCTTGACATTTCAATTTTTCTCTTATAATTTTTTTTCTTTCCAATTCCCGCCACGACAACTCCAGCACCATTTACAACTCCTATAACAACAGGGTTTAGTGTAATTCCACCAGAAATAGTTCTTATTGCTACCAAGCATATTCCAGAAATTGTAAACACATCATCAAGAAATTTGTAACTCTTATAACACCTTTTGTAACACCAGTATTTCTTATGATAATGTTTGTAAAAGTCTTTGAGAGTTGTGACGTCTGATTCTGACAAAGATTTATCAATGTGATTGAATTCAAAGATATCCTTCATTTATATTTACATTATATAAGATCCATTTAACTTTTCCTGAAGCATTACCTTATGATATTGCTCAGAGTCGGTGTCGTAAAAGTTTGGAGAATACATTAATCTTATTAACACTCCATCTTCAGTTGTAAACTTCCAACGTTGATTAACATTGTAATGAACGGCTGGTATAGTTAATGTTGAGCTGTAGTTACTTATTGAAGCTTTTGTGACATTTGCACTAAAATTTTCTGCCAACCATAAAACAATTATTTTTCCATTAAAACTACTTAGCATGGTAAAATTTTAAGTTGTTTTATTGACAGTTAAAGTTACTTTATTGTTTGTTTTATCATAATTTAATTTTACTAAAATATTCTTGTTTGTTGATAAATATTTAGTTAGGGTAAAACTCCTATTTCTCCAATGAGTAAAAACAATACATAAAGTATCTACCGAAGAATGCGAAGGAGAAAAAGTAACATCATAACCGTTAACATGTAATCCTCTATATTCTATTTCACTTAGGTCTTTATTTGGTGGTAGTGTTATATTAGGTTTTAAAGAATTAATAATAACTCCAGATGAGCCTATATTTATTCTGTAACTATCCGCATCAGCAAAGTCATAGAATTAACTAAAGTATAATCTATACAAAGCATTTTTAGTAAAAGGAGCTAGTTCTTTTACTAATGCAACTGTTGCAGCACTATTATCACTGTTTCGGTCAAGTTTAATATTTTTAATTGCTTTTTGATTTGCATTAATATCAACGTTGTATACTACTTCGGTTGGTTTGATGTCAAATGCGGTATGATAGTCGTAAACTTTATCTGGATCGATATTGCTGGCTGTACCTATAATACCATAGGCAATCATGTAAACTCCTGAAAATTTACGTGGAAATGTAGACTGTAAAAAACTAACCAGTGGAATATTAACAAGAATGTGAAGAAAGGGTCTAGCAGTAAACAACTTTCGAACATTAATTATTATTCTTTGATAGTACATAATTTTTGTTTTCCCTGTTGAATCAGTATACTTATGGGTTAGTTTTTTTATACCTACATTTCCAATTGATAATCCTGTTGAAGTTCCTTTGTCAACACTTATTTGAGTCTCATTCCAAAGGGTCATATTTGTGTTGAGTATTTCCAGACACAATGTGTAATCAGTATTTGTAGGTAGTCGGAAAAGATACATTCCCATCTTAAATTTAAATCCATATACAAACCGCTTATATATAGACATGTAAATTACTTTGTGATTATAGTCGTGAAAGTTGCCTTTGTTTGATGGTAAGTCATCTATCTTATCTATACTAAAACTAGTTCCACCATCTATTTCATCAGTCCATTGAGCCCCACTTGACATAAGATATGCAAACTCATTTTTATAATGACTTGGTTGAACTGCAGTGTGATGAACTAGTTTATCGGCATAATCTTTAGTTACTGCTTCATTGTCTTGGGTTGGCTTACTAAGATTTAGTATTTTATTGTTGTTAAGATTTAAGTTTCCAGTCATAACAACAGTACCATCTTTTTTCAAATAATCACTCAAATCTGGACTTCCAGTATTATCATCCACATACTTTTTGGTTGCAGCATCTGTGTTTGATGTTGGAGTTGCGAGACCAACTATTTTATTGTTGTTAAGATTCAAGTCTCCAGTCATAGCGACGGTACCATCTTTTTCCAAATAATCACTTAAATCTGGGGCAGCTGTGTTATCATCCACATACTTTTTGGTTGCAGCATCTGTGTTTGACACTGGAGTTGCGAGACCAACTATTTTTTTGTTTCCAAGATTTAAGTTACTAGTCATTGCAACACTTCCGTCCTTTTTTATAAAAGAACTAGTATCAGGTATTGAGTCATCTACATACTTTTTGGTTGCACCGTCTGTGGGGTTTGTTGGTGGTTTTAAATGAATTATGCCTTTATTATCCATGTTTAGATTATTAGTCATTTTATTTGTTCCAGCAACGTGGAGATACTTCAAATCTGTGAAAGCTAATGGTGTTGGTTGTTTGGGACCCGCTGGAGCTGGCAGATTTAATATTTGATTGTTGTTCATATCTAGATTTCCAGTCATTTTTTTTGTTCCATCTAGTTTTAAAAAGTCACTAACATCAACTGATCCACTGGAATTATCATCAACATATTTCTTTGTAGCAGCATCAGTATTATCACTAGGTGCACCAACATTTCTTAGTTTTTTATTTATCATATCATAATCCCCACTTGAAGTGAGATTAAATCCAACTCCTGGAGCACCCTGAATTCCCCTAGCAAAGGGATGATCTAAAGATTGTTCATTAAATATTCCCATTTTAATTATTGGTTAGATTACCAATAACGTTTTTTGCAATACGCTTTGTTGGTTTATCAACGTATAGAAATGAATACGGTTTTTTAGTTGCTGCTTTATAATCTTTTTTATTAACTCCTAACTCAGATGATATTCTGTTGGATTCCCTTGATGATGGAAATTCATATAAACAGTAATGAGAACAATTCAGCCGAATGTCCTTTGGTGTTTTATAAAACGATTGACTGAGGTACACCACCCAACAATTCTTATGTCGTCCTTGAATAAAATAATCAATCAGTTGTCTCTGGTTTTTATCACAAACGTAGTCATCAAATATCACAAGTTTTTGATTGTCTTCGTAATCCATTTCTGTCACTGGGGTTATTTCATCATTACTCACATGAAGTATTTCATATCCCAGTTTACTACTCAACTCCCCCATTTTTTGAATTAACTTTTGATGCTTATCCTGTTCTAGATTACGCGCGTATAGATAAATCTCATCATAATACAGTAGTGGTTTAATTAACATGTGGTACAACAGATTAGTTTTACCACTTCCACTGTTTCCACAGATTAACATCCGAAATGTGTCTGATGGCATGTAAGGAAATAACTGTTTATATTTTTTATCTGTACTGTTATTACTATCATAGTTTGGTATTTCCATTTATCTAATGAATAGATAAATGGATATTGAAGAATACAAAAAACTTGCAAGAAATAAAATTGAAGCTGATGCTTTGACTCGACAGGTGAGAGATGTCATAAAAATAACAAAATGGCAAAAACAAGATGTTCGGGAAGGATTTAAAGAAACATTTAAACCACTTATTAAGTCCCAAGATAGTATTAAAAAAAGTATTGATGAGCAGCAAAACGCAACTATAGCACAACTTAAAAAAAATCAACTTGCTCTTACTCAAGGTTTTGAACAGTTTAACCGATTAGCTGATATGAGAGAATTACCATATCCCGACGAAGAAGGTTGGGATAGAAATTGGGTGCCACAACCCAGACCTCCAGATGATGATGTTAGAATGTTAGATTTAGAAAAAAACTTTGACGGGAATGATCTAGGTTTATTAAGAGAATTTGGATACCCAAGACCAAATGATTTTTTTGAAATTAATCCTAAAGATTTAGAACTAACTTTAGAAGAATTAAACGGTAATATAAAACAGTTAACTGGTGAAATTAGTGGTAGAAAGAAAGCTAAAAACCCATCTCCAATGTATGAAGCTGAAACTGAAATTAAAAAAATGCAAAAAGGAACACTAATGAAATATAAAAATACTATGAAAGATTATTTTAGATCGTTTAAATATAAGGTAGGAGAAGGAATGATTTACTTTAACAACCCGCATCAACTTCTAGACAGACTTGAATTACTCGGTGGTTCAATTCTTGCTGGGAATAATGGTGTAATACCTGAGTTTTCTCAAATAGCACATCTTCTCAACCAAATGAAAGTAATCTCAAAAAAACAACTTAATGATTTACTAAAAAATTATATACCAATTATATAAAAATAGAAGAACGAGCTATCCACATTTCCTCAATAAATAGAGAAAAAAGAGGAACAAGCAGACCTGGTGATTTTACTATCAAGTTTAATCCATCTCTGAAACTTGACCCTGATAAGAAACATCAACTTGCTCTTGATCGGCTGTCCATGACTTACTCTTGGTACAATATTAGAAGTGATTATGAAAACAATAAAATCAAATACACCCATGATGGAAGGACTTGGCAAACAATTACCTTTACAGATGGAATGTATTCCTACTCAGATATCAATGATTACATTCATCAATATATGACTAAAAAAAACCATCACTCAACAGACTCAAGTGGAAAAAAAACTTATTCAATTAATTTAACTTTTATACTATCTACCTATAGAGTTCTCATATCACTTGATGGCGATTATCAACTTGATCTGAGAGGAACAGAATTTGGAGACCTAATACGATTTAAAAAGAAACTTATTACAAAAACAGAGTATGGAACAAAACTACCAAATATCACAAATTCGATTGATGTGTTAAATATCAACACAAGCGCAATAACTGATAGCATTGTAAATGGAATAAATACAAATACCATTGCTGTAATACCAACAGACAATCTCACAAGGTCTTTTCCATTTACGTTTGAGCCTAAAAGACCTTTGTATTGTCCTGTATCAACATTTCACATTGATGAAATGAGAATCTATGTGACAGACTCGCTTGGAAGACCAGTAAATTTTAACGGTATAGATTGGTTTATGACTTTGATACTCCACTCGATGTAATATAACTATTAAAATAAAAGATGAGACAATCAGAGTTTAAAATGAAACTTGACCCTGAATTGCGTAGATATACAAGACAACATATTTATGGAGAAGGAATGATGGATGCGTTTAAATCGATTGGTAAAAAAATATTTGGAAAGACAATGAAAAAAGCTGCTAAAAAGGGTGTTGAAAAAGCGGTAACAACAGCTGCAACAAAAACCGGTGAACATGTTGGCAAAAAGGCTGGTGATAAGATAGTGCAAATGTTATCCAACGGGGGGGTTGCACCCCCCCGGAAACCCCCTGCTAAAAAAGTTACTTTTAATAAAAATGTTGAAACAATGACTCAACAAGAGATAAATCAAAGATTGAATAACCTTCTTAGTGGAGGTTCAACACGTAAGAGAAAATTATATAATTATTAAAATAAAATGAAGTCATTTAGAAATCCAAAATATTTAGATAGATATGAGGAAGTTGTTTTTGACCTGGAACAGACTTTAGATGCGGCACCAGCAAATAACGCTCACCAAACTAAAACAGGTCTTAGATTTGTTGCTGATAATACAGGAGGAACTACTCCTTTTGATTGGTATAACGCACGATTATCTATGGATTTTAAAGTAAATAAGCTGGCAGATGGAGGAAATATTGCGGTTGCTGACCATAATGGAATTGTAAATGGTAGTAACTCATTTATAGAAAAATTAAGTATCTTGGCAAATGGTCGAGAAGTTTATAGTTGTAATTATGCAAATCATGTTGTAAATATTAAAAATCCTCTTGAGTATAATCCTTCATATGCACAGAGTGTTGCTACAAACGAATTTTATTTTCTTGATACATCAACAGCTGCAGAGGAAAGACCTGCTCAAGCAACTTATAATAAAGGTTTTCATCAAAGGAAATTACTATTAGGTGTATCAGCCACAGTAAACTGCGAAATTCCTCTTAATAGATATTCTTTCTTTGAAGCATTGGAAGATAAACTACTTTCCTAATACAAAAATTGAGCTAAATATCGAGATTGAAAAAGATGCAAATTTAATTTTTCAAGGAGCTGATGATTGTAGAGTTATTATAACAAGACTACAACTTTTTATTCCAAAACTTACGTTTAATTCAGAAGGACAAAAGTTGTACATGGAAAATTATCTTAAACCTTACAAATGGACATATTTGAATGAAGTAGTTGAAAGATCAAATAATACTCAACAACAGACAGGACATTTTAGAATTACAAATGCTATTTCAAAGCCAAGGCATGTATTTGTTTTTGGAATTGGTACAGCAAGAATTGATGAACAAACAGCAAATCCATTTTTATACAATACTTTTAATCTGCCAAATAATGCTAATATATCAAGATGTTACCTGGAAGTTGCAAATGGAAACGAATATCCTGATATTCACTTTAAACCTTCTACAGATATGTCAAGAGTTTTTAGAAATGTAATGTCATACGTCTATGCAAATAATGATTATCAAGGTGCAACATTACTTAATATAAGTAATTTTAAATCTTTATTTCCTTTTGTTTATTTTGACCTGACAAAACAAAAAATGGATATCAAAGATGGAGTTACAAAACTAGCATTTCATTACGAATTATCTGCTAATCCAAACGCTGATTATAATATTTACGCATTAGTCTTACATGAAAGAGTAGCAGAAATATCACAACAAGATGGAAAACTATTGCTTCGTGCTTAGATTTAATATAATTCTATAAATAAATGACAACTTATATTGAATACGGAGTAACACTTACAGATGGACAAAAGTCAAAACTGGCTTCTGCAATATTAAATAAATCACCACTAACTCTTCGGTTAAAACATTCTCATCTTCGAGGTTCTGATGAGTTAATGTTAACAAAAAGACAAATTGATAAAATAAAAAAATCTATTGCAAATGGCACAGGATCAGATATAAAGATAAGTAAAACACAGATTAGACGTTCTGTAAAACATGGTGGAAACTTATTTCATCACTCGCATCTCTTGGAGCAAAAGTACTACCATATGCAATAAGAGGAATTTCAAAAGCTGTTCCTGCATTAGCAACTGGTGCTGCTACTGCACTTGGAGAACTTGGAATAAATAAAATATTTGGAAAAGGAATCACAATTCCCCCACAGTTTTTCCCAATGCTACCACCTCTTGTAAGAGAATTTACCAAATCACAAATAAATCAAATTAACAAAGCTTATCAAACAGGAGGTCGACTGGTTATTAAACCAACTCGTAAACAGATAGAAGGAGGATTTTTGGGAACACTTGCTTCTATTGGTATTCCAATGGCAATCAGTTTAGTATCTAAGATGTTTGGTGGTGGACTTCAGGTTGATAGAAGTGGATCATCTAATACAGCAAATGTTTATGTTCCACCCCCTCCATCCACACATGGTGAGGGTTATCCTTATAGATCACCACCCTTTTTTGGTACTTGGGAAAACCCAATAGGAATGGGGGTTAAAAAAAAGTCCAAGGGCAAAGGTCTACTATTAGGAAAAAACAGCCCATTCAACTCAATTCCCATTCTCGGCACCATTTTGTAATTAAACCACTGTCCAACTTTGACCTTATGGAATGGATAAAAAGACTTGGTATTAAACATTTCAGAGGAATTTACAGTAGGGATGGACTACCAAATAAAATCAAAAAAGAATGTGGAATAGTTAATCTAGATGATATGACAGGTCCTGGCACACACTGGGTTTGTTATAGAAATATAAACAATGTAGTTGAGTACTTCGATCCATTTGTTTTAATAATGCCAAATGAAGCATTAGAGTATTTTCGTACAGCCAAAAAACGTATAGTGTACTCAATGGATGAAATACAAAATCGCAATACTGTTCTCTGTGGTTACTGGTGTTTATATTATCTGTTTGAGCGACAACGGGGTAATAGTATTCTTGATGTAATACATAACCCTCATTTTGATAATGATAACAGTGATTTTATAAAAGAATATTTCTCTTAAGACTAAATATAAAATTTATATTTAGTCTGTATCCTCTGGTGTATCCTTTAGCTGTTTAACCCTATCAACTTTTGTATTTAGATCTTTAACACTTTCAACTATATCATCAAATTTCGAATAAATATCAATAAGTCTAAAAAGTTTCTTCTTTTTATCACTATTTATTTTCAACCAAGAATAGTCCTCATCTCTGATTTTTTTCCACATCTCACATTCACCAGCCGTTAGTATTCTAGAAAGATCATCATTTTTCTTTCTAAGAGTCTCAAACTCATTATTTATTTTTGTTCGCACATCTTTCTCAAAATCTTTTAGTGTTTTAACATCCATCTTTTTTTCTATCTCAGAAAAGAATTTGGCTTCCATTTATTATATAAATAGATAATTTCCTTTTACAACTTTATTAAGTTTACTTGATTTCTCACTTATTTCCATAAGCAACTCAAATATTTTTATAAATCTAGTGTCATTCTCCAATCTAGCAAAATCAGCATATTCATAACTCATGTTTAGGTTATCGTATATCTTTTTAAGTTCACTTTTTAAAAAATTAGATCTAGTAGACATATTTATCTAAACATTGTACTAAATGACAGAATCATATTGTATTGTAGATAAAAGAGTAACTCCTTGCACAGAGCCAAGTGGTTACCAAAAAGATAAAAGAGGTAGAACTCAATTCTACTGTAGATGCGCAGTTTGTGGAAATAAAAAAGTTAGATATGTGAAAACTGGAACAGCTTCTCAAACTGGAAGTGGAAAAAAGAGAGAACGAAAGTCAAAAAACTAATCAGCCCGTCTGAAGGGGCGGGCGTCTTTGATACTGTTGTTGGTACAGCAGTTGATGGATTTGTTAATTACGGTTTACCTTGGATGGGTAAAAAAGCAGTTGAAATGGGACGATATGGAGCAAGCGAGTTAATGAGAAATAAAAATCTTCAGAAGAAAGCTGTAAATTATGGGATTAATAAACTCACTCCATTTATTCAAGATTCTGTTGGATCAACCATGGACCAGTTATCAACAAAAGTGTGACCAAAAAATAAATATAAAACTGATAGACCAGAATTGGATGGAAGAGGATTTGATATTCACAATGCTATTCTCAAAGTGGCACCCGAAAAAGGTTTAGTTGTACCAGGCCAAAATTATACTGGCCCTGGTAATCCTCTTGAGGATCAACTTCTCCATGATGATGAGGGAAATATACTAGAAATATATCAACAACCAACAGGACCAACAGATGCGGTTAGTATGCAACATGATGTTGACTATAGTGTCTGTGGAAATAAACCAAAAAGTGAACAAGTAAAATGTAAAAATGAAGCTGATAGAAAAATGGTAAAATCACTAGATGCAATTCCTTGGAAAAAAAGACAATGGGGTCATGCTTTGGCTAGAACAATAATTAATACAAAACAAAAACTTGGACTTGGTTTAAACGCGCGTCGGCGTTGAGTAGTGATTGGTCTCAACAATTACCCGACGAACTTCACAAACCAATCACAAGAAACTTTCAAAAGAGATCAGTGGTGTCAAACGGAATTGATAATATCTGGGCTGCTGATTTGGTTGAAATGCAAAAGTTTAGTAAGTGGAATAAAAGGATTAAATATCTTCTGATGGTAATAGATGTTTTTAGCAAGTATGGATGGATTAGAGGACTGAAAGATAAGAGAACTGAAACTGTTAGTAAAGCATTTGATGACATATTTGAGAGTAAACGTAAACCAAAGATGCTATGGACTGATAAAGGTTCTGAGTTTATCAGTAAACATTTCAAAGATTTTCTTAAAAGAGAGGGTATCAAACTGTATCACACTGAAAATGAAGAAAAATCAAGCTTAGTTGAGAGATGGAATAAAACAATGAAAAACAGAATGTGGAAGATGTTTACTGTGAATAACAACACTGTTTACTGGGACAAGATAGATAAACTAGTTAATGATTACAACAACTCGAGACATTCTAGTATAAAAATGACTCCTGTTGAAGCAAGTAAAAAGAAAAATGAAAGTAAAGTTTGGTCTAATTTGTACGGTGATTCGATTTACTTGAAACCTGGTAAATCAAAGTTTGCAATTGGTGATCGTGTTAGAATTTCTAAGTATAAGAGGAAGGTATTTGATAAAGGTTACACACCAAACTGGACAGAGGAGATATTTGTAATTAATAAAGTTCTTCCAACAAAACCTGTTACGTATAACATCGTTGATTTGATGGGAGAAGAGATTAAGGGTTCTTTCTACGAGCAAGAATTACAAAAAGCAAAACAGCAAACATTTAGAATAGAAAAGATTATCAGACGAGATAATAAGAAAAAAATGGCATTAGTAAAATGGAGTGGATATCCTGATAAATTTAACTCATGGGTGAGTTCTAAGGATTTGGTTGATTTTTAATACAAATAATGTATTAAAAATAAAATCCTATTATTTACTCAGTTTCTTCTTTATCAGAAATAACTAAGTCTTCAACTACTTGCTCAGTAACCTCTTCATCTTCATCTTCATTTTCCTCTTCAATTGTTAGTAAAGATTCTCTAGGTTTAAGTGGTTTGACATAGCACTCATATACTTTTATTTGCAAAGAAGTAACAGTTTTACTTATGAAAATTCCTTCAACTATCAATGCTATTTTAACATTACAATACTGATTAATATATTTAAAAGGATTTAAATCCTTACCCCCTTTCCCTTAAACAAAGATAAAATTTTCTTTGATTTTTCAGAGTAAATAAGTTTTGCGTAAAGAACTGGTGCGGATGAGGGATCTATTCTTGTTTTCTTCTTTCCTTTCTTATCTGTATATTCTTCTTGTTTGAAATAAAATGGTGAAGACAGAGTTGATGCTAGATCTGCACTGTATTCATTTTCTAGATGTTGTTGAGAAAAAGTTGTTACATTGTTAATAACATCAAAAAATGCTTTTTCTTTAGTATTAGGATCACTATCTTTAGCCCAAAGACATACTGGTATACTATAACCAACTAACTTATTTGTTTCTTGGTTTTTCTTTTCATTTACTCCAAAGCTAAAAAGAAATGGAGTTTCGATTACAAGTGGTCCTTTCTTTCCATTTGAATATTTGACTTCAATTGGAATACGTTTGTATTTGATCTTGCTGTCTTTTACTTTGTACTCTTTAGCTTCATTAAAAACAATATTCTCTGGGGTTAGATGATCGTAACTGGATAATTGCATTTTTTATTATAATAATTTAATCTTTAAGAAATAATTTATTTTCAATTGTGACTTCTATAGAATATAATCTTTCTGAAATTTCTTTTAATCCTTCTTCTTAAACTTTTATAAGTTTTTCGTTAAAATTATCAACATAATTACTATTAACATATTTTTTACTAACTAAATCAATATCATTAGATGGACTAGTAAAACCAACAATACCATTTGAACTCATTTTATTATATTTTATCAAATCTTAATTCACTTTTTTTCTGGCCAGAGTAGATGTACACTCCAATAGTTACTCGATTCAGGATTAGTATAAGTTAACTCCCCCTGTTTATTTTTAATCTTTTTAGCTCTAGCAAGATATTTATCTCGTCGATCTTTGTCTTTGTGAATAGTGTAGTCTGGATAATTTGGTGATCCAAAATGAACTTTTTTTCCACTTGGAAGTGTTGCCATGTATTTGTTATTTTTTCGTGTTGAATAATCAAGCGAATCAGCACCAAGTTTTTTAGCATTTCGGGTTAACTTTTTAAACTCTTTTCCACTAACAAGATATTTTTCATCTGGAACATAATCTGGATCCACATCATGTCTATAACCATCATCAACTATAAAATCCAAATCCTCTTTTGTAGGAGTAGTTTCTCTTGATCTTGGTTCCATTTTTTTTATTATTTGTTTATATTATTTTTGTTGGGGAAAATCCCCTACACAACTCAGCAAACGGGAATTTTCCCTAATGTTATTTTTTTTGAAGAAGTAAACTCTCCTGAAGAAGTCGAAGAGCACGAGGATGAAGACGAAATCTTTACGGTTTTGAACATGGCCGAAGGTTTTCATAAAGCTTTGGAGGAGATAAATCGAAAGCTGGAAAAGCTAGACGCTATCCAAACAACAGTAAATGAAGTCCAAACGTCCCTTCAAAAATTGGAAGGAAGAATACAGAAGCTGGAATATTCGCAAACAACCGCCAGCAACGACATTGAGAACTTGAAAGAAAGCTTAAATAAAGCTGAGAAGCAACAGCAGAATTCGACAGCGAGCCTAAAATTTTACCAGGAGAAAACAGATCTCGCTTTAACCGATTTGCAGAAGAAAAATGTTGTTTTAGAAGCTAAGCTTAAAGAGGTACAAGACAAGAATCTCTATTTGGAAGCCTACTCGAGGCGGGAAAATATAATTTTTGAAAATATTGTGCAAGAAACAGACAAAGAAGACACTGAATTAGTTGTTCGCACCTTCCTCGAGACGGAATTAGGATACAAAGATGCAAGCACCGTTGAAATACAGAGGGTTCATCGCTTAGGAAAGAAGAAGGAAGAAAAGCCCAGGCAAATTATCGCAAGGTTCCTCCGCTATAAGAACTGTGAAGAAATTCTAGCTTTGGGCTCCCGTTTGCGAGGAAGCAGATTTAAAATGTATCAAGATCTGCCCTACGAAATAGTAGCAAGAAGAAGAAAGCAAATGGACACTTTTAAAGAAGCTAGGAAAAATAACATCCCTGCATCTTTTAGCCGGGCACAACCGGATAAGCTCTTGATAAAAGGTAAAATTTGGCCAGTTGGTAAACCTCTCGAGATACCAGGATAGGTGAGAATGCTTCTTCATCATGTCATTACTCATTAGGTAACCAAGATCACGTTAGTATCGTTTGACCACATTTGCCACCCGTTATTATCAATTGCTAGATAATTATTTAGGCGATCGGAATAGAGGTTCGTAACAGATGGCGCTTCGGTTTTTCTTATCTGTCTGTAAGATTCTAGGTAAAAGTCCTAGCTTCCCCCCCATGTCCCTTTACGAAGAGGTTTCTTATTTAGTTGTGTTTATCTGTGTATGTTCTGTTAGGTTTCTATGTTTTAATAGCTTAATCATTTGTTTTAGAAGTAAACGCCTAGTACAAATTCCTATCATACCGTGCAGCGATTGTGGAGCTTTGACACCAGGTGATGTAAGGCTTCCTCTGCAAAGCTGCCCAAGAGAATATCTATGGCTTTGACAATAGCATCACTAAACGTCAGGGGATTAAGAGACAATACAAAGCGTAGGGAGGTGTTTAATTGGCTTCCCAAAAAAAATTACTCGGCATATATGCTACAAGAAGTCCACTGCACTGAAAATACTAATCACGTATGGTCTGCTGAATGGGGCTATCAAGCTATTTTTAGTACTTATAAGAGCAATAAAGCAGGGGTATGCATCCTTTTCAACAACAACTTCGATTTTCAAAAAGAAAAAACTTACACTGACCCCCAAGGACGCTTCATTATTTGCGACATTAAAACCAATGAAAAGTGTTTTACTTTAGGGAACATATATGCTCCTAATGAAGACAACCCAACTTTCTTCCTTGACTTCTTTGATCACCTTGCAGATTTCAAATGTGATGATATTATTATAGGAGGCGACTACAACCTTGTACTGGATTTAGAGAAGGACAAGATGGGTGGTCTTACTAAAACTCACCAAAATAGTGTTAAAGTTGTTCAAGAATTCTCTGAGAAACTAGATCTGGTAGACGTCTGGAGGATTCTACACCCAGACACTAGTAGATTTACCTGGAGACAACGTCATCCAAAAGTACACTGTGGGCTCGATTTTTTTCTAGTAAGCCAAAGCACAGTTAACATCACGACCCTCGCAGATATCGTCCCAGGTTATAAAACCGACCACTCAATGACTACGTTATGCTTATCACTACATTCAAATCTACGTGGACCAGGTTTCTGGAAACTAAACACATCTTTTTTAACTGAATTGGATTACGTAAACCAAATTAAAACAACGATTCAGGAAACACTCGATGAGTACAAAAATGACGAATCGGTAAATCCTTCACTTCTTTGGGAAATGATAAAGCTAAAAATGCGCGAAAAATCGCTCCGCTACTCCAAGAGCAAAACAAAGCAAGCTAAACAACGCGAAACATTTCTGGAACAAACAATTGCCAGATTAGAAGCGGATCTCGATAATAAAAACTCCGATGAAATGCACTCCTTACACCTGGAGGAACAATTGAATGAAAGCAGGCTTGAGCTTGAAAAGATAATTGAAATCCGCACCAAAGGCGCAATTTTGAGATCTAAGACTAAATGGTAAAATGAAGGAGAGAAAAACACCAAGTATTTTCTTAATTTAGAAAAACGACACTAGAAGCAAGGGATAATAAGTCAAATTAAAATAAACGATAGCGAATTTGTCACCTCGGATAAAAAAATATTAACTGAATGTGTGGCGTTCTATAAAAATCTCTACTCATCCAAAGGTAACACATACAACCAAGATGGTACAACTGTTTTCTTTGAGGGTGGTGATGAAAGAGCCATTGACGAACATGAATTAACTTCGTGCGAAGGAGTTTTAACTGAAAAAGAGTGCCTTGAGGCTTTAAGAGATATGGAATCAGAAAAGACCCCTGGGACCGACGGCCTACCAGCCGAATTTTACAAAGTGTTTTGGAAAGATGTATCCAGCACCCTAATTAGCGCACTGAACTACGCTTATGAAACTGGAAAACTCTCAATAACCCAGAGAAGAGGAATTATCAAACTTATCCCTAAGAAAGACGCAGAACCGTTCTTTATTAAGAACTGGAGACCCCTAACCCTCCTGAACAGCGACTATAAAATAGCGGCAAAATCAATTGCTAATCGCTTGAAACCTCTCCTCCCTGATCTCATTAATTACGACCAGACTGGCTTTATAAGAGGTCGTTTTATCGGAGAAAACATCCGCCTTATCGATAGCGTTATTTGCTACGCTAAAGAAAACAATATACCAGGATTACTTTTGTTTTTAGATTTTGAAAAAGCTTTTGACACGATAGAATGGCCTTTCATTAGGAAAACCTTTCAACATTTTGGTTTTGGTAGTAGCATCTTAAAATGGCTAAACCTTTTCTATTGCTGCCCAGAAAGCTGCGTTTTTGTTTTAATGGTTGGGCGAGTGATTTTTTTGAAATCCAAAAAGGTGTAAGGCAAGGCTGTCCCCTCTCACCTTATCTGTTTGTTCTGGCAGTAGAAGTTTTAGCTAAGGCAATTCGTGAAAATAAAAGTATTAAAGTGATCTTTTTAAACGGTAAAGAAATAAAACTAAGTCAGTATGCAGACGATACAACTCTTATACTAGATGGAACAAAGGAATCGTTAATAGCCTCTCTCAAAACACTGGACGATTTTTATGAAGTCTCTGGCTTAAAACTTAATGACAAAAAAACAGAAGCCTTTTGGATTGGGGCAAATTGTAACAAAGATGAAATATCAATTGTCGGAAGAAACTTTAAATGGCCGAAGTGTGAAGTTAAAGCTTTAGGTGTCTGGTTTTCAAATGATCCGGAAGCAACTGCAACTTTAAATTATAATGAAAAACTAGATAAGGTCCGGAATGTTTTGAGCTGCTGGAAATACCGTAGACTTACCCTAGTTGGAAAGATAACGGTCCTAAAAAGTCTGGTTGCCTCTCAGCTCGTTTATGTGCTCTCACCTTTACATACAAATGTGAAAATTATCAAAGAAGTAAACAAGTTATTTTTTTCATTCCTCTGGAATGGAAAAGGAGATAAAATCAAACGAGACATTATAACAAACGATTATGCTAATGGCGAACTTAAAATGATAGACATACAGTCTTTTAACAAGTCCCTGAAAGCTAAATGGATTAAAAAATATCTGGATGAAGAGAACCAGGGAAAATGGAAATATTTTTTTGATATGGAGTTAGAGCGATTTGGAGGCACAATAGTCCTCACTAGTAATTTAAACAAGAAAGATACCATTGAGAATCTCAAGATTAAGAATAACTTTATAAAAGAGATACTTTCAATCTGGGCGGAAGTCAATTTTGATGAAAACATAACGTCCGAGAAACAATTTCTTGAACAAACTTTATGGTACAACTCACTCATTAGAATCGATAACTGCCCCGTCTTCTATCGTGAATGGTTTGATCGAGGCGTTACGAAAGTGAAACATTTGAAAGATGAACATAACAAATTTTTATCACTAGCTGAGCTGCAGCAAAAATACAGCCTCAAAGTTTGTCTTTTAAAGTATTTCGGACTAGTGTCTGCTCTAAAATCTCTTTGGACTACATGTAAAACAAACTGTATCAAAAACTGCAACAATTATGAAACCTTTGTAGTAAGATTAACAGAATGCCAAAGTGCGAGCAAACTTGTATACACCAAGTTGCTTTCTACAAAATGCAAGTTACCATCCCATAATCAACAGAAATGGCTAAAAGACTGCAACGAAAATGATGTGGAGGCGATTAATTGGCGGGAAGCCTACCAGTTGGCCGCTAAATATACTAAAAGCACAAGAATTATTGAATTCCAATATCAATTTTTACATAGACGAATATCAACGAACGACTTCTTAACAAAAATTGGCGTAAAAGACAACCCAAATTGTTCTTTTTGTAATAATGAACCGGAGAAACTTCTTCATCTTTTTTGGTCTTGTCCTAAAGTGGCCTTTTTCTGGCATAGTTTATCTCTTAAGCTGACTTTGCTCCACATTACACCGGAACATTACACATTAGATATATTTGTTGCACTTGGTCTAAAGCCGGATTCTTCAAAAAACTGCCAGCAAATTAATTTCCTTTTCCTTCTAGCCAGAAATTACATCTGGATTAGCAAAAGAAGGGATACCTCGCCAAAGATAGCAGGCTTCCTGCAATACCTCAAATCATTCTACCACATAGAGACCACTGCAGGTCCCATTTTACCAAAAAAATGGGAAAATGTGAGCTCCTTATTTCAGTAAGCCTTTGATTTTGTATACATTTGTATATCTCGATCCTCTGCTCATTTTCTCCAGCATTAACCTGGTGTATCTTTTGCTTCACAATCGCTGCCTCTTTAAGACACTTAAGATATAGGTGCGTTTACCGTGAATGTTTGATTTTGTAAATGTTGGTTTTGAAGTACAATTACTAATTAGAACTGCTTGTAAATAGTGCATTGTAGTGTGAGTAGTGAGTAGGTAGTGTTGTAAGTACTGAGTATTGTAAGTCTTTACATTGTAAACAGAGTAAGTACCTTAGTCTATTGTATTCTAAATATTGTATTGTAAGTAGTGTAAGTATCGTAGTGTTTGTAAGTATTTTTGATTGTTGATTGTGGATTGAATAAATGTTATTAAAGATAAAAAAAAAAAAAAAAATTAATGTTATTTTTGTTGGTAATTTCCCTAATTACGCACACAACTCATCAAATGGGAATTTCCCTTCAATCTCTTTTTAAAATACTTTCTTGTTCGCTCCATAATTATTCACGATCAATTTCAGCTATTATTAATAATTATTAATAATATATTAATATTTAGTAAAGTATTAATTTTATAACAAAAAAAATGTTATAAGATTAAAAATATTAATCACTATCACTATCAGATAATATAACCTCAAGATCATCACTATCAACTCCATCACTATCACTATCACTATCAGTACAATAATCCCAAAAACTATTAATACCTTCTTCATATTTTATTTTAAATTTACTACAAAATAATTCGAAATCATCATAAATGTTTTTAAAACCAGGATAAGGATCAATAAAAGGTTCATCATCATCATAACAAGTTTTACAAAAATTAATATATTGTTTAAAATTATGAAAATTTTTTTAATCTTAATTAAGTAATCAACATCACTACTTTTAATCTCAAAATTACTAACATCATTAAGATAACCTAATTTTTGAGCTAACAAAAATTTTTTAATAAATTTTTTTATTTTATCAACTCTATGATTTTCAAATAATCCACGATATGTTTCATTTATATTATCAACAAAATACTTAAATTCCTTATTAATCCCTTTTATAAAAAGGCATTCATTCTTAAATTCCCTTGCATATTCAGGGATTACATTAGTTTTTTAAATGCAATTCTGGGGATTTGGATAATTTTCAAAATTAATACTTCTGACGCACTTTTTTTGCTCCAGGATACCCATTTTCCTAACTACTTACGAAATGGTAAATGCCAGGGAAGAATTACGAATCCCATAAAAACGCTCCAGAAGCAATTTTGTATTGGCTGTGCACAGGAAGGGATCACTGCCATCAAAGGCGAATAAATGCAGTCACTGTGACGACAATATTTTACAAACTGACATAGTAGACTCTCATGTAGTAGCCCTCTAGTGCAGCAGCAATTCGGGAAGCATTTCAACATTCTTTTAATGAGAAAAAAGGTAAAGAGCTATTCTAATCTTTAACTTGTTAAAAATGAAACAGTCCAACGCTACAACCAGTTGCAAAAATGTTGAGACACTCCGACGTAAAAACGACATTTCTTGCTTCAAATCGCAGCTAGTCACTGGTCTGTGAGATGTAACACTGACCTCCCTCCTCCCTCCCATTCAAATTTGATCCTCCAAGTTTTGAGCATGGTCTTGTATTACTATTGTAGCAACTTTGATAAGGCGATTTAAGGCAAAGTACAGTACAGTGTCTCAAGTACTTTGGCTACTGGTTGTAGCTTTGTTTCATGAATATTTTAACGCTTACCATTAAAGAATTTCTCTCCTTCCCGGTGCGCAAGGCAGACTTACGTGACGTGACATACTTTGCATGACTGCATGCACTGAAAACTGGTTTGCCTGTGGCAGTTCGACAGTTGTTTTGTTTTGCCGAGTCAGCAAGTGGAATTGTAATATGTGTGGCATAGTTTCAAATTCTTCATTCAATTCCTTCCATTCAAGTCTTTTTTAGGAATCTTCTCTGAAAGTTTTATAGGCTCTTAAAAAAAGCAGTCTCAGGTGGCTATCGTCGGATTAAACATTGTTAACGTATTGATTTCGTACCTGTTTGCATGAAATTCGGTAAGAGTCAATCTCAGAAAAGGAACAAATTTCTTTTTTGTTGTTGTTGTAATTATTACGATGTGGACTTTCTTACCTAGGACATTTCGGATCAGTATTTTTTTCGAGAAGTTTTCAAAAACGAAATGTTTGGCGCCTACCGTAAATCGAATGTGGTTGTGCTCGGGTCAGGGGTCACGTTATTTCCCCGTTTTCAGTGTAACATTTGCAGTTGATTTGCTTTGTCAGTGCTCTTGATTTCATTTACCCAAAAATTTTATTTCGCCAAATTGAAGAAAAAAGAATCCTCTTTTAGGCTAAACAAGCCTTGGTAGTGAAAGCCATGTACTAGACCGCTTTTTAAGCTCTTAAAAATGTGCTAAAATTTGGCCGTTTGTTAAGCGATTTTTTGTTGACGAAATCAAAATCTAATGAGTTAAAATTATAGAGAAAATACACTGAAAATATGACGTCCCATTATATTTAATATTTTGTATCTTATTGCCCCCGCAGGGCCGGAACCCGAGGAGGCACCCTAATGTCCCCCGCGTAAAGAAGAAGTATCGTATTACTGTTAGTTTTTGCGAAGTATTCCCGATTTGATGAAACTAGGCACGCACGGTGGTCCCGGTTAATTTTCTGGCTCAACAACTGCGCAAACTGGATTTGTCAACGAGTCGCATTCGCCGAATTGTGTCGCACACAAGCACAACAAGTGGCTCCAAATCCTCGCCCGGGAAGATTTTCCACCGAAACTCCTCTAGAGCGAGAACGCCGACTCAAATTCAGCGTGAACAACGAAGGAGAAGACGTCAACAAGAAACCGCGGAGTAGAAGGAACATCGATGAGCACAGCGAAGGCAACGCCGACAACAACAGAAAGAGGAACAGGAGATTGGAATCAAAGGAATTATGATCGTTTTAAACTGTCGAAAACCCAGATTTCTTAGTTTGACGGTTTCCCCGCAGATATATAGATCAAAGTCTACAAAGTTTCAGCTCCGTATTACGGCCCGAATAATGATAATTTTCAGGCGAACTGCACCGGGCCATATTTGTTCTTTGTTTCTGTCTTTTTCTAAATGTGGGCGGCGAAATAATGCTTAATGTGCTTTTCAATACACTGTTAACAATAACACTACATAATACGCAAAAAAGAAGAAGAAGAAAAGAAAGAACAACGTATGGACCTTTAACACGATATTCGCGGTTGGTCACCCGTCCAGTTCGTAACCCCGACCGACAGGGCTTAACTTGAGTGCCGTTACCAAACCGAGTTTCGCGAAGGTTATTGCGAGATACATATTTCTATAGAGTTAAAAAGTTATTCAGCAGTACTGCAATCGTTTGGTATTAAAGAACTTGATTTGTCAGACACAAATCAGCAACGTGGATCGACAGAACTTTGAACTGGTTTTGTCAACGTAGATCGACAAACTCGATTCAAACCACATCAGGAATAGCTCAAATTTCTCAAAACCCTGTCAAAGACAAGAAAGGTGCTATCGTGAAATAACCGGGTTTTGTTCTATATTAAGGTATTCAGGGTTTAATAAACAGTGGTCCATGTGTTTTTAGGGTTAGTTTATTGCGAAATCCCGATTATTTTATTTGATACAAGGACATGCCAGAAAAAATGAACTGGGAAATATCTCAAAGGTGAGAAACTTGAAACAGTGTCCATGTTTTTGTAGGGTAAGTTTATTGCGAAATCATTTATATCAGTTGCATTCGACGTTGCGTTCAAGAATGTCACACTCGAAGCCAAAGCATCCGTTCGACACATTAGTTATAGGAAATTTAGTTACAAATAGATAATTAAAGATGGTTTTGCTGTTTAACACGCGTTCTATTACATTTGCAGTGTTGGTTGAACTCATTATGAGATGTATAAAAAACAATTGTCCATCCTAGGCATGTCATGTATGAGGATTTTCATTAACCCAGGAAACAAAGTGTAATAATTGAGAAAACACATAAGAGAACAAAAGATTTACACTCAGAAACTCTAATACGAAAACTGCATTTCAAAGGTTCATGGCAAATCCATGGACAACCACAAGGAGTCTTCATTCGGGTTTTAAAAGGTCGGGGGAAGATTTAGTGACAACTATAACTAGTTTCAAAATAGACGAGCCACTGAATAAGGCTCTAAATTGCATGAATTTTTGCCCATGTTAGACATCGCGAAGAAAAAAATTCGTTAAACAAATATTGTTCAGTCGATCGGTTTTAAACCAACGATTTAGTAACTAGGCCCAAAGGGCTTTATTCTGGCTCAGTTTGAGGCCAGGTCACTTTTTGACTATTTCCACGTCTAGTTGATAATTACGCGGAGCCGCTCTTAAAGGCGATAGGAAAATAACTTACTAGCAAAGGTAGAGATACCGCGATAATGCTATTTATGCCAAATTGTTTTTGTTCACAAAAAATTAGTTCAATAGTTTCTTGCGTGAAGAAGAAAAGGACACCAATACAGGTTACAAGTACTCTTTAACTCCACAACGAAACAAAAGTAATTTCACTGCTCTCAGACTGCAAGTGTTCACAGTTGGAGGCAAATGGGCTCATTCAGGCCAACTGTAACTTCGGGTTTACCATCGAAGTCCAGGCTAAAATTATTCGTGTATGATAAAAAGGGCGCGTCAGCGGAGGTCTGTGACTACCGTGCTACACATGAACGAGGGTAGCAGAGTAAATATTACGGCTGCCATGCAAAAGGATAGGACGTAACTGTTAGTTTTGCATTTAACAACGCAGTCTTGAGACAACTAGAAAGCATTCTTGGTGTTAGGGGTGGAAAAGACGTCCCATGGCAAACTGAGGGTCAAAGAACCAATTCGGCCGATGTGCGGGAGTAGGCCCTCTTTGAGGCTCGCTCTAAGCCGAGGGGAACAATGGGGAGGTCTTTGACCCAATGACGGCCAAATGGTTTTGAGGACTGTTTTGAAATGCCTGTGAAATATTTCACATGACTATTTGCCAGTGGATGGTGCGCTGTGTTGCAAAGGCGCGTGGGAACAAAAAGGATATTAAGTCATTTCCAAAGATCCGATAGTAGGGTGTGAGTCACCTGGAGCCCATTTAGGCCTGCAGTGCTAGAGTCAGCGGTTAGCGATTTTTTGAACCTGCAGTAAGCGGTCATGGATCGCGTGATCCTGGATCCAAATCACGTGCTGATCCTGCGTAAGGATAGCGCATGGGGGTGGGGTAATGTGATTAGTCTGCGTATGGATCGCGCGTGTTTGCGAGGGAAAGTCTTGGGACATTGTCGGAAAGGGGTGGAAATGGTGGGGAAAAAGTCGGTTGTTGTGGCAATAAAACAGGTTGACCCATGTACCATTTTTTGTTTAAGAAAATAAAAGTTCAGACGTCATTTATTTCAAAAACAGAATTCTTATTTACAGAAGTTGCTAGCTCGTAAGCAAACAAGGCTGTTCTTTTTATAACAAAGATAAGATCCTCTAGGGTACAACAAAGAAGTCTACGTAATAAAGTAAGGAAATAATTATAATGTCCTCAATTCAAATCACAAAGATATCAAGCAAGGGAAGAAAATAATATTATCCATCCTGTCGACGGAGCACAAAATACTACTGGATGAAAAAACAATCCTAATTTCATCCTAAGGGGAACATCGAACGCGAAGGGAGACATCCTTCTTAATCAAATCAACAATTTGCAAAGAGGACAGGACAGAAAAATCTGAAGGTAGCCACAGTACGAGCATGCCAAACCCATTAGATAATTGTTGCCCAAAGATAATAAAACAAAGAAACGAGAGGAGACGATTGTACATCAGAAAAAGGGAAAAAGAGCGAAGGGACGGAGACAGAAAAAAAAAATAGTTTAATAATCAAGACAAAGCCGGAGAAAAGAAGTTCCAAACACGATGCGCGAGCGGACACAAATAAAAACAATGCTCTATTGTCTCAATTCTTGAACCAAAGGCGCACGTATTCGATTTTATCTCGAAGCCCCAAACTTTAAACGCATATCGAACACAAATTGCACGATGTATTATAAGCCAGAGTAAATTATTCTTATTTTTTTCAATCATTTTCAGAGGCGATACCGAGGCCCACCGGTTAATGGGGCGTCCCACAACAGAGACCCAGAAACTGGGGGCCCTAGGCCTCGGCTTGACACCCGGGAGATCAAGAAGTAAATCATGAATGTTTTGACTGGTTGTCCGGCAGAGAGCAATACCTGCCATAAAGGGTAGAGAAAAACGATAAACAATTACGATAAAAATAAGAAGGTTCAGAGGCAAGGAGGAACTGAAGCGAAAAAGGAATCAAGGCTTTAATCTAAATTTATTATTCTATTGACCAGAAAATAACGAGCTAAATAATGCCACGTGCACGTGCCAAAACCATCCCGATAATCACTTTCAGAGCGAAGTTTGACAGGCGCAAGTTAGAACATTTTGTCTTAAAATCAACAATATTTAAGCCACCAGAAAGAAAAGGAGCACAACAACGCTGTCGGCTAACTGTTTCAGACTGATCTCCATTAATTAAAGGCCAAAGATATCTTTTTAAAATCGTCCGGGACCCAATTAGGGGTGGGAAGAATCTTAGCGAAAGAGACTATTTGAAGTGCCATCTCGATTAATAAGATCAGTATTTAGGCTTAGGCTTATACTTGACTACCTCCATCTATCATCGTCCTCCTCTGAGTCTGATCGAAAAGTGTGGTAACTGGAGCGGTCACGGTAATAGGTGGAGGAATAACCACCGCTACGACTACGGCTGTCATATTCATCATCACGCCGGTGTTCGCGATCGCGACGCCACTCATTAACATATCTATTCCTGCGATCACTGTCATGATCATCATCCTTGCCTCTACGGTCAGCCCGTTCTTTCTGCTTACGCTCCTCTTGCCTGCGCTGTTTTTCCTCTTCTCGCTCTTTCTGCATTCCTCGTTCCTTCTCGCGACGCGCCCGTTCCTCCTGTTTTCAGCGCTCTTCGCGCCTCTCGTGCTCAACACGGTTCTCCTCTTCACGCTCCTTTCTTCTCTGATCATCCGTATCCTCAGCCTGTTCTGCTATTTTTGCATAGGAGGCCCCGCTGACTTTGACTGTGGAGACATTAGCACTGTAATAGATAAAGGGTAGCTCTGTAGTGGGATGTGAAGCGGCCAAACAGACTCGGCGAAGCGGTGACAAATTAAGGACAATCTTCGGACCGATGTCCCGGCTTCTCGTCGTTAAAGCAACACTGCGCGTTATACGTGGCGGCAAAATGTCCCTCTGCTCCACACTTCTGGCACGTTTTAGGCTTGCAAATTCCACAGCGATGAAAACTGAGCTAAAGATGGGCGTCAAAAGTGCCATTCTCGCTGTTCGCACGCCGTTAAAAATCCTCTCCTCCTCGCCGTCTTGGCGAAAAAAAAAGACCTTGCCATAATGACAGAGATGCCCAATTACCACCGAATCAGGCAGTTCGGACGGATTTTCATAGAGCTTTACAATGGTAACCTTGTTCTCGCAATCCCCCAAATAGACAATGCAATTGGTAATGGTAATCCAAGGCTCGCTTCGCGTGGCCTCCTTCGCTTCTTTTGAATCCTAAGAAACGACCTATGTGTTGTTGGACGCTTTACGGTGAATGATATTATAGTGTCAACGCCAATTCCAGCCTTGTCAAATCCAATAATGATATCTTGACTCGTGACGACCTCGTCTACCGAGAAAGTTAGAGAGTGCTACTTCCTAATCCTTGCATTCTGTCTATCAAATTTCTACGACGTGAACGCAACTTTTCGAAAACTGTGGCCCGCATGTTGGAGATCGCTAATTACTCCAGGGAGGTCAGGGTCGTGGACCGACGCGCTTGTAGAATTCTCAGGAGGGGAACTTGTTGATGAGCAGAAAAAATATAAAACAGGAGTTGCGCATGACTCACCCATAACACCATCCATGGTACCTCTTGGCTCTCACACTGGCTTGGGAGCATCATTTGAAAATATCGTTTGACTTGGGAGGGGGTAGTGGCCCTTGGCGTTGCTAGCAAAACGGCCTGTCTTACTTCGACTTCTGGCCTATGAGCATAGGATGATCATTAGGCCGTTACTCATTCTATAATGCATTTGATATTTTAAATCATGTCAGATAGCCCACATGTGGTAGTAGAATTTCTGTCCCCCCATGCGAACATTTACGAGAGCACGCATGTGCATTAGGATGGAACCTTAAGCAATTGTCATTATATAAATAAACAAGATTCAAGTCGCACACATGTGAGAGTAGAATTTCTGTCCCCTCATGCAAACATATATGAGAGCACGTATGCGCATTACGATAGAACGATAAGCACTTGCATTTTATTAATAAACGAGCATCAAGTCGCATACATGTGAATGTATGTCCACTTATGCGAACATTTACGACAGTAGACATGTGCACTATGATGGAAAGATATTTACCTGCATTTATTAATAAACGAGAGCGACGTCGCATTTCTGTCCCCTCATGCATATTGAGACACCCTGTAAAAAAACCTACCCAAATCGTTTTTCTACAAAGTTTAAAATTTGTGGGAGTAAGATTGGATAGTGCGGATGCGCTTTTTAAAATCTTGTCAAAACACGTACCAAGAACATCCTTCTTTTACAAAGTCACCAACGTGTGGGCTTAGCATGTATTAATAAAAAGATAAAACATTTTTACAGCGCATATACCGTAACTCTATGGACTTTACACGATGTTCATACTGTTGTAAAAAATAAAATTGAAATAAAAACTAATTCTTGAAAGCGATATTAAAAAAATGTATTAAGCTGGTAACTGACTCCATAGCTCAGGCGCAGAGATGGCGAAAGCCTTAGCACCATAGGTCTTCATGTTATAATCAGCATGGGCCAAATTTGGGGTAGAAGTTGATCTAGACATACGTGCAGAACAATTAGGAGTAAGGAGCTATTTGATGTAGGACGGCGATAGGTCGTGGAGGCCTTTGAAGATTAAAAGAAGAATTTTAAATTTGATGCGTTGAAATTAAATTTAATGCGTTGAAATTTCAACCTTGGAGTTTTTAAGGTTAAAAATAAATTGTATGTATCTGGATAAGAAGTTAGGAACAAACACTATAAAAATAAAATTTGTATATTGATACGCTTAAGTAAAAGGAGATACTATGATACGTTTTTCGAAGATAATATCACCAACATGAAAAAAACCTGGCAAGGAATCAATGAACTTTTACATCGAAGGAAAAAAACTTAAAAGTGGCATCTGCACTGAAGGATTTTAATAATCGCAACAAAATTGTTAAGGATGGTTCGCGGATACCTAGCATTATTAATGAACACTTTGCAATAGTCGGAAACAGACTTTCTAATAAACTCCCCATTCCCCAAAAATTTTACCCGAAGAATTACGGTCAGAAATATTACTTGTACTGAATGATAAATCTTATGGTTTATACTCCTTACCTACCAAACTACTCGAATGTTCAAGTGCCGTCGCAGCTCCTGTTCTCGCAGAGATACTTAATACATCTATCAGATTAGGGACTTATCAGTCAAAGCTCAAAATTGCTCAATGTTTACATGATTGCAGAATGCCATCCTTCCTTTCAATAAAAATAATATATAGATTTAGCCAGGGTTAAAAGCGAAGCTCCTATTAACTCGAATTTATAATTTAAATCAAACAATAAACTTGCAATTGTATTTTACAAATCAGTTAACTTTAGAGCACATTCATCTGACTTTTGAGGTAAGGCTAAGTGATTTTAGAGAAAAATAATTTACAAACAGTCCAAGCTAAGAGAGTGAACTTAATCTTACATCGAGTTGATAGCCTTATATGTACACCAAAAAATAGCAATCATCTTCGATCACATTCAAGAGCCATAAAAATAGATCTTGATCACAGTAGATTAGGCCTGGAAAACAAATTCTCGGAAACAAATCAGGCCCAATTTTTTGCGTTCGACAAGTTTACAATTTATTTTGCAAAATCTTGCTAACAAGTCTGGGGACGTGTAAACCATCCTTTTATACTTTTTATACATCATCTGAGGTGAGACAGTACCATGAGGCACTGTTCTTATCATACAGACCTCGGACAGATCACAATTTTACAATACAAATTGTACTCATTCAACATTCAGGTCGATCGAAGCACGCGTGGGCTTTTACCGAAACCGTTAAAAAAATTTCTAAAATCACCTATACGACTTGCCGGTTCTCACTTTTGACAAGCGCCAAAGTCGACTGTTTAAATCAAGATTAATAGAGTTATACGCTTTAACATGACAAAAAATGTATTATGTTTATTTCTTTTTATAACTATGTGTAATCTTCAAAAGCGTTTGATACACGCGGCATTTTGACTACTCCTGCAAGCGATGTTCGTGAGCGACTGAAAACAAACAGCACAGCGATTAAAATTGCAAAAGAGACTACTAACAATCAATAAAAGGATAATAATTCGGTGAAACATATACAGAGACAACAATTTTCATTCACGAAGACAAGTAAAAAGTGTCTCTGAAAATCCTTGTGTATGTTTTAAGCCGGCTTCCCGGCGTTTGCTTTTTTCAAAGATGAACTCGAGGCAAGAAAATCGCTCAAAGCTTTCTTTAACAGCCAGAATTATAACTAAATATTCTTTGGAACGTTTTCTTTCTATTTGCAGTGAGAAAATGTCTAAAAGCTTTTTAAAGTTCTATAAGCTTATAATCAAACCTGATACTCGATCAGATCGATCATTGTCTCAAATCTTACAAACGTGCATAAACTAAATGGCCGCATAAACTACACCCGACTTCATTAAATTAGATATAAAAAACAAACATCAAATACAATAATTACTCAGGCTTACCATTCGAGATGCTCTGAAAACTATCAAGTAAGGCCAGGATCGCTTCAGACTTTTCAACCCTCCTACGCATCAAGCAAGGTGAAAAACGAAAACGATGCCATCCGAAACCGGATTTCCGACTTTGACAAGCGACGTATTTCTCAACCAAAAACCCAATAAATAAACTAGCTATGAATAACAGAAGACTCTTGATAGCAGCAGAATTTCATTTTGTACATTCAGCGGAGAAAAACAGTTAAAAACATCAGAAGTTGACACAAAACTCCGTCAGCTTCAGCTGTCAAAGTAAACAAGTTTCAAGATGCTGAATAAATTTTCCGCATAAACTCACCTGTCAAATTTTGACCAATCAGAGTATAAAAATTGGACGTAGAGCGTGACCAACGCGTGACCTTGGTGAGAAAAGTCAAAAGCAACTGGCATGTCTTCCCTGCCTGTAAAAACTGGCTGAATTTTAGCTTCCGAGGTCAGTTTGAAATCAAAATTTTAATTGTGTGACACATATAAACCACAACATATTTCATATGAATTAAAGAATATTAAACTTGAGCCTGCAATCATTTGAAAACTAGTAACTTGTCAGCGGATAACTTCAAAAAGATACTCGACCTCGATGGGTCGACACCTAAGCCCGCGATACGGTCAGGTGATACTGGTCAGTGGATACCCTGTTTTGACAGCTGTCAAGTGATCACAACATTGATGTACAATATGTGTGCAATATCAGTCTTCCTGTGCTACCAAACTAGCTAGAAAATGAACATTGGTTTTCCTGTGGTGCGGACGGACGGGCGGGCTACGGGCGGTGTACGGTCAAGTGATTACCAAATTTTCTCGGATGGGTAGATTTACTTACCCATGGTGCTCCGCAGGCGCGCTTCGCGCGCCAGAGCTCCGCTATTATCAATTTTTCTCTAGGCTCCTCCTGACGGCCCCTGTTCATTGTCATTTACAAGGGGTGAGGGAAACGTTTTTTAACAACACATTTTTTCTTACTAGCACTCCGATTTAGATGAAAGTTGAAACAGGATGTAAATATTTCACCCTTTGTGAACCATTTCATGCTTAAAAATCGGCGGGCCCTCGATACATTTTTGCATGCTAATCAAATGAAAATGTACACCTGAGACAAAATGGTAAATTTACGCAACCTTTGTTCGCCGCCATCTTTCTTTTTAATAATGTGTATGATAGGCAAGAACGTTGGATGGTTCCTATAGATTGCATTCCTTTACGTTTTACAATGAGTTATCGAGCAGATTAACGATTTTTGGTTTACAAGACCAGGCATCGTGTGGTTGGTAGTTAATTTATGCAAATTACTACCCCCGATATAACTTGGCAGGAAAATCTAATTTGACCTTTTCCAGCAAAGTAATAATAATAATAATAATAATAATAATAATATTTATAGAGGGAGCCCAACTCGCCGAGGCGGTTTTCAGTGGGGCCCTCATGCATAAATCTAACTAATTAATTAATTATTACGAAAAAGTAAAATATGTTTACAAGTAAAACAAATTTAAAAATTTAAAATCTTAAAATCGATTATACAAAAAATATCAAGGTTTAAAAATTAGCTGAGATCTTTTAAAAAAGTTTTTAACTTGGATTTAAAAATAGATAAAATGTTACACTCTTTTAAATCATTTGGAAGGCTGTTCCAGTCTTTCGCGGCGTGAAAAATAAAAGTTTGTTTACCCCAGTTTGTTCTGGGTAGGGGTAAGCGAATATCATTAGAGCGTCTTGTATTATATGAATGAACAGCTTGAGTTTTAGTAAAATTAAAGTTGAAATCGGTTTCTCCAATAAGACACTTGTGGATAGCAATGCAGCGATGAAAAAACCTTCTTGTGGACAGTGACTTCAGATCTAGACTCTTCAGTGCTTCAGTTGACGAGCTTCGGGGTGGTTGCCCCAGCATAGCTTTAGCAGCTTTATTCTGTAGAATCTGTAGTTCTGACATGATGGTGTCATTGTTCTTGTCCCCCCATATAACGTCTCCGTAATCAAAAAGAGGGAGGATCAGGGCATTGTACAAGGCAACTCTAGCTTGTAGCGGCAAAAGATTCTTGATTCTCCAAATTAGGCCTATTCTCTGATTAATCTTCATGCTGATAGCATCGACATGATCTGCCCAGGACATAGACTGTTGAAGCGTTACGCCTAGGTATTTGAATGATTGTGTTCTTTCAATACTAGTGCCCTCTACTTTAACCGAAATGCCTTGAATACGATTCAGTTTCTGAGGAATTCCAAAGATAACAAAATTACATTTGGATATGTTTAGTGTCAAGAGATTTCTAGAGAACCACTCAGACACTGTCCCCAAGTCAGCATTGATGTGATATTCAAGATCACTGACGCTTTTGGATGAGTAATAGAGTACAGTATCGTCCGCATAAAGAATAATATCGCTTGCCAGATGACAGTCCGGAAGATCATTCACGTAAATTAGAAACAATAAAGGTCCCAATATACTTCCTTGGGGTACTCCAATAGGCATTTCGGTAGATGCAGAGTGAGCATCTCCAACTGATGTAATTTGTGATCTGTTTGTGAGGTACGATCCAAACCACTGGGTGGTAGAGGTGGTAAGACCGATGTTGGTCAATTTTTGCAGCAGCAGGGGATGATCCACTGTATCGAAGGCCTTAGACAGGTCCAGAAAAACAGCACCTGTAAAGGAACCAGCGTCCATATTCTGGAGGATATTGTCTGTGAAATGAGCTAAGGCTGTTCCAGTTGATAACTTCGGTCTGAACCCAAATTGCTTAGATGTAAGGATACCATTGTTCTTAAGATAAGCGTACAGTTGGGTGTGCACGGCTTTTTCTAGAATTTTACTGATCGTTGGCAGCACAGTAATGGGTCTGTAATTGTTAGCATCACAGCGATCACCTTTCTTGAATAACGCTGCCACTTTTCCAAATTTCCAAAGAGAAGGAAAGGTGCGAGTTTCCAGGGAAAGATTAAATAATCTAGTAAGACTGGCACTGATTACTGAGGCTGAATCTTTCAGTAGACGAGCACTGATATTATCTAGGCCAATGGCTTTATTGGTTTTGAGCTGCTTAAGCTGACGAAGAACGAAGTCTTCCGTAATTGGCTCGAAAGCAAATTCATGGGGTAGATTCGAGTTTACCGAAGGCGCCGAGTAGATGTGGGATCTACAAGACTTGAGCTTTTGTGCCAGTTTAGTTCCAATTGTTGAAAAGTGTTCATTGAGAATCTTGGCGATAGATTTATTGCTGCAGTATTGAACACCGTCCTTTCATTGCACCCCATTGCTTCGATGGGATTATTAATAGATAACTGATACATTACCCACCATTAACAAAGCAATCAATGTGAGAAACATTTCAGAGTCAAAGTCAAATCACACACAATTCACGGTTCGTTTAGGTCTCATCCACCATGTAGTGATGCATGTCGTCGCATTCAAATCCCTTCCCTCATCTTCAGTTTTGCAGTTTCCTTTTACACTGACATCCTGCCAAATTACTGCAGCTGCTTATGATGGGCAGAAACATGTTTTTCCTCACTGTGCATGAAAATGCATGGTACTCTGATGGATCCTCTTACATGTCTAACACACTGTCTGAAGGTAATATATCTTAGTCATGCAATGTGTCACGTCATAAGCGCTGCACTGATTTATAATTCTTCTTTCCTCTAGATAAATATTAGAATCCTCTTGAATCTTCATGAATCTTCAGCCACAATACGGTTTATGCTCTTCATCGTTTTATGCTTGGCCCTCTACTGTATGACTTTGAGCCAGTCCTGTAAGCGGGTTTTGCCAAATCACCGGCACGAGAGATTGTAAAACATAAACAAGTTGTGCAAAAGGAGACTGGGTACTATTATGCTTTGATTGCAAAGCAGATTTTTTTTACGACCACTGCGCCGAAGTCGTTCCTCAAGTAACCTACAAGCTTCATTCTTAGTGTCAACTTAGGGAACATGAAACACTTTTGAAATGCTAACGATTTGTTTAGCTAAGCTCATTTCAATTCTGCTTAATTATAAAGTTAAAGATAAATTTTTTATAATGAATTAAATTACCACGGAATGTTCGAGGGAAAGCCACGAATAAATTACATTTCTTTGAAAAAAAGAAAAGGAAAAACGCGGCTGACATTATTCTCAACAAAGCTTACGTAAATTCTTTGTGCCTTTCACCTTGCATGAAACGGAAGTGCGGCCAAAACATTCTGATTCGGACTTCAGTTTTGTCGTCTCGTTCAGGACCTTCAGCTACAATTCTTGCAAATGTCCGGTAATATATCGAGTACGCTGATTAACGGTGGAAATTTTGTTAACAACAATTTCCCCTTGTTCTGTAGAAGCAAGGCATCCTTAAGAATTCAGCAAAGATTGAAGTCCCGGGGGTTCTCAACAAAGTTTTATACAGTGAGGCTCCGCCCCGAGGTCCAACCCCTTACTCTTTTATATACCATTTTTGACTGAAA
The DNA here is from genome assembly GCA_964035705.1 of Porites rus. Classification (NCBI taxonomy): domain Eukaryota; kingdom Metazoa; phylum Cnidaria; class Anthozoa; order Scleractinia; family Poritidae; genus Porites; species Porites rus. The sequence goes on from OZ037993.1 coordinate 19,395,559, forward strand.
AGGTAGCCCTTCCGTATACCTTTTATAGGCCATGGTACCCCTTTCATAAGAGGAATGCAAAGTTCTAAACTAGGCATAACTGCTGTAATTATGCACTGTCTTTAAAATATGAATAAATCACAAAACCAGACCGTTTACTCAGCTCTTTTCATAGCCACGCAATGCATCTGTAAGCCTTTTTAGGCTTTTTTACCAACCGAAATGACAGTTTTCCCTACCGTTTCATATACTTCAACAAGGGAAATCCCACCCCTCTCATATACTTGAAGCCTGAAAATAGTACCCCTTTCAGGTTGAGCCTCTTTGTATAGGCCATTTTAGGGATAGCCCCCCGGATTCAAGTCGGCTTTGAATTTTGATCAACAATATGTCCAATTCAAACAGGTCAAATAGCACTTTCACAGTAAGGGTGTAAGTCTAAAAAATGGGGTTCACTTTTTTTCTGACATTATACCTAATAAATCTGTCATGAATTCTTGAAGATTTTATATTCGCACAGTAGAGAAAAGAACTACTGTATTATAACACAATGGTGTCAAAGGTAGCGCTTAGGACGTCTTTCTATAAGCAGCTACAGTAAATTGGCAGGTTCCCAAAGTGAAAGGAAACTTAAAGAAGTGCATTGAAGATGGGAAGATGGAAGAAGGAGTTTGCATGGATGAGATCTAATCATGACTTGTGTGTGATTTGGCTTTGGCCCTGAAATGTTTCTCGCATTGATTGCTTTGTTAATGGTGGGTAATGTGTCGGTTATCTATTAACAATCCCATCCAAGCGATTTATTTTGCTAGAAAACGTCATATTAGATTTTTCTGCCAAGTTATATTGGGGGGCAGTAATTTGCATAAATTAACTACCAAACACAAGATGCCTCTTTTTGTAAACCAAAAATCGTTAATGTGCTCGATAACTGACTGAAAAACGTAAATGAATGCAATCTGTAGGAACCATTCGACGTTCTTGCTAAATATCGCCACAATGATATCATTTGAAAGAAAGATAGCGGCGAACAAAAGTTGCCGAAATTTACTATTTTGTCTCAGGTATACATTTTCATTTAATTAGCATGCAAAAACG
>OZ037993.1:19401635-19409135 GCA_964035705.1 Porites rus
ATCTGTCTACTTGCTCTTAATATTAGGGTAAAAACTTTGAGGGAAAACTATAGCTGCAACTATAAACACCAACTAAAAGGACTCTAAAAAATAAGCTAAAACTAAATAAATGAAATAATTATCAAGCTTATTTATGTGACAATTTTTGAAATAAACGCAAAGTAGAAATGAGAAAATTTGACTCTAATTCCTTTAGAATAACAGGTAACACTAATTTTAAAAAGAAATTAACTAGCTTTGTATCGAAATCTGTCTGGGGAAATCCAGCTATGAAAGTCAAAGTTGCAACTGAAATTCGCCGACACACAGCCGGCGCTGAAGCTGTTGTTTTTCGACCGTTCTCCGAACGACTGTTATGAATGAACACTGAGGAACAAAATAATACACACAGAAGTTATTTTTTGAAAAATTTATTTGAAAACCCAAATGTTTCTGTACTCAAATGAAATTCGCTTATTCCAGCGTTATGTGCCCGTTTAAACTCAACTAAAATTTTTAATCGATGCGATGAAAACTTCACAACAAAGCTGTCTCGAATTTGAGCGTGTTTCCTAAAATATTTGCTTGAATTTAGCATCAGCTTGACCAAAAAGTCAATAACACAATGCTAATTGATAATTTTCCTTTCCAAACAGACTTTCTCTTCTATAAAAAAACACACAAAATGTACTTTAAATCTTCGCTCGCTCGATTTTCCTTCAGCAGATTCTAGCCGCGAGGAAAACAGTGATTCATTCATCCAGGGCAAATTTGTCGCTTGATCTTTTGTCTTTTTTCCTTCAAAACGACAGCTTAGTATTTTCTTCAACTTCCACTTTTCATCTGTGCATTTCATCGGTGTATTTTACCGTCAGGAGAGGAGATTTGTTGAATTTGCCTAAATTTTACCTCGCTAGCTCAGTTTCTTAGCGTGCACCCACGGGAAAATGGTAGTGGCTGACTGACCAATCAGAGCGCGCGATTTAGTTTTGTTATGTTATAATACTCAGTACTATTGTCTCATTGATTTCAGTCAGTACAGTATAACTGTGCTTGATAGTACAGTTTGTTGCAATTTTAAGCTCACCAAATTCCAGAAAAAATTGAGGCAGTATCATGTTATTTTGAGTCGAACCTCGGAACTAACGGCCATCTCTTCCTTAACGGTCACCACTCTACACGGGCCATTTTTTTTTTTTTTGGCGGACGGTCCATACATGACATACATTCACTCTTCTTTCAACCTCTCTACAATGGCCACTTTCTTCGATGTCCCAAAGGTGGCCGTTATAGAGAGTTTCAACTGTAATTTGATCAAAAATAAAGAAAAAATATCGCCGCGCAAAAACGGCGAGTTTTACTTAAAGAAAGAAGGGATTACTTAAAGTGAAAGAAGGCATTCACAAATTACTCTGACTGTTTTACATTCAACGGAGTACTGGCTTCATTGTTGAATCTCCTTTATCACTTCCTTATTTTAAGTCCGCGGACTTCAGTTCTGGGAACGGGCAATTTATTGAAAGAAAGGGGCCTGGAAACAATACAGTGAAGGGACAGCTGGTCAGCGGGCTTGTTCCTTTGCACATGCTCAATCGGGTTCGTTGATTTGGCGTCCATTTTGAAAGTGTCCAACGGTTTCAAACTTGCTTCTTTGGAAGTTTGGAGGTCGTTCATATATAATTATGCTTCTTGATAGCATCACAGGACATCTTAAGGTTGTTAGAAATTATTATTGCACTATCAGCCTTTAGTAATCGAACACTTCTCAAGTGTAAAGCAACCCTTTCGAGACGAGATGGAGACAGAAACATCGTGTGAAGCGCAAACATTAACACTGGAATGTTCGCAACACAGACCAAGACTGTATTACTAAGGCTCATCGACACTCAAGATTTCACTGAAAAGAGCAGATAGTAAGGCAAGGTAAGTTGTCCTGGCTCGACTTTTCTTTAACTTTTTAAGCTTAATTCCAAACTTGTTTATGATGAGTTCCAGTGACTGTGTCAAGTATTCAGTAACTAACATTTCAGTGAGTAATGAAACCAGCATTAACCGTTTAAAGTAAATTATAACTAAACAGGTGTATTTATTTGGCATAACCTTTCAATACTAAGCAAGCAACGAGACCATGACGATGAAGATGATAATGTAAATTATGTAAAGACTTTGGGGGTCTGAAGGAGTAGAGTTTCCTTGTTTTGTACTGGAAAATAGGAGTTTGGTCACTGGTAGTGGGAATTACTAAAAGAAATGGAATTAAGAAAGAACATCTGTATAAAGTAAGCTTACATGTAATGTGATACAAACATTCTTGTGAAAATTTTCACAGACTATAGAAGAACTAATAAACAGAATAGAAAAGTGTTAACAAGTGTTGAATTTACAAGTAGGCAAAGATAATCTAGTCTGGTTCTATATTTTCATGCGTCAGTCAATAAGAAACCCAAGCTTCTCAATTCCCCGGGCAGTCATAGCGAACAAAACCTCTCTGCAATCCAGGTTATAAGTAGTGAATAATTTAACAGCATGCATGTGTTTTTTGAAGCAGGTAAAAAAGTTTATTTTTGATTTTAAATTACGTGGGTTTTAACTTAAATGAACAGAGAATGAATAGACATTTTCATGAGTCTTTCAATGCATAGCTAATGCAGACCATGATTGAATTAGAATGTATTTTCATGTAAGTGCCAACATAGTTGTTAACATCTTCAGAGTTTCATACCTTTATCTGCACTTCAAAGAATGATTCATTTCATATATTACCATTCATTTCAATCTTTATTGTGCACTACTCTTATGAAATTCATTATGGTTCTTGAGAGGATACAGTGCAGTACATACTGTCAGGAAATTGAATGCCTTACCTTTTGGGAAGCAAAGCACACAATCGTGTTAGAAACCAGAAGTTGTTCTATTTGCACCATACCGGGTAGTTGTGTCATCAGTAAATCTAAGTTTTAAGGAAAATAAAATTTAAAGAAACAAGTTGTTGCCCGTCGGGCAAGTTAAGTTCAAAATTCACTAGCTCGATAGCAAAATTCACTAGCCCCGGGCTATCGGACACTACTTTCTTTGCACGCTGCTTACTCTCTAATAATAATAATAATAATGTACATCCAGTAGTTTTTCACAGCACTTTACAACAATATTAATGGATGATACTTTTATAAAAATGCATACATGAAAATAAAAAAAAAGATATACATTTTAGAACATTGAACTCTAATAATATAATAAACCATTATTAATAAATTTAACATATATATATTATGCTTCAGTCAGTCTCCCCATTAATCACTCAACGTCAAGTAGGGTTCTAAATGTCAATATTATTGCTTTTAAGGAAAGCCTTTAACTCATACTAGTCAAACGTTTTGAATCTTTAACAGTCAGATGAATCTTATTCAGTTGTGTGAATTTGTAGACATTGAACTCGTTTGCTGCTCAGGTTTTGCTCCGTTATTAGTTCCCTTGTGGAAAATACCTTATCATTTCAGGGCTTCTGATATTTCGCGCGGTCGCGGACCCGCGAAATTCAGGTATTTCCGCGAAATCCCGCGAAATTCCCAAAAAAACGCGAAATACCTCGAAATCCGCCAGAAATATTTCCAAATACATGTCGGCAAAACATAAATAATACTTATCTTGGCTTTTAAACCTGTTTTATTCACCCCAAACGTCCAAATTTATCTTGAAACTTCGTCACTGCAACGAGTAAAAAACGTCCCAAAACTACCAGGCGTTCTTAGATTAATGTTGCGAAAAACTGGGCACTAACCATAATGTTAATGGCTTTAGCATTCGCTCATTTCTCGAGCGAACTGTTGTTGAAAGAGCAACTGATTATCCCTGTTAAAAAAACGTTAAACAACGCTGGTCATATCGACGCAAAATTGATCGATTTTAACGAAATTTGCCAAAACAAATTCAGCGAAATCGGCTGTTTTTTACTGATTTTTTCTTGGCGAAGTTTCCCCCCAAAATTTCCCGTGAAATCGGCCGATTTTTCTAAGAACTTGCCCCTGAAAATCCTTCAAAATTTGACTTTTTTCCGCTAAAATCCCGCGAAATCGGCCGATTTTTCTGCGAATTTTGACTTTCTCCCGCAAATATCCCGCGAAATCGGCCGATTTTTCCGCGAATTTTGACTTTTTTCCCGCGAAAATCCCGCGAAATCGGCCCATTTTTCCGCGAATTTGCCCCTGAAAATCCCGCGAAATTTTTCTTTTTTTTCCGCGAGATATCAGAAGCCCTGTCATTTTTTCAAATTTTTAGTCTTGGTTTGTGAAAAGAGCCATGTGGGGAACCCTTTGTCAAGTAAAATTGTGCTGATTGTAGTAATTTGGCCATAAGTGCAGAAAAAAATATTATTAAGTAATAGTAGGCGGTGTCCTCTGGCAACTTAGGGGGTGTTTACATGACACCGGGTTCGACTTTCACCCCGGAGCGAGTTCACTCCGGTTCCCTCTCATGGCTCTATATTTGTTTACATGATACCACCTCAAAATGTCATGCCGGCACGAGTCACCCCAGAGTGAGTTCACCCTGGTTCTTGTACCGGGGCGAGAATTTCACTCTGGTACGAAATCTCGCAGCGGTATCATGTAAACACGAAAAGACCACCCGCTTCAGTGTGAAATCAGTCTGCCGGTGGACTGGAATAGGTAGCGCATGCATAATGTTTGCAATTTTGAATCACACGTGTATTTTATCAACATGAAGTGTACCTTCAAATAACGAGATACGAAATGACTCAGTCATAATGTAAACCCGATGCAAAATCAAAAAGTCATCCCAGTATGAGACTCGCGCCAGTGCAAGTTTTCTCATGTAAACACCCCCTTACTGTACATGTACTTATGCCTTTAGTGCCCGATTAAGTGTATTATCACTAGCCTACAAGTAATCTGTGTAGTTTACTCAAATAATACTCGCTTTCTATTTATTCAGCAGATCAGTCTGGTATGGGATTTTGGTGACAGAAAGTCCTCTCAAAGCAAACAGGATTAATACATGTTAAGCACAAGCTTTAGTCTTGTAAAGTGGTTCCAGGGCTGTCACTAAGGGCCATAAACCAGACTTTAAATTGGCTACTTTAGCCCAATACTTTGCTATTTTGAGAGGAAACGAAAGGATAATTTATTAAAACATAAACAACTTCCCACCCTTTCAATGTCCCGCTCACTAATTTCATTTACTCTCTAATAACTTGCAATTTCAGTGACAGCCTTGTGCATCTAACTTTTACATCATCAGTTTGTGAAAATGATTTGTTATTTGGATTTTTTGGTTAAATTTGGCTGTGAACACTTCTCGGGGTGAAAGGACTAAGTCCAGAAACCATCAATGATATACATATATTAGGCTTTCAGTCTTTTTATTTCTTATCTAAAATTGTTTAAGCTTTTAATTTGAATTATGCTAAATTATACTAAATATTTTCATTTTGGAAGAGACCATTTTGACCCACCTTTACATTAATTTGTGTGTTAGAGTTGCTGTTTTTTATGAAAATTTAACTTCATCAGTTTTCTTGTACCTTACATGTAAATACTAATAATTATTTTAAACTATAAAACATCTTAATTTGGTAAAATACTAAGTTAAGATGATTTTTTATTTTTTGAGAAGACTGTTTTGACCCATTTGAAAAGTTTATATACACTGTATCTTCTTATTTAAACCTTACTAAGGTGTTGGAAAAATTTTCGTTTTTTTAATTTTTAATGTAATGACAAAGATGCTAACACAAATAAATCATGTTATATTTAGAAAATTCAGTTTTAGAGAATCAGTGTGTTTTGTTTTTTAAAACCTTGTAAGATTACTCTTTTCGGGACTACACTTAGAGAATGCGATTCGTATTTGCAGCTTTTGCAGTTACAACAATGTAGCATACCTGGCGATTTTCATGAGATTTGAAATGTAAAAATAAAGATAGGCAATTTGAAAATTGGTTATAGTAATGCAAAACTGAGAACGGAAAGGGGCCCTATTTTTTAAGCTACTCCTTTGCATGTCCGCTTAACGCGTAAAAGGATTGTTTAAATAAGATCTTTACACCAACTTTACGCTTCAATTACGCTGGTTTAAGTCTCTGCTTTAATGCGCATTTACACCAACTTTACGCAGACCTTAAACTGTTTCTTTACGATACCTTTACGCATGTGCGTAAAGGTAGCGTAAAGTTCGACTTTACGTGGCATAAATGGGTCGTAAAGTTACGTAAATGAGAACTTTACGCCAGCTTTACGCCACCATTACGCTCACTTAAATATCTTTTTTCGTGCTGTGATATATAATTAAAGAGGGTTTCTTTAACTGAGAAGTTTATGATCTGCTTCATAAATAAGTGCAGTTCTATATTTCTCACACAAAGCAAATAAAACAGAATTTTCACAATTGCATTGAAATGAAATACAATTTGGATGTCATAAAATATTATGTTATGTTATGTTATGTTAGAACATCAAGCCTGGCTGATATTCAGGCTCTTGTTTTTCTTTTAATACACTCACAGAATGTTAATTGAATTACTACAGCACAAATAAACCCTAGACATGAAAAAATGCAAATAAGCGTTTACATCAACCAGTTCCATTTATGAAATAATTCTATGTTCTTAGAAACGATCTGTTTCTTTTTATTATTCTGTACACGTTTCTTTATTTGTATATTTATTTTATTTTATTTTTATATATTTATTTTAGAAATGTTAGATGAATTGCTTGAAAGCCTTTGTTACGAAAAATTGTATTGCACGACTAGCGTGACTTTCTAGAAGCTTCGCAAGAGTTCGTAGTTTGTTTATTTTAGGATCTTGCGTAAGCGTTTCTAAAGCGGTACAGTTTGTAATCTTTCTATAATTAGACTATTTGGAATGTTCTAGAACTTTATTGTAAAAGTATATAAGTAGGCCAGCTCGAGTTAAGTTTTAACTAGTTTTATAACATAACACAAGTAAATCGCGCGCTCTGATTGGTCAGTCAGCCACTACCATTTGCCCGTGGGTGCACGCCAAGAAACTGAGCTAGCGCGGTAAAATTTAGGCAAATTCAACAAATCTCCTCTCCTGACGGTAAAATACACCAATGAAATGCACAGATGAAAAGTGGAAGTTGAAGAAAATACTAAGCTGTCGTTTTGAAGGAAAAAAAGACAAAAGATCAAGCGACAAATTTGCCCTGGATGAATGAATCACTGTTTTCCTCGCGCTAGAATCGGCTGAAGGAAAATCGAGCGAGCGAAGATTTAAGGTACATTTTGTGTGTTTTTTATAGAAGAGAACTCTATTTGAAATGTAAATTTATCAATTAGCATTGTGTTATTGACTTTTTGATCAAGCTGACGCTAAATTCAAGCAAATATTTTAGGAAACACGCTCAAATTCTAGACAGCTTTGTTGTGAAGTTTTCATCGCATCGATTAAAAATTTTAGTTGAGTTTAAACGGGCACATAACGCTGGAATAAGCGAATTTCATTTGAGTACAGAAACATTTGGGTTTTCAAATAAATTTTTC
>OZ037993.1:19414135-19431635 GCA_964035705.1 Porites rus
ACACTTTTTGCCACTGCCCCTAACAGTACACGATTTTACGAACACGTCTTTCAAACAAAACGTCTGCGTATTGTAGTAACGGGTTTGTGAGTGTCGTTTTGCTGCATTGACACGGACCGCCAACATATATACTGCTCGGGCATTTGAACTGAGCCATGCTGATCACAGATAATAACACTAATTGATGTCAACGCTACAAGTATTTCTCGCTTTATAGGGGTATATCGCAAGACCAACAACAAAAATACACCTATTTCATTTAAACTTAAAAATATGTGTATCGCAAAATCTCGGGAGGCTGGGGGTGGAGGCCAGTGAAAATGTTAGGGATGGGAGGGAGGAAGAGAAATAGAGTAAATTGTGTAACTGGGTAGTGAGCGTTTCAACGGCGGCTGTAATAGTGGAAGCAGCGATATACTCAATCTCCTTTTGGTTGGAGTAAACCCTGGCTTTGAAAAGGATACGGGATTTAAATGGGGATACTATTATTACGGCAAAGTAGCCAAAGTTGTTTAGGTCTCGTGTCTCTAAGTTTTTGTCTCATTTAGTTCGTTCGTGATTTGGAAGTGTTACTGTGTGGGTCAGATATGTAAGTAATCATTTTCGTTTCCTTTCGTAGATATCTTTGTTGATTTTTTTAGTCTCTAGGTTATTGATTTAGTACTTTACTTGTCCCCTCGGGGGCATACATGTATGCACTTCGTAACAATTTCGCATATTTCGTTGTTTACAATAGTATGTATATTTCAGTTGCCTTTCTCTATCAATTTTGTCCCCATCGAAAGTCAATATAAAAGCATTTTATTTAGGTTAACAGATGTATTTGTTAAGTATTTTCTATGCAACAATACGATTCTTCATGTGCGGGGTTCCGCCCCGTAAACGCCCTAGGTCTTTTAGCTTTCTGTACACAATTATGCTTTATCGCCTTTTGTTTCGACCGCTTCTCGTTTTTATTTGGCTTTCCCCTATAAGTTGGTTCATTTAGTTGCATTTGTTTTTTAGTTTACGAGAAACATTGACCGCTGGTAAGAAATAAAGTCAAGACTGATCCCTTCATCGCCTGCAAGTCTTTTGATATTTCGTAGTCTTAAATATCCCCTCCTCAGCCAGCGACAAGTTTTGATCCTCAGTAATTACGAACATGACCGTCGCTTCGCTTCAACAGTAAAATATCTCTACATTTAAGAACGTTACAAGATATCGATAATCTCCTCCACGCATCACCCGCTGTGTTAGCTAACGAGGATGTCATGCAACAGCGCCAAACGCGTGACCGGAAGGCCACGGAGAAGGGACGGTTAATGAACATTGCCATGCTCAAACAAAAGAGAGACGCCGCACATAAAAGGATGGCAAAGCAAGGCAAGAGGATTAACTCCTTATACGACCTGCGTGGGTATTGAGAAAGAGATAATCTCGATCAGTTGAAAGAAGATTTCCATCAAGCGTTCACCGATTATCATGAGACGGAATAGGGACCTGAAGCCTCTTACAAGTGGTTTGACCTTAAAGATCGCGAGTATCAGGACTGTCGTTTGAAGATCAGTAGTCAAATTCACGCCCTTGAAAACGAAGTAGTTAAACAACACTCTGTGAGGAGCTTTCTTTCAGGAACAAGGCGAACAGGTAGTGCGAAGACGTCTCACGTGTGAAATTCCCCCGCTCGGTCGAGAGAGATAAAAGCCGCTGCGAACGCCGCCAAACTAGAAGCTCAAATGACATTCCTCAATAAGGAAGCGAAGCTTAGAAGACTGACATGTATGAAGGAGCTAGCAATGGCGAGAGCTGAAGAGAAGCAATGAAAAGTCTCAAAGAAGAATAAGAAAGGGCAAAGAAGTTGGAGCAGGCTTAACAAAAATGGTTCCTGTGAGAAGTAAATTAAGCGAGGACGTTCCTCCTTTCGTCCTAAGGCAATCTGGGCCACCCGCCAAGACTGAAGTTAAGTTTAAAGCCTCTCCGAATCCATTTGCTTCTCCTTTGTCGCACGAATCGCCGCAACAACACAAGGTTGAATGCAGATCAGATACGCCTCTCAATCCCTTTCACACCCCGTCACCGAAACCGCCAGTTGTGTCTGGGAGGACGGAACCTAGAACGTACGATTCGCCGTTTTCTGCTTTTACGCTAACACTTCCTGGACCAAGTCAGACTCCTGCGATAGAAGAGCGTCACTCGTCTTGGCCAGTGAATCCTTTTTTGTCACCTGTATTGAAGTCAGAAGTGGAGATTGCACCCACAAGTCCAAGTGAGAAGGCTTTACAGGAAATCATAAAGTTCCAAGCTAAGCAGACTGAGCTTAGCGCCTTCATGGCTCAGCAACAACAAGTGAGTTCTCTCCCTGTGCAAGAAGCCCCAACCTTTAGTGGGAATTACTTTGATTGTTCGAGGAATATCGCATTTGTGACTACCAGTCAGACAAAGGAGGAAACCTGCCCTAAAAAAGAAAAAATGATGTTTGAAGGCGACTTCTCAGAAAAACATAGAAACAGTCAGGCCCTCTCCCAAGAAGACAGACGATTTCTGACGATTGTAGAAAAGGGCATTCGCCATTGCGAAGATGGACACTACGAGTTGCCATTGCCTTTGAAGGAATCCAGCCCAAGCCTTTCCAATAACCAAGAAGTGGCCTTGCGTCGCTCAAGCCAACTGAAAAGGAGGTTTCAATCTGATCAGAAGTACAAAGAAGACTACACCTCCTTCATGGAAAGTTTAATCAAGAATGGCCACGCAGAGAGGGTCCCACCTGAAGAATGTTTACTTAAAGCAAGTTCTCAAAACATCAAGTCAAGTTTATCTAGTCAAGGGAAAGTTCGGTGTATTCCTGATCACGGCATATATCATCCCAAGAAACTAAAACAAGATCCGGGTGGTTTTCGATTGCTCGGCAGAATTCAAGAACGAGACCTTAAATAAACATCTGTTACAAGGACTAGATTTAACAAATATTTGGTGGGAGTCCTCTGTCGGTTCAGGCAAGAAACAGTAGCAGTCATGTGCGACACAGAGTCGATGTTTCTTCAAGTAAAAGTATAAGAAGGATGCAGAGACCTCTTGAGATTCCTGTGGTTGGAAGATGGAAGCAACCAAGGACCCGATAGAATTTAGAATGACTGTCCACCTCTTCGGAGCGACATCATCGCCTGGAAGTGCCAACTACGCCTTGAAGTCCACTGCTAACGATAATGAACAAGAAATTAGCTCAATGTCAGCGAACGTTGTTCGAAGAAATTTTTACGGGGCCGATGGCCTCAAATCTGTTGCCTCGTCAGAAGAAGCAGTGAACCTGATTAAGGACGCTAAGGAAATGTGCCTCAGAGCGGTTTTCCGTCTGCACAAGTTTGCGTCAAACAAGAAAGAAGTTACAGAAGCCATCCCAGTCGAAGATAGAGCTGAAAAGATAAGGAACATAGACTTGGATTATGAAGCCCTACCGATAGAACGTACCCTTGGTGTGGAGTGTTGCGTCGAGAAAGATTCCCTTCAGTTTCGAATCACGTTGAAGGACCGTCCATGTATCAGAAGAGGGATACTCTCCACAGTCAACTGCATATACGACCCCTTGGGTTTCGTGACTCCACTCCTCCTTGAAGGAAAGAAGATCCTACAGGACCTTTGTAGAGAAAAAACAGATTGGGATGTCTCAGTTCCTGAAGTTGTTAAGATGAAGTGGGAAAAGTCGAGAAATGAGCTGCTTAAGTTGGATCAGTTAGCAGTTCCGAGATGCTTCAAGCCGTCAGGTTTTGGATGTATCACCAGTGTAGAGTTGCATTACTTCTCTGACGCAAGTACCCAAGGATACGGCCAATGTTGGTATCTCCGCTTAAAGGACCATGAAGGCCATCTCATTTGCTCGTTGGTAATGGGTAGAGCAAGAGTTACGCCACTTAAACCAGTAACGGTGCCTCGTTTAGAGCTTACGGCTGCTGTAGTTTCTGTTAGAACAAGTAGTCAGCTACAAAGGAAATTGGACTATGAAGAAATAACAGAATTTTTTTGGACCGAAAAGCAAGATGGTTCTCGGGTACATCGCATTGTGTCTTTGTAGTAGAGATCTTTAGTAAGGTAAGATTTCTTTGCTTGTTCTGTAAAGTTCAATAACATGTCGATGTAAGCATTGTAGGCTTGCGCATCAGACTTTTCTGTCACCAGCGCTTTTGACATACGTTCATATATTCTTCCCCCACGGCCTTGCTGTTTAATGTCATCAATGATTCCTGTGAGTAAACTTTTCCAGCAGCTTTTGTTCTCGATTTGGCAGTTCGTTTTAGAGGTTTACCATTCATAACATCTTGCACGATTCGCATTCTGTTTCCAATCCGTCATAGAGCATTCGCTTCCCCGCTTTTTTTGCTGTTTTCTTTAGAAAGGGTGTAGCTGTGCTAGACAATGAGCGGAACATGCCACCTACTCCATTACCCCCTTGACCATAAGGATGCGTTCCCCCAAAGACACTTATATTCCCATCACTTCGTTGTATAAAGGGTATAACGTGCTGAGGATAGGCGTAAAATTGGTTGTTCATAGGCAAAAGCATGTTAAAGAATGCACGTCGTCGAAAATGCAATATAACGCGAACTATGTCTGATGTTACTGGTATCAGTTGGCCTGTGTCTCTTCTTATATTTATCTCCACTGATGAAAACACAGATGTACAGAGGTGGTGATAGCTTGATAGCTTCACTTCTTTTGTCACTATAAGCACATTGACTTGGGCATCTCCTCTGACTTGAGACTCAATAAGATCCGGGTACACATATATGATCTGAAAAGCACGCTTTGAGAGTATTCCCCACACCAAGAGTTCTTTTCTGGACAGCGTAGTTGTGGTCGCTAGCAAAGTGATGCTCTGGTCTTCATTCAACTCCACAACAGAATACCTCTTGATTTGATACATAGCAGGAAGCTGGCACTTGTGGTTTGAGTGCCGCGAAGCACGGGTTAATGTCATGGGTAAAGTTACCTACCAACCAGAAGGCAACTTCAACTCAAAGTAATCATGAGCTTTCTCGTGAATGTAAAAGCATTCGTTTCCTCCATTCGGGACTATTTCATGTAATAATAATAATCATCATCATCACACGAATATTTGTACAGGATAACCTATCAGTTCTATTAAAAAGAACTGTTATCAAAAGGGTCCTGTTACTAAATAGTAGATAACTCAAAAATAAAAAATAAAGTCCAAAGTGGAAAATAAAATAAAATAACACTAAGAAATCTAAGATTCAAAAATCAAAATCTGCTAAAAATTATTGACTTATAAAATTGAAAAGAGTTGTGAATGATGGAATACTATCGAAAAAATCTTTTAAATTACTCTTAAAAAGAAACTAGAATTCAAATTTCTTACATGCCGAGGTAAAGTAGGAGAGGTAAGCGCTTATCTCCCACTTTCCAGGGCTCTGCAAGGTTGGTTTAAACTTGTAACGTTGTCTCTTTACACGGGCAAAAAGATACTGATAGAGGAATGCTGAAAATCCCGGGAAATTTTCTGTTGGTTTGAGGTGGTGTGACACACCAGTCATATCCATATTTATGTAATTAGTTGATGGATACTTCCATGTTCAAATAGACACCGGGTCGAATTTTGCTTTGATCTGCTATCCATCCAAGTGCTTGAGCAGTTGGCACTATGATCAGAATCCGTTCATCCGAAGAGTTCCAAGTGACATTCCATTCTTCATCTACTAATATTTCGGTCTTGGACGGTGGGAGAGCAGTATTCAGACGCTGTAGGATTCCCTCCGTTACATCCAGAAATGTTTAATACTTGCCCTCAGGTACGGTAAAGAGTTTGAAGTCTTCCGAACGCTGGAGGAGGACTTGAGAATGCTAACACCCACAAGGAATGTCCAACCATAATAACTGATGTTCAGTATGATGTAGTCTCACTTCCCTATTCTCTCCATCTTTCAAAACAATTTGTCAGGGTAACGCCACTGGGTAAGAAGACCCGGAATTGGTTAAAAATAAATTAGTATTGAGAAGTGTTATGTAAAAGTCGTTGTCTTGAATCATGCCTGTTGCAATGCCACCAGTTGCTTAGAAGGCAGCCACGAATAGTATTTGCTCGGGAAGCCTTTCCAGTGGACCAGTGCTTCTTTGTTTGCACCTTTTCCTCGGAACTTTAAAACTTTTTTAACATGAAACAGGTGATCTAGCGTTTCTATCACTTTCTGCAGCTCTTGTTCATAAAAGTTTTCTTGGATGAAATCACCGTCAGCTTCCTCCAGGCGATACACCGAATAATCTCGGGGTAATCTCTGTGCAATGGTAAATGTCTCCTCTGTCCAGGATGGCAAGTAACCTTTTTTGAAGATTCGCTTATGCTTACTGATCTTGACTTGATCTCCTAAATTGAATTTATACGTTATTGGTTTCAAGTTTTTCTCAAACAAGGTTTTCCAGACATCTTGCGCATTGAACCTATTTACATCTGCAGGATTCATTTTGGTACTTCGATGCACACTCTGATTATAATGTCCATTGACCAAACTGTCAAGTTTGTCTAAATAATGACAGGAACTGGTCGTGGTAATCATCCGCTACATTAACTGTTTCAAGGTCCTATCAATGCCCTTATAACCACATGAGCTTTGGTTTCGTTGTTTCACGAAATGATGCACATTCTCATTTTTGAGGAATATTTGAAAAGTTTTGTTTTTGAATTCAGACCCGGTACCTGTTCGTAACTTTTTCTTCCCCGCTTGAAGATTTTTTGAAGGCTTCTACCAATGAAGAGCCTGTCTTTGATTTCAAGGGAATAACATACGTCTACTTCCGTAAGATATATCGATACAAGTATGTAAACACTTGTACTTACGATTCCACCGACTCAGAATTTGCATGTCCACTAAATCAGCCTTCTACTGAGAATCAATATCATTTACAACTACTCTGTTGCGGCGAAAGCGTTTTCTCGCAGGTCTATGTAGAGTATAAGCCGGTTGTTGTTGGAGTCAACAGAGCACTTGAGAGCGTTTTACTCCATAACGACATGCAGCACGATACAATTTGTTCACACCCCTTAATGCTGATGGGCGGTCCGGTTCACAACACACTTTCTCTAACAGATGGTTCATCTGATTGCAGATCTTCTTCTTGTGCGTTTTCCTCATTGTGGTTGTAGGATTAATATTTTAATCCGATGTGTCCTTCACTACCACAACATACAATTAAACATAGCATTCTCTCACAGATGTCACTTAAAGAAAAGGTAGATGCAGAATCTCCCCACAGACGACTCCCAGCACTGCCCATAATTTAAATACAAACGACTAAATAACGTCTGTCTATTGGCTTTTTATAATCTAATAACGTACCTAACAGTCAGAAAAATAGTGTTTGATAAGTAAGCCTATAACCGATGAATCCAAAAAATTTTCGGCTTTTCTTCGGCTACGACAGTTTGCTGTTGCAAGGCGTTAACCTCTCCAAAAATCCCAGGAACGGAAGGGGATTAATACTGTTCCTGTAGTTTTAATTTTTATTCTTTTGTGATTTAAGCATTCTTATGAATAAGACAATCACTAAAATACCATAAATGCACTTGCCAGAGAATGCTAATAAACGTTTTGTCTTGTGTTCAGTTTAAGGCCTCAGTATTCATTCGTTCCCCTTAAGGCATGATTCAAGGTGACATGCAGTTAAATAAAAATATTTGCCTTATTCTCACTTAATTTCGCGAAAAATCATGAGCCATATTTCGCGAGTATTTAATCTCACGATTTATGGGGATTTATTGGGATTTTTAGAGAATTTTTAGGAATTCTTAGGGATTTTTAGATTTCGCGAGTATTAAATTTCGCAATTTTTCCCAAATCGCGAAATTTGATACTCGCGAAATTAAGTGAGAATAAGGTTTTTTTTAAGTGAACAAAACAAAGCGCGATCTAGCGTGAATATTGTAGTCAGTCAAGTGTGGGTGGCTTGCGTAGACTCTGGGGTTGATGCGACAATTGTTAGTCTCTCAAATGCAGATGAAGGTTGAAAATACAACGCCTTAAATTTAACCTTCAAAGGTCTCCACACGACCTATCGCCGTCCTACATCAAACAGCTCCTTACTCCTTATTGTCTTGCACGTATGCTTCGATCAACTTCTACCCCACATTTGGCCCATGCTGATTATAACATGAAGACCTAAGGTGCTAGGGCTTTCGCCTTGATCTCCGCCCCTGAGCTAAGGAATCAGTTACCTGATGACATTAGATGTAGTGACAATCTCACAAATTTAAGTCAAAGCTTAAGATATTTTTTTTAAATATCGCTTTCAAGAATTAGTTTTTATTTCAATTCTATTTTTTACAATCGTGTGAATATCCTGTAAAGTGCGTAGACCTGTTTATATCCGCTGTACAAATGTTATAATTATATTATCATTAGTACATGCTCAACCCCACACGCTGGCGACTTTGTAAGAGAAGGACCTCCTTCGTACGTGTTTTGATAAGATTTTGAAATGCGCATGCGTACTATCCAATCTGACACCCACAAGTTTGCTACTTTGTAGAAAAACGTCTCATGTACGTGTCTTGACAAGATGTTGAAATTTCCATGCGTACTTAATCCAATCTTACTCCCACAAGTTTTCGACTTTGTCGAAAAACGTCTTGGGTACGTTTTTTGACAAGATATTTAATTGTGCATGAGGGAACAGAAAATTTACTCCTCAATAAATGCAACTTGGGTCTCGTTTATTAATAAAATACACGTAAATACCTTTCCATCATAGTGCGCATGCGTACTCTCGTAAATGTTTGCATGAGTGGACAGAAATTCTACTCCCAGCGTCCGTGAAGGTGACCAGGTGTTAGGTTCTTTAAGCATTTGTACACCATCACTAGGTCGTTAAAAAGCAGTTTATCCCTTTCGTTCAGCCATTAAGGGACTTCAGGGCTTCTGAAACATGATCGTACTTTCTTAAACCAGCTACGATTCTGCAGGTATAGTTCTGAACTAGCTGAAGTTTTCTAACGTTCTTCTTGCTCGTGCTACTCCATACCGTCTAACAATAAAACAATTTGCTGAGACCGAAAGCATTTATAAGTTAGAGCAATGTTGTTTTACCTAAGAGATGCTTTATCCTATTAACTCCCGTTAGTTTAGTCAGAGGCAGTTTTAGTGATACGTTAGTTAAAGTTAAGATGACAATCTATATACACTCCGAGGTCCTTTGCAACTGTTACAGGCTTGATTTGAGTTCCCAGCATAGTCGCACTTGGTAAGGGGGTAGGTAATGTCCCCATGAGTTGTGGGACGCCCACATAAAGGAGCTTTGTTCTGTCAGGGTTAACGAGCAGAGAATTTCTACAGCACCAAATCGATATTTCTTTAAGATCTTCGTTTACTGCAGAGATAACGTCGTTAGGTTCGCTGGCGGGGAACCCAAGGAAGAGTTTGATGTCATCCACATAGCCGAGTGGTTCGCAATGTTTTGGAACTCGAAAGAGGTCGTTTACATACAATGTAAACAACACCGGGCCCATGATGGATCTTTGCGGTACCCCAGCCGTAAGGAGTAAGGGATCAGATACATTATTCTGAAATTTAACGACTTGCTGACGTTGCGATAAATAGCTTTTGAACCAGGCACGCGCAGACTCAGATACACCAGCTTTGGGAAGTTTACGTAACATTAAATCGTGTCGAATGCTACCAAAAGCTTTGGACATGTCCAAAAGAACAAGAACAGATATCTTCTTTTGATCCATGTTATTAAGCAATTCATCGGTGAAGTGAAGTAGCGCAGACTCGGTTGAGTGAAGTTTTCTATTTCCACTTTGCAGGTGGTGTATGAATCGAGGAAATTGGTAAACTTCAAGTGAGCCACTCTTTCGCATACTTTAAATAAAATAGGCAGTAGTGATATTGGCCTCGTGTTGGCAGGTTCTTCACTGTCCCCGGACTTAAGAATTGAAACGATTTCTGCTTTCTTCCATGGAAGTGGAAAAGTACTCAAAGTAATTGGAAATGGAGCAAATGGAGCAAAGGGGACCTAGCTCTAAGCATACGGTCCGCGCTTTAGCTGTGAGTCTGCCTAGGAGATAAATTTCGCTCATATTTTTGAGCAACTTATTAAAAACGAAACGAAACGAATGAAACGAATGATCGCGCCCCTCGCACCTTGAAAAAAAGATCGCGTTTTTTGAGGAAAAAAAAAAAGGAAAAAAAGGAAAAGTAAAAAAATCGAAAGGAAAGGCCGTTCGCGCTAACTAAAAGCTATTGTTTTTTTGCATTGCTATTGAAAATCTGAAAAGGAACAGTCTTACACACGTAGCCCTCGCGGCGGTACCAGGTGAATATGTCACATACCCCATCGTTCCAGTATTTATAACCTTTACGTAAGTGTAGGATGTAAGACACTGTTGTGGATACGCGTAAGTATAACGTGAGATACCCAGGCGCAAAAAAATAACCGTGGCGCTGCTAATGTTGGCTCCCCTCAAAAATGAAGCGTATTAACGTGGGGTTGAAAAGTGAGATATTCGGATATCTTCGGATAATTGATAGCGAGTTATTTCCAGTCCACGGACTTTCTCCTAAATTTTTCGAAAGTATTTGTTCTCTTAGATAATCCAGAATTTCGAGATTTCTTGATAGTTTTATACATACGATAATAATGAGCTTATTTTTCTTCTTTCCTAACGATAAGTTAAATCGGTCAAGAAAAACAGCTTTCAGTAAGTTAAAATAAGTTTTTTGAATATTATTATTTTGGAAAATATTAAGTCAAACGAACTGAGTCTTGTATTTTCTAAAATAGTTTCCAAAGGGCTTTGTTGTGACAAAGTTTGGGGGATTTCGATTTTTCCATCTCGCACACCTATCCGTGGTATTTACAGAAAGTCACTCTTAATTAACGTTTATGTAAAAATATCAAGAAATTTATATTTCCGGCATTTTACGAAAACAATCGGGAAAGGGGGATAGGTGACCCACACCCTACTTCCGATTCGAACTGCTGTCCCCTGTCGGAGGTGATTTTTGTGGGTACGCTAAAGCGTGTTACTCACATGATTGCTGTCAAGAGAGCAGTCTGGCTCTGGATCGGCAATCAGCGGGGCTTTAAAACTTGGTCTGAGGAGAGGCAAGAGCCTCGGGTTTGATTGGCGATTGTTCAATATAAAGAATTAAGTTGCGTAACAGTGCATCTGCGACGCAGTTAGCTTGACATGTCGGTTGTGAATTCTGAGAAGAAAGCTAGGTGTCGGGCCTGCCGTGGTAATTACCATTCACTAGTGGCTTGAAGCGCTAAGTTGAGGGGCACGTGGTCCGTGTTGTTATGGGAGACTTGGAGCTCAGTCAATAGCGCGCGATCGAAGGCACTTTAATTAATTTCAGCGGGACTCAAAGTCTTCGAAGAAGAAGGAGAAAGGTTTTTTTTTCCTTCACTTTTGTGAAAGCGATCCTATCGTCCGACGGAAAGCACGCTTATTTCCGCGCCCGTGTCAATTAAAACATTTATGCTTAGTGTTCCTGTCAAAAGACGGAGGAGAACTACCAGCCGTTTGATTTGTGTTCGAGGTAAAATGGAAGGGAGACGGTTGTTTTTCTCGAGTTGAGCATTTTGTGACTGCAGTATTTTAGAGATCTTTTGTTCCTCTTACTGCTTGGCTGTAATTCAAAAGCTGGCGAAAAATCTCGTCTTTACCGGCGTCGGAATCTTTACCTCCGCAAAGCTGCAACATATGCCCCAAAAAGCCGTGGTGATTTCCGGTAACTGAAGTTTCGACGTGAAGAAGCAGCTGCAGTCGTCGTTTTGAAGGAAAAACGCGTTTAGTTAGTTCGGTTTTGAAGGCTGTTTAAGACGCCACTGGCCCTCGGAGAATAATTTTACGAACTTCCGAGGCGTATTAGACCTCTACGACGCGAATATGATCAAATTTCATCTTCTCCTGGGCGATATTGTGAGCTGTGAATAATGCTTCGGCTTGCTTCAACGAAAGTTCAGGGTCGACCGTCGGTGACAATGTGATGAGATGCACCAAGTTTAACAAGGGTATCGCTAGGGCGAAGGTTTTTAACGACGGGAAGCTAATCCTCCAGAAATCGTCGGAAGGGCTCAGCTTTAGATCGGACGGCCAGAAATCAGATCGTTTCAGCCGGACGGTGTGAGAAGTGGGGGTCCAGCCTCGTTAGGCACTGTCGTGTTGGGATCACAAATTTCGCGTCCAATGCTCACAGGACGCACGCGTTCACAGTTGGAGGAGGGGAGCAAATGGGAATTCTCAACTGCGCGCGCTTATGCATTCTGAACAAAAGAAATGAATTAGGAAATTTATGCCCTAACAGAAACTTACCAATAACGTCATGTAACGCAGCTGTGGCGCTACCTAGCAATTTATCAATTCAAAAAACGTCGATACATTAAAAAAATACTTACCCTTAAAAATATTCTCCTAAAGCTACGGAAATAACATCTGCTGGGATCTCTTCCCCACTCCAGGTAAAAACTTGTAATGGGATGCTTATCTAGAACCATCAAATGCATTGTTACTAGACACATTCTTTGTGATAGTTGATAGAATTTCAGTATAAGAGCTGTTCTCATTCGAAAGTTTATAGGAAAATTAATTCGCTTTCCCCAGGAGTGAAGACTTTAATACCTATATTTTTTGTTTACATTTCTGTTTCTTGGGCTGCGTTCGATTGACCTTGTTCTGGCATAGAAATACATTGTGTATTATTCTGGGATAGTCTTTATTGAAAAAAAAAAAAGAAGAACGATTATTTTTGTTTTCAGAATAATAAACTAACCCGGCTAGTTTTTTGATTTTGGAAAAAAAAAACACAAGTCTCAGGATTTACGTCACAAATATGGTGTCAACAGACTAGGTTGTTGGCACTGAAAACATATTGTTGTTGTTTTTTTTTTTTTGTTGTTGTTTTTTTTTTTTTGCAAAGCAAACCTATGACAAAATTCAGAATACGCTGAGTCAAAAAATTTAGTAAGGAGAAGGAAATTAAAAGGAGGAATGCCAAAGAGATCTTTTCTCTTTTCCCTTTGTCTATTCTAGCGGTAGCCTTTTCTGCGGAGTGCCTCATTTTCCTCGTTTAAATGTCTGTTGACGTCCACCATTTCTTTATTGTGGAGAGAACTGACTGCGACGCAAGGAAAATGACGTCATTAGCCCGCTTTCTTCAAAGTATTCTGCTCTATTGAAGAGAATATTTGGAATATATTCCACTTATTCCAGAACTGGAATAACGGGTCAGTCGAGCGAATATTCTAGATTACGCTATGCACTCTTGTTCATGAATACGGTCAATCGAACGAATCTTTGATTGTTTAACTTTCTTTAGATGCTTTATTTTAAGAGGAAAATTGCTAAATATAGGGTTTTTTTAAAGAAAATATAGGAAAAAATTATAGAAACGCCTACAGTCTTAATAAATTGTAAGGAGAAGAAAATGCATATATATTTTTGTGTAGTTCTCACTCAGTAAAGCATACAAAGGGCAAGAAAATGACACATCGATACTAAAGCGAAGTAGAGCCTGGCCAAAACAATAAATAAATGAATAAATCAGCTGCACAGAATGAAAATAATGAAATCTGGTTGTTGAAGTATTTGTTGGAGAAATTTTTTAAAAAAATGTAAACAGTGTAAATACAAGATGACATTTAGTAAGAAGTTTGTTTCGTGTTTATAAATATTTCGGTATTTTTCGGTATTTTCAGGGGCACCCAACGGCAATTTTCGGGAAAATATCTGTTCGGAAGACGATTTGAGAACTAGAATTTTCGGAACATTTGTTGTAAAATTTCTTGCTTGCCTTCCTCTCCTAGGATGTTCGAACATCTACAAAATGGTATAATTACCCATTTTAAACGGATATTTACCCTGAAAAAGGCCACCTAGAATTTCCGGGAGCCTTTTCCTGGCTGAAATTTTCGAAAAGGTAAGTTTGATCCCTATAGTTTTCGGATCACTAGACTTTCAGCTAGGAAATCCGAACAGATGAAAAGTTTTAGGGGATAAAAATATGCCTATATCTACCGTTTAAATACTAAAATACGTTCAACAATGCTATGTTAAGTGGTTTTGAACTATATCATCGTTGGGTGCCCCTGTATTTTGTTGCAAACTTAGTAAGATAATAATTCTCTACCAACCAAAAACACAGCAGCTTTTTTTTACGCTTAAGTTTCGTCTTCCAAAGCTGTCGTGAAACTAGGTACGAGGTTATCCTAACGCGAAATAGTGAAACGCCAAGGATACTCGGAATTACAGAAACTAATCAAAACGCGCGAAAAGTTATATTCACCGATTTGGGAAATACTAACTAAACTGATTTAAACATAAAAGCATTTCGTAAACATTTCTTTAGCCTTTAATGGTTTTGGAGAGCTTTGCTCGCCCTTTTTTTTGTCGCTTCTCCGTATATTCAAAAATTAACTTGATTCAACTGATAAGTACAGCCAACTTTCTCGTAAGCGACCACCCTTGGTGCACGACTAGGCCTTTCCCGATTGCGCTGAGCACCTTCTGAGCACTTTTTTGAGTTTGAAGCACTATTTTGCATTTTGAGCACCCTTAAGAGCGGATGTCAATAAATATCGACCAGAGGTCTACAAAAGTGAAAAATCGAAAATTCTCAAAAAAATTCACAAAGTAGCACTAGGTAAGCTATTAACATAAATGTAATTTTTACTTCGATCCGATAATTATTTTCCACGTACGGGGGGGTTATTGGTTTCGCGGCTCTCGGACCGGGTTTTCCAGGCTCGAGACCATGTGTCACAAAAAAATCGTTTTAAAATTCAAATCCATTGTAATGTGGACAACAAATAACTTATTCAGAAGAGTACTTAATTGCACACATTCTAAGTGGTGATTTACTCAGTTTGAACGAAAGTGTAATATTTTGGAGATTTTTCATTATTTTCAATATTTTGAGCGTTTTCGTTCAATGAGAAAATGGCAGATTTCAAAGCCCAAAATCGTCGACTGGTACCTCGATTTCAGTAACGAGTCTTATACCACGTTAAAGAACGTTATCTCTTCTTTCAAAATCTGTTTTCAAAACTACGGGCAACTTAAAAGAAAATTTTTGAGGCCAAAAAATACAAGTAGTACTTTTCTGAAATTTGAGCTTTCCAGACGCGGCGGGCCGATGCTAAAAACTTGGAAAAATACAGTAAGAAATCAGTTTGAGCAATAGTGGTTTCATGTTATCAGCTTTCAGAAACCAAGACGTGTTTATACAGCGATCTGATATAAATTAATGCCGTTTGCTATCAAGAAAGGCAGATTTAAGCTGTCAACTCCTGCCAAGTGCACCAGTCACGTGAAGTTGTCAAAGGGAGGGCAAAGCACTAATATTAAAAAGTCTTAAAATTCAAAACGTTTAATTTTACGCCCATGAAATCAGATTTTAGCGTACAAAACAATGTTGTGAATGTCTGTTGCTCGTACCTTAGCATGGTGTTTCCATATATTGGAACTGTCAAGTATCCACGCGGGAGAACATACCAAACAACAACGTTTCAAATCCAAGCGCCGAAAGATCGTAACGGCAAAGATTGCGTTACATTTCACAGAACGACCGCTTACCACTGTTGTCACTCCTTTTTTCTTTGGAAGCTACGAGGAGTTTTCATTCCGTCATGAGTGATTCTTGATCAGCGTTTCCTTGAAAGTACGACCCCGGACAGGTGATAACTGAGGACGTTTCGTCAAGACTCCTGTTGTTCAGTTTCAGGCTTTTAGCAGGTGCGTAGTCAGGATTTTTCCGGAGGTACGCCCAACTTTTCTACATCTTCTTCCCCCCCTCCCCACCCCCCACCCCAAATCTCAACATTTTTTTAAGATGCCTTTATTAAAGGTGGGGTTAACGGTTGTAAGCAAAAGCATTTTTGCTGTTTATGAAATGACACAATCTCTAAAATTCTTTAATTCTGTCGGCTTGTTATGTTGATTGACGTCAACCGTTTATCATTAATTCAGCTATTAAAAATCAAGCTTGTAGTACCTCCGACTTTAGTTTACAAATGACTCTTTTTACCCCTTTTTGTCACATTATTTTTGACCGACAAAAGCACCACACATTGACGCAATTGTGCCCTACTTCGTCTACTCCGAAGACAGGTCGTGGAGAAAACAACGCGTTCACGTTTTACATCATCAAGCTTGCTATATAAATAAATCATCCAAGATTCGCTTCTCCAATTAATGTCGTCGCTTCTCTGGAAACCGATTTTTTTAGTTATGTTTATTTCATTCTATTTTTTTTCCTCAACGTTTTCGGGTACGCACGTGCAAACCGTCCGTACAAGTAGCTACGCCCCTGTTTAGTCTCCGGCCCTGAACGTTCCTCTCTTGCGGTTTTCGCGGGAGTTCAGGATGTGGTCCACCCAGTATTTCACGTCTCTTTTAAATGAGAGGCAGCACTTCTTGTTTACCGTTTCGTTATCAGACAGCGCTTAGGCTCAAAGCCTTTCATTTAATTTTGATCAAATTTTTATCATTTAGTTACTCAGTATACGTTCGATCCTGTCCTTGTAAACTTATACTTTTATACTTTAAGGGAGCTTAATTCCTATATTAATTTTTTCTTCGTTTAGTGTCGTCCAAAAGACCCAGTTTTTTGGCATTTTTTAAAAAAGCAAGAAAAAGAAACGACAAGGTTTATGTTTTTTGGACTTAGATTAATTCTTTTAATGTAAAAAATTAGCATTATAACATCATTTCGAGGCATAAAACGTTCGGTGGTGTATCCTCTTTGCTATTTACCCTTTTTGGGCCATTTTTTATGAAATTGACCATCAAATTTTCCGCCATATTGAGTTTGTGTCGATTTGGTGCCCATGTCTTGTTGTTTTCAGTCTCCACGGCAATGATGCTTGTGTTTCAGGCCTCCCGTTCTCAGATTTCTTGTGATTTTTTTTTTTTTCACCCCACCGACCGACCCACCCAAAACCAGGAAACCTATTCGACGCTAAACGAACGAAAAGGGGATGACCTAAGCCTTATGGTTTCTTTTCGGGCTTCCTCACCACATTGCTTCTGCGTGTTTCTGTATACTTGTCTTTTGCTTTGTTTTGTTCTTTTTTGTCGGTAAAATAAACTGAAACTCTACAAAGACCCTCAATATTCCCTTTGGAGGTTCTCGAACGCGCATTAAAAAAAATGAAAAACGCGATGATTTATTGACCGCAAGGGCAATAGGGTGGGGTTAGGGCTCGTTACTGCGCTCCGGTTCACTCGTATGCTGTCAAATGGTCCCGAAATACAAAATGAAAAATGACTGTGGACAGACTATTCACGTCTAGACATCGAGCATCTTTTAAGATGGGACTTATCGCCTCTCCCTGTTCATGGAGTTGATTCAAGGTGTTGACGTTAATTTCGTGATGCCCTGCATGTTGCCAGGACATGTTTCAAAAGGACCTTTCCAAAGGTACGGAGTCCGCCGTCACCTTGTCAACCGTGCGAGAAAAGATTTACTTCACAAAAACAAAGAGAAGTTATTTTCGATTTGCCCCGCCCCCT
>OZ037993.1:19436635-19478552 GCA_964035705.1 Porites rus
TACTTGAGGGCTCGGAAGGGACACTCTGTCAGATGGATGATGTCCTCATTCACGGGGTGGACCAGTCAGAACATGACGGACGCGTACGAGCTGTTCTTCACCGCCTGCAAGACGCTGGGTTGACCCTTAATGACAAATGTGAGTTTTCACGATCTTCAATCCGATTCCTCGCTCACATCATTGATAGCTCTGGACTCCATGCAGACCCACAGAAGACCACCGCTGTGACCAAATTCCCAGTCCCTTCAGATATCGCCGGGATATGGTAAACCATCTTGGGAAATTTATTCCCCACCTGGCTGACTTCAGTGACCCCCTCCGTCAATTATTACGCAAAGACAGTGTTTGGGTTTGGGGTGAACCCCAGCAAAAAGCCTTTGAGCAGATCAAGCAAGCATTAGTGTCACCGACAGTCCTGGCGCATTACAATCCAAACCGCCCAACGATCATTTCAGCAGATGCTTCCAACACAGGACTTGGTGCGGTATTATTTCAGGTTCAGGACGATGGACAGCGCCGTTCAGTGTGTTATGAGTCAAGATCTCTCAGTGACACAGAGAAACGTTATGCCGTAATTGAGAAAGAAGCCCTTGCGACTACGTGGGCTAGTGAGAGGTTCTCTGATTACGTGCCCGGCATCCCTTTCACCCTAGAACCAGATCACAAACCACTTACTGTACTCCTGAATCCATCGGAGCTCTCAAAGATGCCCCCCCGTATCCTTCGTTTCCGCCTGAGACTTATGAGATACAACTATCAAGTTCAATATGTACCAGGAAAACATCAAGTCACTGCAGATACACTCTCACGTGCTCCTGTTGCCCTGCCAGGGCTAGAAGATAAGCTACTTGTTGAAGAAGTAGAGGCCTTCTCAACTCGAACAACTTCCTGTCTCTCTGCCACGCCAAACCGACTACAGCAGATAAGAGATGCACAGAAGACAGACGAAGAGTGCTCCCTTTTAAGATCATATTGCCTTCAAGGATGGCCCCCCTACATGCCTTACCAGCCGGTACTGCGCCCATATTGGGAAAACAGAAGCCAGCTCACGATTGTTGATGACCTACTCCTTTATGATGATCGTATACTAATTCCAAGGAGTATGCGACTACAAATCCTCGACTGCATTCACACTGGTCACCTAGGTCTGACTAAGTGTAGATCCAGGGCACGCACTTCCGTATGGTGGCCAGGACTCTCCACTCAAATTGGTGAATTGATCTCCCGATGCCACACATGTGCCAAGGAACAACCAACGCCCAGAGAACCACTTAGGCCTTCGTCCTTCCCAGCCCGCCCCTGGGAGAGGGTTGCAACATACCTGTATGATTTTCAAGGAAGAAAATACATCATCGTGGTTGACTATTACTCAAGGTGGTTTGACATCAAGGAACTCCCTGATGAGACTTCACATTCAGCCATAAAAGCACTCAAGGAGGTTTTCGCCACACATGGCATTCCAGATGTCATAATGTCAGACAACGGGCCACAGTATAGTGCAGAGGCCTTTCGACAGTTTGCAGCAGCATACCATTTCACACATGTTACTAGTTCACCCAAATTCCCCCAGGCGAACGGCGAAGTCGAAAGAGCCATTCGCACAGCAAAGTCCATGCTGAGGGAAAACAAAGACATCTTCAGCGCCCTCTTGACTTACAGGTCAACTCCTCTACAGAATGGCTACTCACCCAGTGAACTACTGATGGGACGCCGTCTGAAAACGCTGCTACCAACTCATCCAGGCAACTTGTACCCTAATGTGCAGATAAAAGACCGCCAGTTGGTAGAAGAAAAGGAAAGCTCATATCGGTTGAACCAACAGCGCAACTTTGACAAGCGTCATAAAGCAAAGGAACTGCCAACACTTGAACCAGGTGACCGAGTTTGGATAAGAGATCAAGTTCGGTATGGCCTGGTGACAGAGAAAACTGAGAAACCCCGATCTTACCTAGTCACTACAGAAAAGGGCACACTCCGACGAAACCGCTCTGCCTTAGTAGCTGCAGCAAAACCCGCTGAGACCGAATAACACTCAGCCATGCCAGCTGGTGATGTCAATCCTGCCTCGCCAGTACATGTCACCCCTGTATTGCCAGTGCCCAGCACTCCGCTAAGGCCTCAGACTCCGCAGGTGCCCCCATCACCACAGACAGCTGTGCCAGTAGCTACCCTCGGAACAACACTGGAAGAGTGCGTACCTCCACGAAGTCCAAACCCTGCAGTCCTGACAACTCGGTCAGGAAGAACTGTGAGGCCTCCAGAACGCTTGAATCTTTAGTTGAACATTGAACTGTGTGTGCTTTAGAGCTTCACATGAACATTTTGATTTGTTGTTATTTTTCCTCTTGTTGTTCGTTTGTTGTATTTACATAGCTTTCCCTTTAGGGGGGGGGGATGTAGAATTAGGCTTGCATTGCATGCTGGGTTTGAGGTCGGCCAGCTTGAATGAACCTCGTGCTAGCTTGTGTTTACTCGGAGTCTCCTCTCTTCTTCGCCTGATACTACAAATCAGCATCCCCCATTATTGGTCATTCAATAAGACCGGCAGTTCGCAGTTTGTATAATAACGAGAAAAAATGTGAGTTTTAGAAAATTTTTTCAGAAAAGAGTAAATATAATCTGTTCATGTTGTCCTTCAGCAGCGTAATTAAAAAATATAAAACTATTCTAGTGAGGCCTTAAACCGCTGTTTAAAAGAGAGCAAAATTGAAGTTTTCGCCGATCAACGGCATCATCAGTGATGAGAAAATATTCCGCGCGCGCTACATACATGCAAAGAAAGTGTAGGGCGAAATGTGTAAAAGATGTGACGTATGTATGAAAGCTATAGAAATAAACTGTGAATGGAATACATCGCTCTAATGATGGAACGTCTCTGGAAAAAGGACCTCTAAAAGCGCTAAAGAATGGTCTCTAACATACTAAAATAGAATGTCTGCGAACTCACTACATTCCTCCAGCGAATTGAGTGTAGGCTTGCACTTTCTACAGTACTGCTTCATAAAGGTGTAGATTAGCGGTGTCGTTTTCGCTCATAATAATCTTGACCTCAATGGCTTTATAGTCTTTGTTCTGGCAGGAATAGATATGTTTTTTTACAGAGGAGTTTTTATTATTGAGATCAGTGTTCTTTTACGCGGTTGTGGATGAAGCGTGTCGTGCTACCAATGTATTGCTGATCGAAGCTGTTACACATGAGCTGGTACACTACAAATAAAGTAAGTAAATAAATCATATGTATACTTTACAAGTGTGTTGAATAGAGTCTCCTCTTGAAAACAATTTCTTGCTGGACAACCTTATCCAATTACACTTCCATGACCGGAATCAGTTTCAGAGTTTTCAGCTGAAAGTGAATTCCCCGCACATCTCATTAAATACCAATGTAATGGCCTAACTAGGTTCACCACCGAGGAAGATTTGGAACTCGCTGAGCTTGTCCACACAGAAGTAAGTGATGACTAACTGCCTTCTATGGGCAAGACAAAGCAGCCAACGAATGACTTTGTAATGAGCCGTTGCTCATCCAATCCCCACTTAATTTGATCCAGTGAAGAAAGCCAACGTGAAGGCTGTGCATAAGGTTCGCAACAAGGATCTAGTACTTCCTCTTGTGCTTGGATGGGACAGTTCTGGCAAGCAGAGAACGAAACCGGCAGTTCCGATGAAACGGTAGTCTTGCAGAAGTTGAAGATCTCCTCTGGAGCTATGTTCCATGTGGTCGCTTACAGTAACTAGCTTCGTGCCGTAGGCGCGTAGACGTAAAGTTTGCCGTGTAATTTGAGGTGTTGATGAAAAAAGGCAAAAGAATGAAAATAATGTCTACCGCTGACAGTGTTCAAGATTGGGATTGGTCTATACTGTGAAGTCATGGAACGAGCTGATAAGTGCCAACACAAATAAGCTGAAATCGTCAAATTCCTTGTGCTACAGGGTTAAAACCGAAGCATTTAGAAGCAGTCTCGGCAACTGGATCATGGACGTGTGACAACCGAAGACCAGTCAAGCGACTAGACGCAGACACGTGGTGATCGATAACCCTGCTCCTGAAGTACAGTTAAGTGACGAAGAGAGGCTGATACGCGTGTTGTTCTCTATGCTTGGTATGCGCGCAGGAATGACAGTGTGATGCACACTAATACACTGTCACTGAGACTGATGTCTTTGACCTCCTGTTTGCTCTTAGCAAAAACTTGACTTTGAAAAGGTGCTACATGAAAAAGGGAAGAGGCGCGAACTTTCTATGCAACTCGACCCAGCTAATATTAACCACTGCTTCATGAGAGCCTTTATCGGTGTAAACTTGATCACAGGCCTTCATAACATCTCTGCCTTCTTTGGTAAAGGGAAGTGGAAAGCAGTCCAGCTACTCCAACCAATAGAGGGTACGTCCGAGTTATGGCCAGTATCACAGAAGGTCAAGCTGGAGTATCTGCCGCCATGCGACTCATCTTTTCGACTTAACATGAGCAATAATAGGGCCATTTACACGAAGAAAAATAAGACGCGTCTTACATAAGACGCGAACTTTCCGTACAAACGGCACATTTCGTCTAAAATAAGACGCGGCCTAACTAAGACGCGTCTTATTAGATAAGACATGCTCGTATAAATGGTACAGTTCGCGTCTTATTTTTCCTCGTTTAAATGGCCCTAATATCAAGCCTCAATGTGAAGAAGAACCATTGTTCTGCTCCCCTTGATGGCACGTTGAGCAGAGTAGCTGCAACTCATGCGTAGAAAACCGTATTCAGCTTTTGATGTTTGAGCAGCAAAGGCAGTCCATGTGAATCTATGTTTATGTCAAATTTTCCATACGCGAGTCCAGCAGTGAAGAATGTATTATGCGTATGATGTCAGTTACGAGATCATAGTGCTTTCGTTCTAAAACAAGCTCCAGGCTGAAGAGTGGAGCACGTTTCAAAGCGGGGAAGGCACTCCCTTATTTGGCCTATACAGGTATGTGCTGCTAAACACAAGGTCTTGAGTATTAAACAGGATGTAGAATTTTACTCTCAAGCGTCTTAAACAGGGTGCCTTTTTGGGATGGAAGCCTTAATATATAGATTTAGCCAGGGCTAAAAGCGAAGCTCACGTTAATAAATTCATAATTTAAATCAAACAATAAACTTGTAATCCACAGATCAGGGCACATTCATGTGACTTTTGAGGCAAATGCTAAGTGATTTTAGGGAAAAATAATTTGACAGTCCAAGAGTGAAACAAATTTTACATCGAGTTAATAGTCTTATTTGTACACCCAAAGATAGCAATCATGCTCGATCACAGTAGATTAGGCCTGGAAAGTGTATTGTATTTGCATTAGCTGTTGCATCATAATGTGGCATTCACCAGTCTTTCCAACATTGCTCCGTTTAAGAGACTATGGATAATTGGACAACTCCGAAATATAATACTATGAAGGAACAGTGAAGCAGACTATTTTTCCCAAAACTTTGTGTACACATTAAGGACAACAACAACTCGCCACAGGGTAAGTTTCATCGATTTTTATTTCCATTTTCTAGCAAATGTCCAGACCTAAACTTCCCCCCATATGTTCGTGGCACTAACAGTGAGCCTGGGTTACCTGTGATCAAAGCACGCACTTCCTTTGCACAACAAATTGTAGCATTGTCCACATTATAAAACGTTTTCATGAAGAGAATTCCATAATGCCGGGACTTTTCAGTTAGAAAAATCTGGTCCTATGTGATATGCAGGGTAATAATTATGGGCTTTTAGTGAAAACGATAAAAAAATTCCCAAAATCACCTTTTCGGCCAGTCTGACGGGTTCTCACTTTTGACAGGCACCAAATTTGCAGTGAGATTAATAGAGTTACCATTTACGCTTCAACATGATAGAGAATTTGTTATGTTTAGGTTTTATTTCCCTTTATTTATAAAACTGTTAATGGTTTTGTTATTTGTAATGTTTAAAAGAGAGTGATAATTTACGCGCGGCGTTTTGAGTATTCCTGCATACGATGTTTATGTTCGACTGGAAACAACCGGGGCAGCGATAAAAATTGCGAGAGGGACTACTAACAATCAATAAAATAAATATAATTTGGTGAAACATGTACAGAGACAATAATTTTCATTCACGAAGACAAGTATTGAGAGTAAAGTGTCTCTGAAAATCATGAGTCAGGTAAGCATTAGGCAAGCTTATTTGTGTTTTAAGCCGGCTTCCCGGTGTTTGCTCTTTTACAAGATGAACTCGTGGCAAGAAAATCGCTCAGAGCTTTCTGTTTACAGCCAAAATCATAACTAAATATTCTTCGGAACCTTTTCTTTGAATTTGCGGTCAAAAAATGTCTAAAAGCTTTTTAAACCTGATACTATTGTAGGTTAGATCATTGCTCGTGTATAAACTTAAGCCGCATAAACCATACGCCCGACTTCAGGGAACCGAAAAAAATAATTGCTCAGGCTTACCAGTCGAGATGCTGCTTCTGAAGGTCATCAAGTGTTCCAGAATCGCTTGAGACTTTTCAACCCTCTTACGCGTCAAGCAAGGGCAAGTGAGTAAGCTCATTTTTCAAAACGATGCCATCCGAAATCGGATTTCCAATGACTTTGACAAGCGGTGCATTTGTCAACAAAAAGCGCAATAAACAAACCAGCCATGAATTACAGAACAATCTTGATAGCAGCTGTATTTCATTTTGTACATCAAGTAGAAAAAGACAGTTTAAAACATCACAAGATGACACAAAACTCTGTCAGCTTCAGCTATCAGTAAGCAAGTTTCCAGACGCTGCAACGGCTGCATAAATTTTCCGCACGAACTCACCTGGCAAATTTTGACCAATCAGAACATAAAACTTGGACGTAGAGCGTGATCAACGCGTGACAGTGAGAAAAGTCAAAAGCGGTTGCCTTCCCTGCATGTAAAAGCCAGTTGAATTTTCGCGTCCGAGGTCAGTTCGAAATCCAAATTTTAAAAGTGCGGCTCATGAACACGACTTATTTCATAAAAACTTGAGCCTGCGATCATTTGAAAAGTAGCAACTTGTCAGCTGATAACTTCAAAAAAACACTCGAACTCAGTGGGTCGATACCTGAGCCCACGATACGGTCAGGCGATACTGGTCAGCAGAAACACTATTTTGACAGCTGTCAATTAATCAAAACATGGATGTACAATATCAGGTTGCAGGCTCCCAAACTAGCTAGAAAGTGTGAGATTAAACATTGGTATGCCTGTGGTGCGGACGGACGGAAGGTCGGGTGGTCGGTGTACGGTCACCTGATTGCCGAATTTTCTAGGATGGATAGATTTTCTAAGCTATGGGGCTTCGAACTGAGCCCGTGATCAAATAAAATATCAGCGAAACTTTAAAGACTACTTGACCTCAATGGATAGAAAAATGAGCACGCAATACAGTCAGGTGATGATGGTCAGCGTATGATCTAGTTTGATAGCTATCAATTAACCTTCATTAGAATGGCGAATATTCGAATTAACAGACTAAGAGTATGAGTAAGACACATCCGTCCGGCATGTAGTGGAAAATGCCAGATCGTGGACCTGAGCGAACCTGAGCCCACGTTATTAGTTTTCTGATAGTGGTCTGCACATATCCCATTTTCAATTGACCTTAATTTGGCTTGCCAATAAAACTTAAAACGACTGTCAGCCGACTGATAGCTCTGCCCGGGGTAGTTTCGTTTTTATGTTGAATTGATAAGTGTAACATTTTATATCAGCTTATATGTAGGGGCAAAACGACTGGTCTTTCATCTGAGCCCGCGAGATGTTCATGTGATAATTGTCAGCGGATGTCTGATTTTGACAGCAGTCAATTTAATAGTACTCATACGGATGGCTTACAAAACTGAAAGGCTGATCAAGTTGTGCAAGATCTTTTGTGACATTTGACATCGGCTTACATGAAGTGTGTGTACGGGTAGGCGTACGCTACGTCATAACCAGATTTTCTCAGATGGATAGTTTACCTAATTTTGTTACCCATGGTGCTCCGCTGCGCGCGCTTCGCGCCTGGGAGCTCCGCTAAAAAGACTGTGAAGGCTGGCGATGAGCAGTTTACATTTGCAATACCAAAAATTTTCTTCCCAAATATCTATTCCGTGATATTAATTTGAAAAACTACTTGATTCTTTATGTAAAACAAAACAAATCAGAGGCAGAATTTTAATCAGGGTAGTGAACTGAGCCATGTCTTAAACAGGGTCGAGGTTTGAAGGCCTCGGCGGCACAGCTCTACCAAGAGTTCCCTTAAGTGCACACTGCCAATTTCGCTGTTTATCTACTACTCTTTGAGGACTACATTTGTTCCTTTCCTAAAAAGTTGGCCAGCCACAATTCCATGCAAAAAAGACGATAAAGTTGGCAAAAAAACTGCTAATAAAGAAGACAAGAAAAAAAAAGAGCGAGAGAGAAAGATTGAGAAAGATTCGCAAAAATAGTCAAAATTTTGGCTTGTGCGCATGCTTGATAAACAAAAAGGCTGTATGATTACACGATTGGTCGGAAAAAATGCGATTGGTCGGAAAAAATTCATTTTTACCATCCTTTCAACCATGCTAATTAGCTGAAAACTAGTCCAAAGAAGAGGACTTGGTGAAAAATGCGGTTTTTTCGCTACTCGCCAGCCGTCACCAAAGGCTTAATGAAAGTTACCAATTTGTTTCAAATTGACCTTTTTCCACATAAAAAAAAGTCAAATTTGCCAATTTCAGCCCAAAACAGGTTTGTAACGTGAAGAAGAAGCACTTCCAATGTTTAGTTAATTTTAATCGAAATTTTCTTATTTAGATGATTGGGATATCAGTTGAATACACTAATTCTAAAAGGAAAAGGCGGTCACTGTGACATTATATATGACGCCATTATATCTTGACTAACCTTAATAATACTAAAATAATATCTCGAGATACCTAGTAGTTCAAATATTCTTCAAAACAAAAATCGGGCGTTTTCAAGAGGGAACCAAAGGTTTGTTTATACATCCAAGATGGCGACCAAAAGAAGGGTTTGTGTGGCAAGTTTAAAATTCTATTTACAAAGTGAAAGCTACCGTTCTATCCTTGCTATCATGTATTTTTGTGATACTTTTTACTCAAAGATTAAGATTATACAAGTTTCCTTTGTTCCCGTTAAGTGAGCCATAAAACCCCCCAAGCTGATGGACTATGATAGCGTTATATGTGCACCCCAAAAATAGCAAACATCTTCGATCACATTCAAGATCCATAATGGCTCTTGATCACAGTAGATTAGGCCTCGAAAACAAATTCTTGGAAAGCAAATCAGGCCGAATTTTTTTTGCGTTCGACAGGTTTACTTTACAAATTCTTGCCAACAAATCTGGGGGTGTGTAAACCAACCTTTTATACTTTTTATACGTCACATCTGAGCTGAAACTACTATTTATCATACAGACCTCGGACAGAATACGGTATTTCACAATTTTTCAAGACAAATTGCATTCAGTCAATATTCAGGACGATCAATCTTGGGCTTTAAGCGAAACCGTTCAAAAAATTTCCAAAATCACCCATACGGCCAGCCGGTTCTCATTTCTAGTGCGAGCTGTCAGTGTGGTCGAGTGTTTGAATGAACTTTAATAGAGTTACGCTTCAACAGAATAACGAATTTTTTTTTTGTTATTTAATAGTTCTCTTAGTATAACGATGTGTAATCTTATAAAGCGTTTGATACGCGCGACATTTTTGAGTACTCCTGCAAGCGATGTTTATGAACGATGAAAACAAACGGCACGGACAAGCGATTAAAATTGCAAGAGAGACTACCAACAATCAATAAAAAAATATAATTCGGTGAAACATTTACAGAGACAACAATTTTCATTCACAAACACAACTAATAAAGTGTCTCTAAAAATCCTGAGTCTTTAAGCTTAAAGCTTAAGCTTAAAAAGCAGGCCTCCTGGTGTTTGCTTTTTTCAAAGATGAACTCCTCTAAGCAAAAAAATGGCTCAAAGTTTTTTTTCTACAGCCAAATTTATAACTATTAAATATTCTTCGGAACGTTTTCTTTCTATTTGCGGTGAGAAAATATATCTGAAGGCCTTTTAAGAGCGCCGGTCAGGAAAAATCGACCAAAATCTTAATTTCGTGGCAAGAGTTGAAAAATCAATTTCTTTCATTTTTTGTTCATAGATAGCTTTTAAGTAGATAAGAAACCTAAAGTAGATTGTTCCTGCCGAAAGCCTTTTATTTGTGAGAAAAATTAGAAGATCGGTTTTCGATGTCGGAGTCTCAGACTGCCCTAATTTTTAACCTGAAATTCGCTAACATTAACTTTCCTCGCGTTCGCAAACGAAGCCGCATGGAGAAATTTGGACTCTTTCCATGAACAGAAAAATTCTTTTTCTTCCACTAAAAGATACTTTCAGGGCAATAGCGAAGCTCGTCGTACTGAAATAATTCAAAAATGAGGGATAGGCTTTCAAGATAACAAAAACTTAAGTTCGTTACTCATTTTCGACGGCTATATTTAACATGTGGTATAACTCCAAATTCTCCTAATGCTATTTAAATCACACATTTAGACATTCATTTAAAACATACCTGAGAATTGGCTTGGGTTATGGAATGTAATCTCCGTAAGACACCATCGAAGTTCAGGAATTTTCATGGTAGGCCGGCGGTAATTGTGTAAACACTTCCAATTTCGAAACGCACAAAAGTAGATATTTACAGCCTAAAGGCTCGTTTTTTGTACTTCCTGTGGGTTTTCCCGTCGCAAAATGTCTTTTTCCAATCAAAGAGTGGGGTAAAAAGGTGAAACTGGGTCAATTTTAGCCATTTTGAAACGCTGAACCCTACCAGACGGCGACTCTCCGTGACCATCTGTTCCGTGGCTGCACGTGACATAACGTACGTTTGAAGAGACGAAGCCGTTAAAATGACAGTCACGGAATCACTGTAGTAACGCAACGCAATTCTTGAAAGAGTAACATTTTCGATCCCGACAGTATTTTGCAGAAGAAAAAGTCAAACGCGCTTTTTCTGATACTCACTTTTTATCCAGATATATGGACTTTAACAATGGTAATTCGCTAAGGATGACGGAACAGGAAGATATTTCGTCTTCTTACTTTACGATCGTGGAAACTTGGAGCCGTTAAATAAGTTATTTTGGTCACGCTTCACTATTTTTACCGGACTTTGATGCTTTCGTTTGGAGGCTGCCTAAGGGAACCCAAACCAAATCTCAGGTATGCTTTAGATGAATGTCTAAATGTGTGAATAAACGAGGACCGGGAAAATTTGGACCTATACCACATGAAGAAAAATGCCGTAGAAAACAACTACTAAATTTAAGTTTTTGTCACCGTAAAAACCTGTTGTTCGTTTCTGAATTATGCTAGTTCAACGAGTCTTGATATTGCTGTGAAAGTATATTCTAGTGAAAGAAGAAGACTTGTTCTATTGATGGAAAGTGTCCAAATCTCTCCTTGGGGCTTTATTTGCGAACGCGAGGAGAGTTGATGTTAGCAAATTTCGGGTTGAAAATACGGCCGTTTTGAGACTCCCACCACTAAAACTGATATTCTTACTTTTCTCGAAAATAAAAGGCTTTTTGCGAGAACAACCTACATCAGATTACTTATCTACCTAAACGCTATTTATGGACAAAAAATGAAGACAATCGATTTTTCAACTCTTGCCACTCGATGGTCGATATTTCCTGACCGTCGCTCTTAAAGTTCTGTAAGCTTACATCAAACCTGATACTAGGTCAGATCATTGACTCAAATCTTACAAACGTGCATAAACTTGCCGCATAAACTGTGCTCGACTTCATGAAATTAGATATAACAAAAGCAAACACCAAATACAATAATTACTCAGGCTTACCATTCGATATTCAGTTCCTGAAAGCTATCAACGAAGACCACAGTTCCTTGAGACTTTTAAACCCTCTTACGCATTAAGCAAGGTGAAAAACGAAAACGGATAAGGATGCCATCCGTAATCGGATTACGGAATTTTGACAAGCGACGTATTTCTCAACCAAAACCCAACAAACAAACCAGCCATGAATAACAGAAGACTCTTGATAGCAGCTATATTTCATTTTGTACATCCAGTGGAAAAAGACAGTTAAAAACATCACAAATTAACACAAAACTCTGTCATCTTCAGCTGTCAAAGTAAACAACTTTCAAGATGCAGCATAAATTTTCCGCATGAACGCACCTGTCAAATTTTGAACAATTAGGGCATAAAAATTGGACGTAGAGCGTGACCAACGCGTGACCATGGTAAGAAAAGGTCTTCCCCGCCTGTATTTTTAAAACCCTGGCTGAATTTTCGCGTCCGAGGTCAGTTTGAAATCAAAATCTTAATAGTGCGGGGCCACAGTGACGTAACCACAACATATTTCATATGAACCATTGAAAAAAATAAACTTGAGCCAACGATCATTTGAAACTGGTAATTTATCAGCGGATAACTTCAAAAAATACTCAACCTCGATGGGTCGACACTTAAGCCTGCGGTACGGTCAGGTGATACTGGTCAGCGGATACCCTGTTTTGACAGTTGTCAATTGATCACAACATTGATGTGCAATTAGTTTTCTCTTGGGCTCCCAAATTAGCTAGAAAGTGTGAGAATAAACATTGGTTGCCCCGTGGTGGGGACGAACGGTCGCTCGCTCGCTTGGTCGGTGTACGGTCACGTGGTTACCAAATTTTCTCGGATGGTAGATTTAGTTAGCTATGGGGCTCCGTTCACGCGTTCGCGCCGCGCGTGGAACTCCGCTATTACCCTACAAATTAAAATTAGACAAGTAGACAACTGGCAATTATGTTTCATGTCGAATAGCGCTTAGAACTGTTAAAAGTTTGTACATATGCATACATGATTTTGCATCAATGGAACTATCCACTTTTTTACCTACAGATCGTATATATAACAGCTATCATTTTTGGAAGTCAACTGCTATAATCTGTCAGCTGTCAGCACGTTTGGTCAGCGCTTTAAAAAATAGAACAAATACTGTACTTTTGTGACATTCGAGCGATGATTTTCTTACAATCATTCATTCTCGCTTAAAAGAAATTACATATAAGATGTGTCGATTATTTTATCGACAAACTCGTAACTTTGCTGTAGTTTAAGTCTAGGGCGCATTTAGCCGCATTAAAAACACGCAACACCCAAAATGCCGTTTGTGAAGACTACAAAATCACTGTTATTCATAGCGGGAAATGTTAAATAAGTTATAAACCTCCCTGGGTCTTTCGCCAGAAGAAAGAAAAAGTATAACTCACACTAAGGGTTACTGATGTATAATCTAAAAGGTAGCTTAGGTTTGTCGGCCCGATTTTGCAAAGAAAACATAACTATTCTAAACGCAAAAAGCGGTCTAATTTACCATTTGGGAAGAATTTTTTGCATGTTGCTAGTGCTGGTGTTGGTAAATTTGCTTTGCTGGTTGTTGTTGTTTTTTCTTTTTCCTTAGGTATGACAGTTTCCTATTTATTATTTTTTTTGGTATTTACCTTGTGCATTTTTTTTTGGCGTTAAGAAAACACTTATTCCTGTGTATTAGATATGCTACTTTAACCCTTGGACGTACAAGGGGGACAAGGGGGTTGGAGGTGGATGCCACCCCCCTAAGGTTTTTCTGAGTTTTCTCCTAGAGTATAAAACATCAGCACCTGATGTTTTCAGTAGCTGTTCGTTCATCCCTCGTGCGCATTTTGAGTCAAGTTCAGTGATGGTCAGTTTCTATGGTTACGGGATATGACGTCATAAGTAAGAGGTGGTCAAACCATTTTTAAGTGAAAGTACATGTTTTTTTAACTTTCAACAATAAAGGTAGATCTTGTGGCTAAAATCATGCAAAGTGCTTATTTACGTGTTATTTTTCATCTCAAGCACAAAAAAATCACCATTTCTCGCGGTTTTAACCTGATTTCGAATTCTTGGTAAAACCCAAGACGGCGGCCAAGAAGGCGACCATTGTTGGTGATGTCACTGGCCTCCAGGAGCGCCACCACCCATAAAATGTACTTCTTCTTTTAGCGAAGATCAAAGGCTTTCCACTACAGGTAAAATCGTTTCGAAGTACTGAAACATATCAAAACCTCTAGGGCGGGTTCCACCCCCCACCCCCTCCCCCCTGGAAACACGGTGGGGGTATGAATTTGCATGTACGTCCGAGGGTTAAACTAGTACTCCATGTAGTAAATTTACGATAGTAATAATTGTATTTCATATTTCATACTTTTTTGTAACACGAAAGGAAATGAATTTGTGCGCAAAAAAATAAAAACAATGAAAACAGTTAAAGAATAAAATAAAAAAATAAATCTCGTCTTTATTTTTTATGAATTAGAAATCATGCCATTCTTTGATATTCATTGACACTAAAATATATCGATCAAGCACTTCATGATATATAGAAATGCTTAAGTGGAACAGAAAGGCATAAAACGCACTATTTTTCCATACACACCTTTTGCGGTTATAATGAGCGAAATAATCGTTCTGAGGCTTCCAAAGGGAAGAAGGTATAGTGGGTTGTACTCTATTCTCTCAACTGTAACATTTTTAACAGGGTCTGGCTTCACAAGACCTAAACAACAACAACATGCGTAGAGTTAGTAAAAAACAGGTTAAGACAATCGTGAAGGAGGCAAAAATTGCCATTAGGATGAAAAACTTTGCAAACGTTTCCTCCTAATTCTTCAAGACTAAATTGATCATTTATGCCATCTGATATTCAAACGAACAATGTGGCTTAAAAGACTCTGCTTCGCCTAACTTTTCCAAACCACTTCTCGATGCAGGAATATCAACTGAAACACATCTTTTAGGTGGTTGATATTTTGTAACTAAGGAAAAAATAAATGACAATGGAGGTTCATCTTATGCACGTACATCTAGTTGCACTAAATGTAAATTAATACATTAGCAGAATCTTGTTAGCATTTTCTCAATTTCTTTCAAAGCCGGTCACCATTCAGTGAATTCAATCTCGAAAGTTATCATTGATATGAGAGATTGTGTACCTTCCAGCACAGAGGTGTGAATTGGAATTAGTGATTTGATCATATAATACTTCCCCAAACTTTATCATTATGGGTCTTAATCCCTAATGTTTGTAATTAAAAGTCTATGTCCTTTTAGAATCGACCCGTGTGAAAGAGATCGAGGTCAAACAGAGAGCATAATGAGAGAGAATAAAATAATCAAACAGCTACTTAAAGACAGCGTAATGTCTGCAGACACTACGGATTGATTCGTCACCACGCCTTTGTTCATGTTGAGAGGAGCACTTTCTTCGAGATTTGCGTTAGATTATGACAAAAAATTTTAATTTTATGCAAAGAAATTCATTAAGTTGTCTTTAAGTAGCTGTTTAGTAACTAGCTCCCACCCGCCGTGTTCCTCAAATTAAGCGAAATAAAAAGGAGCTTCGATTGCTAAGTGGGTTGTTAGTTTAACTCCTGTGAAACTTGTATAAAAGGAACACAAGTTTCCAAACGTTTCTCCTTATATTTTCTGTAAAACTAGCATTTATTAAGCGGATCACCGCCATTAAGGGGGGCACTAACAAGGATAGTAGCTTTAAGACAAAAAGATGACCTGAATAGTCAAAGGTAACTTTTAAAAAAATATCCTCAATATGGTGTAAGCGCGAGCTCGCAATATGGCCTCATGATACTGGTTAGCGAATCCGTCTTATGACAGCTGTCGATTGACCTTGATATGGATGTCCAATATCACTCTATAAATCACTGACAAGGTCTTTGGTCGTGGAACTGACGAGCCAGCTTACGGGCTGCTTTAGTAATTTGATGTGTATTTGAGGCAATAGTTGGATTCACAAGAACGATGTTAATTGTGCATGCTAGAAGAAGATGAAGCAGTAATTTTCTTAAGAAAAAATACTCATTTATTCAGTTGTCAATGTTACTTACTCGTTTGCACCGTTTGTTCCCCGATGCTTAGGGAAGAGTTCTCCGTAAGAACGGCCACTTTGAACTTGAATGACAAAGACCAGTGTAAAATCCCCCGCAATGCATGTACTGCTGCGTTATTGCAAAGTTTTGGGAGTGAAATTGTTGCCTGTGGGACAACAAATACCTAGGAAAAGCGATAAATAAAGAGTGAAACAACGCCAAAAAACAAAAACAAGAAAAAAAATACAAAAAAAAAATACAATTAACCTTTAAAAATAAAAAATTCGAATTTTGGCTAATACTACCCAAAAAACCCTTTAGGTGAACTATTTCAAGAAATGATATTAAGAAATCCTCAAGCGCTTTACATTTTGAGAAATTTGGGAAAGTTCGAAAATTCGATAAAAATACATCTTTTTAATTCGCGAAATTGCTGCGAATTTCAGCAATTTTCAAAGAAGCAGTACTTGCGCGCAAACGCTCCTATTGACTTGGTGTTGCACATGCATTTACCAGTTACCAAGAGCTTTAAGACTGCATAAAAGTATCCCGCAAAATAACCTTAATAATATAGTTTTGGGCTTTCATTGTTTGCACGTGCATCTTGATTGTGTGCTGTTTTGGCGGTCGAAATAACGCCCAACTTTAACCGCAAAAAGTTGATCCTGGTATGTCTCAAATTTAAAATATGATTATACTACATAAAAGAGCTGTGATTCTTTTAACTAGATCTGAAGTTTTAGCTCTGCGAATTGAAACGCTTGCGAAATATAAAATTTTAAATATAGCCCCTCGGGCCACCGTAAGCGACAACAACGTGAAATGTAAACAAAGCGAAAACCGTGCAAACAACGGAGAAAATCACACCAAAGTTATTTCTAGCCCCTCAAAGGGCAAACAAATGATGGAAGTTTCGGTATCTAAATAGGTATTGCTATCTGAAAAGCTAAAAAGGCGAAATTGTCCGTCGAAAAAAAACTGTATAAAAAAAACCCTGAACAACGAGCAACTGAGAATCGCTTCGGGTGACTATTTAATTCTGAACTCGTAAGTAAAAATGCTTCCGACTGGTCAAGTCCAAAAGGCTTCAAAAACTGTTTTCGAAATGTCCCAATAGACTTTCGACAAACTATGCCAGATGATAGATTTACCTTAGTAAAAATGAACATAACGACAAGTCGGAATCATGATTACAAATGACACTTCTGCAAAATGAGTTTTAACGCAAGTGCTGGATTTTTACAAAGTTACCTTTCAGTGTCCATCTTTTTTTTCTCGTGATGCAAGGCTCAGCAGCTCACCTTCATAACACGACTTAAAAACTAGCATATAACTGAAATTTCAACATTCCGCTGATTTGTTAAAAGGTTGCGGCCTAAAGTCTGTTCCTAAAAGAGACGTGTAACTTGGGGCGCGTTCCATTCAACCAAAATTTCCGGAAATTTCGGTCCAAAACTCAATGGATCGGTTCGGTCCAACCGGAAAAGTTTCGGAAAAACGGGTCCACCTTTTGAGGTGGACCACTTTTCCCGGTCGGACCGGTTGGAATTTTGGTCGAATGGATCGCGCCCTTGGTGTCATGTTATGCGTATGGTAATTTGAATCAATTACCCTTGAGCCCCCAGGTTCACACAATCTTCCACAGGGTACATGTGTTGTGTAGTTTTTCGACTCTTGTTGATGGCAATTTTTGCATTCGATGTTAATGGGGAATATCCTTGTCAAACCGAATCTATCCGTCTTTTTAAATTGCAAACGAGGCGTCTGAATGCCCTGGAAGTAAATGGCATAACCGCATCAATGAAGATCCATCGGTAGACAAATAAAAAACAACTTCCATTATCTCGGGCTGGTAATTTGTTTTTAGTTTCATTGAATAAGAAGACCGCTAGTGTTGAACAGCGAAGTAGCTTGTTCTACCTTGAGAGAAACTAAGGAGGGGCTTGCATGTGGCCTAGACCACCAGCACTTGGGAAATTTGCTGAAGAGGATATATATACAATTTTAAACCGT
The DNA here is from genome assembly GCA_964035705.1 of Porites rus. NCBI lineage: Eukaryota > Metazoa > Cnidaria > Anthozoa > Scleractinia > Poritidae > Porites > Porites rus. The sequence continues at coordinate 19,454,568 of OZ037993.1, forward strand.
AAATTACCTAATAAACACCTGCACTGACCCGGGGCGTCTTTTAACTTTTTGGATCCAAGCGGGGGCGTTTTTAAAATGGATAGGAGGCGTTTTAAAGGGAGAGGTGCTTATTGTTATGACCGTACCACTCAACAAAACTTATTTCGGCAAAAGAAATATCAAGAGTTTAAAAATAGAGTAATATACACTCCATCAATTGATACGTCTGGGCCGTCTAGAGATCCAGAATCCTTCCTCAGGGTTATTGCGTTTCCACCATTAGTCTATCAACAAGATGAAAATAAAAATACTCAAACCCCCAGTAAATCAAGCAAGAAACTGAATTAAATGATTTTCTCCTTTTTTTGCTAATTCCTAGTAGTTTGGTGTAGTTCTCGAAGGGGGCGTCTATTAGACAGGGGGCATTTATTAGAGAAGGGTTCTAATATAATTTTAACAGCGTTGAGGGGGCGTTCTTAAGAAGTGGGTGTAGATAGGCTGATTTACGGTATTTAGTAAAGACCCGGAGGATGGTGCTTGACTTAGCAAATTTTCGAGCGGTGTTGTAATTAAAAGCGGCCCAGATCATGCCGATGATAGATGATGTGCAAGTGACGCTAAACTTGCTTGGGTGGATTTGCCTTCAAATGTAGCAAGGTACTATTTATTGTTGTTCAATATAGCCTGCGTAGCAGGCGCTTGGAAATAGTGGGCTAAAGAGAGAACGGCGCGCGCGAGGGAGACACGTGTTTCTCTCCACTCGCGCGTGTCTCCCTTTCGCGCGCCTGTTCTTCTCTGCGCCCAAATACTTTCAAGGACCTGCTACGCAGGCTATGTTCACAGAGACGATGTTGTTTAACCTCGTCCCTAGGGCGCTTTTCCCTGGCTTTGGAGGTGGGCTTAGCCCCACCTCCAAAGCCAGGGAAAAGTGCCCTGGGAACGAGGTTGGATGTTGTCGACGTCAATCGTCAGCAGTCAATAGTATCGTTTTTCTTCAGTTTTCTACTGCCAATACCATATACACCAAAAGCTTTGATAAAAACTTTTGTAAAATTAAAAGTTGTTGAGTTCATTGACACTGTGGATCTTCGCTGCTTGGCTAACCGCTGTTACTTTTGTGTTTGCAACCAACCTGAGCCTGCCAGCAAGCTCTCCATTTATGGCTACCGAAAGGATCCACGAGCTGGGAACGCAGAAGGAAGTAGCAAACGCCCTTAGGGTTGGAGAAAAGGACGGGCTTGTAACGATCCCTAATAAATTTTCATTTCTGCTTCACTTAGACGAAGCGAAATACCATTGGCAGAAGAATAACTCACCCACAATTAATTATAATCGATAACACTTGAGCTCCTGGCTGACCCGCCATGAATTTTTTCCGAAAGAAATTGAGAAGATCTATACTGTACGAGGAAGAAAATTCTTGCTCTCTTTTCCCGCCCCTTACACTTGCGTCTTCTTTAGTGGCAGCTCTATCGTGGCTTCTCGCGACTCCCCCAAAGGGAGAGCTTGCTCGCAGGCTACATCCATACAAGCGAACGTGAGTTTTAAATGTGGGACCAAGGCAATCTGCAGTTAGCTCCCTAACCAACCTGTGGGCCACTAAATCAATGCGCATGATTTTAACTCCCATGGACTGCGAACGTACAAGGAATCGAGGATTGTTGCTAAGCTGAAAGCATTCAGCGTTGTGCTGTAAAAGGTATGTCTTTGTGTTACGTCTGGTTACTAGGCTTTAACTGAACAAAACACATTCTGCATAACTGCTATCGCTGACTTGGTCTTGACTATACATGACTGGATGACGTGAATAAATCCTTGCGACTGTCAGATTTTCGAAGGAGCACGGAAATTTGCCATGAAATACCATACTTTCCGAACCAGGAACGTTTAGGCCACTTGCGCTCTAATGAGTTGTAAAAATAACAATGAGTGAAATCTGAGAAATCTTTCCACGCTCGAAGCCAAATTCACTCATTAAGTTTAAGCGTCATTAATAAAATGAAGCATTGTGTATCATCCACTCTGCTTTTGAATACGCCACCAATCAATAATTTGCTAAGTCGAGTACAAGAACCTCCGGATCCAATTACCCGAGTGCAGGTGGGCTTGGGCGTTGAAGGGCACGTGCCGAGCCCCTCCCTAGTTTCTCTAAACAAAGTATTTCAAACCAGTTCCCAGTTCAGTCAACTCTAGCGATCTTGTTATTCAATGAAACTAATAACAAAGTAAAACCAATTGTCTTTTACCAGTGCGAGATTAGTTATTTTTTTTTTATTTGTCCAACGGTGGATTTTCACTGATGCGGTTATGCAATGTACTTCCAGGACATTCAGACGCCTCGTTCGCAAAATAAAAGGAGGGATTAATCGGATTGACAAGCATATTCCCCATTGACACCGAATGCAAAAATTGCCACCAACAAGAGTCGAAAAACTACACAATATTTTGTCCACACACCTTCAGAGCTAAAGCTGATAGCATGTGTCACATGTACCCTATGGAAGATTGCGTGAACCTAGGGGCCACCAGGGTAATTTATTCAAATTACCATACGTGTAACATGACACCAGGGGCGCTTTCCATTTAAGAAAAAAAAAACCGGAAATTTCGGTGGCAGCAAAAGTGGAATTTCCGATTGGTAAAAAGTTGTTCTATTTGGTCGTAAACCCCGGTACGTCGCGGTGCCCGACAGATTTTCTTGCCGTGGACCTGGAACTGGTACAAACTACGAGAAACGTGTAAATGGAACACGAGATTCCGTTGGAAATTCCAACCGGGAAAACGGGCCCACTTTTCTAGATTTTCCAGTTTTCCTGGGAATTTTCCAGTGGGACGAACCGACGAAACGTGTTTCATTTACCGCCGAACTGGAAATTCCGGAAATTTTGACTAAAAGGAAAGCGCCCCAAGCTACACGTCTCTTTTGGGAACCAACTTAGGCCGCAACCGTTTTACAAATCAGCAGAATGTTGAAATTTCAGTTATTTGCTAGTTTTTAAGTCATGTTAAGAAGTTGAGCTGCTGAGCCTTGCATCAAGAGGAAAAAAATGGGCACTGAAAGGTAACTTTGTAAAAATCCAGCACTTCTCATTTTGTAGAAGTGTCATTTGTAATCATGATTCCGACTTCTTGTTATGTTCATTTTTACTAAAGTAAATCTATCATCTGGCATAGTTTGTCGATAGTTTATTGGGGCATTTCGAAAACAGTTTTTGAAGCCTTTTGGACTTGACCAGCCGGAAGCATTTTTACTTACGAGTTCAGAATTAAATGGTCACCCGACGCGATTCTCAGTTGGCATATGCTCGTTCTTCAGGGTTTATATATATATATATTTTTTTTTTTTTTTTCGACGGACAATTTCGCCTTTTTAGCTTTCCTATTTAGATACCGAAATTTCCATCATTTCTTTACGCTTTGGGGGGCTGGAAATAACTTTGGTGTGATTTTCTCCGTTGTTTGCACGGTTTTCGCTCACTTTACATTTCATTTTCTTGTCGCTTACGGTGGCTCGAGGGGCTATATTTAAAATTTTATTTTTCGCAAGCGTTTCAATTCGCAGAGCTGAAACTTCAGGTCTAGTTAAAAGAATCACAGTTGTTTCATGTAGTATAATCACATTTTAAATTTGAGACATACCAGAATCGACTTTTTGCGGTTAAAGTTGGGCGTTATTTCGACCACCAAAACAGCACACAATCAAGATGCAAACAATGAAAGCCCAAAACTATATTACAAAAGTTATTCTGCGAGATGTTTTTATGCAGTCTTAAAGCTTTGGGCAACTGGTAAATGCATGTGCAACATCAAGTCAATAGGAGCGTTTGCGCGCTTGTACTGCTTCCTTGAAAATTGTTGAAATTTGCAGCAATTTCGCGAATAACAAAATGTATTTTTATCGAATTTTCGAACTTTTCCAAATTTCTCAAAATGTATGCATTTCCAAACGATATTTCGCGGGTTTCCCACTTGAAAATCGCGTTTCACTTTTTGCATGAATTAAAGCAAAAGTCAAGGAGTAGTGACGTCACTGCACGGCATTAACGGCCGGTCGATTCAGACGTTACTGAGGGAGTAATAACGACTCAAAGTAATCGGATGAAATTCCGGCTACGATATTGGCTCTTAAGTCATAAAAAAATGATGAAAAATTTTATTCAATCTACCTCTTCCATGTATATAGGGATATACTTTATTTTCCCTTTTGAGACTTGCATTTCTATCAAATACACAAGGCTACCATTCGTGTTCTTTACAGCCTCCCACTGTAGTGAGATTGATGTAAAACTCCTGTTTGTTACAGTTAGATTCCTTGGGGTTGGCGGCAAGGAACCATCTCCAGTTATTATAGAAGACAAGGCTTTCACTTTGGTTAAAAACTCGCAGCTATCCTGACAGCACCTTGAGGTCTTCTGCAATAGAAAATAAACTCAAAGTGAACAAAGCGATATTTTATTTTGTTAAATATAAAAGAGAGAGGAACATTGGTGAACATAAGTGCAAGCAGATCCCAGCCAAATATAGAGTAGAAGTAGATGAGGGGTTCAACGCCGTGGCGGAGGTGGTAGAGTTGACGTCACAATAGCTCAGGGGATTAAAATGATGAGATCATCATCAAAAAATAGAGAGGCATTCTGCATCACAACAGTCTAGGGAGTTGACGTCATCAAAAACGATGAGATAATCATCTAAAGTAATCATTTAATATGGTAACTGGTCAGATGACATCATCAGCTAAAAGTTCGGCACTTCCCTGGCAAAATCGAAGCTTCTCTCCTGCTACAATACAATTTCAAAAAAGTCCATTGTCCGATTTTTATACGGCGCGGGACCTCTCTCGACTTGGTCGCTCGCTTGGCCTTTTCTCGGCATAAAAAGCTCACTCCTCTCGCTAAAAAACTCGTGAAACTCGATTCCACGGTAGTTTCAATGGGTTTTTCAGAAGCTTTGTCATCTTTTAGCCATTTTTCTTGATTGCAGTTGGAATCCTTGTCGCTCTCTGCTAATTTCGAAGCCCACTGTTTGCAAAACGATTTTGTCGTCTTCTTTCGTCTTGGAGTCGAGGACGAAAACAGACAGGCTCTTTTTTTCTTCTTTGCAGGCATTCACTTCCAAAATCCAGGGGAAAACAGTGAGCACATACTTGTAGACCACGATTTCTGTCAAAATGCGTGATTAGCTTGGTTCAACAGCTGGATGCATATCAATTATGACAGGACTTGTCAACGATCAATTAAAATAATCAGCATAGAAAAAACTTTTGCGCTCTATAAGTCGGCACCGAAAAAACATTTTTTCCTGGAATTTTTTGTAAAAGAAAGCTCTTGATGAGCTCTATTTAATCATCTCAAAATAGCAAATTTCGAAAAAAGATGATTTGTTACCCTGGATGATACCTTAAGAACCACCTGTTGCTTTCTACAGAATTGTTATACGCTGTATAATGCTTTCAACAGAGTCAAGTAAACAAAGATTGACATTTTTGCTTGACAGGCAGTTTTTTTGCTTCGCTGCACTTCGACCTCGTTTTCATGTTTTGCCCAAAAAATCAGTACGATTTCGCGATTTCGCATTCACCGACCCCTTTTTCCTTCTTTTGTGGGGGAACTATGGTCCTCGCTATCATACGATAATGATTAAGCTGTATTCTAATGAAAGACTGAATAATACCCATCAGTTCGTTTTCGATTACAATAATAATAATAATATCATCCATTTATATGGTCTTAAGAAGATAAAAATAAATAATGATGTCAAAGACTATAGAAAATAGCTGATCATGTCAAAAAAAACCTTTCTACTTTAAGCTGATGATGTCATCTGACCAGTTACCATATTAAATGATTACTTTAGATGATAATCTCAACGTTTTTTGATGACGTCAACTCCCTAGACTATTGTGATGCCGAATTCTATTTTTTGAAAATGATGTCATCATTTTAATCCCCTGAGCTATTGTGACGTCAACTCCACCACCTCCAGCACGGCGTTGAACCTGTCATCTACTCCTACTTTCCAGAGTTCCACTTACGCAGGTTTGCTTACACGCTGCCTCATCAGGATAAGACGATCCACATGGACCTAAGCACTAAAAAAAGATGTCAAGGATAGAAAATGAACATTGTTAATGGCAAATCATTTACAAAGCACTCCATGTCGTTTCGCCTTTTATACTTTTTTTTGCACCTTCTTTGACCTCAGGAAACTGAATTATGGTTACTATTTTAAATGGAAATAATGATACTTACTTCTTTACAGGCAGATGTTTGACAGGGAATTCCAGTTTCATTGATCGCTGGATTCTGAAAACAGAAAATTACGACGCTTATCAGATATACCAAGGACTATTGTAGTTTCGTTATCGCGTTTTCTTTAGTTGAACTCACTCACATACACTGTCCTTAAATGCTTAATTGCCTACGTACTTCCCTACTTACTTACTTTCTTACTTACATACTTACTTACTTACTCACTCACTCACTCACTCTCTCTTCTTTACCGACTGATACGAGTGCTCTTACCAACAGCGAACGCACTTACTGGTAGTATTCTCACTGCATACATAATTAGCGCATCACGGAATTTGAGCTATATCCTTCAGATTCCGCCGTGCTCTGCAGGTATGATGCTTTGCGGTCTCTTTGCTTAAATTCTCGTGTTTTGCCTCGATCGTTGTCATTTTGCCCGCGTTCCGGTGAAGGAAGCTTCTGTCGCTGCATTCTACCGTCGACCGGCACCAGCCTTTATTGTCATGGCTGCCCTTGCTGCTCCGCCTGCTCCTGTTCCTGACGAGGCTGTTGAAGAGCCAGCTGGTGCTGTTGAAGCTGCTCCGTCACCAGTGGTTGAGCCTGAGGTATTCTTTTGCTTTTCTTTTTGTTTCGGTCAGCGAGCCCTGCGAGCCACTCGTTTCTTTGCCACGCGTTTACGTATTTTTCTGTTAGGTATTTTTCTATACTTCCGAATGTAGTCCTCCGTTTTGCTTGCTGCTTGCCACGTGTTTACTCGGGTGTTATTTTTCCATATGCTAGCGTTTTTTGCCGCTTTGTAAGCGAGGTTTTTCCGCCCTATGGCGCGGGAGATTAGTCGTATGTCACTCTTTCACGTCTGCTTAAGGTTTTCGCTTCGCGGCTAGAGTTTGCTGTTTTATTTGTAGCGTAAGAAGTTTTCCTTTTGTTGTTTCGTTAGTTACCGCTTTCAGCGGCTTGCTAAGGTGTTAGTTCATCTATGCAGATTTTTTCACGCTTTATTGCAAGAAGTTTACATCTTAGGGCATAAATTATAGGACCTTTACTTGTCTTAACTGTGCTCGCTCGTTAAACAAACAAAATTATAAACATATTATATCTATTAGTTTGGGAAGGAAAAGGAAAGTGAGTGCTTGAGGTTTCCGCTTTGTTAGCGAGGAGATACCGCTTTTCTATAGCGAGAAACGGTGGTGGTAAGATGAGCGTATATTTTTCCGATTGGGGGGTTTTTCGCTTCACAAACGAGGAGATACGGCTTTATATTGCGAGGAACGTTGGTCGATATTTCTACTCGAGGAGATACCGCTTATAGCGACGAAGTTGTGTTAGTGATTGTACATAATTTATTTTTGGGCATATTGGGAGTTTCCGCTTTTCGTGCGAAGGGATACCGCTTCAAGGCGAAGCCTGTTTATCGTTTTTTGTTAGGAGGTACCGCTTCTTAGCGAGGAATACTGGTAGCGAATGTGTGTATATTACCTTTGCATAATTGAAGTTTCTGTTTTGTCATAATGAGATACCGCTTTTAGGCGAGGAAATTATATTAGTGGTCATTATTGAGAGAAGCGGAAGGTAAATGAGATCAACAAGGGAGACAGGAACGTTAGATCGTTATCATACCTTATGGTTATGTCTTTTCCCTTTTGCTCGTAGTTTTCCATTTTATATGTATACTTGAGGGATACCGCTTTGTAGCGAAGTGACTTAGTCGTGCTGATTTGGCAATGTTTTTTCTTTACGACTTTGGCTGATCTACTTTAGTTTTTGTTTTAGGTGTTTTCGGTTCCTTTTGGAAATTTAATCGGCTTCTATGCGTCCCGTTTTGCCACCATGTTTGTTGTTTTCGTTTCGTTTACCTTTGTTTTTTTTTTGTTTTTGCTTTTTTTTTTGTTTTTTTTTTCTCTCGTCTGTCGGGCTGATGTTCGTTTGGTTGAGTTAGAAAGAAAGGTCCAAGCCCTTGAGCAGGAGAAACTTTGGAAACTACCGAGGGTACTTTGGTTAACCTTAGAAGATACCTTAACCGTCCTAATAGCGCTTTTGACCGTTTCGAAGTGTTGGACATTTTACAAGCTCTAGTGCGCCTCGCGCGCACCCAAGCACACCAGAAGGCTGAAGAATATGCCGCAGTCCTTGACGAGGTACGAGCGAGATGGGACTCTCTCAGTTCCCCCGAGTTGCAGCGTTTATTGCTAGGCTGTTGGGAGACCCCGTTAGAGCTAAGGTTGCTAAAGAAGCCGCTTCCATACTAAAGTCTGCTTCCAAGACGTCTGGTCAGTCGCACGTTGGCCCTATACGTCCAAGGCTTGGAATACCGTTCGGGCGAGGATCATGTTTCAAGTGTGGCCGCTTGGGTCATTTTGCGCGCACCTGTAGGGCCACTCAGGCGCAGTTTCCATACGGACGGGGACGTGGAGCCCTTAGTTATGGAGGGCGAGTAAACCCTCGCTGATATACTCGCTTGATGTTTGATTTACAAGATTTTGTTGCCTTGTAATTTCCTTTTTGCTTTATTTTTCGCCGTTAAATAAAACATTTTGCTTGTGTTCATCTTTGTCCATGTCTTTTTTTTTTTAAAAGAAAAAAAAAAAAAAAAAAAGCCCTTCTCGTCGTTGACCCTGGGGGACCTCCTATGTGTCTCTCTTCTGGACCTGGTTCGGATTCTGGGGTCAACGAGGGGTTGGTTTCCCTGTTTGTCTCCGCCTAGCTTTACGGTTTTCCCTTTACTCCCTTTTTCAGACGCGTCATTCTCGTTTCGCCTCGCAGATCTTGGAGGCTCGGGACTCGTATTTACAGTTTCGCGGATCTGTCCCTCTTCGCTCTTTGGGACAGGGAACCCAGCCCTTCGTTGGCCCCCTGGCCTCTCCGGAGATGGTTTCCTCTCACCCGGAATTAGGTGTTTTGACCAACCTTCGCTTCCGTGACCCGGGTCATTTTAAAGCTGGTATGATTCACGAAAGTTTCCTTGTTTGGCAACGTCTACTGGCCGATTATTCCTGTGCGGTGGATCTTCTCGAGATTCCCCGGGATGGTGTTCGTGTGGAGAATTTTTTCACCCCATTTAGGGGGGATTTTAAGGGGCAGTTCTACCATGCGCAGACCCCTCCTTCCATTCAGATCAAGAACGCTGCTATTTGTGCACAGTTCGCTGATTTTATTTGCGATACCATTGTTCAGTGGGTGGCATCACGGGTTTTGTCCGTTTGGGGAGAAGTTGGAGTCGTGTCTCCGCCTCATTTGGTCCTTCCAATTACCATTGAGCCGTCCAAGCCTCGTCTCTGCCACGACGAAAGGTTTTTAAATTTATGGATTAGGGATCTTCCATTTAAATTAGATCACCTGGCGGATTTGCCCCGGTATGTTTTGCCTGGGCATTTCCAGGCGACTTTCGATGACAAGAGTGGCTACCAGCATGTTCGGCTGCATCCGTCGTCTGAGACGTACTTTGGGCTCGAGTGGGATAATTTCTTTTTTGTGTTTCGTACGCTCCCCTTTGGTTGGAAGGCCAGCGCCTATATTTATCATAACTTAGGTCTAGTCGTCTCGCATGCCGCCCGCTCCCTTGGGTTCCCCTGTCACAGTATATTGACGACCATCATGTGGGACAGCTTTTTGTCTCTCCGATGCGTTCCGTCATTCTTCCAAGCACTCAGAGAGCTGAAGCTGCTGCTTACATTGTGTGCTATATTCTAGTCGAAGCTGGCTATTTCATTAATATTGACAAGTCGCAGTACGTTCCTTCTACGGTGGTCTGTTTTTTGGGTTTTTTATGCGATTCTATGCGCCAGGCGTTTCTTATTCCCCAGGATAAGAAGACCAAGTTCGCGACCTTGCGGGAAAGTATTTTGTCATCCTCCTGTGTCAGTCCTAAAACGCTGCAACGTTTCGCTTGCAAGGTCGTTTCTTTTAGTTTAGCCATCCCTGGTTGCAAGCTTTACGTCCGCGAAGTCTTTAACGCGATAGCCCAGCTTACGCGTTCTTCTAAGACTGCTGCTAAAGTCCAAGGACGACTCCGCTTTGATGTCGCGTACTGGCGCTTTTTAGATGATTGGTCAGACTGCTTGCCTTGGAGGTCGGAGCAACATTGTATAGTCTCCCTGTTCTGTGATGCCTCTAAACGCTCGTGGGGTGGAGTTCTTTTTAAGGACGGGAGAAGGATCGAGTCCTGAGACTATTGGATGGATGCTTCGGATGATATTAACTCTCTCGAGGCTAAGGCTTTGGTACGCTCACTCTTGGCTTTCCGAGACCATGTACGTAATTCTAGGGTTGATATTCATACTGATAATCGAACCTTCAAGGCCGCCTTGGACAATTTCGGCTGCAAGAATTCATCTGTTAACGATTCTGTCAAGGAAATCTTGGAGTGTAGCCGTCAGTTAAACTTGGCTATTGATGTCCATTATGTTCCTTCCCGAGACAATATGGCAGACGCACCTTCTCGAGCCTGTTCGGACCTTGACTGTATGTTGTCAGAACAGGCCTGGAATTCAGTGGAGCGCAGATTCGGTCCTCACTCCTTCGATCTTATGGCGTTAGACAGTAACTGTCGAAGGGATCGTTCTGGTCTAATGCTTCCTCATTATTCTCCTTGGCCTACTCCGACCTCTGAGGGGGTTAACGCCTTTGCGCAGGCCATCCCATTGGAGCATAACATTTACGCTTTTCCGCCTTTTGTTTTACTCGGTCATCTATTGAGGTATTTTTTGGACCAGGCATTCCATGTAGCGCTTACTCTGGTGGTCCCAGATTTGCGTCCCAGGCGTTTTTGGTGGGCTCTCCTTCAGTCTGTCGCAGTCGATCACCTTATGCTTGGCAGGAAGGGCGACGATGCTGTGTTGCTTTTTCCCTCTCGCTCCACGCATGTCTGGTCGGCGCGACGTCTTCTGTGGGACTTGTGGGCTGATCGCTGTATTTTCTAATTTTTTGCCGTTTATGGTCTTCTGCTAGATTCCGCGACCATGGAAACCAGCCCGTCTTTGTGGTTCGTGCTTGTATCCGAATGACGCAGATGCCAATTTCTGTCAGGCGTGTGGGGTTCCCACTGCGCCCTTGGTGTCAGCTGTTCCCCGTGGCAGGGGTCCTGTGGATGAGAAGGTTATTCAAGAGCGTTTTCAAGAGTTTAGGTCTTCGTTTGAGCGTCGGCCCTATCAACGTCAAAAGTCAGCCCTTGAGCAGCAGTTATCTACGTTTCTCGCGTCAGTTTCCCCGCCTAAAACAATTTCATCTTGTACGGTAGACGACGTTATTAAGTTTCTCATTTATAAAGATTCGTCGGGGCGAACAGTGGTTCATGTCCCCACATGTTCCGGAGAGGCTTGCGCTTGCCCCCGCCGTTTAGCCGCTGGCACCGTTGACTCCTTGCTTGGAAAGCTCAGGTCCATCTTTAATAAACTTGGTCGCATCGACCACACTAATCCTATCGCGCATCCTCGCATCAAGGAATACTTGAACTTTGTTCGCGTCGAACAGGCGGGTATGGCTATTTCGCCTTCGCAAGCTGTGCCATTGTTCTTTGTTAAGTTCCAGAATTTAATTGCTCATTTACGGGGAAAAATTGTTGATAGTCAATCATTGTCTAGAATTAGTCAGTATATTTTGGTTAGGAATGCTACCTTTTTTGTAATAGATTTCTTTACGGGCGACAGGGCATCGGATTTGGGTCGCCTATTAGCCAGCCAGGTTTTTAAATTAAAAGATCGTGAGGGTTACTTGTTGCGTTTTACCTTTTCTAAAACCCCCCTCGTTCTTTCGCCTTGGTTCCCTTTTGCAAAACAGACGTGTGCCCGGTTAATTGGATAACTTATTATCTCTCTGTGTGCGATTTACTTAACATCCCCTTAGCTTCGGGTTTTTTCTTTCGGGCTTCTGACCGCAGTAGAGATATTAGTCCCAGGCCTTTCGTCGGCTCGGCTGTTAATAACCGTCTTCGGGGGTATCTCACTGAAACTAAGCTTCATGACGGCGAAACCCCTCATAGTTTCCGGGTGGGTTTGTCTACTACTTTGAGATTGCTAGGTTGTTCTCAACAGCAGGTTGCACAGTATATAGGTTGGAAGAGTGGGGAGATGGCTCAACATTATTCCCGTTCGTCTGATGCGGCGGCGTCTCTCACGATCTTCGAGAAAGTCCTTCCTAGTGCTACTGGTTTGGTCACAGTGCCTGTGTCTCACCCCGACAATCTGCAACCCGTTTGTACCAATTGAACAATTTTCACTTTCATCTGTTATTGTTACCCCTAGTCCTCCTATCAGGGTTGAAGGGGATTTCTGAGTAATGGGAGAGGTTGGATTAAAATTGTGTTCTGTAGCTTTTGTTGTGTGGTTTTGTATGCTTCGGAGTGCTTTTTGGGGTCAGTCAGGTAGCTGCAGCGTGGTGTCAAGGGTTGGAGCGGTCTCCTCCCATAACTTAGTTTACCGTGATGTGGTAATAGGTATGCACTGAGGATAAATTACTATTAGAATCAACACTCCACGAGGTGTAGACAAGTGCAGTTTGACTAAGAATTTCGAGTTAATTTTTATTTCATGTTTGGGTTAGTCTGTTTTGGTTGGCACACAAGGTTATAGTTACTACTAGATCTGTGTTCGTTATTCGGACGACTTAACACTTGAGGGCCAGTTATTTAAACGGAGTTTAGCCAGTGTTTAACAAAACCGCGTTCTAAGCCATTTTCATTTCGCCCAATGCTTTTATCTTAACAGCTTTTATCGCGAAAAGTTTCATGAAAACATAAGGCGTAGACTGGAAGAGAAATTATTTCCTTAAAATTACATACTGAGGAAGATATCTAAAGGTTCAAAGATTTGCTAAACCGCGGTCTAAGTTAGACTTCGTTTAAATATCCGACCCTTAGACTTTAAGTTGGAATCCCTTTTCGTGTTCATGAATGAAAGTAGAAAAGCATATAGCTTGACAAAATTTGGTAGAGATCGTGGTACGGCCACTGGTACAGAAAGATGATAACAAATACTATAAGACGACTGACCTCTGTCAAGCAGTTTGCATAGCATCTGGCTTTGGTTACAGTAGCAATGTTTGGATTTCCTCTGACCGGGTCACATTGAGTAAAAATCCAGACAAAGAAGAAAACTTTGTGGTAAAAGTATATGTCGAACAAGCGACAATGTATAAGAAGCCACATTTTTGCACCAGCCTTTCCAGATTTCCTTTTAGAAAAGAAAGACAGAATGATCAATACAAACAACGTCTCCAAACTGACATTTACGGTAATGGGTTTCATTTTGGGAAGTAATACTCAAATATTACATTTCTTCCCGTCGCAGAAACCTCTTTGTGCCGTAGGAGGGTGGTGAGAGGTAAGCCTCTCCAAAGAAAAAGTTTTTTCCGATTCTTCATTTGACCGCAGAACTTGATAGCCAGGCAAGCAAAAACATATGTTAGAACAGACTAATCATGACGAGTTATGCTCACTTAGTCATAAACGTACCTTTTAAAATTTAAATGTTTAAGAGCGGATGTCAGTAAATATCGACCAGAGGTCTACAAAAGTAAAAAATCGAAAATTCTCAAAAAAATTCACAAAGTAGCACTAGGTAAGCTATTAACATTAATGTAATTTTTACTTCGATCCGATAATTATTTTCCACGTACGGGGGATTATTGGTTTCGCGGCTCTCGGACCGGGTTTTCCAGGCCCGAGACCATGTGTCGCAAAAAAATCGTTTTAAAATTCAAATCCATTGCAATGCGGACAACAAATAACTTATTCAGAAGAGTACTTAATTGCACACATTCTAAGTGGTGATTTACTCAGTTTGAACGAAAGTGTAATATTTTGGAGATTTTTCATTATTTTCAATATTTTGAACGTTTTCGTTCAATGAAAAAATGGCAAATTTCAAAGCCCAAAATCGTCGACTGGTACCTCGATTTCAGTAACGAGTCTTATACCACGTTAAAGAGCGTTATCTCTTCTTTCAAAATCTGTTTTCAAAACTACGGGCACGTGTTATCGAGCGATCTGATAAAAATTAAAGCCGTTTACCAACAAGAAAAGCAGAGTTTAGCCATCTTCTGCTACCAAACGCACGAGTTACGTAAGGTTGTCAAAGGGCAAAGCACAATAATAAACTTCAAAAAGAACAACGTTTCTGCGTCCAGGAATTAGACTTTAGCGGACAGAACAATGCCTACGAGTGTATGTTTCATACCTTAGCATGGGTTTCCTAGATACTGGAAATAAAAAACATCAAGGACAGCATCGGCAAGAGCATCTTCGGCTGCTCTCAAACGACGGAGATTGCGTTACTTTTCACAGATTGACCGCTTACCACCTGTTTTTGGGCTCGCATTTCGACGGAACGCTTGCCTCGAGAGGCGCGCGGCACGGATCTGAACTCTTCTTCACGAGACATTGAGCTGAATTTATCGGAAATATGCCACCAGCAACAACAACATAAGCTTTTTTCGGGTATTTGTCGTTTTTTATGCCAAAAGTTCGGGTAAGCAGATTCTCGCAAAAACCATTTGGCTTAAAAAATGTGTTTAAAAGCCCACCCTGGATTTGAAGCAAAAAGTATTTCCTCGAAATAAGCTAAAAATACCCAATTCACGCGGTGAAAAAATGGATGATTATGGAAGGCTTCTTGCCTAACCTGAGGGATTTCCCGTGATGTAGGATTAGGGCTAGGAAAAAAGCCCATAACCTGCTCCTGTCGTTGTGAATTTCCTCAAGATCAAAAGTTTCAGTAAGAACCGAAAACAACAGCTTAAAGGAGGTGCACACACCTTGAACTAGCCAGGGAAAAGGGGCTTCTGATTGAGCTAACCTGTCATTGATGTACTGTACAATTAGGTAGACCTGTTACTATCCCCCGCGCAACCACATGGGGAGTACTTTGAAGCGGTCCTGTCGGGACTTTCGGGGGTAGGGGGCGGGGCAAATCGAAAACAACTTCTCTTTGTTTTTGTGAAGTAAATCTTTTCTCGCGCGGTTGACAAGGTGACGGCGGACTCCGTACCTTTGGAAAGGCCCCTGTGAAACATGTCCTGGCAACATGCAGGGCATCACGAAATTAACGTCAACACCTTGAATCAACTCCATGAACAGGGAGAGGCGATAAGTCCCATCTTAAAAGATGCTCGATGTCTAGACGTGAATAGTCTGTCCACAGTCATTTTTCATTTTGTATTTCAGGACCATTTGACAGCATACGAGTGAACCGGAGCGCAGTAACGAGCCCTAACCCGCACCCCATTGCCCTTGCGGTCAATAAATCATCGCGTTTTTCATTTTTTTTATGCGCGTTCTAGAACCTCCAAAGGGAATATTGAGGGTCTTTGTAGAGTTTCAGTTTATTTTACCGACAAAAAAGAACAAAACAAAGCAAAAGACAAGTATACAGAAACACGCAGAAGCAATGTGGTGAGGAAGCCCGAAAAGAAACCATAAGGCTTAGGTCATCCCCTTTTCGTTCGTTTAGCGTCGAATAGGTTTCCTGGTTTTGGGTGGGTCGGTCGGTGGAGTGAAAAAAAAAATCACAAGAAATCTGAGAACGGGAGGCCTGAAACACAAGCATCATTGCCGTGGAGACTGAAAACAACAAGACATGGGCACCAAATCGACACAAACTCAATATGGCGGAAAATTTGATGGTCAATTTCATAAAAAATGGCCCAAAAAGGGTAAAAAGCAAAGAGGATACACCACCGAACGTTTTATGCCTCGAAATGATGTTATAATGCTAATTTTTTACATTAAAAGAATTAATCTAAGTCCAAAAAACATAAACCTTGTCGTTTCTTTTTCTTGCTTTTTTAAAAAATGCCAAAAAACTGGGTCTTTTGGACGACACTAAACGAAGAAAAAATTAATATAGGAATTAAGCTCCCTTAAAGTATAAAAGTATAAGTTTACAAGGACAGGATCGAACGTATACTGAGTAACTAAATGATAAAAATTTGATCAAAATTAAATGAAAGGCTTTGAGCCTAAGCGCTGTCTGATAACGAAACGGTAAACAAGAAGTGCTGCCTCTCATTTAAAAGAGACGTGAAATACTGGGTGGACCACATCCTGAACTCCCGCGAAAACCGCAAGAGAGGAACGTTCAGGGCCGGAGACTAAACAGGGGCGTAGCTACTTGTACGGACGGTTTGCACGTGCGTACCCGAAAACGTTGAGGAAAAAAAATAGAATGAAATAAACATAACTAAAAAAAATCGGTTTCCAGAGAAGCGACGACATTAATTGGAGAAGCGAATCTTGGATGATTTATTTATATAGCAAGCTTGATGATGTAAAGCGTGAACGCGTTGTTTTCTCCACGACCTGTCTTCGGAGTAGACGAAGTAGGGCACAATTACGTCAATGTGTGGTGCTTTTGTCGGTCAAAAATAATGTGACAAAAAGGGGTAAAAAGAGTCATTTGTAAACTAAAGTCGGAGGTACTACAAGCTTGATTTTTAATAGCTGAATTAATGATAAACGGTTGACGTCAATGAACATAACAAGCCGACAGAATTAAAGAATTTTAGAGGTTGTGTCATTTCATAAACAGCAAAAATGCTTTTGCTTACAACCGTTAACCCCACCTTTAATAAAGGCATCTTAAAAAAATGTTGAGATTTGGGGTGGGGGGTGGGGAGGGGGGGAAGAAGATGTAGAAAAGTTGGGCGTACCTCCGGAAAAATCCTGACTACGCACCTGCTAAAAGCCTGAAACTGAACAACAGGAGTCTTGACGAAACGTCCTCAGTTATCACCTGTCCGGGGTCGTACTTTCAAGGAAACGCTGATCAAGAATCACTCATGACGGAATGAAAACTCCTCGTAGCTTCCAAAGAAAAAAGGAGTGACAACAGTGGTAAGCGGTCGTTCTGTGAAATGTAACGCAATCTTTGCCGTTTACGATCTTTCGGCGCTTGGATTTGAAACGTTGTTGTTTGGTATGTTCTCCCGCGTGGATACTTGACAGTTCCAATATATGGAAACACCATGCTAAGGTACGAGCAACAGACATTCACAACATTGTTTTGTACGCTAAAATCTGATTTCATGGGCGTAAAATTAAACGTTTTGAATTTTAAGACTTTTTAATATTAGTGCTTTGCCCTCCCTTTGACAACTTCACGTGACTGGTGCACTTGGCAGGAGTTGACAGCTTAAATCTGCCTTTCTTGATAGCAAACGGCATTAATTTATATCAGATCGCTGTATAAACACGTCTTGGTTTCTGAAAGCTGATAACATGAAACCACTATTGCTCAAACTGATTTCTTACTGTATTTTTCCAAGTTTTTAGCATCGGCCCGCCGCGTCTGGAAAGCTCAAATTTCAGAAAAGTACTACTTGTATTTTTTGGCCTCAAAAATTTTCTTTTAAGTTGCCCGTAGTTTTGAAAACAGATTTTGAAAGAAGAGATAACGCTCTTTAACGTGGTATAAGACTCGTTACTGAAATCGAGGTACCAGTCGACGATTTTGGGCTTTGAAATTTGCCATTTTTTCATTAAACGAAAACGCTTAAAATATTGAAAATAATGAAAAATCTCCAAAATATTCACTTTGGTTCAAACTGAGTAAATCACTACTTAGAATGTGTGCAATTAAGTACTCTTCTGAATAAGTTATTTGTTGTCCACATTACAATGGATTTGAATTTTAAAACGATTTTTTTGTGACACATGGTCTCGGGCCTGGAAAACCCGGTCCGAGAGCTGCGAAACCAATAACCCCCCCGTACGTGGAAAATAATTATCGGATCGAAGTAAAAATTACATTAATGTTAATAGCTTACCTAGTGCTACTTTGTGAATTTTTTTGAGAATTTTCGATTTTTCACTTTTGTAGACCTCTGGTCGATATTTATTGACATCCGCTCTTAAGATTTGTAACGCAAAACTGATGAGATAAGTCTATTTTATGGATCGACGTAGATTTTTTATAGCGCAGCCCCATAGCTAAGAAATTTGGCAATCTATCCATCCGAGAAAATTATGTTATGACGTCAGCGTACGACCTCCCGTCCATACAGACGCTAGGGAAGGGGAAAGGAAGTCAGAAGTCAGCCCGTCGGGGGAGGAGTATGTTATAGCTGAGGTGAAATTTTGCATTCCAAGCACCTCGCTCGTTTTGGCGGTAAATCACAGGGCCACCCGACCCGGACTTTTAGACGAAAAAAAAAACATAAAAAAAAACCAAACCTTTCTTTCCAGTAAATTTTAATGTCTTCATTAACATAGATAACAGGGAAAGAGCTAGAGCGAAAAAAAAAAATAACAACGGAGACCAATTTCGTTGGAAGAAAAACACGAAAATTATATAGCGGCGGTTAGAGAATGAGAAATGCTAGTGGCTACCTGAATGTGAAAATGAGCGGCAGTGGAAAAATAGAGTGAACAGAAACACAAACATTCCCTCCATAAAAGGCGTAAGTTAAAAAAAGCTTCACGTTTTAGTGGTGCAAAACACCAGGCATATCTCATCGATGATCAATGACTTCAATGAGTAATCGATGGGTAATCAATCAGTAATCAACTGATTAGTCATTGATTATTGCCGATGATCAATGAATAATCGATGACTAATTGAAGACAAAATATTTTGTGGCCTATTGATTACTCATGGATGTCACTGATTTGTCATTGATGTCATTAATTACCCATTGATTACCTATTCGTTACTCGTCTATTACGAATTTCCCGCCAGCTTCTGCTAGTAATATGGAGAAATACCCTTTTTTATTGAAATGATGTTTACCTGTAAATGAAGTTATAACGCAGGCGAGACTGACTCGTCAAGAAGACTCATAAGCTATCCCCTCTTAGACATATGCAAACAAAGCGGTGCTCTCAACAAAATACATTTCATTTTTGATTGTACGTTTTCATTAATTTCGTAATGATAACAAAACAGCTTAACGATAACGACATTGCTATAAAGTTGCTGAGCCTTATGCATATCAAGAAGCTAAATGCGGTAGCTGTTTATTTACCAAGAAAAACAGCTTGAACTTTGGAATACTGCCATAGTAAGCAGCTACAGTACATGGAAGCGTTGCAACTGGCACTCTCACTTTCATGCAGCTAGGTCTAGCAGAGGTATGGTGAACGGTATTAAAAGGATCGACAAGTTCTGATTTTTTGGCCTTTGAACTGAAGGCAATTCCTTTATCTTTTAATGATGCCTTCAAAACAGCTATTGTCATATTCTCTGCTGGTCCCTGTATCATACGTTCCTATTTTTCACGTTTTCCCTTTTTGCCGCTTCCTCGAGTTTTTTTTCCTGGCGTTCGAGTCGTTTGCGGTGTCCTTCGATTTCGGCAAGTGTTTCATTATTTAGGAGAAGAATGCCATCTGCTGATGTAGTTAGTGGACTTTTCTGGGTAAACTGACGAGAATCAAGAATAATATATTTTTTGAAAGAAACAGCTTCTTTGCTAGCTTTGTACCATGTCCACGGTCTAACTTGCAATAAAATCTAAAAAGCCATTCATGTTACGTTCAATGTGTTTTCCTTTTTTTCTTATTCCCTCATGGAAATGTCATTTGCAGCCACGTGATGATATTGATGAGTAATCAATGCATTTAATGACTAATCAATGCAATCGAGGAGTAATCAATGACTGAAAATTTTGTGGCCTATCGATTACTCATCGATTTACCCATTGAGCATCGGCAATAATCAATGACTAATCAACTTATTACCCATTGATTACTCATCGATTACACTTTGATGTCATTGATTTCATTGATGAGATATGCCTAAATCTAAAATGTTGACTGTAGTGCTTTCCCTTGCAATCTTACAAAGTTTTTAGAAATGGCACTTAAAGAAAATCAGCGCTGCTTTCTAACCATGCGGCTCAAAAGGAAAAGAGAGCCATACGTTTTTACCACTCGGTGAATACTCAGCTTTCTGTAACGACAAATTCAGCAAGAGACGTTTTTTTCTAGCGCGGTTGTTGTGAAACACTGTAAGCGACTTAGCGAATATGACCATGTTTCATCTTGTTTGGACACGAAATATCGACGCAAGAGTATACTGTGTACTCTATACTGTGTATATGCTGGATAATTTCTTAGTTACAGTAACATATTTTTGGTCAATTATTTAGTAAATAAACCCCTTCCGACGGGTAGTATATCGGAGGATAATGCCTGCGGCTGAGAGAGAAGCGAAGCTTCAAGGGTAAATGTGAAATTTTGAGGACAATCGCTCAGCCAAGGGTATTATCATCCGATATACCAACAAGCTAGAAAGGAGTTTATTTATTTTTATAATCCTCTGATTAATTTTTTACATCTTTAACGTTGGGAGAAAAAGAAAAAAAAACAAGAGGTGAGCGCGCTTGGAAATGACGCAAGCATTGCCTAATTTCATGCCGCGCGGGAGCCTGGCACTACCGGATTTTCCCGGACGTTTTAAATTCCGGATTGAAAATGGCTTCCAAAATAGAAGGTAAAGCAAAGTTCATTGCGTGCAGTTGAAACGATATTAAGGGCCAGATTACTCCAGAAAGTTAATATTCTTAAGCTAAGAACAGTTGTTTTACTGCTATAAAGAACTTCGTTTAAAATTTTCGAGAAAAGAAAGATATAATCGGAGACTTTCGCTACTTAGAAGCATTGGAAGGATTCCTGAATTGTTTGACAAAGAATTTGAACAAAGAACCGTCGAGTTTAGCTCTTTTTACGGCGCTGGATCCGACCGAATATTGGGGAATGATAAGGGAGAGGGTGTACCTGTTTTTACAAACCGTAAAATAAAAACTACCAAAAAGCAAAACACGACAGAGTGACCCTGAGTGAAAGGGCAACATTGTATATTAGGTTGGCAAGGCTTACATTAGATTTTCTCCCCGTCGCTACGTACGGTCTCAGTAGAAATCCTAAAGATCAGACCGGAAACAATTCTCACTGAACATGGATAAAAGCAAGTATACTACAGTCTTACTTGAGAGCCATTTCTCATCCGGTGACACTGCAGTTCCTGTAATTTGGGCGATCAGCTTGTAATCACAATCAAGAATGTCACGTATAGACTAGTCCCTTATCTCCGTTCCCTTCATGTGAACAACACTAGGTTTAACATACATAAAGCCACAAAGTTCACTACACTCGATCACTTTTCACGAACATTATTCTTTTCCGCGACGGGAATAATCCAGGTAAGCCCTTCTGTACTGCCCTTTTAAATTTTGCTCCAGCACGCTTAGGCTACGATCGGTGCGTGCACCATCACATCTGCCTTCTTTCCTTCTTTCCGCTACTTTTCGTACGCGGGTAGAATTAAACAGAGGATCCTTTGCTGCAGAAAATTTATAATCATGTTTGGTTCAAGCGACCTGTTTATCGAACGGTTGCTTGCACTTGCTGAGTGTCGGCTCCTTCAGTTTACCTTCAGGACATGGCAGAAATACTGCATCCTTTCCTTACTAAGTTTAGACCGATTCTCCGAGGGAATATTGATCAATATTTCTTCGAAAAAGAATGCTTTCGTTCGAGTTTTTACTCCGACTATCCGCCATGTTGAAACTGGACTTTTTAAAAAGTCCGGGAAAATCCGGTAGTGCCAGGCCCCCGCGCCGTATGAAATTAGGCAATGCACATTGATTAGTTGATTTTTTTTTTTTTACTGTAACCGTAACTGGACCAGGGATTGACAGGCTGTCATGTCAAATGAACTCTCCCAACGCCCCATAGAACAAAACTAGAAAAAGTTTGCTTTTAGTTTATATTTTACCGCCACACTGTTTGCAAACAAGGTACTCAAAAAAAGTTTCTAATGGATAAGAAAAGAGAATCCAATCCATATCATTAACCGCAGATGCGAGGGTTATAAAGTAATAACAGTGGTAATAGACGAGGGGTTCTGCGCAGTGGTGGAGTGACGTCACAATAGCTCAGGGGATTAAACTGATGAGATCGTCATCTAAAAATAGAAAGGTATTCTGTATAACAATCTAGGGAGTTGACGTCATCAAAAACGATGAGATCATCATCAAAATAATCATTTAATATGGTAACTGGTGAGATGACATCATCAGCTTAAATTAGAAAGGGTTTTTTGACATGATCAGCTATTTTCTATAGTCTATGACATCATTATTTATTTTCATCTTTTTAAGATCATATAAATGAAGGTTATTATTATTAATCATTATTATCATGCAAAACGAAAATGGTTATTATTCAGTCTTTCATAAGAATAAAGTTTAATCATTATCGTATGATAGCGACGGCCATAGTTCCCCCCTCGAAAGAAATAACGTCTCTCAAGAAAACATTTTGCGACCTCTCAGTGTCAACAATTTCCAAGCTGAAAGAACTCCATTCTGAAGTATTTCTAAAAGTTATTTTGGGCAGACTTCTTGGTGTTCTTGAAATTTGCAGAGGATCTGGAACTGACGCGGGAAGAATGAGGACAATTATATGCTGTTATTTATCCCACTTTAATATATCAAATCTGAGAGCAGTTATATAAGGCGATGATGTAGGCAGTAAAATCATTTAAGACTGGAACATTGCGAAGTGATTAGAGCGATGGGTTGTTGTCCACCATCGACCACTTTTAAACATAGTTAGTCAGTTAATTATGGGAGTTCGCAAGCCCACCGTTGCATACAAATTAGTACAGCTCTGCAGGAAAAGCCCCAAGAGAGAACTTTCAAGTGACTTATTATCATAAAAACAATAAAAACATAAAATAACTTAACAAGGATCAATTGAAACACGCGACTTACAATTGCGAGCAATAAAGTTTTTTAAAAAAACTTTATTAAAAACCAATAACAAAAAGAGTCAAATACACAGCGATTTGAAAGGCAAAGGAATGAAAATTAATCCTTTGACTGACTATTACAAATTCGTTTTCTCCGTTCTATTACGAGGAATAATAAATAATCCTTCCGTGTCTACACAATTTTCCTATAGCCTCTAAGCCAAGAGTTCGACTTTCTTTGTTTCTTTCGGTTTGTCTTGTTCTTTGTAGTTGTTCTTTTAGCTTTTGCTTTAAAAGAGGCTTTATTTCTTCGTGATCTTGACAGTTCGTACACCGTTTCTTGTGTCTGTACTGGACTGCGAGTACTAGTTGAGTGATTTTTTTCGGAATTATCCGCTTCACTTTCGTAAACGACAACTTTAACTTTAGGTTGCAGTTCCCCTCTTGTAAATACTGTCTTCGCTGTATGTGGTCTAACTGATGAACATCCGCGAGATGGTTAGCTAATCTGACAAGGTACTTCGCCCCGCACCATGAAATCGGACAGTTTCTGCAAACTCTCTTGTAAGCCATGTTCAAAAAACTGTTGACAGTTCGATGGCTGAACACAAATGACTTCTATTTCGCAATGAATGTTACAGAATTTTTTATTTCCTGGACTTTGTATTGTTGCATTTCAATAAAAACTGTAAACAACCAAACTATTGATGACCTGATCATAATACCAATAACAGTAAACTTGTGCAATAAATAGCAAATCTGAAATTTGAAATACCAGTTACTAAAGGAAGAACAAAACTTTTTAATTAGGCACTGTTATTTGTGATTACACTTAATAAAGATGATGATTCCAATATTGAAAGCTGTTGCGTGACTAGCGACGCGCGACACCCACGCGTGTGTACGAGAAAAAAGACACATGACTGAAAATGGCCCGTTTGTCTCCTTTTGTCTCTTTTGGCCTGGTTTTGGCCTTTCTGGCCTGGTTATGGCCTTTCGGGCCTGTGTTTGGCCTTTCTAATACTCTGTATAACCTGAATATTTGCGAAATAGAAGTCATTTGTGTTCAGCCATCGAAC
>OZ037993.1:19478752-19621252 GCA_964035705.1 Porites rus
AAACAAATTAAGGAATCAATCAATGGCATATCTGTGCATCTCTGAAGTGTAAACTTAATTACGCAAAGGTTTTAGAAAACATACCTATCTGCAATAATCCAGCTGAGTTAACTGACTTGGAAACATGCTTTTTGTGAACACAAACTTCGCAATTGATCACTCTGTCTTGAAAATAACATGGATAATAGAAATGCAGTCTTACGACAATACTCCGTCGCTTGTGAAATCCGCGTGAATTTGAACTACTCAACGGAAGTTTCGCACTTTTCTACTAGTTCAAAAGCCGCAAGTGACAGTGTACGGGTACGTGTAGTGTACCCGTACACGTAAAATGTTCATGTGCGTGACTATTTCGATTAAGGTACCCGAAGAACAAGCACCCAAAATTAACTTTGTCCATGCATGTCGCTTAATGCATACAAAATCTCCCTCAAATTCTACACTTCATATCTTAACAACAAGCTGCAACAAATAATTCATTCATACATAAGCTTATTGATATATCATAGAAAGATTTTAAGAAACTTGGCGGGAAGTCCCTCGACCGAAAGCTTGTTATCTCAAACCCCGCCATTTGATCGAGGCACATCACCAAACAATTCCTTTGATTGTCAACTTCAACAGTGACTCCCATGCTAAATTTTTCAGTGCTATTTCTTTTGCGAAACTCAAACGTTCGAGCAATTCTCAGAAATTCCCCCCAAATACCGCCACAAATTGACATCGTTTCAGAGTTCAACCTGCATGCGCGTTTGAGGTCCAAAATCAATACATTTTGAAGCGCTTTCTTTACAGCTAAAATTCAAATTTGGCAAAAATATTTGGACAGACTTGCAATAACATTGCCAAGGAGTCATACAATTTACATTTGTACTTAAAAAGTCTTAAAAACTTACTCGTTTCTCTATCATGTAGGACTTGCAGCTACTCGTAAATCTTCTACGGGTAAACTGGTGTCTACCCCGGAAATCGGCTGGTTCTACCGGGTAAGGTCGATGACGTCACCACAAAATGGAAAAAACATGGCGCTCAATAAAAACTGTAAACAACCAAACTATTGATGACCTGATCATAATACCAATAACAGTAAACTTGTGCAATAAATAGCAAATCTGAAATTTGAAATACCAGTTACTAAAGGAAGAACAAAACTTTTTAATTAGGCACTGTTATTTGTGATTACACTTAATAAAGATGATGATTCCAATATTGAAAGCTGTTGCGTGACTAGCGACGCGCGACACCCACGCGTGTGTACGAGAAAAAAGACACATGACTGAAAATGGCCCGTTTGTCTCCTTTTGTCTCTTTTGGCCTGGTTTTGGCCTTTCTGGCCTGGTTATGGCCTTTCGGGCCTGTGTTTGGCCTTTCTAATACTCTGTATAACCTGAATATTTGCGAAATAGAAGTCATTTGTGTTCAGCCATCGAACTGTCAACAGTTTTTTGAACATGGCTTACAAGAGAGTTTGCAGAAACTGTCCGATTTCATGGTGCGGGGCGAAGTACCTTGTCAGATTAGCTAACCATCTCGCGGATGTTCATCAGTTAGACCACATACAGCGAAGACAGTATTTACAAGAGGGGAACTGCAACCTAAAGTTAAAGTTGTCGTTTACGAAAGTGAAGCGGATAATTCCGAAAAAAATCACTCAACTAGTACTCGCAGTCCAGTACAGACACAAGAAACGGTGTACGAACTGTCAAGATCACGAAGAAATAAAGCCTCTTTTAAAGCAAAAGCTAAAAGAACAACTACAAAGAACAAGACAAACCGAAAGAAACAAAGAAAGTCGAACTCTTGGCTTAGAGGCTATAGGAAAATTGTGTAGACACGGAAGGATTATTTATTATTCCTCGTAATAGAACGGAGAAAACGAATTTGTAATAGTCAGTCAAAGGATTAATTTTCATTCCTTTGCCTTTCAAATCGCTGTGTATTTGACTCTTTTTGTTATTGGTTTTTAATAAAGTTTTTTTAAAAAACTTTATTGCTCGCAATTGTAAGTCGCGTGTTTCAATTGATCCTTGTTAAGTTATTTTATGTTTTTATTGTTTTTATGATAATAAGTCACTTGAAAGTTCTCTCTTGGGGCTTTTCCTGCAGAGCTGTACTAATTTGTATGCAACGGTGGGCTTGCGAACTCCCATAATTAACTGACTAACTATGTTTAAAAGTGGTCGATGGTGGACAACAACCCATCGCTCTAATCACTTCGCAATGTTCCAGTCTTAAATGATTTTACTGCCTACGTCATCGCCTTATATAACTGCTCTCAGATTTGATATATTAAAGTGGGATAAATAACAGCATATAATTGTCCTCATTCTTCCCGCGTCAGTTCCAGATCCTCTGCAAATTTCAAGAACACCAAGAAGTCTGCCCAAATTAACTTTTGGAAATACTTCAGAATGGAGTTCTTTCAGCTTGGAAATTGTTGACACTGAGAGGTCGCAAAATTTTTTCTTGAGAGACGTTATTTCTTTCGAGGGGGGAACTATGGCCGTCGCTATCATACGATAATGATTAAACTTTATTCTTATGAAAGACTGAATAATAACCATTTTCGTTTTGCATGATAATAATGATTAATAATAATAACCTTCATTTATATGATCTTAAAAAGATGAA
This sequence comes from Porites rus, assembly GCA_964035705.1. Lineage (NCBI taxonomy): Eukaryota > Metazoa > Cnidaria > Anthozoa > Scleractinia > Poritidae > Porites > Porites rus. The sequence goes on from OZ037993.1 coordinate 19,481,384, forward strand.
AATAAATAATGATGTCATAGACTATAGAAAATAGCTGATCATGTCAAAAACCCTTTCTAATTTAAGCTGATGATGTCATCTCACCAGTTACCATATTAAATGATTATTTTGATGATGATCTCATCGTTTTTGATGACGTCAACTCCCTAGATTGTTATACAGAATACCTTTCTATTTTTAGATGACGATCTCATCAGTTTAATCCCCTGAGCTATTGTGACGTCACTCCACCACCTCCACCACTGCACAGAACCCCTCGTCTATTACTACTAATAACAACTATGAAACACAGAACCTGAAAAATCTGGAGCAGTTGAAGAATTTACATTAGTGGACTGTTGGCAAAACCTGGCTTTGTTGCAGTGGATGGTAGAAGTTGGGGAAGTTATGGAAAGAGAAGGTAGAAGAACTAATTAATGAGGCCCATCCTATAAGAACAGGTTGAACTGAATGAAATTTACTTGAGTTATAAATTACCTATTAAACAATCGATGATGACTCGAACTTTTACTCGATCAATTTATCGCTTTCGTACCCCCGTTAAGCTTTTTCTCTCTTCTTTTTTTCCATGCGAAAGTTGCACAAAAATGGCTTATTGCAAACACTTTGTAGTATTCTATAATAATTTATGCATTAGGTTCGGTACCCGCAAAGTTTTCGTCTGAATCATAGCCGTTCTAAAATTATCCCAAAGTCGAAATTCCCAGCAAAGCTAGTTGGGAAGAACGGCTCCGCCGTTCCAAATTGAAATGGGTGTTCCTTATTGATTCTGACGCCGAACTTTTCATACACTTAACTAAATGTATCAGGTTCGTCTTATGAAAAGAGTTTTCAAGTGACGCGGGTAGTCCAAGTGTCCAAGACACAGGAGGAAAAGTTGACACAAAAAAAATCAAACCAGTCCAACTCAAATTGGATAAACTCACAGAAAGTGAATATTTGCGGCAAGTAGAGAAAATTTATCTTGTATACGCTGGACTATTTCTTAGCAATTTCAATATTTTGGTAACAGATTGGTTGTAGATTATGTAAAGTTAAATACACTTACGTTTTGTTGAGCTTCAAATGCGGGGAATTCAGACGACAAAAAAACTGCCTCAACCTTGCTTTCGTTAGAACGTGAATGATATCATGGTTTCAGTCAGTCCAACTCAAATTGGATAAACTCACAGATAGCGAATATTTGCGGACGCAAGTAGAGAAAATTTATCTTGTATACGCTGGACTATTTCTTAGCAATTTCAATATTTTGGTAACAGATTGGTTGTAGATTATGTAAAGTTAAATACACTTACGTTTTGTTGAGCTTCAAATGCGGGGAATTCAGACGACAAAAAAACTGCCTCAACCTTGCTTTCGTTAGAACGTGAATGATATCATGGTTTCAGTCAGTTGTATGGGTATCATGGTTAAAGGGCCTAAATTGTATTGAGATTAGACTATTTACTGAAAGACTCAAAATGTGTTATTTTTTAGACGAATGAGGTCATAACACTTTTAATTTAAAGGGCAATATTAATGCAGCTTTCTCGAAATGGAACTTGTGGTATATATCTGATCCTTCCAATATTATAATTGCACCATGAGATCATTTTACTACAACTCTTAGTAAGAATCCTTCGGTAAGCTCCCAAAAAAATGCAAAATCGAAGTGAATTCTGGCATGGTAGCTGTAAAATACTGTTAACTACCGTCATCTTGAAAGTGGCCTATAGAGCGTTTTCACTCACGTGACCGGCTCTATGCAAATTTATGAGAACAAAAAAATTTTTTTTACATAAGAAAAGAGTTCAACTCCCACAGGATTTGTTTGGAACACCAATATGGCTGCCGTGATGTCATGACAAAACGCTCTATTGATTCATATATAATTGTTATTTACAAGCCTCTGCTTTAAAACCAGGGTAAGTGCAAGGTCTTTGAAACGAAAAAAACTTTTTATTCTCGTGCAAACGAAAGTCTTTTTCGCCAGAAAGGTTTTTTCTTTTGAAAGTTACGGCTTTTTTGAACTCGAAAATGGCCTCTTAATCTGCCTTGTTGATATCGAGATAGGTCAGCCGTAGATTGATGCTTTCTTGGTCACTATTTGAAGAAAAAATGGTATCAATATACTTCTCAGCTTTGGCATGCATTCTTCTTACGTAAAGCATAGTTAGTAGAGGAGACTGGTTATGAAAGCCAGCAGACATCAACTATGAAAACATTGGTGCTGCAGTTTATGCTGAAAGCTCCCTGACAGCGCACAATCCTCTGTTTTTTGTTCACAAATTGCGACTGAATAAATTAATGCGATGTTTCTGTTGGTCACTAAGTTCAAAATGACAGGAATGCTATTGAACGTTGTGCACGGTCAAGTCTAGAAAAGCTAACAAAAACAAATAGCGAAGAAGTCTGTCGGGCTTTATAACCATTCCACTTTATTAACTATGCGTAAAGTGATGGATTCACAATTTGCAGTATATATTTATAACTATAACGAAGGAACTACTTTTTAATGTCTTAAGATGGTTAGCACTTTTGCGGATGTATTATTGTAATGACATTTTATTGAAAGTAAATTCTAAGCATGCGACTTAAATTGTTTGTTTTCATTGTAATGTTTGTAATGCGCATTTGATTATTTTTATAGAAAATGCGCAATATGAATATTAAATATTATTATTACTATCTATACGAACGGGGTGCCAAACTAGAAAAAGGTAATGATCTCTAAACGACCAAGACGTATCAACGGATGGACTGGATAGTCTTCTATTTATAAACTGTAGGGATATACACTGTATTCGCCGAAAGCATAATATTTTTGTGGAGTTTGTTACAGTTATGAGAATAAACGAATCTCTCTTTTAAACGCCTCCTATCTATAAACGCCCCCGCTTGGGCACCTAAAATTGAATAGACGGCCCGGCATCTATTAGATTATTTACGGTATAGGTATCGTAGGCGTGCGTTCTACTTATTAGTTTCGAGGTGGATATGTATTTGGTAGATCGTGTGGTCTGATATGGTTTGCATGTTTGCATATGTAGTATTGTAGTGACATTTCGTGGCAAGAGATTTGAAAAATAATAATAACAACGATAATTTACATTTGATATAGCACAAACCTTTACATGGATATATTCAGTTGCGCTTCACAATATTGTTATATTAAATTCATGTTAAAGGTGACTAAAACGTAACTATTAAAAACTACCAACCTGTACACTAATAATAATAATAACAATAATAATTAATAATAATTTATTATTCATTAGGGGCAAAGTAGCATTCAAATATACGATCTAATGCGCACAATAAATAAAAGCCAGCAATTAAAAAAGAAAAGGGTAAATTAAAAAAAATTAGTCTTAACAGGAGTTTAAAAAGTGTCCAATGTCTTTATGTTGCAAGTTGCCTAAGGTAATGCATTCCAGAGATAAGATGCAGTTGACTGGAATGCACGATCGCCAAGAGTTGGACGGGTCTTAATGCCAGGTAACTTGCGGCTTTCATTTTTTGCCCACGGATAACTTTTAGGTAGATTAGTAGGAAACCTGATGTTAATTGTTCCCGCCCAAAAGCCTTTTATTTGCGAGAAAGATTAGAATAGTAGCTAATAGTGGTTTTCGAGGTCGGGGTCTCAGACTGGCCTAATTTTTAACGTGAAATACGCTAACATCAACTTTTCTCGCGCGGTAAAACAAATCCGCGCTGAGGAACTTGGAGACTTTCCATCAACATAAGCACTCTTTTTCTTTAACTAGATAATACTTTAACCCTCAGACGTACACGCAGATTCATACTCCCACCTTGGTACAAGGGAGATGGGGTAATGGAACCCCTCCCCAGAGTTTCTGACATGTTGCAGTATTTCGAAACAATTTTGCCCTCAGTGGAAAGCTTTTGATCTTCTCAACAAGATGAGGTATATTTTATGGGCGGTGGCACTACTGGAGGCCTGTGACGTCAACAACAATAGTCGCCACCTTGGATTTTACCAAGAATTAGAAATCAGGTTAAATAGCGATAAATGGTACTTTTTTGTGCTTGACATGTAAAATTATACATAAATAAGCACTTTGCTTCAATTCATCCACAAGTTTTACTTTTATTGTTGGAAACAGTTGAAAAACACCCATTTTACACATTCATCTACAAGCCATACCTGAGAATTGGCCAGGCCCTGGTTGTTCAAAAGCTGGATAGCGCTATCCACCGGATAAATCACTATCCAGCGGAAGAGTATTACGGGAAACAATTGTGTTATCCGCTGGATAGTGATTTATCCGGTGGATAGCGCTATCCAACGTTAAAACACTCGGAGCCTGGTTTATCGGAGGAAATCTCTGTTATTTGACGGCATCGAAGTTCAGGAAATTTCATAGTAGGCCAGTGGTCATTGTAAACACTTCCAATTTCCAAACGCACAAAAGTAGACATTTCAACGCTAAATGTTCGTTTTTCTTGAGTCTTGTAGGTTTTCTCATTGCAAAGTTGCTTTTCTAAGCATAGAGTGAGGTAAAAAAAGTCAAACTTGGTCAATTTTAGCCATTTTGAAACACTAAACACTACCGGCCTGCGACTCTGCGTGACAACCTTTTCCGTGACTGAACGTGACCTTACGTACGTTTGACATGAAGAGATGGCGATACCGAGTCAACTGTCAGTCTCACAGTCACGATAGTAACGCAGCAGAGTAACATTTTGATGGCGCCAAAAGTGCAGTGTTTTGAGTAAGAAAAAGTCAATTGCGCTCGATTTCTGACACTCAATTTTTCTATTGGGAAAACTAGACTATCTGCAACTTTGGTAACGAATAACAAAAAAACGAGTAAAATTAGCCCTAAAGACCGATTTGAGGGTGGTTTGGTCCTGCCGTGACATACATTTGTGTGTTGCCACCTAATGTAATGACTTATGACAGTCATCGTGAGTTTGTACATTAAAATTTTAAAGGCCCTGTCCTGTTTTTGAGGTTTAGCTACAGTTTAGGCTTTTTGCTACGGACCTTTTTAAGTGTAATTACAAAAGAAAGAATTGGTCAAGAATAGCCACTGTCACATAAGGGGAAATTGTTTTTATGGTAAGCATACTGAAAACGATCGGCAAAAGGTGTTACAAACAAACGAGTCGTAATGAGCAATGATAATGGTCCGTTTAGTCAAAAATACATATGTAGTGGGTTTTTTTTTTTTTTTCCTTGTTTTTTTTTTTTTTTTTTTTTGAAAACGAACCTAGTGAAATTTGGCGCTAATTGAGAGAAAAAAAGTCAAAGGTAGGTTTTTTGCTTTTTTTGTTTTGTTTTGTTTTGTTTTTTTTCTTTGCTGGCAAATAACGCTAGCAAAGAAAAAGGAAAGGAGAAATTGAAAGACTGTATCTGGGGGAAATTCAGTAGCGCTGGGGAGTTTGTTTACGTCTTGTACATGTGACTAATAAATTGAAAGCGTAGAAAGATTGTTCAGCTAGAATTAAGGGTGCTAGATTCCTTAAGATTATCGGGGATATTATCTAAGTTGTAAACATTATTCACTACTAAGTTTTTGTCTACAACCTTAGCATTCATACCTCCTTTGCGGGCCAGAAACATGGCTTTGGTTAAAACTTTTCTTCCATTTGAATCGCTTTGGCATAGTCTTTTAGTAATATACGCGTTTGTATATCGTGAAGAGTTTCGCAGCCTTCCCTTCGCTTTCAGTACCATATCTCTGTCTCCTCTGCATAGAAAGCATGCAATGACAGGCCTTGGATAAGCTTTCGATGTCTCATCCGACGAACGCCGTTTTTTCCACTCTATGTATTGCATGGAATTCAAGATTCTCAACATCTATGTTTAGCTCATTTTCGATAATATCGTATATGTTGTTCGCACAGTTTTCACCTTCTTGTTCTGTCTGTTCTGGTACGTTCATGAAGAGTAGGTTTTCCCGCCGGGAGTAATTTTCGAGTGCAATTACTTTCTCCTGCTTCTCCAAAAATCTTACTTTCAAAGCGTCAATTTCGGTCTCGAGCTTGGCATTCTTTAATGAAGTCATAGCCAGTCCACTCTTTACCTTATCCAAGCTACTTTGGTAGGTTTTCTTGAAGTCTGATCGTGATTTAGATTCTGCTCGTAAGTCTGCGATGACATTCCACGCTGATTCAAGTCATTTCTGTACCTCCGTCAAGGTGCTTTTAACACCTTCGAACTCTTCTTTAAGCTCGTGTCTTCAAAGCGAAATATCAGATTTTAACCCACCAAAATGTTCCTCTATTCTCGGTGTTATCCAAATAAGATCGTTTTTCCATGATTCTTTCGAGCGAGGGACGATCGTCGGGCGTTTTATCCATACTGCAGGATTCCGTATCTCCATCGGGTGCCGCTCCGAGGAGTTTGTTTCGTTTTGGTGACGGCCGGGATTGCGTTGAGGACGAGCTTGAGGATATTTGGTTTCGTTTGGGCATTAGACAGCTATCTATGCGCCGAACATTACTTTTAAGACGCTATATTCCTCCCAGGCTAACAAGGATTACGGAACTAAGAAAACACCTCCATCCGCCATCTTTCTCATCCTAGTCCCCTCACCCCATTATTTTTGGACCAAACTAAACGGTGCGCATTGATACTTGTTAAGGTGGTTCGATACCGTTTTTCAGGGTCAATACCTCCCAAGTTTGAGCACAAACTACGTCGCCATAAACAAAGATTTGGAAAAATTTCCAGCACAGTTGTATTAGATATAGGTGAATATTTGTTATGATCAGGGTTGCAATGACATCGGAGTTGTCATAGTATGGTGGCCGACAACTGCCATTCGTCAAAACGACATAAATTTGTTAATTTTAGATTGAACTTTAATTATTTCGTATTGAAACTAAAGTGAAAGTAGAATGTAAAATGAGGGGGGCGTAAGGGGGGTCCGAAAACCGCAAAACCGCACATAAATACGCCAAAAAACCGCAAACCGCATTGTATTTTTCCCCGAATACCGAAACCGCGCGTACATGTGGGCCGCAATATGGAAGCTGACGTCAGCAAGACTTGTGATATATTCTGATAACATTGTGCGTTAGTATTAAACATACCATCATAACGCTAACGATATATTGTACTACACTACCAGGGGCGTGGCGTGGGATTTTGAAGATGTACGCACGAGAATAAATTTTTGCGTTAGCGCCGAAGGCGTTTACATCTAGGGGGGTCTGGGGGCATGCTCCCCCAGAAAATTTTGAAATTTAGGGTCTCGAAAATGCCATCTCCTGGTTTTTCTGGGGGGGCATTTTCAATAAATAATGCGGCAAAAATGCAGTAGAAAGTTGTACAAAAACAATGAAGACAGGTCACAAGCAAAGGGCTTGCCTGCGAGCAAGCTCTCCTATTTGGGCGAGTTAAACGAGTCTCGCGAGAACGCGCGAGCGAGCGGCGAAGCCGCGAGGGGCACTTGCTCACGCGTTTTCGCGAGGCTCACTTCGCTTGCCCAAACAGGAGAGCTTGCTCGCAGGCTAGCAAAGGGCGAGGCGTCGACCCTTAAGACGGGCAAACTCCGTTACCAACCTGTCAATCCACGTTCTTATGTTAATGTATATGAGGGATTGTTAGGGAGCTTAATCTTTCGTCCGTCACCGTACTTCGCAGAGGAGATTTTAGTCTCTTCATGCTACTGAGTGCAACTACGTTCGGCAGTGCATGTAGACGTTGTTTAGTTGTCTTGTTAATTACGTTGAAGTAATCGTGTATGGATTTTTGAGCCATATGTGTGTACTTTGTCTCACGAAACACACGAAAACACTACAGAAGCCTGTGATCACGCTCCTCAAGTCGCAGAATATTCATAGGATTCTCTAACAGTTTCTTCGGAAAATCAATCTCTGGGGCTTCACCGTTTGACCTCACAAGTATATTCCTAATATCCGTTGACGGCAAATACGTTTTGTTCTGAAGCCACACGTCATGGCATAGTAACCTCTCCTTCAAGAATTCCTGCGGGGCTGGGAAAACTGGTGAGGCTGACTGACCTTGAGGTAGGGGTACGTGAGGCGTTTTTCCTATTTTTGTTTACCACTCAAATGCATTTTGCCATTATTAGTGGCCAGCACTGAATGATTGATGCTTGGATAATGGGAATTCTAATAAAAAAGCCAGTATAAGGTGAAAATATGAAATTATTAGCCAGCAAATTTAATGAGAAAAAATTTTTTCTCAGATCTCAGCTGTACGCACGGGCGTACGTGCGTATATGGACGCTATGCCCCTGACTACAGTGTATTATACTCTATTTACTACTAACCAAATGCCAAGTATGCTGGTCATGTACTTGAACGAGTATTGATATCTCCCTTGACTTTAAAAACTCTGTCACTGATCCTGTATGTATTACATTGGGTGACTGATTACTTTGGACGACCCTGTGCTAGTTGTGGAACGCGGAATAAATGTTTCTTCTGGAATTGTGACCTTCTTGTCTCGTAAAGAGTTCACGTCTTCCTTTCCTTCTTCATAGAAGATTGCCACCCAATTAATTACGTCCTCTTCGCTTTCAGTTGCGACCTCGACGACCTCAGTTGCCATTTGTCGCGCACTGAATCAAAGCAACGAGAACGCGAGGCTGTACGGCTCTACGAGCTAACATCCGGCATAGAATTTCACGAAGTCGACGTATCATTGGCCAAAATGGTTAATCACATAAAGTATTAACTGGAAAAGGCCATAATTGCAAACCACAGAGTTAAATTGTAAGCTGATATTAAATGAACCCTGATGCGTTGTAAAACAAAACACTTGGCTCGCGCTTGCAAAACAACCGGATGCCGACCGTTCTAAAGAGTGTTATCACCGCAGACACTTTTTTTTTCACCGAAAACCGCGACTTAAAGGTTGTAATAACCGCAAACCGCTTAGCGTTTTGAAACCGCAATACCGCGAGTTAAAATAAAAATTACCGCAAAACCGCATCACCGCAAACCCTTACGCCCCCCTCTAAAATTATTTTGTTTTTCATTTGACTGGAAATAGATTCATTTTTTTGGTTTTCAAAACAAAACAAAACATTTTTATTACGAAATGAAATTAAAAATAAAAGTGAAATAAAAGCAAAAGTAAAATAAATTTGTTCATGGCGGGGAACTGCCATTCAAAACAGAAAAAAATGAAAAATTGGGTCGGGCAAGACGTTGGAGTAGACGTGTGTGGTTTTCCTCCGCACTTGGCAATGTTGTATGGCCGAAACTGTTAAACGAAAATCGAGGAAAAGTTCTTCAACATCTTCCACTGATGATAATCTTTCCCCAGATGGCAAAAAATTAAGACACGACTCTTCGCTCTCAGATTCCGTACTGTGTGAATCAGACGAAGTGTTAACTATACTGAATATGGCGGGGGAATTTATCCCGAAACTTGAACAAGTGTTGGAAAAACTTGATTTGTAACGGTATGTAAAAGCAGTTGACGAAAAAGTGAGTAATTTGCAGGCAAAGGTGGATTGTTTCGAGCCTTTCAAGAACAAAACAGAAAAGAAGATCAAAGAGCTGGAAGACGGATTGGATTTTGCGAACATGGAACGCGAGTCTTTCAAGGAGAAATTTGACAAGCTGAAATGCGAAATTAATCAGCTCAGGAACGAAAAAAACGATACATGGAAGTGTACGTCCAGCGGAGGGAAAATCTTCGTTTTTTCGGAATTAAAGAAGAAGCCGATACGGAGGAGGATGCGAGAGAGGTTTTGGTTGGATTCCTTAAAACAGAGCTTGGTATGGAAAATGCAGACCAAATCGAATTCCAAAAGGTTCATCGTGTTGGAAAGCGTGTTTCTTCCAATGGTAAACCTCGACAAATAATCGCACGTTTTTTGAAATACCCTCAACGTGAAGAAGTTATGTCCAATGCTGGAAAGCTAAAAGGAAAAAACTTTGGAATTTCCAAGTGAAATTGTGGAAAGAAGAAGATAAAGCAATTTAAACGAGCGAAAAAGGACGGTAAGACCGCCTATTTTAGTAGGGCGGAACCGGATAAATTGTTTATTGACGGTGTTGAGATGTAAGAACATTAGAAAAATCATTTAGGCCGCATATACTCTCTACTATTCAAAGTTGTAGTTTTTTTTTTTTTTGCCAAGAACTGTGGAGCAAAAACCAGAATGCTAATAATTAAGATCAAAGATTGCAAGGTACCAGTCAAAGGTGGCGCAATTAGCAGCTTTGGCTGGCCGCTATTTTATTTTTAAGTATTGTGTTAGTTCTTTATGGCTCTTCATTTCTCCAGGAGACGTACAGCACTTCGAAAGTTGAATTAGCATGGAAATCACAATGGAGAGGAGACGTTTGTTTAGTCACGGATCCGAGCATAGTAGAAGCGTCATGATACTTGTAAAAGAGAATTTTGATTGTGAATTGAAGGTGTGTCATATAGATAGCGATGGGAGATTTATCATTTTAAGAGGTCAGATGCAAGACCATCCTTTTGTCCTTATTAACATCTATGTACCAAATAGAGCAAACGACTAGTGCACTTTTTTCGAAGAAATTTAGATGAGGCTAGATGAATTTGAAATAGATGCAGATAGCGATATAATTATTGGACGTGATTTCAATGTTATACTGGATTGCGACGGAGATGGATTTGGAGGTAAACCGAAACTTAAAATAGCAGGTAAAAAAATTGAAAATCTCTGTTCATCATATTTGGAGAATCGATCAGAAATCCAGAATCAAAACTTTTTACATGGAAGCAAAATAACCCACTGATACAGCGGAGACTAGATTTTTGGCTGACATCTAGTAATCTACAAGAAGAATTTGAAAATGTCGATATTGTTCCTGCAATTAGGACTGATCATTCGGCTATCACATTGAGTGTAAATGGAATTGACGAGACTGTAAAAGGTCCATCATACTGGAAATTTAATGCTACTTTATTAGAAGATGAGAGGTATGTTGCGCTTACAAATGAAAAATATGACAAATGCTAGAAGAAGGTGTGGAAATCCAAGATCCACGGGTCCTTTGGGACTTCATAAAATATAAAATCCGCAACGAAACCGTGATAACGTAGAGTAAACAGGTAGCTAAAGAAAGGAGGGAGAAGTTGTCAACATCTGGAAAGGAATATTCAGGAGTATGCTATGAAATGTAACAACGATCCTACTGCAGAAAACCTTAACAATCCAGAAATTTTACAGACAGAGTATGACCGCCAGTATGATTATATCGCTCGGGGAGCAATGATAAGATCAAGAGCAAATTGGTATGAACAAGGGGAAAAGAGTAAAATATTTTTTGAATTTAGAATCTTCAAGGAAGAAAAAGAGTTGCATTAGAAAACTATGTAAAGCAAACGAGGAGCACATAACTGATCCAAGAGAAATTATGGGTGAAATTCATACTTTTATTCCACGCTTTATAACAAATCTTTCTCGGAGGAGGATAGTTCCTCTTTAAATAGTTTTCTGGCAGGAATTAACACAAAAACATTTACAGAAGAACAACGGGATGCGCTGGATGAAAAAATTACAGTGAAAGAACACTACGAAACATTGAAATCATTCCAGAATATGCAGGAACGGTTGAAGTTTACCTGGGCTTTTGGCATCTTAGTAAAACACTTGTAGATGTCCTAAATTATTCTCATCAGCATGGTGAGTTATCTGGTTCACAAAAACAAGCATTGATTACACAATTAGAAAAGAAGGAAAAAGATAGAAGATTTCTTAAAAATTGGAGACCAATTTCATTGGTTAATGTGGATGTGAAAATTGCGTGCAAGGCTATCGCAAGACAATTACTATTACTTATTACTTATTACTTATTCTCGCCAATCAAAACGGTTTCATAATTTAGACACGGTACGCACTATCGATGACGTTCTTGAGATCGGCAAAATAATGAACCAATCCGTCATTCTACTTGCCATTGATGTTGAAAAGGCTTTCGATTCGCTGAACCACGAATTCTTATATCAGGTTTTACAGAAAATGGGTTTTCTTCAATGGATTAGGACTTTCTACAGGAACTTGTCAAGCTGTGTACTGAATAATGGTTTTACAACTGATATCTTTTTTGTTAAACGTGGGGTAAGACAGGGTGATCCTCTTTCTCCTTTATTGTTCATTCTTGCGTTGGAAACGCTTGTATGTCAAATCCAAGAAAACAAATATATTAAAGGCTTTTTAATTAATGGGAAAGAAATCAAAACGACCCTTTTTGCCGACGATATGACCTGCTTCTTGAGAGATACCAATTCACACTTTCAACTTCTGAGATCTTTACAAAATTTTGCCAGATACTCAGGCCCTCGTGTAAATGATGAAAAAACGGAGATTTTTGCTATTGGTCCGCACAGTCCTGTCCAAGATGTTTTTACTCACAAAATACGTAGTATGATTAAAATATTGGGAGTTTATTTTAATTATAATACCCCAGCTAGATTGAAGGCCAACTGTGAGTCCATCTTTAAATTAATCCAGGGAACTTTAAATAGCTGGAAAGGTAGGAGCCTGTACCCTGATAGGAAAAATTCAGATTGTAAAGTCTTTTATTATCCCGAAATTTCTAAGCAAAGCAGCGTTGATCTCAGTACCTGAAGACCATGTTAAAGAAATCAACAAGTTGATTTATCACTTTATTTGGAAAGGAAATGATAAAATCAAACGATCTGCGCTAATAAATGATATTAATGATGGTGGTTTGAAAATGTTAGACATTCATTCAATGATTTGGGCACCGAGAGTAAAGGAATTAAAAAAATACGCAGACGAAGAAAACCATAGCTCTTAAAATAATCCTGGATTATTTCTGTCTGGGGTAGGGGGTAAATTCATCCTTCACTGTAATTTCGATATTTAACAAATTAAATAGAAAAAAAGTGTAAAATTCATGAAATGAAATCTCCGCGTACACACCAGTCCCATTCCCCTTCCACGCGGTCAGCAAAGCGAATAAGCGAATCTTCAAGTGCAGTACAGCAAAGATTTTGTACACAAAACAAAACAAATAAAAATCAAGAAAATTATATCTTCGGACAAGTCGTTATTTTATCTCACACACCTCGTGTTTTCAAACCACACCATTTGCAATTATTTAAAAAAAAATTACTTTGAAAATATATGGACTAAGTCACTGATTTGCAAGTTTAAAAGTCATATGGCTATAAAAAGGAAAAGAAAATGAAAACTCTTTCAGTTTCAGGCGCTCATATTCACATCTTTGCCTTAAATTGAAAGGTTATCGAGCATGTAGGTGGTTTCTTCGTTTGCTGAGAGACCTAAAACTTCTTTAAGAAAGAATTCTGCCCAAAAATATGAAACAGCTCAAAATTGTCCTTTTTCCCCCTGATTGTATTTTCCAATCTTTTCCTCTCCAATCGTTAGTTCAAACGGACACTAACAAGGCATTTAGGCGAAAAATAAGAGAAAAAATGTATTCTTAAACACCTGAATCATCATTTGAGGCTGAAACGTCTTTTCATTTGAAGGAATGATTATTCAATCGTTACAGCAAAGATTTTGTACACAAAACAAAACAAAAAAAGAATGGAGAAAATTATATTTCCGTACGGGTCGTCATTTTGTCTCACACACGTCGTGGTCTGTTTGCAATTATTTGAAAAAACAACAATTGAAAATATGGACAAAGCATTTGGAATTGTGAAGTCAGTATGGTCATAAATACTAGAAACAAAATTCACACAATATCGCCTTAACCAGGAAAGTTGAGCATGAAGGTTCACATAAGCCTAGTATGAGAACGACCTCAATCTAAACCCAGCTGTTTTAGCTACATAGAATAGTAAACCGTCATGAGAGAAAACAAGCAAATAAGAGGATCGGCTTGTCTCAAAACTCAAGAGAAGATAAAACAAAATCTCTCGTCCTATTTTTTTTCGATGCTGTTTGACTCACCACTGTTTGTAAGAGACAACTAAATTTGCAAGACAGTGTCAACACAACTATAATTTTGATACGTATTAGTTCTTATTAGAATTAAAATCAACTAAGTTTAGTGAGCTGTTTATTTTACAAATTGAAAGTATCGGTTTTCTCAGCAGGAAATAATGACCAATTCTGGTATCCGCACAACCATTTATGTACACTCTAAAGTTGCTAAGTCAAGTTCAGGTAACTAAACGGAACAGTGAAGAAAACACTGAAGTCAGTGGAGTAGAATACCTTAAAAAAATGCTTTCCCTGATAACGTCACGTTGTCTAGACTCCATAGTTTGTATTTTACAAAGTCAATGTACACCTTTACGTCATACAGAGGCTTTTTCCGCCGAATCTGGCTAACGCTGAAATGGTAATAAGTGTTGCTGTAGTCCGCACTATACTGAAACTGCCCAGTGCGTTCACCTCTTCGCATGAGCCTTCTATCGCAATGTCTGACAATAATGTTATGCGGAGAATGCCTATACTTTTCAGCAAAATCAGATTCCCATCCATAACATTTTTTTTTTACTTTTTTAGGCGGTTCCATAATTTCGCACTTGTGTGGGGAACAACCAAAGTGCCAGTTTCTAACTAAAGGGTGTGTCTGAACAGGATAGGGATGTATACCAGCATAATTCGCAACTGGGGTTGATTGGCTCGCCTGGGAAGTTGCTGTGGAGGTGTGTAAGAGCGGTTGCCTTGGCAGTTGACAGAAACGCTGGCTCTCTGGTTGAGGCATGCGCAGTAGTTGATTGATCTGCGGTAGCATAGGTCGACTAGTCTGTACTTGTGACAGCGATTGGCTTTGCACTTGCGGTTGCACTTGACCGGTATGTGCTTGCGACAGGGATTGACTACTTGGAACTTGTTTTGTGCTTGTAACAGCAATTGACTACTTTGTCCTTGCGACAACAGCTGACTGTTTTGTGCTTGCGCAAGCGGTTGACTACTTTGCCCATGCGATAACAGTTGACCATTTTCTGCTTGTACTCGCCCTAGTCCCCGGCTCAAGGTCTGGATCCGCCACTGGACTGTTTGGGGTTCATTTATGCTTTAACAAGTATCAATGTGCACCGTTTATTGGTTTTACAGTTTCGAAAAGTCAAAAGTAAGGTTTCCCGACTATTCTTCTGGAAATCGACTACCGATGTCCTTAAATAACTTTTAGTGAAATCTACATATCCCATCTCCAAGCCAGTGCCATAAGCCTCCGGGCCAGCTGTTCCATTATTCCTCTTGGTTTTACTCGGGAAGAGAAACGCAAATGAACGTCATTAATTTCCATTTTGGAAAATTTTTGCCAAACCAAAAACGTGAATTGGAAAGCAAAATAATATTGTAGAAAAAATGTTCTTAGAAAAATTGACCTTGTTTCTTGCCACGCTTGGATAGACTGTAAACTGTTAACACTGCGCCACAAGATACTCCTGTGTCGTATAAGGTTTCTTCAGTAATAATTCACAATCTACTTGGCCTGCAAACAGCAAAAGACCCCCAAAAAAGTGAAGATATTTAGAACATCGAGAAATAGTCGTTTCCAGTTCTTAATTACTGAGAATAATAAGAAAAAAAGACACAGAGTATTTTTCCTATCATTAAACGTAAAAGCGTATGCAGGCCTCGCATTCTAAAATAAGTCAGAATGTAGATCAAATTCACTCCAACAATAGGACAGAGCTGAGAAATGTGTTGAGAGCCAGATCCGAAATTTGTCGTTATATTGGCCATAAGACCCCCGTACTGTCCCATTATTCCTCTTGGTTTTATACTCAGGGACAGAAACGCAAATGAACGTCAAATTTCTCGAGCAATGAAAATGAGAAAAAGCGAAACTACAACCAGCCAGTTATTGATGTCGAGTATGGCTTCTTTAGTACTCTCGTGTTCTCACCATATTGCTGGCAGAGAAGCGGAACGATTTCTCACTGAACTAGCGCTGAAGTTATCCGAGAAGAAACAAATAATAAAGTATAATTTCGATCGTAATTCATTTGCTAAGAGAAGAACTGTATCCTTTTAACATATTAACATCAGCAGTTTTTGATATGTAATATTGAAACACAAAATCTAGTAAGCTAAACCGTCTTTAAACCAACGCTACATAGATGACATTTTTTTACCTGTGAGACATAAGTAAACCAAACATCGTAGTTTTCTTCGAACAAGGCAAGCTTACATCACCCTACTATTAATTCATGGCCGAAATATCTGACACTGAGACAATGCTTTTAGACACGGTTGTACACAGGCACAAGATTCAACGAAAAAGTTGTCCATGATGTAAAGAAACATTTTAAACAAATAGAAACCTTCCAGTACACACATTTCACCTTTGTCAAAGGAGAAGCCATGTTGAGAATCTTACGAACAAACCCCTCTGAAGCAATGTTTGTGAAAAGGATCATTCAAATTTAAAAAAAAAAAACGCTTGATGGACAGAGGCTACCCACACAATTTGAAAGAAAAATTGCCGTCAAAAATTAAACTCACAGGCAGCGTTCACACTTGTTGCCCGGGCACTGTCGGCCCAAGTACGGTAGTCGCTGGGCACTAATATGAACACATCCTTTTTTCAAGTACCCGCGCTAGAATTCGGGCACGGTGACGGTGCCCGAGTACAAGGTCTCAACCTTTTTCGGGCACAAAAGTGGGCGCCGGGTCCCTCTTTGCACACAATTTTTGTAAGTTCCGGGCAGTCCACTGCTTTGTTCTCGCTGCTAAGCTCATGTTTCAATATAGAGTCTGACAGGGCGTAACTATGTACACAGTCACATATATCGGGTACTCAAAGTGTGAACACAACACCGTTTTGTGCCGATATCCCGGCAGTGGTTCCCAAGCACCAAGTGTGAACAGCCCCACAGAAAGGAAGTCCGCACAAAAGTTCTGACACAAAAAAGCAAGGAAGAAAAAGAAATAATGCCTCTTTCATGACACATACCAGCCCTTAATAGTGTCTACTATAAAAGAAGCTCCAATGAAAAAGTGGAATCTCATACAGAACCAGCCACTACTTTGGCAAACTTTTAAAAGAACCACCTCTTATTTCCTACGAGAAAGGAAAATCATGGCACAGGACATGCTTGTTAGAGCCAAAATATTAAAGGTCAATACATAGTTTTTCACGCAGGTACAGATTTTCAGCCTGTCAGCCCTTGCAGTTTTTCACTAGAAACAATTTACGTATCCAAAATGCTAGAGTGGGCGTTTTCCTCTGTGTCTAATTTAAGCCTTTCTTGATTACTTTTTTATTGAGCCCTGTAATCAACAGGGAAACCAAGTTCGCATTTACAATAAAAGCTTTGGTGATTTTATCAGTACTATATTGGTAAACAAGGGTGAAATAAACGATCATGTTGCATATTAAACAAACCAGAGTTAATGAAGTTTAATATCAAATGATGCATCCTTACAAGTTTTACACGTTTAATAGGGATCAAAGTCTTAAAAATGGGTGAAATACATAACAAATATTAATAATTGACAAGCATTTTAATTACAACCGGTCAAAGATCGAGAATTTTAACCGATTACCAACAAAGTAACTGAATTTTAACCGACAACCGACAAGTTGACCCTCCATTCAGATCCTCAAGGGGGGTAGAGGTAGCAAAGACATTATGCACCGTCTGCAGAAAACACGTGGTCTGGGTAGCTAGAGGAATAGGAAGGAGAACCAAGATACGCCTGTTCAAGACTTTAGTTTGACCGGTCCTGCTAATGGTTGTGAAACTTGGAAGAGCACCGAGAACGATGAACGGAAGATAAATAGCTTCCAGTGCTAGTACTTGAGACGGATACTGCAGATTAGATAGCAGCAGGGAATGACAAACAAGAGAGAGGTTAAGTTGGCTGAGATCAATGACATAAGCTGTGAGGTGCGACGAAGAAGGTGGAACAGGCTAGGTCACATACTAGGGAGAGAGGGTGAGAACGACTGCTTTACAGCATTAGGATGGACTGCTGAAGGTCAGCGGACGAGAGGAAGACCCAAAAAGAGGGTCTCAATGGGGTGGTGGCTTTTACGGTTATCGGCTAAAATTTTGGCTCTTTTACGGCATCGGTTAATTTTTTTCAGTTACGGTTAACAAAAAAGTTAAAAATTAACTTCTTTTGTGTCAAAAAGTTAAATATTAATTAACCTGTATTTTTTAAAATCGAAATAAAGGTCTTCGGATCATCTCGGGATGAAACAAGCTATTCTTTTCAAAAATTTTAACATTTGATAGATCACACTTTTTATAAAGTATTTCTCTTCTAGTATTATTTTACACATAGTAATGTCAATAGTCAATTTAAAAATAATCTTTGTGAAAAAGCAAAAGCGGACGCGCAAACGCCCAACTCAAGGCCGGGCCGCGACATTCATTATCACAGAAATGGCCGTTTTCACACTAGAGACGGATGATTCGTGTGAGACGGGTTATCCGTTTGATGATTCGCGTCAGATAGGTAATACGTCTTAATTTGAAAATGGAATAGTTTTAATTGTGAATGAGCAATCCGCCTGACTTTATCCGTCAGTTTCGACGGACAGTTTGAAGACGGGATTATCCGTTCCTGACAGCCTGTGTACGACCGCCCCATCCCCTCAGAAAAAATCGGAGAAGGGGTGTCTGTGGGGAGGGCGCGACTGTATACAGGCTAGTCTCAGACGGATAATCCATTTCTAACTCTAGCGTGAAAACGGCCAATAACAAAATTCCCGTGTCCAGTGTTTTTAATGATAGCGAAGGACTGTACGGAACGACTGTCTGCCGTTGCCTTGTCCGGGTCACGTGGTCCTAGCGAGTTCGCCACCGAAATGCCTCGACCGAGATTCGAGGGAAGACGCCGCACAGGGACTAGGCATAGCAATGTCTACCGTGGCGTCAGAGAAAAACAAAGAAATGTTGTTTATCGGCAACGTGTTTTACAAACAGTGACATCTCTGCGTGTTGTTTCACTAGTGTTTCGAGGGTACGACCTCCTGAAAATCGCAAATATTAATCCCTAGAAAGAAGCCACACTTTCGCTATGGAAAAAAATAGTTCCCCGAGAGAGTGGCGGAAATGGAGCCTAGGTCTTGGTCAACACCTAAAAGGCGTTTCGCCTAACGTGCGTAAGAGTCACACAAGCCGGGAAATAAAAAGTGCACCAATTGGTGAGTTTAGTACCTCCCTTAAAAGTAGCAAATCTAGGGAACAGTTTCTTTTACGGTTAACTCTTTTTTACTCCATTTACGGCTAACGGTTAATTTTTTTCAATTTTTACGGCTATCGACTAAATTTTTGGCCGTTTTACGCCTATCGGTTAATCCCATTGAGACCCTCCAAAAATTACTTGGAGAGGGACAATGGAGAAAAAGCGAAACAAAGCTGGGTGGAAGAACTGGGAAGTAGCCAATTAAAGCGGTTGCACAAGATAGAAAGTGTTGGTCGGATGAGACTTGATGATCATAAAACACTGACATTAGCGGGGCAGAAATCAAAAATGTGATCGGAAAAGTAAAGTAGGCACGTTTTTTTTTTTAAGCATTGAATAGAGTATTTTTAACCCCAGCTTAGGACTTATTATATACATTCCACAACAGTTCTTTATCTATGGTCGTATACATCATTTCGAATTGAAGATCTCCGGAACGTTTTTAGCGCCGTTTAGGTGCGCTAATCCCAATTCTTGGTGGGGGTAAAACGCCCGGTTCTCTAAATCCTGATCCGGCCTATTTCAGACCATAAAATGTCCTTTTCCACTCTCGTGTTCAGACCAGACCTCTAAAATCCATACCCGTTTTTAGACCTAAACTTATTAAGAAATTATGTCATCATGACTTAGATTAGAACTCAAACAATAAAAGTCAAAGCCATTTCAAATTCGCATATTTCTATTTTTGAAATGATAAATGCGTTCATACACATCCATAGTTCCCTCGAAAACCATACCCGATTCCAGCTAGACCAAAAAGGGCAAAGTGTATGCCCCTTTTTAGACCAAAATGGCCCAAAAACCATACCATTTTGGGCGGCACGTACCTATATGATTTATATACATCACTATTATAGGGATATCCAATCACATTGCGGCAATCGTGCGTGATCTGGAAAAAAGGTGGCGCATTCTCAATTTCTCGGACCTGACTATCTCAGAGCCTGGAGCAGGCAAGCGTTAAAGCGAATGACCTGAATTAACTGTTACTTAACTTTTTGTGGTATATCCAAAAATAATTTGAATTTCATGTCTTTGTCACTTCATCTCCTGTTGATCGCGATCAATTGATTATTCTTTTGACTTCGTGTCAATTCAAACGAAGAGCCTCATTTTTGTTTAGTCTTTTTTTTCCAATGTGGTCGTCATAACCAGGCCAGTATGGCAAAAGTCAAAAGTCATTTACCGATGGACACCTGTACCATTTCGGCAATCAGATTCGAGGATTTTATTGAGCATCAGATTTTAACAGCTAGAGAGCATACAGATGAAATTATTCATATATTAAAGAATTTGCCAATTTTTGCTTGATTTTTAGAATCTACACAACTTTTCCTTGTTGAGAAACCCTAAATTCAGCTGTATCACCATTTTTCTCTCCCTTGCTAATAAATCTCCATGATGTTAAGTCAGATCTGTAATGACCAATAAAATGGTAGAGCTGTTCGCCAGATGGTGAGACTTCGTTGTAAGAAATTAAACGTTTAACTTCCGGATGGCTTTGAACGTATTGATCCAAATGTTGATCGATCGCTCTCTTTTCTTCCTCCTTGCGTGACGTCCAGTAAACCCGAGCAATCACCTTGTAAGTTCTTTGCAGCCTACCCAATAAGCGGTCAACAAACTGTTCCTTCGCCTTGAGATTGTCTACCGCGTTAAGAATGTTGTTTCGATTTGAGTGTATAACAAGGGGTGTAGCGCCGTGGTTTGTTTCAGTTGCCACGAACATGTCGCATCCGCCAAGCGGGGCAGTAAAGAACCAAGGAGCCACGCTCGGATTAAGGAACGTGTACGTATCTCCCTTTTCGGCGAAAAGAAGAAAAATGGCTTGAAATTCTGGTCGGTAAGCACATTGATCGCTGCCAGTTGGGACGCTAAGTTCATGAGTTTTTGAATACACTTTCACTTCATTTGAAGCTACCGCGCCGGTAGCATAACAGGTTGTGTGTTCGAAATTGCAGAAGTAACCCCCATCTGTATCAAGTTTACAGCGAGGTGCCATGTCCCCGCTATTACAATATGGAGAAACTATCCCTGATCCATCGGTATCGATGATAGGCTTGCCTGCCGTCATCAGATTAGCAAGTGCCTGGTTTGTATTTTGTGGAGTGACTTGAAGTTTTTCTTTGGAACCTGCGCCCCCTCTCTTATTCACATCTTGATGGCTGAGGACCAACTTGAAAGTAAGGAAGACCAAACATAATACTTTCTTCATCTTGAATCCCTGAAACAAACAAATCAGCCGGAATTGCAAGGGACGAATTAAGTGTCAGGTGTCTGTGAAAGCTATCTCCTCTTTGGTGGTAAAATAACTTCTTAAACTGATACTATAAATTTATAACTAAAAAGGCCTATAGACACTCAATTCTGGTGGCTCTATTGAAAGGCTAATATGAAGTAACTGTAAGTTCACTCAAACGTAGGTAATGTATTTTCTTGGAATCCAGTCTCCCATCCCGCACAAGAATAAATTTTGTTAGTTGTATCCGTTTTGAGCTCGACGGCAAAAATCACTACACCCTAATCAAATATTATGTTTGCTGAAATTTTTCCTGAAATTTAAAGTTACTTCTTTATTAGTAAAACAACTTGTTAAACTGTTACTAATAAATTTGTAAGGGCCTATAAGTTACGCAATGCACCAAGTAGACACTCAATTCTGGTGGCTCTATTCACTTATGAAAGAAAGACCCACGGGGCTATGAAGTAAGAGCATAACGGTAACGTATTTCCTTCGGATCCAGTCTGCCATTCCGCACAAGAAAAAATTTTAGTGAATATTATGTTTGCCGAAATCTTTCTTGAACTTTAAAGCTGCTAAAAGAAAGCATTTTTTTCTGTCAGAATATTAACTGCAATTGGCTTCTAAAGTCCACCTATGTTGTGAATTTTCTATTACTGATTGGTCAGATAGAAGCTAAGGGTGTCTATACTTGATTTAACACAACAAAACACAAAGGACTCATAAGAACTGGGGGACACCCATTCTAAAGCCAAATGCGATATTCTAAAATGGCCAATTTCTGGTAAAAAAAAAAATAGCCATTTCAGCAGTGTTTTTTCAACATTTGATATTAATAGTAGGCTTAAAAGTGGTATTATGTAGAATGAAAATTCAAATGTTACCATGCACAGGACTGGTTATAGGTAATATAATACCTCTTTTAATGCAGATCGTGCCGGTTGGCAGTCATTTTAGGCAAAATGTTTTGCAATTTGTCTTTTTTTTTCTCACGCAGTGCCATTAAGCAATGATCCAGGATACTGATTCCAAAAAATGTGCACTGAAACGCACTCAAAATGACCACGGAAATTTCCAACTTCGTTTTAGTAATATTAGAAAATGCAAGATTGAAAGAGGTTTTGTCGGATTACCAAAAATGAAGGTTTCAATTCCAAATACTGCAAATACTCACGTGTACGATTGTAACTCAACATGTCGATGGAAAATTCCACAGTCATGAAAATTTTGCCGTCAGTGTTACACAGACGCTGAAAACGTAAACAGACTCTCCAAAATCATTTCTCAAACGGGCTGTAAATGACTACCATGATAAATAATTTTCAACTCTAACAAGCCAGCTCAAAAATAAACCGTGTTTTTTAATCATAATTTAATTGGTGACATACAGTTCAGACTTGACGCATAAAATATTAAAATCTGACCAATAATGTGTTAAGGAATTCACATATACTAATTCCGTGACTGTTAACTTATCACAACTTATCAACCCACAGGTAAGAAATTATACCCCTCTCTTCTCGGAACAAACCTCCACTGTGTCTACTATTTCTGTTCGTGTGAAAACGGTTTCAAAACAGGTGGAGAGGAAATGTAACTCAAACAATAAAACGGAAAAGCTGGTAGGACAGCAGACAGGTATTAAAAAACGGAAGTTCAAGTCTGTACTGCTAAGAGACAACTTTCTGACACCGGGTTTCTACTTTACGTCGCCTGTGATCGTTACGTCCAAAAACTCTAAGCCTTTGACCTCTGACAAAACATTTTGATGAGAAACAGAAACTTCTTGAACCGGTTGTAGAATCGTTGGCTGAATATTCAAACATATGAATTCACCAGCAAACCGGTGCAACCTCTGTCTAGAAAACGAAATAAGGACAAAAATCGCCGTTCATAATTTTTTTTCTGTGTACGGTATTTGTCAATAAAACAAAACCGAATCGCTGTATATTAAGTCTACATTGATTTACCTTTAGTCTTGTGTATTTTTGTTTCATACAACAAAATCTGTAGCATACGGAACATTTTCCGTTTTGGCTCTCAAGGTAACCGAAGGTCTGGGTACAAGTCTGGCTGGCTGTGCCTTCCCGACATGCTTTCCTGTGTAAGAGAAAGGCGGGTTTTCAGCGGGAAACAGTATTACATGTCGACGAAGACTCCAATTCAGCTGAAAGTTAAGATGAATCCAAACCGAAACGACAACGGAGTCCTGGTGAGACTAAGAAGTACGATGTTTTAACTCTACAGTTGTACAGCAGTGCTAAAAGTTAACCTTCACCTACGTATAGATTGAATAAATAAGTGACGTTTTTGCAAAATCTTCAGGTTTTTTTGCTAAATCTCAAGGTTTTTATGAGCCCACCTCCAAGTTTTTTCACTCTTGGGGGTTGGCAGGTCTGCCTTTATCTCTTTGAACGAATAACAAAGGGCACATCCAAGTAAAAAATATGATAACCATGGGTCAATAGACAGCAATAAACATTGCTATGTCTCTTTCACTCCAGTGTTTGCAAGATAAAATAACCGCAATGTCAGAAAACTGGACTGAAGTGGCTTTATATTATGGTTTTGTTTTTTTTCATTGTCGTGATCCTCGTCATCACGAACATCCGATCAGTTTGCTTAATTCTTCTTCAAGTCGTCCTTAGAGCCTCTGATTCCAATGTCCTTTTTTTTTCTTTTTCTGTTGTTTCTTTTATGCCCTCTTCGATATTTGAGTAAGCACGTTTTTATAATTGCGTGCATTTTGTTCAACTGTCACACAGTTAAAAAATGTTTTCAAGAAGCCGCCCAGGAAATTTAAGAATTTGATTGAAAGGCAGATCCGAAATAACTTCAAATGACTGACATACGAACACCGATTCAGCAGTGTAGATTCGCAATGCATCAGAAACGTCTTTGCGACAAATTAAGTATGCAGACAGAAAAAGGGAGAATTTGAAAAGAGGTACCGTAAAGAATTCAACAAGCGACCTCTTTTGTTCTGATCGGGATTAAGAGGCGAATAAGAAGAGCTTGGGGCACACTTTTGAAGTACAGAAACGACCTGCAACGAGTCAGACGAGTGTTCTCTTTGCTCCAGTTACTGCCGAAACCATTGCAGAAGCACGTAATCCAAACATCAGTGATGTATTTGAGCTGTGCTTTTCACTTTCAGACAGGAAAGAAAGTGGTTCTTTTACTTTCAGCGTTATTGTCAGTTCTAGCTTTAAGAGTATTAAAGTTGTTTGACAGCGCGCGGGATGACATGGTTTGTGCTCCACTACAAAAGATAAGGAATACGCTAAATTATCATCGACAAGTAAGTCAGCTACTGTTTGTTTGATGAGCCGTTTTACAAAATGCAGAGTTAGTTTCTGAAATTGTTAAAAACGGATGGGAATACGCCATACTGTTTTCCTCCTAACCCATCAGAAAAACGTTTTCCCTGGGAGGAATAGTTATATTAATAGTAGTTTACAACATATTATTATATTTCCGAAGGTAGCATATCCCTACTCATGATTGCATCTGTTTTCGTATGCAGGTTTAAGCTGGTCCTCTGCTGTTCCAATGCAGAAGTGGTTCTTAAAGAGAACGTATTTGTAGCAGCTTTCAAGTATACAAGGCTGCAGAAAAAAAAAATAACTGATAGAGGAAGGTGAAAAGTGTGACGCTTTCCGAGCCTGAACGTTGGAAAGGATCACGGACGTCAGGAAAAGAATGGCAGCCCTGGCAAGATAAAAATGATCATGAAGAGATGTAGTAAAAAAAACTAAAAGTACGTGGTCTGTAAAAAAGAAGATTTTGCACGCGATGACAACAAGAAGCTGTCTTCGGACAACCAGAAATAAGGTGATTTCCCTACGACGACGTTGGAAATTTCCATGGTTTTTTTCATTTTGACAAAATGAAGTTGGAAATTTCCATGGTCATTTTGCGTTGCGTGAAAAATGCGGTAAAAAATATTCCTTACGACCATTTTGACGGTGGAAATTTCCATGGCTGTTTTTCAAGTCGCAAAAGTTTAAAAGCTTTAAACATTTTTATCACCAGTTTTCTTAAACATTTTAAAGAGTCTAGTAAATTGTTTGAAAAACTTGCACTTTGTACCATTTATTTCTATATGTGGCAATACAATGGAATAACTTCCAAGTTCTTGCCACTTCTAGCAGGAAAGAAAATAAGGTAGCAGTTTTGTAAAACCGTTTCCATCCTTAGGTTCAAAGCAAGAAACCGGGTAATTATTTAATAAAATCCTGCTTTTTTTGACATGTTCCATTTGGCAAAAAATGGAAAAAATAACCTTACGTGTATTTTGTTCTTTTGTTGACAGTCATACTGCTAACTCGGTAACATTAGATATAAATGACCTTATTTTTACCAGATTTTCATGTTTTTATGGCAATTGTAGCCCCTAATCATAGGAATTTGTGCCATAATTCCCGGTTTTAGAATATCTCACTTGGCTTTAATGTTTAATTTATTTCAGTCTTGTTATGGGGAGGTGGTCCTGGAGTGGACAGCGAGAAAATCGAAAGATGGAGGAACAGGAAACATAAGAAGAGAGTAAAAGAGAGTATCACGGCTTTATTACCGAATAAAAAATGCAGGCCCTACACAAATTCACATCTTGATCACAAAGGACCAACCCAACGCAAAAGTAAGGAAAACGATACATAAAACCTTTTCTAGAATCCCGTCGAAGGGAAAAACTCCTAAAATGGCAATTGTCATAAATTATGTAATTATGACGTCACAATGTGCGCAATGTACTTAAAAAACTATAAGTAAAAAACTATACGCAAAGCCTATCTGAACATGATTGAACTAAACACCATACTCATTGAGGTAGAGGCAGTGTTAAACAGCCGTCCCTTGACATATCCTTACGTGGATATTAACGACCCCTCTCCCTTAACTCCATCACATTTCTTATGTGGACACCGTCTTCTGACATTACCAGACACAAGAGTTAGCGTCAAAGAATCAGATCCAGACTATATCCCAACTGATGTTTCAATAAAAGAGCTAACGAAGAGAGCAAAGTATCACGAGATAGTGATACAAGCCTTCTGGACACGATGGCAAAAGGAATATCTGACAAGCCTGCGTGAATATAACTCTTACCAAAAGAAAGCATCAAACAAGACAGCAGTTGCTATAGGAGACGTTGTTCTCATACATGATAATGTACCACGTAATCAGTGGAAAATAGGTGTTGTTACTGATTTACATAAAGGGAAAGACGGATTAGTCAGATCTGTCTCTTTAAGAATAAGTTCTGGTAGTGAACTATTAAGACCCATAGAGAAGCTTTATCCATTAGAAATGTCGAGCGAGAACAATGCACAAGGTATTGAGAAGGAAGACAAAGAAGCTATAGCCGATAAACGACGTTTCCCAGTACGACTTGCCGCTCAGAAGGCAATTCATAGAATCCGTGAACAATCACAAATGAATACTTGACATGAACGATATCAGATTCATTACGATACTATTCTTAAACTTTTATCCTTTGCTAATCATTCCATATTATTTCTTATCTAATCGACCCGGGAGAGTGTCATAAATTATGTAATTTATGACGTTACAATGTGCGCAATGTACTTCTAAGATTCACACAATAAAGAAAACAGGTATCTTGACTATCGTGATACTATGTCGTTACAATAATTGTAACAGCAATATACCAGTTTAAGTGTGAGTTGTATGTAAAAAGTTGCATTGCCTCTTATGAGTAAACTAACCTGTTTAACTGATATTTACTATGAAATATCAGTTTAGTAAATAGAGCAAGGTGGTAAAGTCAAGGTATATTATGATATTTTTAGGATCCTCTTCAATCCTGCGGGAAAAAAATCTTTTCTTTGTCTGTTTGGTTGTAGCCTTCTTCGCAGACGCTCTAAACTGCGGCATCCGTGGGCCGACTGCAATGCAGGCTAGTTTGATTGGCACCCGATGCGAGCTCTTCTAAACACGGGTGTCATATCACACCCCTACCTCCCCCTCCCGGCAACCTCTCCACAATGTCCACTTGCTTCGGTCCCCAAGGTGGCCGTTGTTAAATGTCGGCTATTTGTTCACCTAAGAGAACAAAGATTCTTGGAAATCATGTGGACTAAATTAACAACAAAAAGTAGATTATAGCTACTGGAAGCCTTGCCCCAGTTGTTCAAACACTTGTTAACGTATTTGGTTTCCCTGATACTTATCAACTGGATACAGTTTTATCCAATGCATAATATAACGCTATCCAACGTTTGTACAACCAGGCCCTCCGGAACGATAGCTTCGATCATGCCATTTTTTTTAAATGATTTCAAGTACAGGCTCCCAGCGAGTTATGATTAGCTCATCCTCCACACCGCGAACTACTCCTGAATAATGTAAAGTACGCCGCCGGGTTAATTTTCAGACTACCAGTTGTCGACTTGGAACATTTGCCTACAGTGTGTATAATTAATAGAGGTGGCTGAAAATGAACCAAGTCCAAGACAAGTTTTGAAAAAAGCAGCAAAGCAGCTCCCAGGGCCAATTCAGTTTAGTAAAAGACTTTTGTTACGGTCAAACCCCGTTAATAAGGACACTCAAGGGACCACAAAAAGTGTCCGTATTAAGCGGGGCAAGAAATAGGAGTCCATTGTATGCGTTAGCGGGTATCTGTATTAAGCGGGGCAAGAAATAAGTGTCTCTTGTCCGCATTAACGGGTGTCCATATTAAACGGGGCAAGAAATAAGTGTCCATTGTCCGCATTAACGGGTGTCCGTATTTAACGGGGCAAGAAATAAGTGTCTCTTGTCCGCATTAACAGGTGTCCGTATTAAACGGGGCAAGAAATAAGTGTCTCTTGTCCGCATTAACGGGTGTCCGTATTAATCGGACCAAGAAATAAGTGTCTCTTGTCCGCATTAACGGGTGTCCGTATTAAACGGGGCAAGAAATAAGTGTCTCTTGTCCACTTTAACGGGTGTCCGTATTAATCGGGGCAAGAAATAAGTGTCTCTTGTCCGCATTATGCTCGTGTCCGTATTTAACGGGGCAAGAAATAAGTGTCTCTTGTCCGCATTAACGGGTGTCCGTATTAAACGGGGCAACAAATAAGTGTCTCTTGTCCGCTTTAACGGGTGTCCGTATTAATCGGGGCAAGAAATAAGTGTCTCTTGTCCGCATTAACGGGTGTCCGTATTAAACGGGGCAAGAAATAAGTGTCCATTGTCCGCATTAACGGGTGTCCGTATTAATCGGGGCAACAAATAAGTGTCTCTTGTCCGCTTTAACGGGTGTCCGTATTAAACGGGGCAAGAAATAAGTGTCTCTTGTCCGCATTAACGGGTGTCCGTATTAAACGGGGCAAGAAATAAGTGTCCATCGTCCGCATAAATGGGTGTCAGCATTAAGCGTGTTGAATATTTAGAGAAATGAAAGGGTTTTCCCCAGGAACAAAGAAAACTGTCCGTAATAACGAGATGTCCGTATTAAACGGGCGTAGGCTAAAGCGGGGTTCGACTGTATTTTAAGAGTCATTTCCCGGAAAAGAAGAAAAACGAAACAAAAAAAATTTGACATAATCTAACTTGAATTCAACATGAGTCGTGGCTCCAACTTCACTAGGACGATATTAGCAAATTTCTTGGCACGCAGTTAGCCAATACGCTAGTCGTGGCGTGTCAAATTTTAATTTCATGAAAAGGGATGTAAAAGGTTACATATATCAGACAACAATGGGTAAAAAGAAAAGAGAGGGCAAAAGAAAAAAATGTGTATTTACGTCAAAAGCAAGAAAAACAAATCTGTGTAATGCAAGTTGTGAAGAAGCTATTGAGGTTTAGGAATTTGCGATTTTATTTCTTGCGTTTTCATGGTTTCATCAAGGTAATCGGCATGACATACCTCTCATTTCACCTGGTATCTTATTCCATAATTTAGCAAAAATTCAGACGGCTTATCTCAGTTATTCAAGATTAAATTTTTTTGTATACATATTATTTCTGGAGGGTGATAAATGCGAATAAATGATGATCAGCCAACTTCAATGTGGGGAAGATATAAAAAACAACTGAAGAATTAAGCATACATCCGTTAGTAGCTTCTTAACTGGACAAGTATTTGAAGAGTAGCCATCACAAAACTTTAAATTTTCTATTGGTTCTGCTAGAAAGAGATCTATGAAAAGGGCCTAGTACGTGGCTTGCTAAGATATCCTGCTCGATAACAAATACTATGTAATCCACAGAAAAAGTGTATAAAATGAGCAAATAAATAAATAAATTGAATTGATCCTAGAACAGCGACGCGTAAGTCAACCTTGTACATCGTGACTGCGTGAGTTAGAAATCACGGGATAAGTATGATTTCAGTTAAGGTGCTACAATTCTTAAGGCTTTGCTATTAGTTTTAAAACAAATCTCCTTTTGCAGACACTCTGAATTTACTTAGTATTGTGCCAGTCGAATATCCTTTGAAAATGAATCTCCAGCACGGTTGATATCCCCTGGCTTTGGCTATGGCTTTGGGCCCGATGTAATGACCAAAAAACGCAAAATTTTCATTTTTCCATCCGGGTATCTTTTGATAACCTATGAGTTTAATTCCTCGGTGTTCATCGGCATAGCGATTCAAACCAATCTTTTCCTTTCCTGTTTCGGTTGTCGGTCCATAGTAGACGCGGGCAATTACTTTCCATTCATAGCCATCCGACTTTGAAATTCTTTTTAGCATTTCGTCAACATCTTCTCCCTTCGATTGGAGATCCTTTGCCAGGTCCTTAATATACAATAACCGGTTAGAATGTATAACCATGGGGCGGCTGCCTCGGTTTGCAGCAGTTGCCACGAAAACGTCACATCCGCTTAAATCATCAGTGAAAAACCAAGGAGCCACACGCGGATTAAGTATAGTGTAAGTGTCTCTGTTCTGTATGAAAGGGAGAACTACTGCTTGGAGTGCCAATATGTTCTTACACAGATCAGTGTCGGGTGGGATTTCCTCACGTGCACGCCTCTCCTTGGTTTTTGAAATCACACTCACTATCAAACTGGATTTCCACGCGTCGGCCACGGCAAAACACGTGGTTTCGCCAAAATTGCAAGGTATTGCAATCTCAGGTTTACTCGAACTACATTTTGCCATCATGTCCCTGTTCAGGCAAGCATTTGAAACTGGTCCTATCTTGATGGGTCGGTTTGGTGCTATCAGATTAAAAAGCAGTTCCAGTGTAAGTTCTAGTTTGTCTTTTGGACATGTTAGCTTACTGAATAGTCCTCCTCTCCTACTGAAATGTTGGCTGCTCATGACGAATGCCACTGGTCCAAAAAGGAAGATTATTAAACACAAAACGCTCCTCATCTTAGAATTCGACAGATCTGAGGAAACCTGACAAAAGCAAACGTTACGCTTGCCCTCTGAGTGAAAAACACCGCGCTATATAGCTTCTTTATGAGTCAAAACTATTTTCTATTGAAAATTAGCACTATGTGCTATGTGACGTAAGGTTTAATCATCTTGTGGCAAATGTGACTAGTTTTCACTAACCTGTTCAAGCATTTTAATTTCTAGCCATATATAGCTATTCTTCCAACAAAGTTCAGTTAACTATGAATTTTCGTTAAAAACATTGCAATGGGAGTAAAGCCAGTTATTTAGAATCACTAACGCAAATTCGGTCCAAAGAGAAGGAATGCCAAGCATTTTCTCTAGTTAGAGCTCTGCCGCTCAATAAAGGGGCAAGATAAAACTCTAACCATTGTGTTTCTGCTGATGGAATTTAACAATAAAAATGGTGTAAGAAGATCCTCGTGAAATTATGTTTAATTAAAATGGTCATTTCCGTCCTTTTTTACTATTTTTCTTTTGTTTGAATGTTTTAAAAGGCTTTTCTTTTTCAATTCTGCACCCTGAATAAATGAAAAGGTAGAAAAATTAATATAGTACTGTTGCTGTGTGGCAGTAAAGTAAAATCCTCATAACTTTCAAATATATAATACTTTCAAGTAACTGGTGGTGTAGAAGGTAACATGGTTTAGACGATTCCATCTTGAAGCCAAGGCAAATATATAGTTATATACTGGCGAAAATTTCGGAGAATTAAAACACAATTTTGAAAACAACAACAAAAAATGATAATAGTAATAATAATAATAATAATAATAATAATAATAATACAGCCACTCTCTCTATGAAGGACACTTTTGGGATCAGCACCAGCAGCACTGAGTATCCGTCTTAAGGTTGATTACCACTGTCGTGTAGTTTTTGCGTGCGTACACACGTAAATTTTACGCTCGCAAATAAAATAGGGACAATGTTTGGAAGGTCACGCGTGAACGTTATAGTTGAACCTCGCCCAACTTTCACCTTTACGCGTGGCCTTTCATATATTGCCTCTATTTCATTACGCGCGTAAAATTTACGTGAGTCACGGAAAACTTACGCCGCAGTGGAAACCAACCTTGAAAGATATCCGTCAGCGGACGAAATCCTATGATGTAACCATTCAAATGAAAGCTCTCTGCCTTTACTTACACATGGTGCTATTTATTTTTCAAAATTTCAAAAAAATTGCTTTTGGCTAAATTTGGCAGTAATAGGGTTAAAGACAGTCAAATACAGTGTAGAGGGAGTAAAGGAAGGCAGGGACCAACTCTACGTGCCCGTTTTATAGAGTGCTTGAAATATACTGACTTGCAAAAAGCAGGTGTCTGTTAAGAGAGATTCGACTGTGAATAACCTTCAAGTTATTATATCTCCTAGTTAGTACGCGGGCTGTGATTGGTCAATTTTGCGGGCCATATTCTACTGTACAGCACGCTGAATTTTAGAGTTTCCTTCCAGCGCGCCCAATCAACCTCAGAGATTTAATAAGTATGTTATTAACCTCGTTTTTCTCGATCCGTACTGTAAGTTACGGATCCTCGTTTTTTTCCATGAAAATTGTAATCACTAATGTCTATAGAAGATGAATTCGTGCCCAAACCCTTTTCTTTGTTCGTGCATGATGAATGGTTAATCAGATAAAGAACTAGTCTACAAAATTCGCTCTCACGAAAACTCGTAAATTGGTTTATGAGAATTTTTCACACACCCAAAGCCAGTATCTCTTGATATAAGTGTAAGCTAACAGCAGGCCATGGTCCGACACGATGTTTTCTGGTCTATTTCGGTTCTTCTGTTTGATTTTCTTTTTGGTCTTTTCTTTCTGTTAGGGAAAAGCAACTAAGAAATCGAAGCAAAAGAACAAGAATCCCGACCCCCGACTTCAAGTCGGCGTTTTACTTACAGTCGCAACGCGGAATGATGTTATATTCTATTCAGTTGATATCAATACAGGTGTTGAAAGCCTGGGGATGTTTTTCAGTTTTACCAAGAATAATGGAACAGACAGGGGCGCGCTCAGTTTAGATATTGTTAATTTTAGAGAAGGTATTTTTTTCATGACGGAAGTTTTGTATCACCCCGCCCGAGACGTCAGCTTATTTAATAGTCTTTATTTACGGCTTCCGTGCCTTTACTGTAGAATGCAGTGGTGGATCCCGGAGAGGGGGCCCCGGGGGGGGGGGGGCGGAAGCCCCTTACTGTTAGACCAAAATGAAACCCGAAAGGTCCACCCCGCCCCCCCCCCCCCCCCCCACCCCTCTCCCGGCTGAAGGTCTGGTCTCCTTAACAAGTATCAATGTGCACCGTGTATTGGTTTTACTGTTTCGAAAGGTATAAAGTATAAGGTTTGCCGATTACTCCGATCCTCTGGAAATCGACTACTGACGTCCTTAAATAACTATAGTGAACTCTACATATGCCCCCGTCTCCCAGCCGGTGCCATAAGCTTCCGGGCCGGCTCTGTTTCATTATTCCTCTTGGTTTTACTCAGGAAGAGAAACGCAAATGAACGTCAATAATTTCCATTTTGGAAATAAAAAACGTACATGAGAAACCAAAATAATAATAATATTGTAGAAAAAAGTGTATAACTTAGAAAAATTGGCCTTGTTTCTGCCACGCTTGGATAGATTGTAAACTGTTAACACTGGCCACAAGATACTTCTGTCGTATAAGGTTTCTTCAGTAATAATTCACAATCTACTTGGCCTGCAAACAAAAAAATTAAAGTCATAACAATAGAAACCAAAAAAAGCGATAATATTTTGAACATGGTGAAATAGTCGTTTCCAGTTCTGAATTACTGAGAATAATAAGAGACAAAGACGCAGAGTATTTTTACTATATATCATTAAACGTAAAAGCGTATGCAGGCCTCGTATTTTAACTTGATAAGTCGAGAAGATCGATCAAATTTCTTTCAACAATAAGACAGACTGTTAGAAATGTGTTAACAGCCAGATCCGAAATTTGTCGTTATATTTGCCAGAGGACCCCCGTCCTGTACCATTATTCCTCTTGGTTTTATACTCAGGGAGAGAAACGCAAATGAACGTCAAATTTCTCGAGCAATAAATGAGAATGAGAAAAAGCGAAACTACAACCAGCAAGTTATTGATGTCGAGCCTGGCTCCTCCAGTGCTCTCGTGTTCTCACCGTATTGCGCGCAGAGAAGCGGAACGATTTCTCACTGAACTAGCCCTGAAGTTATCCGAGAAGAAACAAATGAGGTATAGTTTCGATCGTAATTCCTTGCTAAGAGAAAAACCGTATCTTTTAACATCAGCAGTTTTATATGTAAGATTGAAACACAAAGTCTAGTATACTAAGCAAAATCGTCTTTAAACCAACGTTACATAGATGACATGTTTTTCCCTGTGGGACATGAGTAAACCAGACATCGTAGTTTTCTTCGAACAAGGCTATTAATTCACGGCCGAAATATCTGACACTGAGACAATGTTTTTAGACACGGTTGTATACATAGGCACAAGATTCAACGAAAAAGTTGTCCATGATGTAAAGACACATTTTAAACAAATGGAAACCTTCCAGTACACACATTTCACCTTTGTCAAAGGAGAAACCTTGAGAATCCTACAAAACTCCTATGCAGCAACGTTTGAGGAAACTATCATTCAAATTTATATAAAAAACACTTGATGGACAGAGGCTACCCATACAATTTGAAAGGAAAATTGTTAGCAGAAATAAAACTCGCAGGCAGCGTTCACACTTGCCCGGGCACGGTCGGCCGAAGTGTGGTACTCGTTGAGCACGAACTCACCCTTTTTGCGCAGGTAGCCGCGCTAGAATTCGGATGGTGCCGGTGTCCGAGTACAAGGTCTCCACCCTGTACTCCGGCACAAAAGTGGGCACCGGATCCCTCTGTGCACACAATTTTTGTAAGTTCCGGACAGTCCGCTGCTTTGTTCTCGCTGCTATTAGCTCATGTTTCAATACGGCGTCTGACCGGACATTTCATTTTTTTATCCGCTCTCCCTCCCTCCCTCCCCCACCCCCGATAGAAGGCTATCCTATGTAGTTTTTGTTGTCGGCAGCATTGAAGCATCCTAGAGGTCTAAAATGTTCTTAGCCTGTTCCAGGCGTTAAGATCGTATCGTGGGGAACACACCCTGCTCCACTATCCGAAAAAAAGACAGCGTCCGCCTTCTTTTATTGCTTATTGGGGGTAGGGGGAAGCCGGAGAGCGAAAAAAAATTGGAACGTCCAATTCTACTTTCAGCCCCCTAACCCCCCCCCCCCCCCCCCCCTTCCACCACCACCATCACCACTTTTTAATTTGCTTCGCTGCCGCTGCAGAGGGTACAAACTCGTGGCTAAAACTATTCGTTGGTTCGAGTTTTATTTCCTTTGACTATCATACGTGAGTTTGAAACAAAACGGGATCCAAAGTTGAAGCAAAGATAAGACAAACTTGAACCAAAAAAACATGGATAGGTAAGGGTCATTTTATTGTATAAACCTAGAGTAAGGACCTACAATTTAGGTACCGCTTCTCACTCAGAACATTAAAATCAAATTTGTACGTAATATATTATTAGGTGATCTGGTATTAATTGAATCAAGCCGTTATCCGGTTACTTTATCAAATGTAATCTACCCTCAGGAAGTGTGTTTACCATGTTTACAGTTGTTTATCAATACGCAAAAAGTTACAACCATCGATCAGCGGTTGGCAGTCTGTATACTGCGGGTCTGGTAGCTACTGTAAACTAAAAATAGCAGACTCGCCACTTTAAGAACACACAAAAAAAAACTATTAAAGTCAATTTTCCTTAAAAAAACGTCACGAAAAATTGTCACGAAAATGCGGATGTTTTATTCTTATCATGACTTAAATTACTTTCAGTTTCAAATGACTTTCCGTCGGCTTTGAGGAATTGACCAATTAAGGAAAGAACTCTAGTGCCAAAAAATCGCACTCAGGTACTCTGTAAATATAGTATCAATTTCTGTGGTAAGCTTGTTTTCATAACCATAAATTTGCATTTCTTTACTTTCAAAACACTGCGGAGGAAATACTGCAATAAAAGATCCAATGTCTTAAGTTTCGCTCTTTTTTTCTACAGATTTCGATACTACAGATAGTTATGTCATAGCGTTATTTCAAAAATACAGCAATTTAAGACCCGCCTTATATGTATTTTTTCCTTGAAATTGTGCAATGTTAATAAGTCATACTGGACACTAAATCCGAGAGTTGGCAATTGCAACGCAATAAATTCACCTCGAGAGAGAGGGGGTACAGCTCAAATACCTCGAGCTGGTATAAAATGATACTGCTTGCTCTAACACTCCTTCTAACAAGTAAAATAGTAGCAGTTTTTATAGCCAAAGCTAAACATGTTTGGTTTAGCTGACCGTGGGAATAAAAAGAAGGTAAACTCGGTGTGGGTAATGTTTTGGTATACTGTTCTTGGGCCCGGTTCAGACGCCTATCTTTTCACGAGCCGAACTTAATACATTGAATTAAGGTACAAGAAAGGGTCGGCGTCTGAATCAATTGAACACCTGTTTCAATTTGGTTTCAATTCAGCTGTTCTTCATGCCTAGCCCGGCCGGGAATTTCGACTGTGGAACGACTAAATTATAAACTATAAAAACGTTATTTTGCAAGCAGTTTCATCAAAATGAGCACTTTTCTCCTTTTGAGTTTAGTTCGGCTGGAATTAAGATCGGCGTCTGAATCAATTCAGGCGGTGTAAATAGTTTGGGTCGGTCTCAATTCGAATTAGCTAAACGTTCTGCTCACGAAAAGTTTGGCGTCTGAAAACCGGGTCTTACATGGTTGCGATCGGCAAGAAGCTACAAACCAATGAAGTTCAGTTAGTTATACGCTCATTTTGTCGACAGACTGCGATATATACTACAGAATGTCATGTTGTCATGTCATGTAGCGTTTTGAGACCTGCCATATGTGACTTCGTTTCTTATTAAATTGTACGACGTAAGATTGACGATGAATCCGACCGCAACGCCAAAAAAGGTAGTATCTTTTTATACCAGCGCAACTTATATGAGCTCAGTGTACCCCCTCTGACTCTCGAGGTGAATAGTGTACAGACATGTTTCAATGAAATCATATTGTGCAACCATTCAAAGGAGAACCCTTCAAATTTACTCGGAGATAATTCTTTTTAAATGCTTAAGTCATAGAACATAAGATAGTTTTGTCTCTTTCAGGAATGAAAAAGGTGAATGAAAATGAAATGAAAACTTTATTTTAGTGCTTTGCAGCCAATGCTGGTGACTAAGCTAGAGATCTTAAACGACATAAACAGCACTAGAATTTGGTTTTAAGAAATTCTGGACTCAATTCCATTGTGTGCGCATCAGTTCACGACTCCAGGCGAGACAAGCGACAGCCATGAAATTTGCCCACTACAATTTTGGACACATTGTGTCGAATCATAATTGTTTTTCGCATCACATTCATACCACTTTTTTTTGTTCATTTTTCTCACCAAACTTTCCCTGGGCGGTATGCTGTCAGGGGCAGGTTGAATTTGTCCTCTTTTTAGGAGGAAGGGGTGGGAGTTCTTTTACTTTACCCCATTGCGCCTCCTGATCGAAGTCTTCGGCATCGACATTTACATAAACACTTTCGGCCTCTTCATTGGAGTTCTCCAGTTGCAAGTAGCTTGATGTTCCTACCTCGACGGTGTTGTAGTTGGCAGATTCCACACCATGTTCAGCACTATCGCCGGTACTTTGTCCACCTTGTTCAGAATTGCTCATGTAGCAAGCCGAATCGTTTTCAATGTGGGAGAATTCTCTTTCGCAGCATTCTGTATATGCCTCATCGCCGTCATCGGAATCCAGAGTATTGACGGGAGAAATCGAATTTGAAGTTTCCTCTCCTGTACTCTTTTCAGTTCCATCTTTGTCCGAACCAACATTTCTGCTCTCTGAGCCAATTTTAAAATTGTTCAGGGTCCTAACCGAAATAAAAATGTTCCCGTTTTCATCTGTCCTGTTTTCCACTCTGTCAAACCTGTAAGAAGAGGCCATTTCATCGATGGTGCCGGACAACACATGTGATTCATCCCCCGGCCCTTCTTTTACACCGACTTTTTTCTCAAGATCATTCACGTGGTCACGCATGTCGTTCAACTTTTTCCTGATTTTAAGAAACTGTTCAATGTCTTTAAAATCCATGAAATCGTCCTCGCATCGGTTTGAGATTATCAATTCTTTTTTCAACCTACGCGATGAAGCGATGGCTGGTTTTTCTTGACTTGTTTGCGTAGGACATTTGACGTTGTTTGGTGTGCTGGGATTCGTTGACGGTACAGTAACTTTTTTCTTTTGTGGGTTCGTGTTCGTCTTCAGTAGATTTTCCTCTGTCGAAGGAGACGCACACCAAGTATCAATCTCCTCGTACGTCCCATCTTCCACACTGTCTTCATTTTCCAGCGCACATTCTTGGGGTTGTGACCCACAAATGTCGCTTTGGGTTTGCAAGGTTCCAGCACTATCTTGACTAATGACGTGTCCTTCATCTTTGACTTCGGTGTACGCAAATTGGTCCTCATACCATTTCCAGTTTGTTACATTGACTACTTTATAAGCAACATCTGATAATTCCTTCCTAGGAGGTAACACTGGTAAGGGATTTTTACTTCTTATGAAGGCAACGTTTTCTTCTCTCTCGACGCGCTCTCCAGGACAGCTGTCCCCGCCTTTCCTTGGAGGCAGTGGTGGAGGAGGACCGTCTTGAAGCATTAAGCTTTTATTTTCTTCAGTGTCAGCAAGCAATGGCCTGAGGAATACAGGCTTTGGTGGCAGCTCAGGTTCTGGATTACCCCTTCTCTGTGCCGATTCGCTGTATTCATCGTTATTTTTCTCTCGCCAGTTTGCCTGTACCACTTGATAATCTTTGGATACGTTTTCATACTCTGCCATTGTCACCAGCTGATTTCTTGAAGTGGGCTCAAATGAAGACGGACTGTGGAGTTTGACAGTTTTGGCTTCATTTGTGTCTCTTGAATATGATCTTGTTTTAGGGGGTAGGGCAGGTACCTCAGAATTGAATTCATCTTTGTAATTGACTTCATGTGAAATTTCTGAAGAGGATGAATATTCGAAAACGTCACCAAGGCCTTTATTATCTGTAATAGGCTTGACAACCGCCACTGGTTCAGATTTTTGAGCGTCTCCACTATTTTTTGGAAGGAGTTTCCTTCTTGGGAGAGGTTTAATGGATCCTGGCGAAGCCTTGTCACGCGCTTTAGAGTCATAGCGTGATCTTGGAAGTGGTATTGGACAAGTTTTTTTAGGCAGCTGAAGGCGGAAACGCCTGACTGGATTTGCTGTGAAATAAAAGGATTCCTTCACCGCATTGTCTAGTTGTTTCACTTGACAGTCATTTTCCTGCAGGAGCCTTTTGCATTCTTTTACCTTATCGCTAGCCTCCGTTGAGTCGTCCGATCTGAGGCTAACAGTGATGTCAAGAGTCCTAGGGAAAACGTAAAGCGACGAGTCGTGGTTGAACGATGCCGCAAAGACCATTGTCACTTCGGTTTTGTGTGTAAGAAGGACGTGACCTAAATGTGCCAAGGACTGTGAAGCGAAGCGGGTATTGGGCTTTGATGAATCAGATATAAATCGAACATTTACTGGTAAGTGATTGTACGCTAGAATCTCGTGCAAGTAGTATTCTGACGGGTCCAAAAGCGGCAGAAACTTTCCCTTCACATGAAGAGGGAGTAGAACATCCCGGAATTCGTCTTGACTGAAGACAATTTGGCATTTCAACCAGTGAGGACTGCTTTGTTCATCC
The DNA here is from genome assembly GCA_964035705.1 of Porites rus. Lineage (NCBI taxonomy): Eukaryota > Metazoa > Cnidaria > Anthozoa > Scleractinia > Poritidae > Porites > Porites rus. The sequence continues at coordinate 19,520,848 of OZ037993.1, forward strand.
CTCAGCAGTTTCAGCTTACTTCCTGAAACGATCCCAGTCGTTAAAATATCTTCAAGAACGAGAATAAAAGACCATTGAACATTGGTAAGTTCTTGAACTGTTTCAAATGTGCTACATTCGAGCGGAAGAAGGTAAACTTTGGTGTTGGAATTTTCTTGTATGCAAACCTCTTGGTGATATTCATCAAGTCCTAGAATTGCTTTCTCTGTCTCTATTTTGTGGAAAAGTAAGACCTGATCAGGGTCCAGTGTATCGTCGTCATTAGCTCCACAAAACCCATCGACAACCCTGACTGTCTTTGGTAAAGCATTTCCATAACGATCAATAAATGCAGCGAGATCGCACAATGATCTTTGCGCGTGAAAGGCCATGATAATTAACTTGCGTGTGCTGTCAGTGATTTGATATGCGTCTTTCCTTCAGCGGAAGCCACTAACCCAACGGGATATTCATATTTGGTTCCACAAAAGGTCAATTATGTAGACGGGCATGAAGCCAAAATTTAAAATCAAAATGTTAAAAATAGAACGGAGGGCCCTAACTCATGTCAAACCAGTCCATTTTGTTTTTTGGACTGAATAATTTAACAAATTATCTTTTAACTATTAAAACCTCGACCTAACCAAATTTAAACAGTTTGACCGTCGATAATCATGCCGAGGATCGGCAAGTAATGATAGGCCGGAGTTCCTGTTTGTTTAAAATCTTAATCTTCCCTTTATCTTTTTCGATTTGGCATTCGGTTTATAGAATCCCAATCCAAGCGTTTCAGATCCTGAGAATTCCGGGCCAATGTAAACTTGACTGATAAATCCGTCTTAAAAATAACTTTCTAAATACTTCACAACATTTTTATGACGTTCTTATACTTCTTACAGTGTTTCTTGGTATGTTGTATGTTAATCGTGTACTTCATTTTTAAATTAAAACATAATTAATTCTTAGATAAGAGAGAAGTATGAACCTTCGAAAACAATGTATTGGAAGCATTTAAGTATTGGTTATATATTTAAATATTTTTTTTCCAGTTGATACCAAGAGAGTTTTAACGAGATCTGATTGCGCGGACGTTAATGATCATGTACTATGTCATTTTCATCGTGTTTATTTCAGTTTTGAAAGACCATAAATAGTCGAATCTAGTTTTCTTTCCTTCTTTCTTCGCCATCTTAATCGGCCTCTTTGACTGTTAATATTCAAGGACTTCAAGATATCAAATGGCTCCATGTCGATGATTTTTGCACAACACCTTTTTCAGGAATTTTCGCGAGCTTTTAAAAGTTACGTTATACTCGTTTGTTATTCCTTTGACGCATGTGTTTCGTTCAACAATCGTGGATTTCTTTGGCCAAGTATAATAAAAAAAAAACATGAAACGCCTGTAGTTTAAATTCAAGCTTGCGACATGTTTATTTCTATCCCCGACGTCATTAAGGCGTATTAAAGGGACAGTGTCCCGATTAGGCGCACGCGCGAGCGTCATTTGTTTTTTCTGCAAAAGACAATAGAACTGTTACATTGACTCGACAAGATTTCCTTCCGGACCCTACCGCCGACGCAGATTTGTTGTTTATATTCTCAAGTATTATTTCAGACTTTCAAAGAAGTCTTTCGTCTTATTTAAAATTTGGCTCGCGCCACGAAGACTCGTCGCGATTTTATCTCTAGCAGGGCCGCTTTGTGACCCAAAAGTCTCGTTCCGCTCGCTTTAAAATTAAAACAGCTTTTCTAATTTGAAACTCCTGTCAGAGGTTAATTGTTCCAAGTCCAGTAATATTTGCCTGATTTGCTCGCGTTCTAGCCTCAAACATTTGAAAGATAAATAAAAATGCAATCTCAACGCTATATGAATCATCGCAAAGGTTAGTCAATTTCACGGCACTAGTTTTTCTAAACATGTGGCGCCTGTTTGTTTGATTTTGTCGGCCGTAGGGAGGTTCATTTAAAAGTTTACTAACGCGTCGTTGCAAGACATTCTGCTTCACGAAGCTCCCCTCCACAGGATCTCCTCAGTCACATCAATGTCTCAATGGTTTCTTTCTTACAGTCTTAAAATTGTTGCTGTTTCATTTCTGCGTATTCCTTTCACAACTATATGAGCTTGTATGGAAGATAACTCAAGAAATAAGCCTTCAATCGGCATCAAAGCGCTTCCCATCTTCTGGTCCTCCGGCCAACGGCAAAAAATCCAGATTTCGCCCAAATCGAAACTTAACAGGAACAATATAACATTGATCTGTAATCCTGAAAACTTTTAGTGTAGTATCGAACTCGGCCAAGCGCGATGCAAACGGATTTTTCAAGGTTCTCTTACTCTCCTCGCATCTTTTGATTTCGCGACATCCTGTCCAAAAATCAAAGATTGGTGCATGCGCAGTAACGCGATACTGTTCCTTTAAAACTTCAGTGCTACGTGAGCATAAATTCCTGGTCGAACAAACATCATGTTATCACGAAGTCAAACAAGGAAATCTACAATATTTACATCAGGACGCTTTAAGCATAGCATGCGTGGTGGGTCTTAATTGTAACCTGCGATCAGGCGGTCCTTCTTCACATTATTTTTTTTGCGCTTTTCTCGAAAAAAGAACTTCTGATTGCTGGTAACCTGGCGTGCTAATTGCAAAATTTAAGTTGAGAGTAGAACATAGAATCGTTAGAGATAAACGCGCTACGCTAGGTCAAATCAAGTTCTTAAAGCTTTAAACCTGATATCAAAATTTAAATTCTCATTTTTTTGTCTTTATGCACTTCCTATAGACGTAGTGGGGAGAAGTTGTTAGAGTGTCCATTAATTTCATCTTGAGTGATCAATCCCTTAATTGTTGTACGTCACTATAATATTTTATGGAGCAAAGATATTGGAAGAGAGCGTTTGTTGGCAAAGGGCGCTTGAAATTTGACATGTTCAGGAAGTTTTACGTTGACGAAAGGCGTGCACTAAAGACGTTACCTCAGATGGCTATAGTTTTTTTGTCACCCGCCTCATTAGTGCGAATAATATGGTAAAACGTCATGCTTTTTAAAAAATTCCCTTGAGAAGTCACTATTGAATGTGTAAGCGGCCTTAAAAATCAATTTTCCTTTAATTTCAGTTAAATTCAGTTAATTTAAGTTTCTTCTTTCACACGTTGATGGTTTAGAAGGAATTGTGAACTGTATTTGGCAAGTTTTTGAGTGACAAGGTTTTCCCTTTAAACGTCCCCAAAAAATTGGCAACTTACAACATCGCTTCCGGTATCGCTCATACATCGAAAATGGACAAACGTGTGGTATTTCTTGATGCCTACGGTAGAATCGGTTTCTTTAGCAAAGAACCAAAAAAGTGCCACCAGAAATCCGTCATGACTGCGGAAGTCAGATCTGCCTCAGGCCATCTTAAACATCATCAACTTAATTTTGAGGGGGGGGGGGTAAAAAGGTAATTTGATTATAATATTAATAACACTGTCTCATTATATAGAAAGATAAAAATCATAGATGTGTTACTGTGATTATGCAAGGCAATACAGTTCCGCATTTCAATAGCTCCACGTACAACAGGGCAGTTGCTCTTGGCAACTGGGTTATGAAAAGTAAAAAATACAATCAGATCCAACCCCGCTTTACGGACCCCAGCTTGTATTTGTTAACCCTTTGATGTGTTTACTGTGACTATGCCAAACCATATAGTTCCGCATTTCAATAGCTGCACGTACAACCGGGCAGTTTCTCCTGGCAACTGGATTAAGACAGGGCATGCAGATACAGTCGAGCCCCGCTTTAGGGACACCTGCTTTGTTATTACGGACAGTTTTCTTTGTCCAGCCCTGACATTTTCTTTTCATTCAATCCGCTTAATACGGACATCGAAACGGTTTCTTGCCCAATCAACACTGAGTTTCTCATAGAAAGTCAACCTCGCTAACGCGGACACTTTATCAACTGTGTGTGGCTGCAATAGACCGTCCCCTTTTGAAGGTAAAAAAACCATCAATTAACCAGGTAACAGCATGTCGATGTTCCTAGTGCTACAGCACCGGATTAGGATGATTTGTAGACGTTAATTTCCCGACTACTTTGGCATCAAACGAGTTTTACAGGAAACGGTTTCGATTAACTTATATATAGATGCGCGATTTTTTAGTGTTTCCGAGGATTTAGTCCGCTGAATGTGCCGACCTTGTGAAGGTAGATATTTTTTATTTGACGATACTTATGTCCTCTTTTATTTTTTATTATTTTGTTCTGATAAAAGGTGTCTTTTACTGTAACAACATGACTCGCTTAAAGGAGCTGTGTCACGAAATTCCGCCAAGTTAGGAAATTGCAAAATGCCCGTTAAATTAAGAGGAACATAAAAATAACAGCTTAAAACTTTCAAGGACGGTTAAAAAAAAACATAACAGAAACAACAGATGCCATGGATGGACAAAACTGAAGAAGATTGAAACGGATTGAAATTAGGGTTTTTGAAAACTGTTTAGCCTAACAGTCACCTGAACAGTTTTTCAAAGTTGATCCCTGCTGCTTGCAACTTCAAAAATAATGTTCAGGAGGCATATTTGTTTGTCTCGGATGTCTGATTTTGCCATATTCCTGTAATTTCTTTGCTTACTTTAATTTCCAAAGTAATTGAGGGCGAGTAATTGGCAAAATTAAACAAAATGAACTGGACTGGACTACTATGACACGGCCCCTTTAATACGGACGCCCTGTTAATACGGAAACTTTCTATTGCCCCCTCAGTGTCCGTATCAACGGGGGTTTGACGTACTACTTTCTGAAGTACGTTTTATCCTTTCTTATATAACTATCCTGTCCTCCGCCGGAACACAACCAAAATTCCTGCTGTAATAACCACAGGGTCCTCACACAATCTGTTTGTGTAACCGGATTGTAATTTATAATAAATGTATTGGACTTGCCATTTACTTCATCTGTAGCAATATTAATATCGCTAAATATGTATATTGATCAATGTTAAATAAACGTTGTGTTACCTTGCCTGCTTTATATTTTCGTCCTTTTGCCTCAAGAGAGACATTTTGAGCGATTTGAAAGGATTTCGAGTTCGCCGTCACTGTACCGATGTTCCTCTTGACGGACAGGCGTATCTGATTTATTTGCTCGATATTTTGGTTTATGCAAAATTGACCTTCATCAATTCCCAGAAGAGACTTGAGAACAACAATAAAAAACAAATCTAGAAATATGACTAGAAAACCTGGGAGTCAGGTTAAAGTTTTAATACATCGAACGTGCGCAGTTGTTATCTCATCTTTATCATAGCGGTTTTTTATTCATAACAATCTGGTCTTTCATCTGTTACTAAAAAAGAAAAATTATAAGAAGCGTTCTTTTACTGTTACACTGAAACATATAATTAAAAGCGATTCCAGTTAGGATCAAGCTGATCCCATTCGCCATTTGCACACTCCCATAATACACCTCATTTGCCTTTCAAAGTTTTGCATAACTTTTGTTTTTCATTTCTCCTAGGTATTGCAGTTGTCCCACGACAAATGAAGACAATGCCTATGCAAATTTTTTTTCGGAAGGAGGACGGGGAGAAAACAAGGTGCATTATGGGAGATGTGCAAATGGCGAACTCCTGTCCGTAATGTTTAACCAAAAACCTATAAATCGCCTTTTGCCGATTTTTTCACCTGATTTCACAGGGGTCCAGAGAAGAAGTGTTTGTCGTTACAACATCAAAACCCGTCAAAAAACCTCTGAAAAAATGGGTTATTTTGATCGCGTTACTGTTTCGTTACACATTCTATAGACCGCAAACCAAGAGACTGAGGGCGACGTGCCGTGCGCCAGCGAGAATATGGCTTGCGTTTATTGATTTTCAAAAGTCGATCTGGGTCAGATAAGAAGCGAAGAAATCGTTTACAGTAGATTAATAAAGATTCCATTGGCCTAATTAATCGTGCTAAGCGACAGGTATAGACATTTTTCAAGTAATATATCAAACATGAGATGCAGTGTTTCATCACCAGATGAAACACCGAGAAGAGAGTTGAAAATACGACGCGCAGCGGAGTATTTTTGACGAACTTCGAGATGTTTCATCTGGTGATGAAACACTGTGTCGAATGTTTGATATTTCTTCTCAAACAAAATCATTTTTGAAGGAGAAATTAAGGATGCAAATACTAAGCAGTGTTTCATCCGATTTCCAAACACTCATTAAACATTAATTTCCTTTGTATTTTCTTAATGAATTATTAATGAGTTTGAGAAAGTGAGATCTAGACTTTAAAAAAGTAATTCATACATTCACACGAAACTCCTCTAGATCCTGTGCTGATTTTACATTAAATAGCCAGATTCGGTTGTTTCATACTAAAAAGTGGATTTTTCTCATAAAGCTTGGTACTTTGCTTAAGGTACTTTATGATCTTTACTCCTTAAAAGGTTTGAAAGGGCGGACAGCGTTTTGAATTTAAGTCCTACTTGTCCTGCCCATCTTCTAATTCTTCATCAAATGGTACACGTATGTTATTTGGCGTTCCCTTTTGAACGTCTGGCAAAACATCGTTTCTGAAGTCAACTGATCTGGCATCAACTTTATGAATAGTTGACTGCAGGCTGCTACGACGACGACGACTGTTTAAGATTTCCAAAGAGTCGCTGAAACAACAACAACAACATAAGCTTTATTTGCATGACTATAATTATGTAGTTACAGTATTGAAAAAGCTTTAACATAAAAAAACAAACAAACAAACAAATCATAACAATGATAATGCAATGCAATGATTACTATAGTCAATCAGGTGTCATCAGCATGATTTGATAACAAATTATTACAAACAATTATTATTTTTATTGAAACATAAAAAAACATAGGTGTGCCTACATGTTCCATCCTTACAACTGTACATTGACACGGAAAAAAAGACAATATCATGTTTAAAGGTGGAACTCTCATATATGGGCTATTTAGGTATGTGCCACCCGATAGGTGTGGTTTTTGAGGGTCTCGATCCTCAATAGCGTATTATTTTTGCCCATTTTAGCATTGTGCTTCCAGTGTGATCCGTAGATTGGGTACCTAACTTGTATCAGCTAAAACTCAAGTGCGTAAATGCCCAGCTACAAGAAGACAAATTATCTGTTAAATAACTGAGCCATCCCTTAGAATATTAGGAAAGCGAATAAATGAAGGTTTGTGTGTTGCAATTAAATTCTTACATTTTTCCTCTTGAATGGGGTTTGCTTTGAGTGTTTGGGCCTTAAATAAAGTATCATTTTCGCTTGTTTTATCCTTATAGAGTCAGGATTTAGCACCCTGGGCGGCAATTTATGAGAATGTATTCCCACACACCCACACTTTGCATGCATTTACGCATCACTCGACTTCGTTCAGAATGATAAACACTAAACGAAAGGAACCGGCGAGAAACGGAAACGCTCGCTACACAGGCTATATCACACATTCGTCTTTAGTAATTCCCAAGAAAGAGCTTCATGCTCAGGAGCATTTTACATGACCACTTTACTTAATAACAGAAATGGTTAGACATATATTCCCTTCTCACCGCCTGGCCCATGTAAGGGAATCCAAGACATTCTTAGATTCTGGATTCCACAAACTGGATTCTAAAGCCGGGGATTCCGGATTCGACAACCCAAATTGCCTGGTTTCCGGAATCCACAAGCAAAATTTTGCCGGGTTCCCTTACCTAGAGAGAAACCGCTGTTCACTAACACTGCATGCTTCGTGGTATCTGCCTCATTTAAATTATTTTCTTACCAATGAATTCATTTTCATTAGGATAATATAGCTAACTGATTCTTATGGGCCAGTCACACTAAGAACATCGGAAAGGTTGGCACAAGGTGAAAATTTGTTAGACGCAGTTTTGTAACAACAACCCACCTGTCATCAATTAGTAGAAATGCAACCACAAACATCAACAGAAATGCCACCCCAAACTTGTTCATCCTTGCGGGAAACCTAAAGACGCACAGTGAAAACATTCAATTTTCCCGCTATCGCCTTTACTATTTACCCTACGATTCATTAATACGCCACTTACACATCTCGCCGTAATGCACCTTTTTTGCCCCCACCCACCCCCCCCCCTCCAACAAAAACATTTTCATAACCTTTAACCCCTGGGTATTACAGTCGTCCAAATGCTTATGCAAAATTTTGAGGAGCAAATAAGGTGCACTGTGGGAGATATGCAAGTGGCGTATTGAGCTCAATATGAGCTTGAAATGAGAAACAAATGAATGAAAATGTGATTACGCTGATTCATTGTAGACTGAGTAAGGGTTTAAACTCGTTTCCATCTCTCCTCTTCTTCCCGTCCCATGGAGCGAGAGAGATCCTGGAAACGAGGCTGCTATATGATTATTGCTGGGCAAGACTACGATGTCAAATTGGATGACAATGATGAAGATAGATTTGCTGTTTATATAACTAATATAAATAAACGGTTAGTAATACGACAGCCCTCTCATGGGGTAAAAGAGTAGGAGAGGACCCTGGGAACGAGGTCAAGTCACACTTTATGTGTCTTGTTTTAAATGGAGTGGTTTAAATTGTGTTTCCTTTCCCGCGAAAATAGAATCTGCATCATGTCTATGAGCGCATTCGAAGTATAAGATATCAAAAAGGAAAACTAAACGTTCGTAAAAGGCAAAAATTATCATTTTTAAGTCTGTGCGTTTTGCTGACTGGTTTTTGGAATTTCAAACATATTCAAAATTCGCACCAAAACCATTCTAAAAATAAACTGGCCCGTGAAAACGCCGAGACACGAGCGCATGGACGCTGCTCGCTCCAGCTTATGGGCTCCTGGTTTCGTTGGCATGTTCGTCTGCGGCGATTGCTCCAAAAATTTAATTATGGTGCAACTGATTCAGTGTACCCACATGCATTTGTATATTTAAAGTTTCGAGAATCAAAGCTAATAAGTGAAACGTGACTTTCTACACTAATGGCCCAAAGGAATAAGTCCTATTTTAAAACAAGCTGGTCGTGCTCATGAATACTTCATACAGTGTAGATAGTTATTGCGTTACTATCTCAGCCCGACTATAGCCTTTTTTTTACTTTTGATATTTCTTCAAGTTGTCTGTGTTACTAAATTTATATTCCGCAAGCCTTAACTAACTCTGTAGTCGCATGGGGGAACAAGAACATTATATAAGCAGGAGCCCATGAGCGACTGGTATTAATTCTATTCTAAAAATTGTTGCTGTTTTCGTAGCTTTTGTAGTTGTTGTTTTTGTTGTTGTTTTTGTTATTCAGTACGCTTAACTTGTATGGTTTACCCTATAGTTCCAGGAAGCCTATAGTTTATAAGCCCCCGGCTTCTATATAGGCTTCCTTGCCTTTACCACATTTAATCTTGTAAATAACTTAGTTGGAATATTGTATATTATCTTTAATGTATTTCTGTGTACTGTTGTTGTTTCTGGTTAATGGCAAAATAAAATGAATGAATAATGAATGAATAATGATGATTAACCCTTGAAGCCCCAGTATCCACCTACAACTTCTCCAGACTGGTCTCCATACATATCATAAAAGAATTAGTTGAGAGAATTTGTTTAAAGATCGAAGTAAGTTCCCTTAAGTGATCAACTTACGGATCACGTGTTTAAGCCGCAAACCTGCTTTTTTCTAGATCAATTGTGTAAAGTAAACGGGCAATATTGGTATGACGATACGCCCAGAAGAGCACTGGCTACCCATTCTTCGTATAAACTTAATGTTGGTTTACTGCGTCAGGTTTCAAATAATATGAGGGAATTGGTTAACCCTCACCCCTCCACCATGCCCACTAAAATACTTAAACTGACGAATTGTGAGTAGCAATGAGAGCTATAATGGAGATATTAAACCTACGCGCACGAGCATAACGGTATTTAAGTTCATGTTGATTAATGGGTTTGCGCTATGGTGAACCCATTCCCCGCACTTGATCCCCGCACAAACAGAACCACTGTAAGTCGGCAATTTCACTTTTACGTGCGGTATACCCCCCCCCCCCCCCCCCAACACACACACCTCCACCCCATTTTGAAATAGGGTGGATTTTAAGAAATTGTTTAAATTAGAAATTTTGTAATTTTTTTTACAAATTTCGTCCTTTAAGTATTTAGAAAAAAAGTGCACAAAGGAGGCTCCCTTAGGAACAGGGCATCGACCAAAGTAGCTCTAAGGAAGGATTCCGGTTTTCGAATTTACTTTACCTTGGGAACGATTCCCTATTATGGCAGGGCAGTTCGTCCAGCTCATAATTCCAAAAATGCCCCTAAGCTTCAAGGATGAAGAATTTGGATTTGGGAGCGTGGCTCCTGAGAGGTGCCAAAAAATCAGTTGCGTAACAAAGGGTTCCCATGTATCTTTCGGTTAAATGCCCTTAAAGGCCGTTGAATAAGTACCGTGACGACCCTCATGGCGTACGACGAGTACCACCGTCATTTTCATAGGGAAGTATTCCCTGGGATGTATTTCCCGCCTACGCTCGTCACAGAAATGAAAATCACGTTTTAATCATTTTGTTATTTTGCCATTAAGTGGCTTTGGCTTACGTACAAAGAGGACACTGAGATTAAACTTCAAGTAGGGAAACAGCATTTCCACTTACCGAGAAATTAGCCTTATTTCATCAGCAGTTAAACATATTTTCAGTATCAAAGGAGGTTTAAAAATATTCAACTTACATCCGTTTTCATCGCAAAAATATACTTTTAACCTGTTCACTAAATTCAGTTCTAAATCTGTATGTATTGCTAAACAGCAGCGAAAACTAGAAGTTATTACTAGTTACCATGGTAACCCACTTTTGTAAATAATAGAAAGGCTATTGACAACGCCCTATTCACACCAAGAAATGTCAAAAAGCTGTTTAGTAAAACCAAACTTTTCATTATAAAAGCTGTTTTCTAATTTGTTTTTTAATCAGCTAAAACGAAAGTACAAGTTAAGATTAACTTTCTTTAACAGATTGTCAAACCCGGTTAACTAAACAGGTTTGGCAAGTGTGAATTTGTGAATTGGGCATTAACTTATAGTTATCCTCTTTTTCACTGTAACATCTTTAATTGCTAAAAATAACACTCTTACTTATACTATTTTCTGTAATAATCGCATTTTCAGGAAAATGGCTGTCCACTATGCTCCACTCTTTATGTACAAACTCACTTCAAGACGCAAAAATGCTAAACTTATTGTTTCTAAGATAAATCAATGTATTGTCCTGTGACAGACTCGTTGAGGGCAAACCGATCCATTTGTGCGTACTAACAAAGACATTTCGAACTTGCTTGTCTTCTTAAATCAGTCTGAGTAGATTTTATGCAAACATGGTCATTAAATATAATTGAGCTTAAGATACGGAACTTAACTTTGGGCAACCTTAGACAACGTTTATCGCTTTATGTGCTAAAATTCACACACATTTTATGACATAAACAAGCTAAGACTGACCTCCTGATCAAATCGTTTCAAGTTTGTTTGTAATATTCCTAGACTTTCACTCAACTATACAGGGACTTCCATTGCTTGATTCTTGGTTACGTGGCCTTGACTAAAATCAAACGTATCCCGATCGTGATACATTAAGCAATGTAGCCCGCTTGGGATACATTACGGCACGATCCAAGAATGGTGGAAAGTGGCGTGACAGAAGGCGGGAAAAACCATCACTGCCAGTTTTCTTTTTCGTGAATGAACACAAGAACACAAACACGAAGCCTTAAGCTAAAAAGCAACGATTTTTAAAGTTATCCTACAAGAGAAACAACAGCTGGTGGAGGAAAAATATGCAGATAATATAAGGAAAGTACTTTTGTAAATCATTCATTCAGTGGTTTTGAGTATTAAATTTGTGTTGTTATAAGTACCGAGTCGACTGTTTTCGGGCTCGCTCCGATTATTCTTTTGTTGCTGTTAAAGTGAAAGTCTAGAAATATAACAAAACACTTAATATCAGGTCCCTCGGGAAACTAGTTAGTTTTGATTTCCCTCGAGTCCTGATGTTTCCCTCGACTTCGTCTCGGAAGAACTCAGGACTCTCGAGAAAACAAAACTAACTGTTTCCCTCGGGATCTGACATTATTATAAAGTGTATAATGTTACTAGTATCAGCGTAATATGCTAGTCATGCATGTCCATGGCTATATATATGGCTTTAGTAAAGTCCAACTAATGGTCTATTATCAATGCTGCGTTCTGTTTGGTTGAGCTACTACTAGGCTATATGTTATAGCCCACTAGTAGCGAAAAACGCAGTTCTTTTTGGCAGCAAAAAAAGGATTAAAGTCTAGCTTTAACTAGCTAATTTTTTATTTTTTTTTTCAATATTTTTGACCAGCTAGTTGAATTTTACTAAAACAATTATTCCTCTCACCCTCATGGCCTCTGAGTCAATAGCCCATTCGGCCTTCGGCCTCATGGGCTGTATACTCAGAGCCCATTCGAGCTCGAGGAATAATTGTTAAATAGCAACAACAAAACAAATCAAAAGTCCTTACTGATTCTGGAAAGCAGACAATAGCTGGTACTGTGACTCTTCTTTGAGACATTCTCACTGATTTTAAAAATCAAAGTTTCTACAAATTCTAAAAAAAGAATGAAAGACTCGAAAATATATTTACTAATATTTTTCTTATTCTTCATAAAACTAGCGCACAATTGCAACAAATAAAAGTTTATCTTATCTCGTATCTTAGTTTCAGCCTAGGTGCTTTATGCAACCGTTTCACGGAAAAAAGAAAAACTAAGCAGCTAGATGTGTAAAACCGCACTGACTTTTCTTCCCGGCATTGTCAAAAAAGCACATGATATTTTAAACGAACTGTTTTTTGTTGTTGTTAGGCAGCTAGGAGATACATTGTCTCATCTATGTCCCAAAAATATTCACGTATCTCTCTCTTAATGTTAGTTTACCGTAAACTTGCGCTTATAAGCCCCCACTCCCCCCAGTCCGGTCATAAGTGGTCAAAAGTCCCCCGGGTATAAGCCCCCTGTTTATAAGCCCTGTTATGAAATTGCATGAGCCCATGTCTTATAAGCGGAAGCTTACAGTAGCCGTATTTTACCACCAGTACCCGCTCTTGTTCCTACATCACCACTGCTATGGTTTGACGGCTCGGTTCAGCAACAGCTATGTGCCAGATCTTTCTTTATATTTACTGTCATTTCCATAGAAGAAAACTAAATTGTTTTTATTTGATGTTTTGTGGTGGCTGACGAATTTTCTGTCGATGCATTCTTCGTAAATGTCACCATTCCCATCATTGCAGACATGCTCTGGTCCATAAGGTTTCCTCACTTGGCGCTTTCGATGTGCTGGCTTCGCCCTTTCGGGGACAGCATCTGTTTTTTTCTTTGCCAGCCTCTCTTTCATGGCTTCTTCCGAGTCGTTGTCCAAGTCGTGTGACCTATCGGAGCTAAACCATGAGGTTGTGTTATCAGTTTTCTTTGGTAATCTTCTTCTTTCCATTGGCTCTTTTTTTGTACAAACTTGTTCAAGATCTTTTGCTCGCACACTCAAGTCGTTCAACTGTTTTCTAAGTTTAAAAAACTGTTCAATGTCATTCAAATCCATGCAGTCCTCTTCGCGGCGAGTGGAGATCCAGATGTTGTTGTTGTTACTGGAAGGTGCCGCTGCAACCTCTTCCTTTCCGCTCGTTCCTCTGGTTTTGCTATTGTCTTTGTTGTTGCTACTGGACATCGTGGATGGCTTTTTCATCCCTTCTTTCTTTTGCTTTCCTGTGGTACTCGCCAGTCGAAATTCACGCGCCGAAGACTCCAGAGACTCCAAGGGTACGAATATCTCTTCATAAGGCTCGTCGTTTGAACTGTCGTTTTCCTCTGCAACATGCTGGACTGCAATATTTTCCATGCTTTTTCGTAACAGGTGAGGGCATGTGAGGGAACCACCGTCCAAAACATTTGCATAATCGTCATCTTCAGCTTTTTCCCAGTCCATTTGATGTTTTTTCCTTTCTTCTTCTTCCCTCGGGACGAGATACACATCGTCAGCTTCATGAATCAATTCTAGGTTGACATTTCGCGCACCACCTTGCTTAATAACGTCATCCTTTGCAGACTTCCAGTAATTATCATTAGCTTTTTCCCAGTCCACCATGTGGCCTTCCCTTTTCAGATCTTCCGTTCTGTCAGGTTGATGAATCACTTCTAGGTAGGCGTTTCTAGCGTCATTTTGCTCAAAGGTGCTTCCCCTTGCCTCTTCGGGTATCAAGTAATTATCATCAGCATCTTCCCAGTTCATTTTATGTCCTGACGGTTTCTGTTCAGCCGGGATGGGGTAGTCTTCCATTCCAACAGGTTGAAAAGTCACTTCTTGGTAGACGTTTCTGACGTCATCTTGCTCAACGTTCACCTTTTCGCAGGCCCCAAAATTGTTCTCGCTCTTTTCCAAGTTGCTTTTATCTCTTACAGGTGGTTTCTTGTCTACCCTTTCCCCCTCGTCAGGCTTGCCAGTTAGTTCTAGAAGGGAGCTTCTGTCGTCTTCGTGCTCATCCTCGTCCCTTTTCCAGGTAGGTAAATCGACCACTAAGTAAGCCAGGTCTGAGTCATGAGTCTCGCAATCAGATTTGTGCTTTGGAGGTAATACCGGCGGTGTTACACCACGTGATACGAACTCCGAGCGTGTCTTTTCACCATATTTGGGAGGCAAGGGTGGAGCAATATCTTCTTGTGAACCGCTTTCTCCGTCGTCATAAACAATCACAGATGGAATTGCTACACCTACTTGTTTGTCATACCCTTCTGGGAAAAGGTCGTGTTGTGTTAAATCTACTACGTTTGTATACAGTTTTACCTCTGTCATTTGTTCACATCCACCAATCCGAGACCTCGGAGGAAGTACTGGAAGGGCGGCTTCCTGAGGCGATTGCAAACTAAACTTTCTGACGGGGCTCGCTGCGTAATAGAAGGAACTTGCTACGAAATCGTCGAGTTCTTCCAAACTAGTGACGCCTGTCTGGAGGATTTTCCTGCATTCCTTGACCTTTCTGCTAGTTTCAGCTGAGACTTTAAATCCACAGCTGACATTAACTTCCAATGTTTTGGGGAAAACGTACAGTGACAAAGTTTTGTCAAATGAAGCTGCAAAGACCATGGAAACTTCTGCCTCGTCTGAAAGACAAATGTTTCCCAGATTGGTCAACGCTGGCGCGATGACCCGGTCATTGGCTGATATTGAACCAGACACAAAGCGAACACATACGGGAAGATGCTTTTGCATGACAACTTCGTCTAAGCTATACTCTGTAGCTTCCAACAATGGTAGAAACTTCCCCTTAAGATGTGAGTAGAGTAGAACTTCTTTGGACGCGCCATTTTTGATAACTTGACACTTAAAATGGTTTGAAACGCTACTTCCATTACTCAGTATATTGATCTTACTTCCTGATTCGATTCCAGCCGACGGAATGTCTTCAAGAACAAGGATGTACGGCGGTGTTTGATCAGTGATGAGTTTTTGCACCGTGTTATAGATTTTGCATTCAGGTGGAAGAAGGTGAACCTTGAAGTTCGAATTTCGTGGGAAGAAGATCTCTTGACGGAATGCGTCAAGTGCCATAATGACTTTTAGCCTCTCGACTCTATACAAAACCAAGATCTGGTCTGCTTCTAATGTTTCGTCTTCTTCACTTCCCCAAAACCCATCCACCAGCTTAACTGTCCTGGGAAGAGAACGCTCATGACGATCCAAAAATTCCTCTAGAGTAACGGGAACTTGTCCCGCCGATTGTCTCGAAAACTCCATGCTTCGACACAGTACAGTGGGACACTACTTTGATTGGCAGTCAAGCAGAGTTCACAGATACCAATTTAGAGCTTCAGCCATAATTTAAATGTGAAATTGTTCAACATTGATAAACACGATGGGGTTATGGTTTCATTTTCCCGGAATAATTGTATAATCGGATTACGTACAAAGGAAATGCCAGGGCTAATGGCACAGTTTATTTTTAACAGCACCTTTTGTGTACTGTGGAATTAAACTGAGAATAATACAGTAATATAATACTAAGCTCACAAAAACTACAACTTTCAACATCAAACAAATAAAAACCTTTTAAGACTGACTGATTCATTGGCAGAGCTGGCCTCAGACAACTACAACAACAACAACAATTTCTTTACAATAGATATTTCCATATATACATGGCATTACCTAATCTATTGATAGAAATTTCTCATAAACAGATAATTTCATTATGAAATAACATTTTTGTATCTGTAATATATAATGTTGAAAATATAAGCCGCAACTGATCTGCAAATAAATGGATGGATCAAATATAATGAAAGCGGAAATATATTTGGATTGTCATCAAAGCATTTTTTTTAGAAATAAAAAAAGGTATATTCATCAATTATCGTAAAATTCCGAAAATAAGCCCCGGGGCTTATATTTTTCGAAGGCCCTTTTTGAGGGGCTTATTTTTGGAAGGGCTTATATTCGGAGGGACTTATCTACGAAGGGAAATTTGCGTTTTAAAATCGATTGGGTTAGCCTTATAGTTGGAAGTAAATTTACCGTTTTTGCTTTGTTTTACTTTGTATTAGAGGGCAATATTTCAAGTACAAGCCCCCGGGGGGTTTATATTTGGAGGGGCGATTTAACGGACGGTTTTTTGCGTTACCGGATTGGGGGGCTTATATTTGGAAGGGCTTATACATGGAGGGGCTTATTTTTCGGAATTTTACGGTATTTTGCAAAAAAACAATTGTTGCAATACTTAAGGTTAAATGCAAGACTGCTTTTTTTCGTTTTGTTTTTTTTGTTGTTTGTTTGCTTGTTTGTTTCTTTTTTTTTGCAGTTCTTTCTCTTCAGTTTGTTTTTAACCCTCTCAGCCCCAATATCCGCATACAAATTCCCCAGACTGATCTCTGTACATTTTCTTAAATAATGTGTTGAGAGTATTTCATAAAAAAACTAAATCATTTTCTCTCTACAGTAATCCTTTTGTTAAATCTCATAACTTTTTCTCTTGATGATGTATGGATATCATCAGGAGAAAATTGATGTTGGTCACCACTCAAAAAGATGCTTGCATGCGCCATTACTATAAAGCGCAGGAGAACGTTACATGACATCCATTTTCATCTACATCAGCGACATAGAGAATATTGATTTCTGTTTTTGTTATCAGTTGATTGCGGTCCAATATCGGCATTTCAAGGATATTTTGGTACAAACACACAATAAAATATCAAGTTACCAAATTTCCAAGGAGGATTAACAACTGATCGGTAAATTATCACGTTTACTTTTAAAAAAATCATTTTTCTTCTCTTTTGTTCCCCACAAAGTTCTCGTTTGTCCGCATATTTCGTATATTAAAACCAATAAAACTAATTTACCGTTTACCGATTTTACCTTTTAAGAGTCAGTCAAGCCAGTCAACTGAAACATATTTCTTAATGCTGAGGTTAAGAAATATACCAAGAATAACTATCACCAAGTTCAATAGCTAGGGAAATGAAACAAAGGTCGTGAAAGAGGAAATATTGACGAAGACAACAAAGCACCTTTTGAGATAAAAGCATACTATTTATAAAATGTTAAATTCACATTTTTCTACTATAAACTAAGCCAAAGACAACCATTCTCAAACGTAGGATTCCAGTAAGACTTAAGTTATGGTGAACCCTGATTATATTTACCTAAATGCTGATAAAAATTCTCTGCCGCACGTGCCCCATTTGCAAAATCTGTGTCTAAATGTGTGTATTAATGAGAATGAGGAAGCTTTGCAGTCAATCCGTTTTCTGAGTTTTAGGAGTGAGAAACTAAACATTGAAGGCAATTGACTCCTGGTCTTCAGGAAATATAAGAAATCAGAAATAAAAGTCAGACCCGAAATATGGAATTGGGAGGAAAATTTTCAGCCAACCTGGCTTCCCCGTGGTTATTCACTTCAAAAAGAAAGAAATTTTCATGACGGTCACGTGCGGCCACTTTTCAGGTTGTTCGCGATTGATGTTAAAATGTCCTTGGGATGAACCTTCAAACGCAATTTCAAAATTTTGTCTGCAAAAAAGAAAGAAAAGAAAAGTCACACGCTCGCCCACTGGGCTGACTATAGTATGGCAATACAACTAATAAAACTGACTCAATTTATGACAAGAGGGTAAATCAAAGCCAGTCTGTTGCAGAACCGTGCTCAAACCTTAATATTACTACCACCGAGGTACTTGATATATCGTAAGAAAAGAAAATTTCCAGTATAGACTATTAGTGTGTAATTAAGAAGCTTCCTTTTTTGATTTTTTTTTTTTAAGAAAATCATCACAAAATAAAGTACAACAATTGCATCACTTCATTTTTATAAATCTTCTAGGTTATATTCCGATATAGCTTAATTAGGTCGTACCGGTTATTGTTACTTGATAACACTACCTTCACTTATATTCACTGCACTTAGCTCTTGCTATTAATGAACATCGCGTTCAGGCCTAATATGGAACTTTAAGTCGCCGTACCTTAAGGCGACTTTATGTCCCAGAGTACTGAGTCCTTTGTTCTTCCTGTTCATCTTGAGATTCTATATTGAGCAGAGCAGAACACATATTTTGCTTTGCCTCTACCGAAAGCCCTGCCTACCTCTGTTTTTTTGGACATCCATTTCGCTTTCGTCCAGCTGCAGTCGATGTCGACGTTAGCGACGTCTCCCCTAAGCATGAATGGAATTAAGAAAAAAACATTCGAACTAAAACCGTTTAGAAAAGTGCAAGTAGGCTTAACACAGATTTAGTATCACGCTCAGACACTTGAAAAATCACTTCAACGAAATTCCTGTAATCAGTCATCAAGCAGCTATCCCAGAACTTCTTTTTTCTTACCAATGATGCTTACAAGTAACCGCGAAAATGGTAAAACATCTTTCAGAACTATTGTTGTTTTCTAAAGAGATCTGCGTAAACCTGTTACAAACAATTATCAATGCCAGGTTATCATTCAACCTTTAACCTTGAATGATTTTAGAATTTGTTTAGAGAAATCTACTGCTGCTTAGGCCTGTTTCAAACGTCGTGCTGCTGCCGTGCTAAGCTGGCTCGACTGTAGCTCGACTGCAGCACGACATTAGCACGACTTGGTTTCAGACGTCGAATTTAATTCACACAATGACTGAGTCGAATGGAACGGCTGTTGCCAAAAACAAAACATAAAAATAAGGAAACATTTTAGCACACTTTTAAATATATTCTAATATATTTCATAATTCATTAATTGAGTTCGGCACGGCGGTAGCACGACGTTTGAAACCAAGTCGAGCTACTGCCGTGCTAGCACGGCTTGGTTTCAAACGTCGCGCTACTGCCGTGCTAAAGTCGAAATTAATTCGATCAATTGAGTTCCTCACGGCAGTAGCACGACGTTTGAAACGGGCCTTAGCCAAATGATAACTGATAGGGTTGGAAGTCACAGGACATCACCGCATAAAACGCTTGAGACAGATAATGTTACGCGATGTAAAAGGAAAGGATAGGAACAGAGTTGAGTCTTTTCTTAGTTCGAAACGGATCTTGCCTTGGGTATCTCGTTAAAACGCATCTTATTTAACAAATATGTGAATAAAGTTATTAACTGCTGCTACAGCTAAATTTTGAGGGCTGTCTTGTACGGAAGTAAGTTTATCTTAACGATTTCAAGAGTGTGGTCAATTATACTTAATCCTCTATGTTGCTGATTGAAAAACACCGATTAAATTTATCCATGTCCAGTCTTTAAATCCGTTTTAACTTCATCTTAGAAATCATCGTAAAAAAGGGCAATCAAAATTAAACCAAAAAAATAAATTCCTACAGGGAACTTTCTGGGACTGAGCGTTTAAAACGTTGTATCACTATAACATTATCAACTCAGCGTAAGCCGGACAACGTTTAAAAAAAAAAGTTTTTAAGAGAAGAGTGTTGCTGTTATGTTTTTCTTTGTTTGTTTGTTGTTTTCAGTACTAGAACTCACTAAAGCAACAGGTGTAATTTCAATTTAAGTTAAATAAAGGAGTTCATCACCTGTTAGAAGAATTTTGCCGAAAAAATCCCTTATTTTGAGGCAACTGATTTCTAGATTTGATACTAAAGAAACCCAAAAAAGGAATTACAAGAATTTTCAAGTTTTATATACTCGGATCCTCAATCCTACAAGTAAAGGGGGTAAAAGACAAAAAGGTCATAACATAAAATGAGATGTATTGTTTTCGATGATGAAGTTAAGTTGTCTTTTTTATTCTAAAGGGTAATTTAGATGTTTTGTTGATAATTGGCCAGCAGATGGTGCGGGGGTAGGATCAAGCAGCTGCAGTGTCACGTCACGCCAGTGTCACGCTCTTAATTTTGGTCATTCAGAATTGCCCCAGAAAATTCTCACTTAAAGAATAAACTGCAATTAACAAGATTTCAGTCAGTTATCCAACGGCCAAATCAGAGCGGCAGGTTGCATGTTAAATTGCGTTTGAAAAGAAACCGGCACAAACAAAATTGTTATAAATACCGCTCGGGAGAGCAGACGGAAATAAACTGACAGTGATCCTTTCTCACGACGACTAATACCTGAAGAGTCCTTTCCCTTGCCAGGTAGGAAAAATTTAATTTTTCCACGAATGTTTCTCTAAGTCAATCATTTAAAGAAAATAGTGAGGGTTTATAATACCTCTTGAGGAAATGATAGTTTTAGATTTTTAACTTATATATCGATCAATTATATTACGAAAAGTTGCCATACAGTGTACAAAAGGACGTTTTATTCATAAGATCACTGTTGAACATGTTTGCGGATTTCACAGTGCTTAGGCTATAACTTAGTTAATTAAGTTGCCCGTTTATATCTTTGAATATTATCTTCAATTGCTTGTGGAATGTGGATCCCCCTGTCTGTTCTTTTTTTGTTTTGTTTTGTTTTGTTTTGTTTTTGTTTTTTTTTGGAGATTTTACAAATAAGAATTTAAAATTTTTTTAAAACATTTCTTCTGGTTGAAACACCAAAAGTTCGGACGCACCAGTTGTTTCTTTTTGTGCGAAAGAAAAATTAGTCGTAAAGTATAAATAAATGTAACTTTCTAGTTGCTGAAGGTCTATAATTGCCTATTCATTTATCTTTCAGACAAGTTAAAACATGAGCAAGTTTTGGGTTGCAATGCTCTTGATGTTTGTAGTTGCATCCTTGTTTCTGGATGACAGGTAAGCTGTCAATTTTCAATGCGAATTTATATTATTATGATGGAGAATGTTAGCCAGAAGATAAGAGTTCATGATTTTCGGACGAGAGAGAAGATGTGGCATTTGAAACATCAGCTAATAGTGATTGAGAAAAAAAAGAATTCGGAGCAATGACCTATTTCTGGGTTATTAGTAGTGATATCGGATGGGTCATCATAACAGGACATCACCAACATAGTTAGTAAACTGGAATGGTTATGAAAGCAGTCAGACTCCCCGTCGTACGTCACTTGTGATACCTTTTTTTGACCTGACCGTGCACAACGTTTAGTAGTGACTCCTATGATTTTGAACTTAATGACTAATGGAAACGTAACATTACGTTAATTTATTCACGTGTGACAATTTGTGAACAAAACACAAGGTATTATTGTACACGGGTCAGGGAAGTTTCCAACATAACTACAACACCGTTGTTTTCAACTTTGATGTTTGCCGGCGCTTTCTTACCAGTCTCCTCTACTAACCGTGTCACCAAGAAACAACCAATTTTTCAATGCTCCAAAAACCGACCGTGCAGTTATCATCATTTGGAAATCAAGTTAAGTTTGGAAAGTACTTAGTTGTTATATTTCTTTAGAGTCTTTAAAGTCTTAATCATAGCTCTTTTCTTCTTTATAAACCCTTCATATTTCTTTGTTTTTTTAGCGATGCTTGGCGAAGACGACGTCGTCGAAGGAGAGGATTGCAGATGGACGACGGTGATGTAAACCTTGCCGATCTCAAAAAGGATACTTACTCGGACGAGGTACCGGACAGTTTAATTCCCGGGACTCAGGGAGATGAGCTGTTAGAAGATGAAGAAGATTATGATGTTCATCCAAAACACGCTCGCGTTTAATGATTGAGAAGTGGATTATCATGCTGTTGAAATGCCTCGTTATTATAAGATTGCAACGAACGAACCGCCTAAAATTCATTTGACAAATGTAAAAAAAGTAATAAAGGAAGCTCTCTATTAAATTATATGTACTGTGATGTATAACTTCTTTTAACGCGATTTCTTTGAAGTATTTCCGGTGAATCTATTCGCCGCGTGTATGTTTCCTCTATTAGTTGCAGCTTTCATCTCTTTTATGGATGAAGGTCCTAAATTCCAGATCCCTTTATTGAAACGAAGATTTTTTTATAGTAAAACCGTTTTTTCCCCTTTTTATCGCTTGTTTGTCGTAAATCAGGTGACTAAAACTGCAGGATTTGCATTGTGGGCGTTGTTATATGATAGATCTGTCATTATTATCAACTTGTCGGACATTTTGGCGCATTATTCGGGCTAAAATGAACAATTTGGCGGAAATAAACCAATGAAAAGAGAAGATAAAACAGCCATACGATGTAAGCAGCCAATCAAAATGAAAAGCCATTGCTGAAACATGATGTTCGCGCCGCCGTTGTCTTGCATTGTTAGTCGAAGAAATCGAGTCACGCTGTCATTTTCACCGCACAGCTCAAATCATGGCTGAAAACACAGAAAACAACGAACAATTTGTAAATTCTTCATCTCCTCAGATAGAGGAAGAAGAACTACAAAAGTTAGAGAGGCTTTCAATTTAATGTCTAATGCCTTTAGTACTGACTCCATAGTCGCCGACGAAGTGCGTGTACTAAAGTTTTATTGAAGCCAAACGCACTCAGGTCTACCAAATGCGCCAAAGTGTTAGTTTGAAATTGGTACACAACACTTACAAATAAGTTTTCATGTTTATTATAGTTTTTAAAAATTCAAATGGCACTATATGTTCAGTCATTTCTAGCCAGTTTCGGGCAAAAAAATAAAAGCCATCCAACGTGTAAATGCACGCTGATTTCATTCAGACTGTCTTCATTTTCTCAATGCCCTCCAAGAACGAGAACGGTGAAAAAATAACAAAAGGATTAAATAGAAAAAAAGGTCCGGCGTGATTACCAAAATTTCTCGGATGGGTAGTCTTAGTTATGCTGCTACGCGCGCTCGCTTGGAGCTCCGCTATTAACTATGCTGTATATAAATGGAGTATCTATTTTTCTACAAGATTTACATCCAGAAATGATCTTAAGCCCGATAAGCTCCAAAGTCATAGTAACGAAGGAAAAGGAAGGAGAAAAAGAAATAGCGAGGAGAAGGAAAGGAGGAGAAGAGAAAAAAGCAATGGCTGCTGACTCTTAGTTTTCATAATGGCTACTTTGGAGATAGTCTTCGGACTCAAAAGGTCCATTTGGCGGTAATCTTTTCAAAAATCCGGCTAGATGTATAATATTACAATCTGATAACTGTACAGCTAGCCTTACATCTTTACTTTTTGTTTTAAGAAAATGACTATCCAGTAATTCGTTTAATACGTCTTGCTGAAAATACATAATTGTACTTTTTGGAAACAATTTCAAACGGACACTTTGTAAATGTGAATCAATCTCTTTCGCTCACACGGTGCTTTCATCAGTAGTGAATAGTTGTACTAAGTCCTCTTCTCTGAGTGGCATGCCTGCCCGGACTTGCTTGAGGAAGCCTTTTGGAATTGCCAATGCTATGGTTCTAAATTAACGGAAGTTCCGTTTAGGCAGACTGTGAAAACCCCTAGCGGCGAGAGGTGTTACAGGATTTCCGTCACTCGGATTGAAATAAAGGAAGCAAGGATGAAAATATCCTTCCAAAGCGGAAAATATAGAAGCGGAAAATCCCAAAAATAGAATCGTTTTAAAGCTACCTACCTGCTCACGTCACTAACAAAGCTGTCAAAACATGGAATCTATATTGAAACGTCAAAGCGATTTTTGAGGTGGCGGCGAAAATTCCCGCTTAACCAATATTTCGTATTACCTAAAGTGGCCAAAGGGAAATGTTTCTATTAATGAATGGTCTGGTCTTGCTAAAAGTTACTAACATAATTCTTAGTAGTACAAGGGTTTGTAAAAAATTCGATTGGGTTATCAAGAGGCACGTCTTGCAAAGTGGCGAATTTGACAAAGATAGCAGATCTGACTAAACATTGCGAATCTGATCAGAAACATGAAAAACCGGCGAAGATTAACCTTGCAAATATTCAAATAGGATGGCTGAATTTCGAAGATGGTGATTTCACGACAATGAAGAATCTGCCAAAAAGGGCCAATATGGCAAAAATGGCAAATTGACAAAAATGTGCCAGGGGTTTGGAGAATATTCAAATGAGATGACAAAAGGGAACCCTTAGAAAGTGGCGATTTTGAGGAAAATATTAAAATGGTGAGATGCATGATGCAGATGAGATGTCTAGAGGGACCCTTTGCAACTATGTGGGTTGATTCAAGATGGCTTGATGTTGGCCTTTTTTTTTCTTTTTTCTTCTACAGCGTACGGGTATGAGAATCACCAAGTTCTGGGTTGCAGTTCTTTTGACCTAAAGAGCCTTGAATATGTAGCGCCGAGAGTGAAAACTGTCGGCGAATATCCATGTTCAAGTCATTAGGCCCGTTTAGAATTTCAAGGACTAAAACCCTCGCTCCCATTGCACCGTTCCTTAAAACTAGACTGCATTGACCCCTTTTTTCAATCGGTATATGCTAAGTTGACTTTCGACATGATGGCTTCTCTCCGTCACGCCCCATTTTTTTTCTTTTGTTTACTTGCTCAAAGTACTCGCCTCTTCCATAAATAAGCATCATTCAACTGACAATCTACGACTCCACAATGACACCATTTCTTGCCCATTTCGTTTCCGTTACATGTTTTAATGCAAAGGGTTATAAAGTTCACTTTAATTTGAAATTTTCATTCCCTACTTCGCAGCGATTCTTGGCGACGACGGAAAGACGACGAGGATTACTGCTGACTTCAATAACAACAAGTTCTTGCAAGAATTACCGAAAGGTGAATCGTCGTCTTTGTTTGATTATAGATTAAGAGGAAGAGTACGATGTTCATCCGAACGATGCTCCTGTTTAATAAACGAATTACATCATTATGCCACCGAAACTGCGTCAAATTGATAACATAAGTAAATTGCTGCTATGATGCTGTTATTTTGCAGCGTTAGAGCTGCTTGATATATTTATTGTGATTAAGAAACATCCTTATAACAATCTGTCTTAACTATTCATTAATGAAGAGATGGAACATATCGAAAATATTTACAATATTCGTGCACAATAAAGCTGTTTAAGCATTTCATAAGTATAACAATGGAAGGTACCCCTCCGTTACAATAAAGATATAATGTCCCCTCAGAGGACTGATCTCTACGAATACTTGGGAATGGACTGCTTGGATCCTGTTGGGGTCCGTTTCTCGAAAGTCCCGATAACTTTTCGGGCCCCAAAAGCTGTTTTATGTTTGCCATGTTTTTATTCCAGTTTCATTAATTTTTTAAATGATACAATGAACCTATCAATGAACGAATCAAAATTGACCGGTTTATAAGCTAGGAACTGTACTACTATTCAACAGGTTCTGATTTCAAAATTTGCCTTCGGACCAGGAAGGTTTTCGGGCTTTTCGAGAAACAGGCCCCTGGACCCTGAGCCGATACCAGCATTAAAAAAAAAAAAAAAATTGGCATTTTGTTTTATTTTGAACTTCTCCTCTTCTTGATTATACACTCGAGAGAATTAAACCAACTGCTTTTCGAATTAACAGAAACCCGTGACCACTGCAATGTTTTACTGAGCACTGGTTTGCTGCATATCCTCAACTGCTTGTTCATTACTTGATTTCTCTTCAAAGACCACAAGTCTTATAAGAAAATAGTCAGTACTAAAAAACTGGCCAGTCTAAGTCTTTCAAATCCCTTTTAGAATGCAAGTAGGAAACAAAGAGGCAACTGCAAGGGAGCATTTTAACACTTAAAGCCCCAATATCCACTTACAAATTCTCCAAACTGATCTCCATACATTTCCTTAAAGAACGGGTTGAGAGAATTTGATAAGATCAAAGCATTTTCTCTTTATAATGTATGGTTGTTTTTTGAGGAAAATTGATGTTGGTTACTCTTGGAACTAAAGGGGTTAATCGAGCCTGTTCAATTTTGACAGTGTCTAAAGCTGTGGCCTCCATCCAGCAATAAAGCGTAAGAGCTTCAAACGATAGAACCGATCCATTCCAAATGATTCCAGAGCCTCTTCATCCAAACATACTAGCATGCTGCCATCGACTTGTCGTTCCTTGAAGATCCCTTCAAAGTGATGCATGTTCAATTTCCGAAGGCATTGCAAAACCTCAGTTACTCTTAGAGAGCTCAAATCTTCTGGTATGGTAAACTTGGACTCCGCTTTTTCCGAGACAGGTGTTTTTGGGTTTTCTCCAGACACGTGCCTTGTTTGTGCCCCTTGAAGTTGCTGAGAAGTTGCCGAGGCTTCTTTTTCGTTCCCTTTTTCAAGAAAGGAGGCAGAAACTGAACGAGGCTTTGCCACAGGGGATAGAGACCCCGATGGGGCTTTCCCATCTGGGCTTGATACCATCGTTGGATTCCCTTGTTCTATGCCATGGAATGAACGGGACTTCTCCCTGGAGGGTGGGACAGGTTGAGCAACTCTACTGCTTGGAACGTCAACGTCTGGCGTCGGGAAGCTCACGGGAGAAGAAATACCATCTCTTTGTTTGTTTCTTGAAGGGATTGGCGGAGGTGTATCATCTTGACCTTGACAAACTGGTAAAATGCCTTCATTTACGCAGGTATCTTTTTCAATTCCAGCGCTGGATGGCAATTGGCTTTTTTGGTTTCGATTCTGAATTGTAACTTTTTCACGTCTTGGGGATGGTTGTGGAAGATTTTCCTTTATTTCTTTGTTGTTAACTGGCAATACTTGGACTTTACTGGCAGTCAGACTGAGTTTTCCCTTTGTCTCTCTTGGGACTGGGCAAGGCTCCTGTAGTTTAGGAAGAGGAGGAAGTACGTCAGCACTTGATCTTCTTGGGACACGAAACGCTGGTAGGACTTTTGGCTCTGTTTCAAGATTCATTTCTTCAGAGCCATAGAAAGGCGAGTTTTTTGCCGCTAACCTTGATGACAGTGAAGGATTCGAAGAATATGACTGGTCCTCAAGAATAGAATCAAGTGCATTGACGTCAGAGGGAACACTTTCAGTTTCCCCGCCTGTTGTTCCTTTCCTCCCGAACGTGTTCATCTTCCTTGAAGGTTCGTTATAAACCAGGGACTTCCTATGAATTTGTAATGAAACTGTTTCTACTTTTCCTTGAACGTCGTCACCTTGCAAGCTTTGAGCTTGTACCTGCAGTAAATTATTTAATTTCTGTTTCGACAGTTGTTCTGTACTCGAGTCACTTTTCCTTCTTGGCACTGATGACAATGATCTGCTTTTAAGTTTTTCTTCATTGAGATAATTAAAATTCAGATCGTCGTAAATGTTCTCGTCGCTTTCGGTGGTGTTTGTTCTAAGTTCAAGGTTGCTTAGAGTTCTTTGAAATAAACTCTTTCGTTTCCCCTGGCCCAACAGACTATTGCTTCTTGCTACTTTCATAGACGGGGGTGGCGAATACGTATTTCCATGGTGTACCCTTTCTCCACTCATTTGGAACTCTGATATAGCCAGAGGCTTGTCGTTGGCCTCCTTATTTCTTTGAGTTGGCATTTTCAGACAAGGTGATTCAAAGTCGCTTTTTGCTCGATATCCTGACATGTCTTCATATTCGTCAGTAGCTTCATTGATGTCGCTATCGAATTTTGCACCGGGCGATTTAGAGGGGTCCATTTCTACAGCCATGACGCTTATGGGCAACATTATAGGGAATGACAGCTCTGTCTTCACATCTTGGTCTTCTGTAGTTGCCTTTACAAACGACTCGACTAGGGTCCCCTTCAATTTGACGACGCCAGTGGGCAAAGGTATATCTTCATCGATGTGCTCTTTTGTACTGTTATCACCAGTGAGTAAAACATAGGCTGGAAGTTTATTCTTTTTGACAAACTTGGCAAGTGGTAACCCCTCTCCATCCAACAGAGCTAGAAACTTCACTCTACAACTCATCGGCAGTTTCCAGAGCGTTTTCCCTTTATCATTAACGTTTTTGAAAGGCAAAAATGTTTCGCCAGTTTTTCTCTTTCTCTGGTCTATCTTCAACTTATCACCAACTTTGACTAACGACTCGTAATTCGGATCACTTTCAATCACACGAACGAACTTCACACCAGAATTATGTTCATGAAGAAGTTCCGGGATCCCCAATTGTCGCTGTTGGAATTTTTCCTCAGCCATACGTTCAACTGTACATGAGTAGTCGATCGGGATGCGAGTCTCCTGTCCATCTGCATCTTCAAGTAACACTGTTTCGACGCTTTCCAAACTTATCAACCTGTAAACCGCATCGGCACTTACAGTTGACCTCTGCTGTTTGTCATAATAGCCTTCATACACCTTCACCACTTGAGGAAGAGGGAACTTCTCGATAAAATCCCTCAAATAAAGAGAAGTGTCTGCAGGCTTTGGCGAAACAAAGTCCGACATTACATTAAATTCTTAATTTCTTGACATTACCCGAGAAACGTCTTAGCCAGTGAAGTTCTGCTAAGGACACAATTTAGAGGCAGAACGAAGTATTGCATATGAAGTTGTTTCTCCACAAGAAACTTCCTCTTGAAAGAAACCTTGTAACTTGTCAACTTAATGATGAGCCGTCAAATTCCCTCGCCAAGGAATAACTTCCCACATCTGGAATCGATGACACTGCTGTAGTTTCGTATGTAAGTTGGCTGTCGTTTTCTAAAAACGTTTTAATCACCTTACGCAATTATTTTGTTGACAAAATATTGCATGACAGTTTCGCCTAATTTAAACCTCGAAAGTGAATTGTAATGATGACATGTTTTCCTTCAACTTCTTTCGTGTTTGATGGAACCCTTGTCATTTCTTCAGGTTGGTAAGTTATAGGCCCTTATAGTGTCAAAAAAAATTAAATTAAATTAAATAGACGAAGAATCCGCAAAAGAGCGTTAATGTTTCGTTGATGACCTGCCTCTTTCATCAGTTCACAGTATCGTTCACTTTACGAGAGTCAGAAACATTATTATTAATCATTTTTCTCATTTTAATTCTAAAGACAAATGAAGACGTCATTGACAAATAATATTTACTTCAGAAAGCAAAAGAGAATCTACATATAAATGGGAAGGTCAGTTCGTCAGCGAGTACACTAAATTGAGGCACAACTTTCGATTTTCATGAGTTCATCATAGGGGTACATGTACTTGAGTGCACTTTAAAGCTCATGCGTGGAAAGTTCTCTCAGCATGGTAGGGTCTTTTTCACTTTTTATCAGATATCGTTAAGATTTGCTCTTTTATAAGCAGTGGAAACTTAGTTTGATATGGCCAGTAAGCTAAAACATGACTATAATACTGCTTAGCCTGTTCACAGACCCTCTATTTTCTCCGAGCGAGAATGATAAAAAAAAAAAAACAGCGGGGAATTAAATGACCGCTTAAGAGCAGCGCGCTCCCCGATTATCGAACAGCCACATAAAGCAACATCTGTGTACAGGGTAAATACTGCTCGGATACCATCCTTTCTGCTCATCACTTCCTTAAATAATTTTGTGCTATTGCAATTGGCAAACTCGTGTAACTCCCAAAGTTGGTGGAAGGCTCACAGCTTCATCGGAACGATAATACGTCGCTTCTGGACATACACAATCAAAGAATACTAAAGATCTTTCACGAATTAATGCTTTTGAACTGAAATAACTCAGTGGATTGCTGTGTAGAAAGGTTCAGCCTTTTTTTCTATAATAACATTATTGATTGTTCACTAAAGAAATAAAAAACCTGATATTCCTATTATATTCATATTATCTTTTTAAGGAAGAAAAGAAAAGAATGCATCGTTAGGGTCATGAAGGGCAGAAACAAGGTATTTTGGATAAAACTGATAATCCCCATTGTTTTGGAAAACAACAGAAATACTAAGACAGGTTAGTATGAGTGTCCTGGACAAAATTAAATAGAAAAGCAAATACCCTTTAAGTCCTTCTGAAATGAAGGATGATCCGCGCGAAGGCCAAAAAAGCGTCATTTTTCCTATACCTTGATTCGGAGGGCGGTCTGAATAATCTTAATTCTCGATCTATATTGTACAAGATTGCATCTCAAGGAGGACTGGGTGACTGTTTGCTTTGAATAGAGTTGGTAACACAAATTAATCATAATGCATGTATAAATCATTTGTCTTAAAAAATCGTGCATTGTTTTCAAACTGGAGCGTGCCGCAAAAAAAAGGACAACCAGCCATTAGCATTTTCTTCTTGATCGATACTCTCGGAAAGAAATCATGGACTGGTGGGTCATGCTTTCAAAAGTTGTATAAACAAACTAATGTGACAGGGCTGATATTGTGTAACTGAGCCAACTTGTCAGATAACAACTTTTCAAGACAATAGCGCAATAATGCCCGAACAGGCTTCAGTTGACAATACCCGTCATTCGCTGATGCTCGTCTGTTTTGGCTCAGAAAATGAAAAAGATGAAGCTTGTCTTTCTTATTTCTTTACAAGTGTGCAACGATTCAGTACAGATTTCTCCGGTCACAGCTCTCGCCAGCCTCTTCTTCCATGTTCTTCGAATTCATGCTGGAGAAATGTCATCCACAGTCAATAACATCTTACCAGATGATTTGCAACGAATTGTTTTTAGCTATTTCGGCGGTGCGGTGTTTTTTTGTTGTGCAAATTATAATGAATCGGTGTCTCAATAATTTCAAATATTTCGCTTTAATCTAAGCAGAGATTCTCAGTGGAGGAAGATATTCTTTTCCGATCCCGGCTTTTCGTGTTTCTCTTGCACTTCTTCAACTAAGTTACAAGTGCGCTCGGCGCGTTTGTTATTTAAAAAATAAACAATCATCAACTTGCATACCATCTGGTACTGAATCACATCTAACTAGAATTTCATTACTGTGCTTGAAGTTAAGGTGATGTTACACGGGACGATTCGCAACGACGATTTTTAGTGCAACACAGCGTTGCAATGTTGGAACAATGTTGTAACTATTCGAAACCCTGTCGCAACAATGTTGCAACGCTTCGTTGAGCTAAAAATAGTCGTTGTGAATCGTCTCGTTTAACATTACCTTAAGTCGTTGTTGCTCAACTATAAAACCAAAACTCGTGTCTAATAGCCTAGTTAGAATGGCTGCAGTTTTTAAAGATCACACCTGGCGACGTAAACTGATAAACTGCTGATTAATTCGAATTCTTAAGAAAAATGATATGGGTAGGTTATTTTAAATCGATGTGTTTTATTGCCTGGTGACGAGCTGACCATCTTTGCACAATTTTTTATCACAATATTAAAGACAAAGGGAAACACAGCAAGCTCTACTGCAGACGAGCGTTTTTAGAGTCACTTTCCCTAAATCACTACTTTCACGGCATACTCCGTAATATACCTTGTTTACCCCCAGAATTTTGCATAACCATTGTTTTCAGTTTCTGCTGGGTATTACAGTCGTCCCAATAGAGATCCAAGACAATGGTTATACAAAGTTTTGGGAGGGGTTAACAAGGTGCATTATGTGAAAATGGTGAATCCGTTATTTTACGTAGTTGATGAACGGTAGCATAATGAGTTTCACTTTCCATATAAATTGATCAAGGTGTTACCTGACCTGATTTTTAACATATAAATGTAATGCTTTCTTAATTGCGTTACTGGGCTTTAATTCTTTTAAATCGTCTGGTAAACTATCCCACATTATAGCATCTTTGCATTAAGGAGAAAGGTTTTCATAATTCTTCCTTTTAGTTAGTTTCAAATCAATGTGTATTTTTGAAGCTGAACTTTTATATAGGACTGTATATTATTGTTTACTACAAAGAAGTCATTAAATGTTTCAGGATACCAACATATTTTAATGATACTGAAAAATCGTTAAGGAGAGTCCCCAAAATTGCAGAAAAATGTTATAAAAGGAAAAATTCCATAACTTTTTTTTTTTTTTCCGGAATACATAGTATATAGTATTGGCTCTGCCGGGCAAACCAAATGACAAGATAATTACATACCCGGTAAACGGGAATTAAAAATAGAAGTGTGTCCATCAAAATAGTGAAACATTTTAATTTGTCACATTAATCGACAACACCGGATTTCTGGAGTTGTAAACAAAGCCCTAAATATGTGGTCAGTATTTCTAATGTATTTAATGATAGGAAACAGAAAGCCGAACATTTGATCAAGAAAAATAGTATTTTCCTTGTGTAAACATAGGTGATGTTTAAAATATGAAGAATTGTTATGGCTATTACGATATTGAAACATATTTATCGAAGCCTAAGATGAAAGCAAACTAATTCGCTTTAACACGCGCAAGCTCAATAACAATTGCCTTCTTTCAGTCCTGTGACCTTACAGAGGAGAAAAGGAAAATGGGAACTTGGTTGCTGTGATGAGTAGTTACGTTAAATTTGACGACCTTAGTTCCCCCTCCCCTTTTTCTATTCTGTCAAGTTTTCTGGTTACTTACAATTTATGAGGACACTCGAAATAATGAAACATTCCTATTTCTGAAAAAGAAAACACTGCGGTAAAAACACCTCATACCGAAAGTTCTGGACAAAACCAAAACGATTAAATTGCATTATGACCCTTGATCAGAACTGTCACTGAGTTTTGCGGTTTGCTGAAACATCTCGCGCTTAACTTGAGTGAAATCTGAACAAACTATTTAGGCTGTATTTTAGGATCAATGATGGGATAAGATTCAGGTAGTTAAAAAAGTTGAGGTCAAAATTTTATTCCCGGGCCAGCTGAAACGCTACCCAGATGTTGCCGTATAGATTGCTACGATGTGTTGCCCGGGGGGGGGGGGGGACTCCGCATATGAAAGGGGTGGGGATGCTCGTCGTCTCGCTTAGGGGTGTAAATTTCGGATTTTGGTCTCACTTAGGGTGTTCTGCGCAAAACGCCATCATATTTAGCTGTGAAGGTCTCGTTTAGGGTTGCACAGGAAAAAATATAAAAATACACATATTGTCAGGAGCCTATCACCACCAACATGGTCTCTTTTAGGGGTAAAAATAGCTTTAGGGGTTTAATTCAAAATTTCCGACGAGCATCCCCACCCCTTTCATATGCGGATTCCCCTCCCCCCCCCCACCCCCCCGGGCCGTGTTGTGGCGGTAAAGCACTCATTTCAACCTCTACACCCGAATTAACCGCTATTTGGTTGAACAAAACAATATTTATTTGTTTATCCTTTGTCATAAACTCAAGTACAATGTAGCCAAAAGTTGCAACTGGTGGGCAACAAATATTGAACAGTGTATGGAAATGTTCCGAGGGAACACTCGCAGGAACGTTCTTTCCCGTTGATCACAAGCTAAAACTTGAAAGAAAAAAACGAAACGAAGGCAGCAACATTTGTTGACCAAATGTTGGACCGTGTGTAACTGGGTACAGTGTATATAGGATTTTATAACTGAGACCTTTAAAATTGTGGTAAAAAGAATTCTATCACATTACATTTTCCTTGTTACATGATGTTTTTTATTTTTGATCAGTTCCTTGGTGACGTTTGCGTCAATTCGAATATCTCATTTCAGCCTCAAAACAGGAAAAGGAATAAAAATCTTCAGTAGCCTACCTAAAGAAATGATAAACAAAATGTGTTGAATTGTAAGACATGATACTACCCAAGAGTATTCATTCTAAGAGAACAAACTCGATCAGAAAAGATTACTGATATTTCACCCTGAAGTGAAACAATAGTGCAGAGTAGGTATCTCCGCATTCCGCAGGCAATATGATGCTGGCTGGGAAATGTCGTATGGGAAAGAAAAATTAGCTGGCAATTGGTTAGAAATGACAGCTTGCTGATGGAAGTTTCTACCGAAACTATAGTTTAAAAATTGGCGACGGGCAACACACGACTCTTGCACTTAGTCGTAAAGGAAGTTATCTGACCTTTAGGGCTTCGCTCTAACTAAGAGGCCCTTAAGGTATTTTCCCTTGCGATGTGATATGAAGGGAGGCTCCTTATAAAGATTTATCTTAGTCGTTTGTGGTTTTGTATAGGATGTCATTTCCCTACTATAGTATTTTCTTAAGGCTAAACTCGGGTGGTATTGTGTAACAAAAGGTAGTTTCCTGGGGCACTGACCAATAATTCTCATCTTTAAGTTAATTTTGGCGAAACTATTTACAAAATTGTCTCTTCACAGTACAAGATAAGAGTTAGAATACAATTACAGGATAAACTTGAAGTGTTATTTTAAGCTACCAAAATAGTGTTTTCTGCATATCAGTATCCAAATAACCTTACGATCGTATTGCTGGAAGTGTATTTGCTCTCTCAAGGAATATTTGCCAGTATAAATTCACATTTCATTCGAGTGACTATTCAAGCTATATTATCTCAATAGAAGGACTAGAGCGAGAATACTAGAAGTTCAATGTTCTATCAGCTGAAGATTTGACTAGTACGAAAACTATATAGTAATAAACTGCCTACACGATTACGAAACCGTAGAGTAACAAAATGCCTAGTTAAATCTTCAGTTGATGAAACATTGTACTTCTGGTATTTATATTACATATATATACTATTTACAATAAAACAATAAGTCTATATATATTCGTCGGTCGTTTGTGAGGACCTAAATTTAAGTTTTCAAAAACTATCTCTGTCAGCCTTTAACGCTCATGAAACGTAGAGCTAAATATGCTTTATATATTTTCTTTCCGCAAAAACGCTTCGGCCTTCGCGGGAGGCTCAAGATTTGAGGAATTACTCTAAACTAAAAATCTGGCAACCGATTCAAATTATCATTAAAAACTATAATAACAGAAATAAATGTTAATATAGGAGTTAACATGCTCACAATCAGAAAATGCAGCAAAATATATCAGCAAAACAAATCATCTTAATTCCGCTTCGGAGTCCAACCCCGCTCAATGAACATCAGGAGTTTCTTTCTGTGAAGCGCGTTGTCAATTCCAATACACTGCATCATTTCGTCATCCATCTCCAGTAACATTGTCCCATCTACGTCCTCTTGAACGAATGATTTCACATACTGGTTTAATCCCAGCTTTCTCAACCACTCGCTGACCTCAGATACTGATAAGTTTGGCAAACGTTTTCGAAATTCTGCTGCAGGGTCGTCTTGTTGTTGTGAATCTATTTGATGGGGACTGGCTTTGGCGAGCGTGTCTCCGCTGACTGGACCTGACTGCTGCTTTGACGAGACTTCGGATATCGTTTCATATGTATCTTCGCGATCCTCTTGCTCTTCTAGATTCGCATTCGTTTTAGTATCTACCTTCTTCACTAGTCTTGCCATGGATTCTTTTCCGTCTCTTTGAACTGCCATCTTTTCAGCAGCGGGAGCCTTTGGGCTTCCTGCTTCATGCCTTAGTGCACTATCGGGTTTTCGCCCAGACTGTGAAACACATTGACCTGGAGTGTTTCTCTTAGCAGTAATAGTTTCTGGCCGCGGTGGCTTTGGCGAGTTGGGCTGCATTGGCTTTTTTGCACCTGGACGAGGAGGAGCAGTCAGCATGATGTTGCCAACCGTTTGAACGGCTGGCGCGGAGGGCTTCCCCAACAGTTTTGGCCTGGGAGGTGGAGCATAGCGAGCTTCAGCCTTTTTGTTGTTTATACCATTTCGCTTCGAGGGCAACCCACCTGACAATGAAGTTGGAGACGGCGTTCGAGGTGGAAGAAGCGGCCGTAATTCTTCATAGAATTCATTGTTATCACTTTCCAGCTTTCCGTACAAGTCATCGCTGATGTTGTCAAAGTACCAAGACGCGTCTCCAGTGCTGCCGCATGTGATTGTAGAATTTATATTAACTTCACTTTCGATTAAATGACAAATTTGGGAGAATACGTCTGGGCGAATATTTAACATCGCTCTTTTAACCGTTATTTCTAGGTCGATTGGCATCTTCAAAATTCTCAACTGTTTCTCCACCAAGGTTGAAACAATTAGAATTTTTTGCTTCACTGCCTGCTCCAGAACAAACAATCCCTCGAACGGCACAAGCGGATTTGTATTACATTCATTGAACGCTTTAGCTTTGCCTGTTAAGACTCTTACCCTGGTTGGAAGGGGAGTTTGATTTAGTACATCTTTAATGCACATTGGAGAAGCATTTCGGAGAGTCTCAAAAGGTCCCAACTGGTTACCGGAAAGCAGTATCGTGCGCGTGCTTCCCATTACTCTGCACTTAATTTGCTTGTGACCTCGGCCGCTCTTCGATGCTTCTAGGAGTTCAATTATGCCTCCAACAGCCACATCACGTTCTGGTATATCTCGTAGCGATCGAACATACTTTGGAAGGGGAACCAGAAGTTCTTCGACCGTTTCGTATCGGTCAGCGCATCCCATTGGAATAATCTCGAATATTTTTCCAGGATAAGTTAAAGGGATCGAAAAGTGATTTCCATTCGCATCTCGGGCGATGATTCGAGACACTTCCTTTAAAGTATGCAAGTTAACAATATCGTCTTGACACCACGATAATTCCTCTGAATCAAGAGATTCGTACCCGTCGACAACCTGTACAGTTGCAGGAAGACGGCAGTCTACCACGAAATTGCAGAGCCAGCTGGAATCATTCAGATCGTTCATGTTTACCGTACTTCGTATTCACTTTTCAGTGCTCAACTTGTGACAGTATCACCGAGACACTTAGACTGAAGCGCTATTTATGTATCAGCCAAGTTTAAAAAAGAAATTTAAGAGGGGGTGGAGTTAGTCTCAATCACTGACCTAACATGGTATTTAAGCAGGCTAATAAAACCCCCAATAGCCTGAAACATTTTCCTTGATGAGTTCTATCCAAAAATAATATTTCTCTAGGGAAGAAATTATTTTTGAATCTCACAAACATTTTTAAATCTGCCTGATTTTGTTGTATTTCCGCATCCACTTCCTTACCCCACTCCTGTTGCCTAAACAATCGACAACATGTAAATTTCTGAATGATGCCAGCCAAACTAGTTACGACTTGTCCAATTGAAATATGTATAATTTAGCCGATTCATATTCTTTTTAAAGGGGAACTGATCACGGTTTTAATTGAGTGGGTAATTCGAAAAGGAATTCTAGGCTCCCTATACCACACTTGTTATCATGATTTTATATCGATTTAAAGCGCCGTCACAGTCACAAATTTTATGTCCCGGCGGTGCCTTTATCATATAGCTAAAAATTTGATGATAAACAATACTAGAAACAATATTAGAACTCAATTCATTTCACTACACACGCTGATTTGAATGAAGACAAAACGGATGGAACCACCGATCGATTAAGATGCAGATTTTAGTGATAGACGTCACGCTTTCATTTCTCTTTGCCATGCGCATAAGCGGTAGCAGTTGTAAAAACAAAGACGATTTAAGGGACGAACCAACGTGAAAATATATTTTACACTATTTAACTGTTGATTAACGGCTCTCGAAGAACACACTTGGATTCTGAAGTGACGAAGCTGTT
This sequence comes from Porites rus, assembly GCA_964035705.1. NCBI lineage: Eukaryota > Metazoa > Cnidaria > Anthozoa > Scleractinia > Poritidae > Porites > Porites rus. Next base: position 19,558,473 of record OZ037993.1, read on the forward strand.
GATCGATTCAGTCATTGTCAGCTCTATCAAAACAACTCCCGTTATGGTCTACTAAGTTAGCGACTAACTCATCACAACTCAACTCTTCCGTCTTCCAAATTGTGTACAGTGTTGATTTTGCTATCGATTTAACAAGCACATAATGTTTGATGACATCACCTGGAGCACAACATCTTACTCCTTAAAGGGGTTCATCGACTATTTTTCTCTTCCGCAGTTGGTTAAAGTCGAACATGGACTATACAGTGAAGAAGAAGCTAATACGCTTTCAGCAGAGCAGATTCTCACTTTGCACTACACCAAAAGAACCGACAAGGTGTTTACAAAAGCCGCGGATAGGAAACCTTTCTACATTCCCATAAATTTTCCGGGCAAGGTGGAAATACTTCCCACATTCTGCCAGGACATGTACTACAGTGTGCAAGACATTGTCGACGAACCGTCTATTAAGTTTATTAAAGCTGTGCACGACAGTCCACCTTCCTTTGGGTTAAAAGCGGGCGACATTTTAAAGCTGGTAAAAACCGTCGAGGAATATCGCGAAAAATATGTTCTTTGCGAGTTTTCCAATAAAATGCGGGACCTTGTGAAGCTTCCTCTGAGCTTCAAAGCTGCCTTCGTTCCTTTAGCGAAAGCGGAAACATTTCATTTGCAAGAAGTCCTAAACTCCCAGTCCGCATTTAAGCTTCCAGTTCGTGTGAAATTCAGCTGTTGTGAAACCCTGATACAAGATGTAAACAAAGACATTGATTTGCTTTCTTTCGGTTCCGTTCTCTTGAAAGAAAAACTTGAAGAGTCAACAATCATTGCTACGAGTCGATGGGACAATACTGTCACGGTTGTAATGATTCCTACTGATTTAGATGTAACGGTACACCCTGCAGAAGGAGCTATAAATGGCGATAGCACGTACGCTAGATTCTGCAGAGAAATCCACGACGGCGCTGACCTGGAAAAGGTGGAATTATCTCTATCAAACTACCTGAGAGTAGAAGAGAAGGCCAATGTTGATGTGCTGTACGATTATGTCGAAGTAAGACCTCGCCTTCCTCCTCGAGATTCCACTAGTTCTCTATTGGAAGTTAACGATGATTCGTCGGATGATTATTTGGACATTCCTCCACCGCGACCCCCAAAACCAAAGTATCTGCATTCGCCACCATTATCGCCGACGCACGCACCATCGCAGCTGCAACAGCATGGAGACAGAGATCCTTTTGAGAACATGCCCAGTGATGGACATAACGAATGTCCACCTCCTCCTGTTCGAACTGCATCACTTCAGCCAAGCAATGATAACCACTTGGAAGGTTACAAACATGACGATAACCAGCCAGACTCAGCAGAAGAAGACTACCTATATCCCGAGGAGTTTGACATGGAACGTGAAACGCCTCAGACGCTTCCTAAAACACCACCGCCAACACTCCCAAAACCACTAGGACGTCGTCAAGCCCACCACCATTTTCCTTCTCCTGGTGATGGTGATGATAATGACGATGATGATTATGATGAAGAAGATTACCTAAACACTGAAGACAGTGATTTTGATGATTCTGGTGAAGAACACGATTACTTATACCCGGAATACCCTGTGTATGAAAATAGTGAAGTAACTTCCACGGTGATGAAACCTCAGCCGAGACACGGTCAGAGTAAAGGAACCTGGCTCTCAAAATTCTTCCGGAAGACTACTTCCAAGTCATCCAAAATGACCTGTTCCTCTTCGAGTTCAGCCACTTACAGTACAAACCAGGATTATTCTTCATCTGATTTCCCTGACGATCTCAGCAGTGTGTCTGTAGCAGAATTGGGTGAATGCCTGAGAAAGCTCAACTTAGAGAAGCATGTTGACACCTTCTCTAGCAACCAGATAGATGGAAAGTTGTTTTTGACATTTGATAAAGAACTGTTATCATCACTTGGAGTCGATAATGTCTTTGAGCAGACAAAATTGATGAAGTTTATAAATGGATGGAGACCCAGAACATGAACAAAAAATGTATTTGATTGCCTTGTGTAGGTAAGCTATAATCTGATGTTCAATTTTGCTGCGAAAAAAAGTCCAGGTTTTCCTTTGATGCTTCGCAAAAATCGGTTAATTTTGCTGCAGTTCATATAACGCATTGTCCCCCCAAAGTTTTTGGAGCATTATTTGAAGAGCAAAGGTGGGAATTGAAACTCTCAGAAAAAACTTTTGAACTTTCAAGTTTATGATTTTGCTTATGTTTGGTTTTCTGTTCATACAAAACCGTGTCAATAACTATTTCATTGATAAAAGCCTTTTCAAAATTACCCAGTTGAAAGATTGCTTCTTGCTGAAGCTAGTAACTTCATGGTCGATCATATATAGTGGGCAGTTATAGGCGTTCTTTCTTAATCCTTGCAAGAAATCCTAATATCATTGTACAACTGTTCTCCATAAAGTTGCTGTTGTACTGATTCACGAGGGGAAAAGTGTTTAACAGTCAAGTTTGAAATTTAAAACAGTAAACTGATTATTACGGCAGGAAGAGTGATAGAAAAAAATTAGGAAAGAAAACAAAAATAAAGTGGTTTCTAGATATTATATTTGCAACACAAACCTTCAACGGGGGTTATGAAAGAAAAGTGAATACAGATAAAGGATGAACGTTACATATGCGAGATAAACAGAAAATGATAGGCTACTAAAAAGATAAATGTCACTGGTTTGTCGTTGTGGTCTTGCCTTCACAAGTGTTTCTGATACAATTTTTTACCCGTCAAGGCCTTTTTCATTTGGCGATCATTTTCTTTATTCTCATGACCCTTCGAGTACACAGTGAAATTTTATGGAGAATGTTGACTGCTCTAAGAGATTTTGGGTTGAACAGAATTCCCCACTCCATAAAATGTAGGAGGAATGGGAAGAATTTTTTCGTATAAAAAAAGAAACCTAAAATTTTTCGGATCCAAAAATGTGATGGAGAGAGGAATCAGAAAAATTCTCATTGCAACTAAAATTTTTATGAAAATATTACTGAAGCTCTTGTAGGTTCGAAAAAGACTCAAGTTCACCTAGGATGCCCAAAAAAAGCACATTTTATAGCTTCGTTTATAATGCATTTTTAGAGATCTAAAAGTAGTCTGGATAGCCTAAAAAGTGTTTTTGGTGTATTTGGGAGGAAACCATCGTTGGGTGTTTCTTGAAATGAAATTGTTATGAACTGGTATCTAACTGGGAGCAACCTCTCACATTTTGGTGAGGGCAAAAATAAGTTACCATAATTATAACTAGAAGACAAATTTGTGATGTAGGTTCTTAATACTTGGGGAATATTTCTATTTCATGAGATTTTGTGGGCAAAATTTGCCTTGGCAATAGTAACCTATGCCCAGAATTCGTAACGAACGTTTCAAAACAATTTTCTTAATAGATTATCCCTTGAGCAACGTTAATAGTTCCATCATAGTTTGAAACTTAAAATCATTCAGGTTTTATTATTGTAAGTTCATTCAAGGTTTTCAACAATTTTGTAAACATGATGTACAATTAGCATGTATCTTTGCCGATTTTGACATTTTTACAATATTTGAGTAGATTCAACTATGTCTCAGAGTTATATGAACAGTTTAAGTTGTGTATGGCTACTGTTATTGTGTGGCTACGGTGTTAAGGTGTGTACTGCTTTACTGACCTAACGTCTTTGGTTACGCCTAGAACTCCATTTTCATCATAATCACCTTTTAAATGTTACTCTATAACATAAATGCTCAGAGCAATGCCGTCTCACTGCATTGATTGATATACAATTCTTACGTTTATACTACTACATGAGAAATTTCTGCAATTTGATTGGCTTAGAGCAGTGGTATTTCAGCTTAATTTGAAATACCTAGATGTGAAAATTACAAAACCTTTGCGGGTAGTAGTATAAACAAATGATAACATGATTTGCACGTGATATTTGGCATAAATACCACTCGTGATATTTCAAAATTGTCTCAAATATCACTCGTGGTATTTATGACAAATATCACTACAAATCATACTATTACCTATACTAACAATTATCAAAATATTTGATATTGTTGGCCTGAGGAAACAGCCGACATTTCGAGACGCCACCACCGTTTTTCCCTCGAAATGATGCCCGAGGTACGCGCGCAGAAATTTCTTACTCTTGACATGTCCCTACCCAGATCTCGGTAGTACTTCTGATTGGTCGTGCCACAAGGAAATTTGCCTGAACGAATCGAAAGCACCGCTGAGATCTGGGAAACCGGTGGTGACGTCGCGAAATATCGGCCGTTTTCTCAGCGTAGATATTGATGGAGAAGATTAAAACTTAGTATTACTAGCTATGTTGATCAGTCAAATCAGTTGTTGAACACCTTGTTGGACTTGGGTAATGTTTAATAAGTTTTGAGAAACTTTTGAACGCGGTTATTGCTGCTAATAAAAGCTGGGTAATGTTGGACCAACTTGTATTTCTAAATCCCCGGATTGAATACATCCAATTGCAAAACCGTTGTCATAGAAAAATAAAAAAAGGAACAAGCCAAATAGAAATTAATTAGGCCTGCAGTAAGCCTAATGAATTCATTTGCAGCATCCGCACACGGACGTCATATTTGCCTGTTGGAATTTGCTATTGTTTTAAGCTGAAAAACAATAAAAAAAATTTCCAGCTGGGAAGTGCAACGGCTGCAAATGAATCCACCCTGCGAATGTGGCTTAATTAGCCTATAATAATTGATTCCTATTTGGCTTTTTCCTTTTTTCATTTTTCTAAGACAAGGCAATTAGGTGTATACTGTATACATATTGTCCTTAGCTCGACAATCAGTCACGTATTCTATTCAATTCTTATTTCAGGAAGCAGCCTTTAAGTTTCTCGAATTGTGCATGCTTTTATGAAAACTTACAAAGTATCTTTCGCTTCAATAGCGTCATCCACTAACGTAAGAAAATGCACTGGCGAGCCCTGTAGAAACATTTTTTAGTATATACCCAAATTTATGAGTAATAATAATGATAACTTTATTTGTGTGTCATAGTATTAAGAATGCCTGTTAACTGGAGACACAGTAGTAAAGCAAAAACAGTAAATATTAAATAAATAGTAAGATATCAAAATACCAATACTGTTCTATTAAAATAAGTGTGTGGTGTAATTTGTCGGCGTTGAAAGTTTTCTTGTTAATAACTACTCTTGCTACCAACAAGGCTCAGTTTATACTAAGCCATTGAATAGTGCCTTTTGCTCGCTCTTATTGGCTAGCTCTGAGGTGAGTGCAATATTCTCTACCACTTTGGATAATTATATTTTTTTGAAATGTTGAAACCAGCAGTCATTTCATAAGTAGGCTGAGTATGATCGTCCGGGTGAACGTGGTCCTGAATAGGACTGTTGCATTGTTGACAACGACTGACGTTTGGACAACCTGCGAGGGATGAGTACCACGACCACCGTTACTACCACGACTACCATGACCACCACGACCACCGTGACTACAACGACTACCGTAACCTCCTAAACTACCACGACTATCGTGACCACCGCCACTACCACGAATACCACGACTACGACTACCATGGCCACCGTGACTACCACGACTACGACTTCCATGACTGCCGCGACTACCACGACTACGACTACCACGACCACCGTAATTACCACGACTACGACTACCCTGGCCACCGTAACTACCACGACTACGACTACCTTGACCACCGCGACTACCACGACCATCGTGACTACCACGACTACGACTACCATGACCGCCGCGACTACCACGACTACGACTACCTCGAACTCCGTAATTACCACAACTACGACTACCATGGCCAATGTAACTACCACGACTACGACTACCGTGACCGCCGCGACTACCACGACCACCGTAACTACCATGACTACGTTTACCATGGCCGCCGTAACTTCCACGACTACGACTACCATGACCACCGCCACTTCCACGACTACGACTACCATGATCACCACCACAACCACGACTACCACGTACACCGTGACTACCACGACTACGACTACCATGACCACCGCCACAACCACGACTACCACGTACACTGTAACTAGTCATGGTGGTCATGGTAGTCACGATGGTCATGGTAGTCGTAGTCGTGGTAGTCGCGGTGGTCGTGGTAGTCGTAGTCGTGGTAGTTACGGTGTACGTGGTAGTCGTAGTCGTGGTAGTGGCGGAGGTCATGGTAGTCGTAGTCGTGGTAGTTACGTTGTACGTGGTAGTCGCAGTCGTTCTTGTGGCGGTGGTCATGCTAGTCGTAGTCGTAGTACTACAACTGCTAGTTCAAGGTCAAGTTTATTTTATTCACAGTTATTCAAAAGTACATGAATACAATAATAATAGGAACAACAAGAAAGAAAATCAGAGCTAGTTTACCATGTCATAATAAGCATTACTTAAGAAAAGTGCGTAGTGGCCAAAGGAGAAAAGCTTTTCGAGTTGGCCACTACCACAGTGCAGCTACTGATGGGAGGAGGTTTAGTTTGTAAAACTTTCACATATTGCTTACGATTAGTTAAATAGCTTGAAAACCGTGCATGGGGAAGTCCTCGGATCCCGTATTTATTCATTTTTCCTAATAAAATATGGTGGTTGATTGTATCAAAGGTCTTTGAAAAATGTACAAAAAAATACCACATGCTATTTTCTAATGATCAATTGCTGATTTTAAATTCTCTAGGGTTTCTAGAATGGTATATTCAGTGAAATATCCCTTTCGAAAACTAAACTGAAAGTTAAAACGTAGACAATCTTTCTCCAGATAGGAAACAAGTTGGTCATATACAAATCTTTTCAGTACTGTACTGAAAGCGGGAGAAACGACAGCTATTAATCGGTAATTCCCTGACTCAGATATACCACCACTTTTAAAAACTATGACCACCGTAACCACCACGATCACCGCAACTATCAAAGGTTTGCAACTACAATGATTATCCACTCCGATTACTGTCAACACCGTAACAGGCCAGAGTACCGTAACAACCAATCGTCCTTATCGATGTGCTGCTGTCAAGGACCGGGTTTTTTAAGCAGTTCAGACCGGGATAGGGGATTTTGGTCCAGACTGGGGAGGTATCATCGAGATTGAAAGGTTGCAAGGAAAATTGAGTTTCTGGTTCATAGTTAGACACGAGATTTAAAGGGGCACCGCTGCAAGATGCACATGCGCATTAGATACCATTTCTTAGCTGATTTGTATGTCACAAGACATGCGCGCGTGAAACAGAAGTGAGGAGCGTATCCGGAACCGGGATACTCTAAACAAATCTTGAAGAGTTGAACTAATTACAAGCCGAAATCGTGATTATAGAGACTAAGCCATATCTGCGGGGACGCGTCGGAAAATGAAACGCTCCCTATTCCGGAGATTTGTTGTCGACCATCCCAGACGATTCATTAGTCAGCAAAATCTGGGACGGTTGGAAACCGTAAAATCCCCGATCGTCTGGGATTTTCCAGACATGTGAAAACTAGTGTGATTCCATGATCCACGCTCCCGACACATCCCAACTCCAAAGTTCGTAGGCCAACCTCGGGCCTACTGACACCAGGCACAACTGAAATAACGTCAGTAAATGGGAACAAAGAAGTTGGAGTACCATATTTTGTTTATCTTACATGTTTGCCCAAGTTGTCCAAATTCTAGTAAGTTAAAAAACTGAACTATTCTTTAGGCAGTTCTGAGCTCTCATTTTACGACGAATAAGCTGAGGAAGAATGAAAACACTTAGTTTTGTCACCTCAGGGTAACTAGTGACATTGCCGCTTCACGTTTGTACGGCAAACGGCAAGATCAGATTCAAGTTGAGAATTTCTCAAAACAGAAAATGAGCAGATAAAAACAGGTCAAAACAATTCTTGTGGATAGAAAATCAGTGTGTGAAACTACTAATTTATGAGTAGAAATAATGAACAGTAAACGACAAGTTAAGGGGAGACTTGGTCACGAGGTACAAGTTCGCGTTTGCCGTTTGACGTAAACTTGATGCTTGACCTCTCTACTGTTTCAATAGCGCAACCCAGGAGCACCCAACGAGAAAATAGTTCAAAACCACTTAAATATAGCATTGTTTAACGTATTTTAGTATTTAAACGGTAGATATAGGCATATTTTAATCCCCTAAAAATTTTTCATCTGTTGGGATTTCCTAGCTGAAAGACTAGCGATCCGAAAATTATAGGGATCCAAACTCAACTTTTTGAAACTTTCAGCCAGAAAAAAGGCTCCCGAAAATTCTAGGTGACCTTTTTAGGGTAAAAATCAGATAAAAATGGGCAATTATACCAGTTTTTAGATGTTCGAAAATCCTAGGAGTGGCAGGCAAGCAAGAAATTCTACAACAAATGTTCCGAAAATTCTAGATCTCAAATCATCTTCCGATCAGATATTTTGCAAAAATTTACGTTGGGTGCCCCTGGCAACCCCAAGATGAAAACCGTCAAGAGATTACCCATACCTTTCCATTACCCTGGGGACAGTTGATTTGGATCCCTCTGTTTTGTGGACAATAGCGTCTGTCCCTAAGGTGTCCATTATTAAGGGCTGACTAAAACTAGCGTTACTACACACCTTGTCATTTAGTTTGGTTAAAGAGCGCTGTTGCATCAGTGTTATAGTCGTGACATATGGTACTCTATCACCATTCATCATTCTTATTCACAGATATTCTTTCAGTTGTGACGCTAATATCAAATAATAGAATCTCACAGTTGGTCTCACAGGCAAGTAATTATTAAAGAAAACAACCGTTGTCCCAAAGCTCGTTGACTGAAACAGTATCAAATAAAAGACAACGTCGATCATAATTGCATACTGCCCATAGTATTCACATGCCAGGATTTTAAGAGCCAAACGCAGAAATAAGTCTGCTAGGAATTTTTGTTAATCGCCCTCTGGCTATGAATTACTCGACTGAGTTATTTCGTAACGTATTCCTTTAAACAAAAATTACTAAAGCGCTACAAATTATAGTTATACCAACACTCAGATGGAACATCTAAGCGGGGGACCTTAACTTAACCATTTTGTTTCTTTCCTCAATGTGAGCAAGGTGAGTCAAATTATTTCTGTTTGAGTAAGATAACTTGTTTCTTATCGATTCAGGTAAGAAAATAACTGTTGCTCTCACCATTTTCATGCCTTTCGAGAATGATCTCTCTGGGTTGTTCCGGGCTAAGTATTTCAGTTTGCGGTTTGTTGAAACTGTCACAGTGACAGATCCAATTGCCCTCTAGTTTCTTGCCAAGCATTTTAAAACAAGACGGCTTAAAACTGCTGTAAAATTGAACATAAAATCTAATTTACTAGAGTTTTAGACAACTTAAGCAGCATGTTTAGATTAACAACTCTTCGTACGCAAGAATGAAAGCTCCTGCTGATTTAAAAGACTTTTTTGTTCTTTTGTATCGTGCCAATGATGAAGTTCGAAATTAAAACCTCCTTCGATGCCGGCTCTAATGCAAAGTTATACTAGTAACTTAACATACTTTGCAAGCTAAATACCAACATAAAAGTTTAAAGAGGTACACTTTAGTTTCTTTGAAAAATATGCTTCAATCAAGAGGCAGCTGACTGACCAGACTAGTCTCTTGACTCTGTCTAAGTATATCATAGCATATTGTAAATGCCCTTTCAACCTTAAATCCGGTCATCTTAAAATATTGGTTCTTTGAGTGGGTTATTAATATATAGTCTTTGAATCATTAGAATGATTGACATTTTAAGTTGCTTTTTACATATTTTAATCCGAATTCTTTTGCGGTTTATTTTGCGTGCACATTCAGTGAGATATTGTTTGAATGCCTGGCATTATTCAGTCACTTCTAGAAAGTACTATGATTCTGATCTATCGCAGGGCTGGAAAGCACTCTTCAAATGATGGCTTCCATCATTTTTTAGTATTTAATACACGTCAGGCATGAGACCAAGATGTTTTACTACGAAAGCCTTAAAGGCTCAGCATATCTTTGATTTCCCAAAAATATCAAAAAGCAACTACTTTATGACTTGTTATATATACCGGTTATATTTTTCTTTCCACTGAAGGGAAAACAAAAGGTTGAGGAAGTTATGATGGCCACCAATTTACTTTGGAATATTGGATTTAATTAGATCAATTCCCGGGTTCGGATCTCGTTCTTGTTACTCGCTGGGATTGTCGGAGTATTCGGTAGCCTTAGGGGCACCCAACGACTGTTTTCTGTAAAACGTTTGTTGGGAGAAGCAGATATTGCCTAGAAATTTTTATTACTTGAGGGAGGCTAAAAATTTCTAGATGACAGTTCTGTTCCTGTACAATTTTCGACGTTCATCAAATAAATTCCCTAGCTACGTTTTTCTGACGTTTAATTTTTCAAATTCGCTCCCCAGGTTAGGACATTTTCCGTAGAAAAAAGGAAACCTAAAATTTTCGGATTCAAAAGTATGATGGGAGAGGAACTTAACTTTCATAACGTTAAACTGCCTCTAAAATTTTCGAGAAAATAAGACTGAAGCCCAGGTAATTTCCATGAAAAGACTCAAGTTCCGCTAGGATGACGGAAGAGATACTTAAAAGCGCCGCTTGGAGGCATTTATAGAAATCTACAAGTACTCTGGATAGCTTAAAAAGTGTTTTCAATGTGTGTTTTGTGGGAGGAAACCGTAGTGGGGTGCCCCTGTTCAGCTAGCTCCTCGATGTGCTTCGAAGAGCACAGCTCTTTTTGTCTTCACTAACATAATGCACATTTATTCGTAGGCGCAAAAGGTATGGAAGGTTTCTTTCAAATAAAATGACTTTTTTTTCAGTCATTCTATTCCGATTTTAATCAGTTAATTGTTCCTTTAATATCAAGAGGTTACTTTTATATTTCACTCAGTTCGACCCCCAGTTCCTCATAGTTATATTTATTATAATTATACAATGAAGTTATTCATGACTCTTGGTATTTGCTAACCATAAAAGTCATCAGCTTCAGCAGTAAGTCTCCAAAAAAGTTAAGTCTTACCCTCCTCCCCTCCCCTCCCCTCTCCTTTCTTCATGTTCTTCAGGGGCACTCAGGAATGATTTCCTCCTAAATGCATAGAAAACACTTTTTAGGCTGTCCAGAGTACTTTTCTATCGTAAGGAATGCATTCTAAGTTGCCATTATTGGTATAAGTTCGGTAAACCGTGGCAACTTGAGTCTTTACGAAATTACAAGGGCTTCAGTGTTATTTTCCCGAAAATTTTAGATGCAATTTAAAGTTTTACAAAAAAAGAGTTTTTCTGATTCTTCACTTCATCGAAAATTTTAGTTCTTCTTTTTTCTACGAAAATAACTACAGTGTAGTTTAACCTGGGGAGCGAAATGCGAAATATAAAACCCTCAGAAACCAGTAGGGAATTTGTTAGATTACCTTCGAAAAATGTGCACGAATGGAATGGTCATCTAGAAATTTTAACCCTTCCTCGAGCAAAAGAAAATTCTAAAAAATTTTGCTTCTCCGAACAGATATTTTTCAGAAAACAGTCGTTTGGCGCCCCTGTTGCTTGCGCGGGCTCGTCCCAGGCTCCTTGTACTTACTAGACCAGCACACAGCTCGAGTAGCTCACGAGTGGGTTTACAGGGTGTCCCAAAAGTTCGTTCCTCTCCTTTATAAGTATGTATTTTAGTATGATTGGACTTGGTAAGCAAATCATTTAAAAAAAGGTTGTCTTTCAATGTAATTCACTATTTTCATACTTGTTGTGCCATCTGTTGAATCGAATATTCTATTTGTGTACTTCCACGCCAAAGGTGCGCGTGCGCTAGTATATTTTCAAACCACATATTATTTGTATTTTATAGCCCAAATTACTCGCACTCCTTTCTTGTTTTTTGTGAATATCACGAAAGATAAACCCCTTCACGCAAAAACGTTCAGCTAAGTGAAAGCATAAGCATGTATGCTTCGATTTACTGGCTTATCTGTAGTAGAAACTGTTAAAAAACTGGAACATGCTAGTGTTGGATGGTAAACTGATCATGAGGAAATGAAGGTTTTGAAGGCAAGAAACGAAGGGGAAGACCAAACGTCCTGAATAATGCTGCTAAAATAGTTGTAAAGAAGGCAAGATACAAAATAGGAGACTCGACGAGGAAGCTCTCAAATAGTCAGCAAGCCAAGTCCAGAAGGGGTATGAAAAGCGATTGTTTAAAATTAGAGACTCCTGAGATGGCAAAAAACCCTCTGCTTAGTCTGCCAAGTAACGCCCAGCTCGTCTCCAATTTGAAAAGAAGTACAAAAGCCTTGCTGTGGAAGGGGGCAGGGATGATTATCTTTTCTGGGTGAATGCCCAAAATTTACTTTTTTAGCTGCCCAAACGGGGGGGGGGGGGGGGGGTTGAACTGGCTTCTGTGCACCAGGTGATAAAAAGCTCAAAATGGATCATCCGTGGGTCTACACGCTGTATCTCACTCCATGCCACAACGGCTACAGAATGTGATAAAAAAATAAAAAGGGCATGCCAGTTACTAAAATTCCGAATACATGTACTCGATAAAGAAATAAACATCCCCTAGAAATTTCATGTAAAAAATAAAGTTTTGGTCAAAAGTTATAGTGCATGAAATTAGAGGAACGAACTTTCGGGACACCCTGTAATTGTATTGATTGTTATTATCTCAGTTTAACTTGTCTGGCTCTCCGAGAAAAGCTTTGAAGACGTTTTATTTGCTCCATTAACAATTTCCTGTGTAAAGCGGTCTTTTTTTTAGTTAATTTTGCTTCATTTTTAGGGTTAAACTTCCCAGGTTATACAGTGGTTAACTTTCCTTTCCGATCTTTCGAGCAAAGAGTATTCAATTCACACTGACTTGACTATGAAGAGAACTCCGACAAAATACACTTGCGGTATAAAGACTGTACAGAACCGCAAACGAATACGCCGAAGAACGTAGGATCTATAAAGACCTGATCAGCAAAAATAATAATGTAGACATACTAAATTCTGCAAGGAGAATACTGCAATGCTGATCGTACTACGTAAAAATTAACTCTGCAAGAAATCAACACGACACCGAAAGAACTCAAAACAGAGCGGGGTTGTAGCCATATATAGACAGCTATGTGGTGTTGATGTCGTGCAGAGTTAATTTGTACGTAATACGATCAGCATTGCAGAATTTAATATGTCTACTTGCGGTATACTTCTTTCATGCCTGTTCAGGTAGTGCAGGTAAGGGAGGTAACAACGACGAGCATAAGGTGCATGGAGAAAAAGTTCATTTCCACTATTTCAGTCACAAAAAAGATGGAGATAAATTGTCTCTGCTTCTGTAAGCACTGCATAAGGTCCACGGTTTACTTAGATCCGTGCATGGAGAAAACGTTCATTTCCACTATTTCAGTCACAAAAAAGATGGAGATAAATTGTCTCTGCTTCTGTAAGCACGGCATAGGGTCTACGGTATACTTAGATCCGTGCATGGAGAAAAAGTTCATTTCCACTATTTCAGTCACAAAAAAGATGGAGATAAATTGTCTCTGCTTCTGTAAGCACGGCATAGGGTCCACGGTATACTTAGATCCGTGCATGGAGAAAAAAGTTCATTTCCACTATTTCAGTCACAAAAAAGATGGAGATAAATTGTCTCTGCTTCTACCAGCACTGCATAGGGTCCACGGTATACTTAGATCCGTGCATGGAGAAAAAAGTTTATTTCCACTATTTCAGTCACAAAAAAGATGGATGGAGATAAGTTGTCTCTGCTTCATACGCACTGCCGCAGGAATGGTACTCTTTCATATTTTAAATACATTAATCTTCAGTGTAAAAACACGATTGGAAGGAAAATTTTGTTCTGCATGCCATGACTAAATAACGATATTTCCTGTTTAACACTGACGTCTACCATCTCTGAAATGTTTCCGATGCCTGAACCCAAAAATAAAACCAATTATCAAAATTTCAGGAAATGTTCTCCTTTGTTATAAAATCGGCTAAAAAAGGAAAGGCTGATTGTCTAATAATCAAGTATGACAAATCAGCTTGCATTAATGCGCTTTCGTTTAATGGTGATAAGCGGTGGCTGAGTTGTTACCGCTACGTAGTGGGCCTCTTCTCCTGTCAGTGGACCCCTGGGGATGAGCTGTAACTTTGGATTAAGCCTTTACCGGACTAGTGCGTTACGGCGCCTGAATTGTCCAAACCACCAGTAAATACAGAAATAAGAGAGAATGAGCAACAGAAACGATTCCCTCTTAAGAGTCCTTGCATTTCGGTGCTTTCCATAAATAAATTTATTTTAGTCCAACAATGCATGAATCCAAATGTTACTGAGGTAGGACTGACTGACAGCCAGCAAGGTTAAAAACAGCCTGCGTAGCAGGGGGCAAAAAAGAGGAGCTCGCTCAGAATATGTTTGCTACGTAGGCCATGCTAAAAAACACAAACCGAAGTGTACAGAGTTATACCTTGATCGTTCCTAAAGGTCAATTATATCCACCTGTTTAGAAGCAATATTGTAAAAGCCTGCATCCTCTCCTCGCTGATAAAGTAGCAACTCGTAACCAGTTTCCAACAGTTTTGGAAACCTCGACACGATTTCCTGGTGGCATTCTACACTGCTGGCGTCTGTTTTAAACTGGATGCTAACATCCCCTAGGCCCGCATTGATCAAAATAGTCCTGTCTCTCACGGCAGTGGGCGGTTTTTATGCGTCGGTCCGTAAGAGACGAAAAAACTTCAGCGTACAAGTCGGCACTCGTTTGCCTTTGCCTTTGTCTTTGCCGGAGCCGGAGTAGGTGTTTCTTTGGGCAGGGGTTCGTGAATAGGCGGCAAACAACTTCTTATGTTCTTGCGAGGCTGTACTAGATGCAGCTGAATAATTCAGAGAATTACTGTCAGGAATTGCTGGGGTTCCAGTGTCTCCCATATTCGTGTGGGAACCTGACAATACCGGTTCATACATTGTAGAAAAATACAAAAAATGAAATAAGCAATAACATTTGCAAACTCCCCTCTAGTTTCAAAGGTTTAAAGACAGTTAACATTGACTTGGCGCAGTCATTCCCTATGAAAAAATCCACGATATATATCTCTTTCTGTGCACCATCGTTTGTTTCTTTTGAAGAACGCTATTGATCATAAATAAATAAAGGAGGAACAGAGACTGTAAGAAAGATACCCCCTTTTCAAAACTCAGCGAAAACTGTATATCATAAATAACGACAAGCGTACATAGACTATTTTCAACAACAGGACTTTTCCTTCAATCGTAAAATGTGTCACTGCTAACAGTGATTCTTTCTGACTAAACAAGACGCTGTGTGAGCGTATATTTGGGCGTGGTCGAACTACGGGTATGATACTTTGAAGATGCCTTATTGCAGCTAAAGAACTGTCATCATATCTTACCAGAGAAGACAAATCCTTTACTCCACTTGTTTGCTGAACCACACAGCTTATACAGTATGTCCCAATCCCCAACAAAAATAGTGTCACTTCACGACAATGTATTGGTAACTATTAACATTTGATATACTATAATTTTCAACATTGCTTGAGAAAAGATGAGGTTCAAAGCTGGCAATATGTACATCTTTAAGTTCATATATATCCTCATTCCTATGTAGAGTCTGAAAATATTGTACTAATTTATGCATGGATGGTATTTCCAACAATACGCATGTCCCTTCACTATGACTGTTATGATGCATATCTCTAGCATAAGAATCAAATGCATTATGTCCCCCAGCCTCAGTGCTGTAGATACCAAGACCAATAATTGCCACCATTAAAATGAATGAGTTGTAGTTCAGTGCCAAGAGTGTTTCAAATGCTGTAACCTGTGAGTGGCATATACAGTAGTGATGGATGTTACAAGTATAACTGTCACTGTATTCAAGGTGGAAAAATTGCTCAAACACTGTAACCATTCCTGGCAATTCTGTTAACATTGACATAGATTGTCTTGCAAGCAGTGACAGACAAGAATATAATTGAATACCAACAATCATTATTGGAGTTATATCATCAACTGAAGTAATCTTTGTTATCTTACTGTAAATTAAAGCGCACAGACTCATTGCGACACATCGTTGTCCACCATTTTCCCCAAATGCTGTAACATTTCCTTGACAGTATGGAGCATTAATTGTTTTTGCAGCATCTACATAAACTGAAGGTCCTGGATTCTTCTCTATATATCAGTACAAAGCTTAAATTGGCCAAACTTAACCCGGTGATTCAAACTGTTTTAAGCAGTATAAAATGGATAATTAAATGTACAAAGGGGCAAATTCTTACTTAGAAGCCTATGTCAGTATTTGGATATCTCATTCCACCTAAATCGCCTGTGCTCTGATGCTTGGGCGACAGATACACCTTCCCTCGTTTACCAACGTTTACCCCACACTGTTACAGTTACTTCTGTACCTGTTTAAGTGTAAACCTTTTGTACTTTTAACGTAACAATGAATTTCAGACGACAATGGTGTATTTTTCCGAATACTCTTCCATACAAAAAGTGTCACTTTCCGTGTTTTCTGTAACAAAGATTTTAATTTGCTCATTGGTAGTCTGCTAGGGGCATGACGGTAACCGGTCATTTCCTTCCATGGTCAGATCGTTGACATCGTTCCAAGTTCGTTCCACATACGAAAAGTCAAGTAAATCTTTCTAAATTTGTTGAGTGAACTTTATCGAGAAGAAAAACGTTTCGTTCCTACCAGAAGCTGATAAAATAATAATCGATCCAAAGTCTATTCGATCCATCCTAAATCGGTTGAAAACAAACAAGAGACGATTTCAACCAGCCACGGGCTTTAACATTTAAACCGCTGCTTTGAGAGTTTTTGAGCTAGAATCGATCGATAGTTTTGAAAGATATAGCACAACAAGTAAAAGCTAAGCCGTTCTGAAGGTACAGTATTTCGAAGCGCTTGTAACCTAAATATTTCTTTGCAGCGCTCGATTTATGCAAATTTTGAAAACAACGCGAGTTTCGAATTACAATCTCGATTTTATGATAATTTGTCGATGCCGAAAATATAATGGACTAACCTGATTTAAACCAATGAAATCGTAAGTTCTGTTATAAATAATTTCCCACGACGAGAACTCAATTCAACTTCTTTTATTTCCTCCACAACACAATTTTCCTTCTGTACAACTGGCTCATTACCTTCGATTTCTCTTGTCGTCACCTCGCTGCCATCAAAACACTCTAACACAAAACTTGCTGATAATGCAAAATCCCGACGCACAGCATCGTATGAAAACACACAACACGCAATACAAAAACAAGTACATTAACCGTCACCCTGCTAAACAAAATTGAAGAAGAATTGCTGCAGTTATCACAGTAGTTCCAAAAGAAGCCTCAGTCCCTTTTGGTTTCAATTGTTGACAATCGTCTCTTCCTTCCGGGCTTCCTTCATCGGAACAGATTTTTATCACAGGCAACTCGCTGTGTTCCACAATGCAAAATCAAAATCACTATTGTCACACTGATAACCAGCTACACAAAGCTTGCGACTCTCAAACTTGTTCAACATTCCTCTATTCAAACTCTTATCCATTTTACACGTATACTCCTGATATTCCGATTTGTTATTACGTCTATGGGGTCCATGAGTCTTTGATGTCATTGAATGTCTTGATAATTTCCGTTGTCTTTCTTTGAGTTCGCGGACCAGTCCATTCCGAAAACACTCAGTGTTATTTTTTAGTGCGGGCCTACCGCGAACGGTGTGTGCATTTGTAAGTTTAACCCGGAATAACATGATTGAACAATATATTAACACGTTCCTCCAAACGCCGCGGCCAAATGTTATCCAAACTGCTTCTCACTGCTGCTTCGAAAAATTTCGGATCAAACGATATCCAAATCGTCCCTCATTGGATTATCCACTCGACCTAACAAAATCGACCAATCACAAAAAATAGACATAAAATAAAGAAAAGAGCAAATTCAGATGACCTCTTAGGAAACATGCAATTAAAATTGTCTTTCGATGATTGGTGCATTTCGATCCTCTCGTCAAAAAAAATGTTAGACGTCAATCATCTTAGCGAACCTCTTAGGAAACGAAAGTTTTCTTCAACGGGTTCAAAAGGTCATTGTTTATGGTTTGTGATTGGTGGATTTCGATCCGTTTTTTTGAGTTTCTGTGTTTCAAGGCTCGTTGCTTGTGATCATATTGTGACCAAAACCCGACGTTAATATTCCAAATATTTTTTATACATTTCATCCCTGGACTTCAGACTTCCAAATTTCGATGAGGCAAAAATACTGAAGATTCAGATTAAATTTTGAGATCGTAAAAGTGCGATTAAGTGCCGTGTGCAAGCAGAGCTTTCTTTCCTACATGCCTCTTACCTTGTCACGTTCGCATGACAGACATTCACCTCGCTTCGCTTGTTTACTTGCCTTGTTTACGTTAGCACGTATTGCGTGCCTATTGCACATTTGCGTCAAAACAAGCCGTTTCCATTACTCTATTTGGGCCACGCCCAAATAAAAAGGTATCAATTACAGAACCAGTAAACATTTCAAAACTCAAAACAACACTACGCATAATAAATTGCGTGACCAATATGTGACAATGACCGATCATGGACCTGGAATCCACGAGGGCACTCCAGGGGACATTGACAGCTGACTTTACTTTTTAAACTGAGATTAAATTTCCATCGTTTGCTATGTCGATCCTTCCACGTGTTGGCTGTGTCTGATAATTCTCTAAAGGAAAAGCTCATTTGTCTTGTTTGTTTCGTTTTTGTTGTTATTGCAGTTTTTCAACAAATTCTTAATCGTTACCGTGTGGCAAGAAATTCTTGCGGGTTCAAATTTTTAGGATTTTTCAAACGAGACGCATACCGTAACATTGTTTGAAAATATGTATTTCTATTGCACGTACTTAACATAAAATAAAAAATATAAATATTATCAGTTCCGGGTACTGAGTACTGTCTGAAAATCGGAAAATTTAATTACCAGCAAGAAAAACCAATCGGTCCTAATCGAAAAAAAAAATTGTTCCCGCAAAACACAACAAATAGCCATTCTGCAGAGGCATACCTTGACTCGTGGCTTGACTGGCTTGCGGTGTTCCAGACGTTTGACTCGTAACATCCAGCTGATTTGCTATTCGTCGAAAAGCATCTTTAACGTTGTTCGGCTCGTTGTTGCTCATATTGATTTAGGAGTAGTGTAGATGTACCTAAAAATTATCTTTTCCGCAGTGGCAAGAGAAACCGCTATCTTGGTTTTGCAAAAGGAGAGACCAGGGGAGATCGGAGACTGGAAACAACCCCTGTGGTTGGCCTGTTACGTCAGCGTTTGACATATGATACATTTTGGCGGACATTTTACGCTGTCCTCACAACGAGGTCAAGAATTCGCAATTATTCACGACCCATCGTGTCTGATACGAGTTCAATATCTTTTTAACATCGGACTATAAAAAGAGATGATTAGACTTATATATAACGCCGAGTACTGAATACTGAAATTGCAAAGTTGGTTTTGGTTTGTCAAGTCGAATGTTGGTTGTTCAACTGGCATGTTGGTATACGGGGTCAAGTTGAATGTTGAGGACTCAAGTTAATTTTTGGCGTGGATTGAACCCCATATATTTTGGGGAGATGTTATCGCCTTTATCATGTATTTGAAAGGTGATTTTACCAAAAAAATCTCAAGGCGGATGCTAACACTAGATAGGAGAAACAAGGCTTTAGACTGATGTCGAAGGTGGAAGGAAGACCTTAAAATCTAAAGCCTTGTGCATCCACCAAACGGACCACTTCCTTCTCCGTTATTCTGAAAGGTGGTGGTGGTGGTGGGGGGTGGGGGAGAGGGGGTGGTAACAACCCGACTAAAAGCGACTGGGATGCTCATCGTCTTGCTTAAGGGTAGAAATTGGTCTCTTAGGGTTTTTAGGACGGGAAGCCAATATTCTTACGTGTAAAGGTATCACTTAATAAGGGGTGTACGTGGAGAAATATCCTGGTAAAAAGAAACAAATACTATCGTACCATGTTGTAGTATGGCCTCCTCTAGGCGTCAAATTAAGTTTGAGCCATTCCTTGAGTGGTCTCCTCTAGAGATTTAATTCTAATTTTCCGACTAAAATCCCCGTCTCTTTCATAAAGGAGCCCATTTTCTTCCCCCGGACTTCTGATCCCCCGTTCTTCTTATCCCACACTACTGATGACGTAAGTTTTACGTGCAATGCAGCGTGACCAGCCGGCTTTCGGCTTGCACATCCTTCCGTTACTATTAACACCCTGTTCTAAGTATATTTGTGGCCGACATCACAAAAGTGCCATAATTATCTTTCTTTACATAGTCCTATTTGTGACAAATGACGTTTTTTCTGTTAATTTTTAGCTTCAGAGTTACAACCTAAATTCCCACCGTTTAACAGTCAATGGCCGTATTGTGCCTGCGGACGTCGCCGTCGTAATCGTTCATATCCTTTTCCTGTTCACTTCATATTTTTTCTATGACTATCTCCTTCATACATTCCCACACTTTCTTAAGTAATTATCACCACGGATTGTTCAGGGTGGCCAATCATTTTACAAAGGTAAACAAAATTGCGTGATCAGGGTTTTACCATGAGCTTCATAACGATAACTTTTTGTAGTTTTTTCTGATCTTTCATGCCGATTTACAGTCACATCAGCCTAGCTGGTAAATGCAAAGCAAATTAACTTTGAAGAAACTTTATTCTAAATCTGTTTTCCTCTCTGAACGAAATTTTTAAATTCATTTGTAAACCCACGCGCTTTGTCAGTCTACTCAAACAAAAATTCTATCAATCTGAAAAATTTAAAAGCTGTCTTCCGTCTTGCAATGCTCGTTTAAATATGTCAATACAAAATCAGGAACTACACACGTACATGTCTGTCTTTAATACTAAGATTAACAAGACAGATATATCTGATATTACTTTCACTACAAGCGATGATGTAAAACCTTTTTGGGGCTGTGCAACAACTTGTATTGCCCTGGTATTCGAACGATTAGAAAACACTGTTTATAGATTAAAAGCGATGAGAAAACATTACCAGCCACTAAAAAGGAAATTGTGGGTAGTGAAAATCATGACTTTCTATCGATCAGACATTATCAAGAATCAAAAGGATATACGTAGAAAAGGTCGCGTGAGTAATAACCCTGGTGTCGATTTACCCCACCTAAATAATCCCTAATTCGCTCACTCATTACATACAGTACGTGTATCGGTTGTGACAAAGTCAATAAGGGTGAACGTTTCTAAAAGATTCAGGCCACGACTGAAGCATTAACCAAGCGGAGTTGTAAGGTATTTGATGCATTACGCTTTGTATTATCATTTAATAATGCTTTTACCATAACAGCACCTGTGCCAACAAAATAATCAGCGGCGAAAGTTTGCCGAACGGACGACCGTCCACTCTGAAGAGGACACGATTGTACGACCTCTCTAGTGTTTTGTCTAACAGTTAGAAGTTCTCTGTTGCTTTTCTTTGTCACTTGAATACTCCCTATGTGCAATTCTTAACATTTATTGAAACCTTCTAACTTGACCATTGGTCCGCGGTATGGAATCAAGACAGAGGTTTTTTCTGTGCGCTCGTTTTATCACAAGATAACAGTGATACTGTTAAACAGTATTGTATAACCAATATTTCTTGTTACTCTACAAAATATTGCTTCCTCCGCTCTCCAGCTCAAATTTACCAGAACCCGCTCTGAATTTTCTATAACAGTCTGCAGTTTCACTAAAACACCATTCTTTATCAGTGTAGCGCACGATAGAATAAGGCCATGATCATGTTATTCATGTTTTTTTTGTCTTGGAGTGACACTTTAGACGTAGAATATTAATTTCGGGTACAGAGAGGTCAGCCGATATTGAATAGCAAAAACATTTCGCGTTTTTGTTAGCCCAGGATTTTTCTACCCTTATGTTTGAAACATTTACAACGTTCCTTTGGCGATCAATGTTATAAACGAAACATGAACTATATCACGGCTCGCAATATTCACAGCTGTCTTATCGCATTCGTTGCTCAGATTCTTAAACCAACTAATCCTCTCGCCTTTTCAGTTATCAACGTCGTCTGTGTTTTGGCTTCTGTTTGTTCAGAGTATGATCCTGTACCGCAGAAAGGCCGATAACAACCGCATAGCACAAATAAGGTTCTAAAAATGGGTTACCGGTTTATAACAGTAAATGAATCACTTTTAGCATATCACCCCGTGATTAGTCATAGGATTCTTCTCAATATCACGAATATAGTAACAGCATGAGAAGCAGAGAACAGACATTTTGCCGTTCCGGGATTTTATTTCCATTTTTTATTTCTTCTGTTCACACTAGCTACATAGGGACTACATCTAGTAAGCTCGCTTTGTAAACCACACTTCAATATGCTAAAAATTGTCCAATTAAACTTTGGCCGTTGCAGTCGCCAAACTATCATGAGCTGAAATTAATTGGCCCCTTATTGGGTCGACCCAAATTAGCAAAGTGCACACTTTGGGTCAGACGTCGATTTCGGTCCAGTTAAAAGCAAACAGCGACGCGGATAAATTTCAAGATACGATATAATCTTTAGAATTTATGCATTATTCTTTGGCAAATAAACTGTTGATTATCTAAATCAAGGTCGCTCCAAGGTCGAAAGTCTTGGCCGAGCCAGGCCGGAACAACAGCTAAACAGTTACAAATTGGAA
Source organism: Porites rus (assembly GCA_964035705.1). Taxonomy (NCBI): domain Eukaryota; kingdom Metazoa; phylum Cnidaria; class Anthozoa; order Scleractinia; family Poritidae; genus Porites; species Porites rus. The sequence continues at coordinate 19,581,159 of OZ037993.1, forward strand.
TACATGTACGTGTGGGCGTTTCTAATTGACTCGGACGCCAAACTTTTCATGTACTTCAACGTGCATGTATTAGTTTTGGCTCCTGAAAAATTCGGAGAGTCGCGACCCAGTCGCTAATTTTTGCTCACTTTCTCCATGAAAACGATGTTATCAAACAAATTAGCTGTTAGTGGCTGCCTTTATGCAAACAAATTAAAAATCAGTTAAATTAGTTTGAAACAATTCAAGTGGATGCTTATGTTATCATTAAGCGGCGTCACTCGTTTATTGACAAATAGCACATAAGACTTTTCTAACAAACGAGAATGGTACTGTGTTGTTCGTCTTTAAATATATCAAGAATGTAGTATTTATAAAATATACTCTGATCCATTAGTGGAATGACGTATTTCCTTCAGTCATAATTAGTAGTCGATAACTCAGTTTAAGAAACTTTTATTATATATATTGAGTAGTTTTTTTTCATGTTGTCTAATAATATTTCGTTACCTTTATTTGGTTCTTAGTTGTCATAGTCGGTAACCCCAAAAAAGATCAGAAAAGTTTCCAAAATTCTGAATTTCATACATAAAGAAGAAGAGCTCTTCCGGAAAGTTAAGCACCTTTCCTTGTAATGAACATTTTAGTTCTAAATTTGGTAATTTAGTGATCCCAAGAATGCACAGCTCACTTAAATTTAGATTTGTTTATCGGCACTTTACTTAAAAGCTTGAACGGCGCGTCTTCATTATCAAGATTTGTCTCATTCTCAACCTTGTACTCAACGTCAAAGTTGGGTCGAATAATCGTGAATCTGTTGAGGTCAGTACAATTTCCTGAACAGTGACTCGGTACTCAAGCGAAGATTGAAATGAGGCTTTTTATTGCGACGTGCTGAAACTCAAGGAAGACCAATCATCCAAACAAAGGCTGTTCACCAACTTTTGCTGTGTACCGGCGTGTGGCCATTTTGTATACCCTGCACCAAGGCGGTTACAAAGCGTCTGTGTTTCAATCTGTGAAAGAAATCTCAACTATTATTGTTTAAACGAAAGGTTCTTGGCCCTTTGAGTATGGAGACTAGAAATTATTTAAGAATAATGAAGGCATTATTTAAGCAATAGAAAACACTTTCTATGGGTTTACTGGCGTGATAGCCCACTTGGGAACACGAGAAAAGCTTGTAAATCATACAGGCTTTTCTCGTGTTCTCCCAACATCCCAAGTGGGCTATCACGCCAGTAAACCCATAGAGAGTGTGGTCTATTGCTTTTATAAAATAACTTTAAGTTTTCTGTGAGTTTACCGGCACAACAGACCATGGGTTTTTAACCAATCAGAACGCGCGCTTACTATTAATAGCACTATTGTTGTTGATTAGCTCTTTAATAGCCTTATCAACCTTGTGGTGGTCTAATACTATATATTTTGAATTACAGAAAGGGAAGCGAATATCGGTTCTCGATTAAATTCCGATAGCATTTTTTTTCAGTTATTGCACAAATAACGACCAGAAGAAATCCTAAAACGTGTATTTTTGCATCAGATCTCAACTTATAGTTGGCTGCCCTCGCACTAATACTCAGCCTTTGTCAGATCACTTTTGTCTCGACGGTACATGATTGTTGATCGGACTCATTGTGAATGCTGGGATCCCGTAACTGAGTACGTAATTGGGATTGGTGAAACATTACAGTAATAACTGTGATACTGTTTGCGGAAGGATTCAGGTAGATTTCAGTAAGCTGTATCTTGGAAGATGAGTCTGCTAAACCTTGAAGACGAACTGTCAAGGGAGTTTTTGAGATAGTTTGCAATCAAGATTGTCTGCGGATACTCTTAGCTTTTCTTTGTTTACACTACGCGGGCAAGGAACAGTTTTTAGTGAATCAGTGGAAGAAAAGCAAAGTTCTATATGTCGAAAGTGACAAGATTCCACGCTGACAAGACTTTGAAAAAAAAACCCAGACTTTTCAAGTTGCAATCCTTTGCAGACCAATGGGAAATATAGTGGGGAAAGGGGCGAATGACGGGATGAGCGCGAAGCAAGCGGGGGATTGTACAGGGAAAACGGGCCGAGCTGTTTGTAACAAAGTTTCTCTTTTGTTGAAGGTTTCCTCTAAGACGTGGCTTTCGAAGGATCTCTGTTGGTTTATTGGTCGAAACTCTCCTCAAGAGCGTTCTACTCGGTGTGAAGCGACAGCGCTTCTTCAGATTGTCCTCAGAGGACGACTCCTCAAAAGTGTTGGAAAATCTTGCTTGTTTTCAAGAAAGTCTTCAGTTAGAAGGAGAACCCACAAATTCCTAACAACATGGCAACTACCGCTAATGCAAGGATGCGGGTAACAATTTTTTTTAAATTAAATGCTAAATGGTAGTTGCTCTTTTAGTGAAGGTTTAAAACCAAAAGTTGTCTTTTTACTCATAAAACCCAGTAGACTGAATACAATGTATTTTCTCTTGGGTACAAAAGGACCTAAAGGTTTTATCTCCTACACGTGCTTCCCAAGAGCCTGTTTTCACGGGAAGTGACAAATTGTTGAACGGACGAATTTTTTACCTGTGAAACCCGTTTACACGGAACCATGCAAATTCTGTTACAAATTGCGGTACGGTTTACCATTCAAAAACTTGCTCGGTCGCTCGCGTCGACTGTCCCGTGAAAAAGAAATGTAGCCTGGCAGACGTAATCAAACGCTGCAACGCAGCAGGCTAACGAAAAGCGGATCCGTGGAAGTTTTTGTTCATTTAAAAATTTGTCCGGACGCGTGTAAACTGGATCAGTTTAGTGTCGTATGTTTCGACACACCAACTACTTACACTTTAATTTACTTTAGCTTGTACCTTCACCATAAGTAAGTTGTCTGTCTAGCGGTTAAAACAGCTTAAAAGCCATTTGAACTACGCAAATGAATACATCCAGCAAACAAGACTCAAACGACGTCCTAAAGGTCTTTTGCCTTGCCTGCAGGAGCATTTTAAAAGATATTGTCGAATCCTAATCGCAAGTAGCAAGACAATTTTTTTTAACATAACTGAGGCTTTTGCGGGCTTACCCGCCGGTCTGCCGGCCGAGCGATGGGACTTGGGTTTAAACCGCCAACTAAAAGATCACACTGGCTATGATTAAGATCTTGTCCTGCCAGTTCAGCAGTGGCGCTAAGCCGTTAGCGTTGTCTCCTTCTCCCTTCTTTCATTGGTCGAATTACACCACTGTTCAAAAATATTAGTAGACGTTTTTCTGGTTGTGTGTTCTGCCTCATTCACACACCATTTATATCATGGGTCGGGTGGGTAACAGTAAGCTCGTAAACTGAAATAGAAATGGAACGATAGCGGGTACCAGTGGCGCCCTTATATGCTTACGTTCGAGCGTACATTTTAATATTTCATGTAAAGAGAACGCGTTTGCTATCCTCTCATCTACGATATTTCAGTCTTTTTTAAATTCGAAAGTTTGTCATGAGAATTAATCGCTGCCCAAGATCTGCTGTTTCTAAGTCAGAGGGGGAACTGCTAGATCGTACCAGTAAAGCAAGCTTATTTATAATAGCAAAAAAAAATGATTTGTTTGGTGAAAGGTCACTTTAACACTCTAGCTAATTTGTAGGAACAAATAATCCACATGGACTGATAGCGGCTGCCATCGGCGCCCTTAGTATGCTGATGTTCGAGCCCACTGCAGAAAGCTATGTAAAGAAGACATGTATGTTTGTCCTCTCAATCGCGACATTTACATTTACATTTACATAGCACATAATAAAGATAACATTTAAAATTTGAAATAATAATAAGATTAAACATATATCCACATAGCACATTAAACATTAAATATAGATCCACATGATAAAGATAACATTTCAAATTTGAAACAATACGATTAAAAAGCTCCACTTTTACTTAACTTGTTCTTTCAGAGATTCAATGCCCCCGTAAAACGCGAGGAAAACAAACCAGAATGGGTAACGCATACCCTAAAGAAAACCTCCGCTGGTAGATCAGGTGTTGCATCGCTGGCTTCACGTAGTACACAGAATGAGGCTTCAGAGGAAACGAATAATGAAAGGAAGACGAATGCTTCCAAGTCTCTTTCCAGAGGATTAGCAGCTCTGCTTGAGCGAGATAAAATTTTCAGTTCTCAAGATGCAGTTAAAGACAAAAACTCTGAGGATAAGCGAGCGGAAGAACCTGAAGAACCTAAAGATGTTCGTAAGAATGATGAAAACGTTATTTCGGAAAATTCCAAACCCACTGCTGCAATTCAGCGAACGATTCACAAGGCTCCTCAAGTTCAGCAGGTTCAAACAGGTTCTGTGAGTATGGACATAAAATCAGAAAATTCGAAACCCATTTCTCCTACCCAGCGATTTGTGCCCTGGGCTCCGCAGGTTAAACAGGCTCAAACCGGTTTGGTCGCTGACGTAGCCAAACCAATCACAGATCAAGATGGGGAGAAAATACTTTTAAAAAAAGCCGTCCAAGAAGGAAAGGTTACTCAGGTAAAACCAACCACCCAAACATATGTGGCTAAGTCTCCTGTCATTGTTATGGGGAGAAAGAGTGGTGCCGAGGGACTTCCCGAAACAAGCAAAGAAAACAAAAGCAGCCTTAACAAAGATATCGTCACGTCTTCTGTAAAAACTTCACCTTTTAAGAAACAAGAAGACAAGAAGTGTGACCCTAATGTGTTGAGCAGTTCAGAAGAAAAAATGGTAAATGGCATTCATGAGGCAAAGAAAACTGAACCCGCGAAAACTAAGGAAGATACCCAAGTTTATGTCGCAAGTGTCGATCAAAAGAAGACAGCCGAATCAGAAAACGAAACGGTTAAATTTCTTAAAGAGGAAATAGAAAGGATAAAGGCTGAGCATGAAAAGGAAATAAAGCGATATCAAAAAATGATAAGCGAGATGGAGAGCCGGCTGGAGAGTGAAACTTTTGATAATTCCCGATCAAGCTCTGTATCAAGTGAACCATCACCAGCTTCCCCTCCCCCTCCCTCACCAGGACCTGTTCCTGCGCCGCCTCCACCACCACCACCACCCCCAGGGGTAGGGAGTCCTCCTCCACCACCACCACCACCACCTCCTCCTGGCTCAGCAAGCGCTCCTCCCCCACCTCCACCTCTTCCTGGCGGGGCACCCCCTCCACCCCCTCCCCCCATGGGTCCTGGTCCACGTCGCTTTGGAGGACCTGTCAAGCCAAAGAAAGCGGCTGTCAAACCTGACGTGGAAATGAAGCCTTTGTTTTGGACAAGAATTCTCATATCAGGTTAGTTTTCCGCAAAGCATTATCTTTCATAGTCGTTGCCTCTCCTTTGGAAAAGGGGATGGTGGGAGCCTGCCCTCTTTCCCCTTCACCTCCAGTTCCTTGGGTATCGCTTTGAAAATTGTAAGAGGTATGGGGATCAGTTTAGAAAATGAACATGTGTATAGCTGGCCTTTAAGGGGTTTAAACCTTGCTCGAAGTTAGACTCAGAATTGATTCTTCATTTTGTTTTCAGATGAGACAGACACTGGAGACGTAAACAACAACAAACCCAAGAACACAGTTTGGAAAAACATGAAGGAAATGGACTTCAACAGAAAGGAATTCCAAAAGTAAGATTTGATGCAAAACTATGATTTTTTTTTTCACAAGTAAGTTCACTGAATACTGTAATACAGACAACCGCAGCTGTTCGTAAAAAACAAAGAGTTAGGCTTACTATTATTTTTTTTTCTATGAAGGATGTTTGGTCGGAAGATTAACAAGAAGGCGAAATACGATCACAGAAAATCCCTCCATGAGGACAGCCATTTTTCACTTTCCAAAGGGCAACACGTGAGTTAAATAAAATTGTTGCTGTTGTTTTTTTTTTCTTTTCTCTCTTTAAGAAGCAGATGATCATCAAACTTCTCGGAGGCACTTCAAGAAATGAAATATTTTGTATTTACAAGGCCAGTAATAACGTTTGATTCGGCACAAAAGAAAGCTTTAAAATCGAAGACCAAAAAAAAAAAATTTTTTCATTGGTGATAAGGGAGGGAATTCACGATTGGGTCAATAGGACAATTGCACGATGACGTCATTTTACTACAGCTACCAGAATCCTTGAGTTTGTTGTTTTCTTTTGCAAATTAAGGATATTGTTCTTTAATCCTCAGTGGAATTGACAAATTTAAACAACAAAAACAAAACCGAAATGAATTCTGGTAGTTCTAGTCAAATATTGTCCTATTATGCAACGACACTTATTTTTGTTTGTTGTTTGTTCGTTTGTTTTTTCACCAGGCCGCTAAGCTTTTGGATAATGGCCGGTCACAGACTATTGGAATCATCATGAGTAGTTTGAGCTGTCAGCTGGATGACGTCAAGACCGCTGTGTATAAAATGGACAATTCTGTTCTTGATATGGACGGGTAAGACTGCCAACAAACGTCAAGGGCATTAGCTTTACGGTCTATATAAGATATATATGGTCTACATGAAGACTGAAAACGGGTTCTGACTCCTGTTTTCACTCCGTCCCTAGATCTGGCCCTGTAACTATCCGTTGTACTATCCCTGTCTATCCCTATCCGCTATTATTTTTTGTTTCACACTTTGGGTGTCGAAGACTAAAACCGTGGTTTTAGTTGAGTTAGTGAACTGCTATCCACTGCATGGATCATCAGTCTTTATGAGAGCATTTTTCTAACTCATTTTCAGATTAAAGGCGTTGTATGATATTCGCCCGAAATCAGACGAGATCGAACTGATCACAAAATACCAACAAGAAAATCCCACCGGTAAGACAAAATCAACTTCTGTCTTAATTACACCAACTTTTGATTACTAAAGGCAATAATTACTCTCTTTTCTCGTCCCATCAGGAAAAAGCACTGAATATAATATTTAGCAGTTCTCTTGTCTTGCTCTTCTGCCATTCAAATGTATAACGCAAGAGAGAATGATTTTTCCCGTTCGCCTTCTTTTTCAGTACCTCTGGACAAACCAGAAGAATTTTTACTTCAAATACACAAAATGGACCACTTTGCCGAAAGGCTGGAGTGTTGGTTGTACAAAAATAAATTCACAGAAACAATAACCGCCATTGGTAAGAGCCTTTTATACTTGTCTTCCATTGGTTAAGAAAAGGAGCAACATGAGCAACTTTTGAGTTTCTTATGCTAAGTTTCTGGACGAAATGATTTATGGTCTCACCTTTCAAACAGTATCTGTTGACCTCGGCTCACTTACACAGTACCACATGCTTTTCGAAATATTGGATCTTTCTTTTCAAATTTTTCCTTGGGTGCTCCTTCGTCTGAGCTACATTGATTTGCACTAAATGTTATATTTTTTCTTGGATCTTTAGATAGAAGATTGTCTGCAATAGGAGAGGCCAGCAGTCTACTACGTACAAAGTAAGCCCGACCATCTTTGCTACCATTTTATTCTTTGCGTTATTAATTACATGTAAAGGCGCTAATTCTGGTATATTTGTTTTTTCAATGAACGTTTTCAGCTCGTTCTTGCTTCAAGAGTACTGACGTACAGAAACCCAGCCAATGAAAATTAGTTGTGGTAACATACTGAGTATTTCGCAAAAAAAATGTTTATCTGAAGACTGAGAAAAATTTGGGAAATTTTTACTGTATGGGCTCCTTGTTACTGCCTATTTGACCAACTTACAACCGAGTAGTGATCTCAATTCTAATTAGCACAGCTGGGATATCGACCAGGAGATAATGGCAATGATAATTACCCTCTCCCAGAAATACAACCTTTATTTTCCAGTTATATTTTCTCATGAGGTGTTTTCTTTCATGTTTTAGCAAAGATATTTCATTCGTCCTTTCTATTCTCCTGACCTTGGGAAACTTTATGAATGGAGGAACAAACAGAGGTCAAGCGGATGGATTTCAATTAGGAGTGCTTAATAAAGTAAAGGACGTCAAAACACAGGTGAGACACTAAGCCCAGAACCGCGCTGAGGACCTTCAGGTATTCCCTATGGGAAGAAGAGCTGGAGACGGCCTTATGATGATGATGATGAAGCCAAACAATTTGTGCTAACTACTAAAGTACCCTCTTCTTTTCAACCGTCTCTGTCACTCTTGTTAAATCTTGGTCGCCAACTCTAACGTGTGAAAAGATTTTTGTCCGCCAAAAGTCACCAGAGAGAAACTTTATAATGGAGGAACCTTACTACCAAACGAAAGCAAAGTAAATACTCCCTGGATTATGCTAGCAGATGAAAAAAGTTCGAAGCAATCAGAAAATAAACAAACAAGGATCAAGACAAGTATAACGGGTAAAGAATGTGTGAAATTCCCGTCGGATTTGCTACCTTCTAATATCAGACAGAGACAAATGAATTTAAAGCATCCACGAAGCACGACAGGTCTGAGGACCAAAGCAATCGCAAATTTATTTTCGTTGAAACTGAAAACTGCTTTTCACTTTTCAGGATAGCAACACTAATCTGATGCAGTATATTGTCAAACTTTACTGTGACAAGAGACAGGACGGTCAACCGGGAGACTATCTCTTACCAGACCCCTACTCTGTCCTGGCCGCTTCTCAGGTAAACTACAATGCATTGCAGTCTCAACACAAAGATCAGATGTCCTGATAAAATCAGACTCAAGCATCTTACGAATCTTTCGGTGAAATATCTCTTACAAAGCCGGCTAAACCTAAAACAAACAGGTGGTATAGTGAATGAAGTAGACAATTAGTGAAGAGAAGATGAATTCTCTCCTGCAGTGGCCAATTACTTTTCATAAAGATAGTTAATTTAGTTAGTGGATCCCTCCAAACACGCACTCGCGCGCGGAATAAATCGGCTCTCGAGAGTCGGCGTGGAGGTGGAAGAGAAAAAGCTTATACTTTTTGGAATACTGTTAATGTAAGTTTTTTTCAGAAATTAATTTTGTCTCTCCCTTTGTACAGGTTTCCTTTAAGGATATCAAAGCAGGTAATTTTAAACTTTTGTAATATTTACCTTTTCACTTTTTTTCGGTTTCACAATATTTTAATTTAAGGGCGCGAGGTTTTTCCATCAAGCGGGAAATTTGATATTTAGTAATCTTTCTTTATAGAGCTCGCCGAGGCAAAGATTTCATTAGCAACGTGTAAAGCTAAGGTACGTCATTCTTTACAACTTTATATCGTTTGAAGTCAGCAAAATGAATGTAACCTTAATTCTAAAGGGTAGCCGCACTAATCACTATAAAAGTGTTCTCTCTAGTATAGTGGCCCTTTAATTGTAACAATGAGCCCTATTTCTGGTGCCTGGACAGGCTATTCCTTGGCTTTTCTGTGATATTCCCCTTTAGGTTAAGACAGAAAAAAAACGTTAAAACGTATAGTAAGATAGGCAAATGTAGATTTTGCGGAGAATTTCGCTGCCACAGCTCTTTCTATAAGCATTTGCCTATTTTTTATTTCTTACTTCATTATTAAAGATCTCTATTCTTGCAGGCAGAGATGGTACTGGGAGGTGAAAATTCATCGCACCGCGAGCCCTTTGAGAGTTTTGTGAAAGAATATTTGTCAACAGGTATAAATATATCAGCATTATTTGGCTCTTTATTTCACCTGACTTCATCTTTAATACAGGATTTCGTCCACAGACTTACTGTCTGGAAGGAGGTCACAAATTCATCTTTTTTTGCTTGGAACAGGTCTAGAGTCTAGAAGACTCAGTGGTAAACCCCCGTAGAAACATTTGGGGCTGAGTACTCCCCAGGCCTCCATGTCCACCTATCCAAAATACTCTTGATATTTATTTTTCCCTGTAAAAGCACTATGGTTGGCAGCTCTCGTAAGGAACATGAAATATTAGGGAGCTTAAGCAATTACGACGACGACCACAACGAAGACTTAAAAAAAACAATAGGTTTAACGATAAAAAAAAAAACAGCTCTGAACGTGCATCACGCTTTTTAGTACATTTCTTTGACGTCCACTGCACGACTACGACGTGAAACCTCCTCATTTGACGTTTTATGGAGGACGTGGACATTCGACGACGAATTTTCCTTCCTCTTTTTGAGCCTGAATAAAATTCTTAAGAATTCAACTCCAGGAAAAGTCGCCTGTATTTGACATATTGAGCGGGTCCAAATAGACGCGATTAAGTTTGAAAGAAAGCAAATTCATTTTTCTACCCACGTTTTCACTGCCGTCGTCGTCGTCCTTGCTTAAGGTCCCTATACATTTTAGACGGTCGCTAACTGGAGTTTTAATGTCTTTCAGCTGCATTATTGTTTTCTTTTTGCAGGTGAAAAAGATCTTTCTCGTTTGCAAGGAAAGGTCCAAGCAACAGTGGACGACTTTAAAGACGTGGTGAATTATTTCCATTATACTGGGGAAGGAGAAGAGGTATTTCTCTGAACCACGAAACTGTAACTGCTGTAACTGCTGTATTGGCCATCTTAATGATGGTGTCTATTATAAAAAGGAAGCGATTTAAATGTTTCAGGATCTGGTTTCCATGTGCAAACAGGTCTTTCCGAACTGGCATATTGTGTAAACCTTTCATACTGTATGCGGATTTGAATAACAAAGAGAAGCAAATTGTATTCTGGAGTGGTAGTTGTAGTTAAGTGACGCCATCCTAAAAATGGATTATGAGTAACGTAACTTTGTTTTAAACAAGAAATAAGTATATAAAAGAAGCCTAAGGGTGTGTCTTCATTAATTTTGTTTCGGTATTCTTGACTTTCAGGCTACACCACCTTTGTTGTTTGGTATCTGGGGAAACTTTTTAGAGATTTTCAAGAATTACTGGAAGGTAAGTAATCTAACTCAATAATAAGAAGATACTTTTACTTTGAGTTGATAATGGTTATGCAAGTGCAATGCCCTAAAGGTACACCCGTCTCTTACCCTGTCTAGCCTTTCCTTGTCAAGCGTTTTTCGTTTTTCCCATGATTCAAGTCATTATGTTCAAAAATTATTATGGCAAGGAAGTCATTTTTGAAGTAAATGATAAAGAAATGCTTTTAATTACTATCAATTTAGGGAAAACTGGGATGCTTTTCAGTGATCAAAAAGGTTGAGTTTAATTTTCATCTGGTAGTTGAGCGGAAAACTGACTAAATCCTGGAAGGGTGGTGAGGTACGCTTTCGAAAAATTTCCAGTTTCTGGTTTCCATTCCCCTGGCCTTCTTTTTGAAGTTTATAAAGATTATGGAAAGCGCCTCTTACATGTCACGTGTTGGAGAGCCCAGGCCTAATTCTCCAATCAGACCAGTTTCGTAATCAAGTCGTCAATTGGCGTTAGAATCTGGTGCTCTTTGGTCAGCGGGTGGTCGCAAGAATAGCTCCTTGCGTCCGCCCGCTAACCAGGAACCCAGAGCACTCGAGGTATGAGATTGTTGTTGCAGCCCAAAAAGAATTTACTTTTAAGGTGCTCTAAGGCATCAGTACTTTGGATGAACTTTACGTTCTACAGGTATCATATTGTTACAACAGCTCTGCAAATTCGTTCAATACAAGAACCACATTTTGGTAATCTTTGCGGATTAGCCGAGTGGATAAAACTGCCACAGGGATTGGAATTCAGTTGTGTATGTTTGGAATCCGACTCTAACGAACAGGTCTCGTGACATAAATCTTCCTTTTTTCCACTGAAAGTTATTCTTCACAGAGTTTTGTTTTCTTAACCATTCCAGGCTGAGCAGATTAACATGTCTAAACGGAAGTTTTGCAATGCAGATCATCTCAAACAGGTTGGTATTTTTTGTCCACTGTTGAAAACGGGGTAATCATGTACACTAAAATGACTGATTGAAACAAATCTTTCTTGGTCCCACTGCGGCATCTTCCCAGGCCTTCTCGGTCAATTCATTTCGGTAACACCCCGAATCGAACGGCCGAAAACTCGCTCGGGTCACGTGACCCGCCCGAAATAATGAGGCCTTAGGACGAGACCAAAACGAATCCACACTGGAAGTTAATTTGCGAAGTTTTAATAGTTTGCCTTATTTCATATTTCAGATACGAGCGACAGCTACCAAGTTTAAGAAGAACAGGCAGTAATGAACAACAAGAAGGGGAAAGACATGAAAATAAGTAAAGTAGCGTCGGTAACGTTACTTTCGTTGAAAACCGAATTATTTAGAACAAGACGCTGTGTGAGCGTATATTTGGGCGTGGTCATACGACGGGTATGATACTTTGAACATGCCTTATTGCAGCTAAAGAACTGTCATCATATCTTACCACAGAAGACAAATCCTTTACTCCACTTGTTTGCTGAACCACACAGCTTATACATTATGTTCCAATCCACAACAAAGAGTGTCATTTCATGACAATGTTTGAAAATATGCACATCTTCAATGCAGACATGCTTGGAGCCAAATTGCAACATAGTACATAAGTGGTTACAGCACGGTGAGTAAGGTTTATCTCAGCTCCACTGATACTGACAGATGTGTTTTCACACCCATAACTTTGTACAGTGTATTCCGGTTACTAACAAGGGCAAATAAAGTTCCTTAAGTCCAATATCCACAAGGTTTAATAAGAGAGTAACACATTGCATAAACTGCTATAGGGCAGAACTGTTTACAGGAACATTGGTAACTATTAACATTTGATATACTACAATTTTCAACATTGCTTGAGAAAAGATGAGGTTCAAAGGTGGCAATATGTACACCTTTAAGTTCATATATATCCTCATTCCTATGCAGAGTCTGAAAATATTGTACTAATTTATGCATGGATGGTATTTCCAACAATACACATGTCCCTTCACTATGACTGTTATGATACATATCTCTAGCATGAGAATCAAATACATTATATACCCCAGCCTCAGTGCTGTAGATACCAACACCAAAAATGAATGAGTTGTAGTTCAGTGCCGAGAGTGTTTGAAATACTGTAACCTGTGAGTGGCATATACAGTAGCAATGGATGTTACAAGTATAACGGTCACTGTATTCAAGGTGGAAAAATTGCTCAAACACTGTAACCATTCCTGGCAATTCTGTTAACATTGACATAGATTGTCTTGCAAGCAGTGACAGACAAGAATATAATTGAATACCAACAATCATTATTTGAGTCATATCATCAACTGAAGTGATCTTTGTTATCTTACTGTAAATTAAAGCGCACAGACTCATTGCGACACATCGTTGTCCACTGTTTTCCCCAAATCCTGTAACATTTCCTTGACAGTATGGAGTATTAATTGTTTTTGTAGCATCTACATAAACTGAAGGTCCTGGATTCTTATTCTCTATATCAGTACAAAGCTTAAATTGGCCAAAATTAACCCGGTGATTCAAACTGTTTTAAGCGCTATAAAATGGATAATTACATGTACAGAGGAGCAAATTCTTACTTAGAAGCCCATTTGGATATCTCATTCCACCTAAATCGCCTGTGCTCTGCTGCTTGGACGACAGATACACCTTCCCTCGTTTACGAACTAGTTTTGTAGTTGTCCCTTAAGTAAAAACCTCTCACTGTTACTTCTGTACCTGTTAAGGTGTAAACCTCCCTCTACTTTTAACGTAACAATGTATTTCAGACGACAATGGTGTATTTTTCCGAATACTCTTCCATACAAAAAGTGTCACTTTCCGTGTTTTCTGTAACAAAGATTTTAATTTGTTCATTGGTAGTCTGCTAGGGGCATGACGGTAACCGGTCATTTTGTTCCATGGTCAGATCGTTGACATCGTTCCAATCAATAGTCAGATCGTTCCATAAAATAGTCCGTTCGTTCCACAAAAAAGTCAGTTCGTTACACATACGAAAAGTCAAGTAAATCTTTCTAAATTTGTTGAGTGAACTTTATCGAGAAGAAAAAGGTTTCGTTCATACCACAAGCTAATAAAATAATAATCGATCCAAAGTCGGTTCGATCCATCCTAAACCGTTTAAAAACAAACAAGAGACGATTTCAACCAGCCACGGGCTTTAACATTTAAACCGCTGCTTTGAGAGTTTTGAGCTAGAATCGATCGATAGTTTTGAAAGATATAGCACAACAAGTAAAAGCCATGCCGCTCTGAAGGTACAGTATTTCGAAGCCGCTTGTAACCTAAGTATTTCTTTGCAGCGGCCGATTTATGCAAATTTTGAAAACAACGCGAGTTTCGAATTACAATCTCGATTTTATGGTAATTTGTCACGCCGAAAATATAATGGAGGACTAACCTGGTTTAAACCAATGAAATCTGTTATAATTAAATTTCCCACGAAGAGATCTCAATTCAACTTCTTTTATTTCCTCCACAACACAATTTTCCCTCTGTACAACTAGCTCATTACCTTCTCTTGTCGTCACCTCGCTGCCATCAAAACACTAACACAAAACTTGCTGATAATGCAAAATCCCGACGCACAGCATCGTATGAAAAAACGCAACACGCAATACAAAAACAAGTACATTAACCGTCACCCTGCTAAACAAAATTGAAATAATAAAAAGAATTGTTGCAGTTGTCACAGTAGTTCCAAAAGAAGCCTCAGTCCCTTTTGGTTTCAATTGTTGACAATCGTCTCTTCCTTCATCGGAACAGATTTTTATCACGGGCAACTCGTTGTGCTTCGTAATGCGTAAAATAACTATTGTCACAGTGATAACCGGCTACACAAACCTTGCGACTCTCAAACTTGTTAAACATTCCTCTGTTAAAACTCTTATCCATTTTACGCGTACACTCCTGACATTCCGATTTGTTATTACGTCTATGGGGTCCATGAGTCTTTCATGTCACTGAATGTCTTGATAATTTCCTTTGTTTTCTTTGAGTTCGCGGACCAGCCCATTCCGAAAACACTCAGTTTTATTTTTTTAGTGTGGGCCTACCGCAAACAGTGTGTGCATTTGTAAGTTTAACCCGGGATAACATGATTGAACAATATACTAACACGTTCCCCGAAACGCCGCGGCCAAATGTTATCCAAACTGCTTCTCACTGCTGCTTTACTGCTGCTTCGAAAAATTTCGGATCAAACGATATCCAAATCGTCCCTCATTGGATCATTCACTCGACCTAAAAAATCGACCAATCACAAAAAATGGAGATAAACTAAAGAAAACAGCAAATTCAGATGACCTCTTAGGAAACATGCATTTAAAACTATCTTTCTATGATTGGTGCATTTCGATCCTCCCGTCAAAAAAATGTCAGACGTCAATCATCTTAGCGGACCTCTTAGGAAACGAAAGTCTTTTTTTAACGGGTTCAAAAGGTCATTGTTTATGATTTGTGATTGGTGGATTTCGATCCGTTTTTTGTGTTTCTGTGTTTCAAGGTTCGTTGCTTGCGATCTTAATTGTGACCAAAACCCGACGTTAATATTCCAAATATTTTTGATAGATTTCATCCCTGGACTTCAGACTTCCAAATTTCGATGAGGCAAAAATACTGAAGATTCAGATTAACTTTAGAGATCGTAAAAGTGCGATTAAGTGCGTGTGCAAGCAGAGCTTTCTTTCCCACATGCCTCTTACCTTGTACAAGACGTTCGCATGGCAGACATTCGCCTCGCTTCGCTTGTTTACTTGCCTTGTTTACGTTAGCACGTATTGCGTGCCTATTGCACATTTGCGTCAAAACAAGCCGTTTCCATTACTCTATTTGGGCCACGCCCAAATAATTAGTTAAATTCTGCAAATAGAAAGTAATTAGACAGCTATTTTAAAGACTTTATAATTTTCTCTACGATTCTAAATTTCATAATGTTTGTTAATTATCTTAGTTACTGTTCCACTCCTATCAAACGAAAACAAAAATGTTTTCAAACAGTTTAAAGGCAAATTCTGCAAAATTAAGACTATAAAACCATACCATCTACGCGGTAGTGATTCTTTTTTTCCTCCGGGAAATAAGGATGAGTTTTGAAATTATTGCAGTTATCATTTCGCTTTCAATAGATATATACATACACTATGAAACCGACATCTTTCCATTCACTCACTCACTAAAAACTGTCAGCCTCAATAAATCTGTAGTTTACTACACCACACACAGTCCGGGGCTCAGTAACCAATTGGATATTGTAGATATCTTTTCTTTATCGTTTGTATTGCTTGTGTGTAACGGAAAAGAAGTCGATCGCTATATTACAGAAGTATATAATTGCCTTAGAATTTTTTCTTTTTTGGTCAATCTATGTAGTAGTTATATCATTTCACCACATATTATCATAGTTAGTAGAAAGATTTTATTAGACTGACGTTTACAGAAGACGGCGTTAGTTCACGTTGAGAATTTCTCAAAATAGAAAGCGTGCAACTAGAAACAGTCCAAAACAATTGTTGTAGACAAAACTAACCTGAAGCTACTAATTTTAGAGTAGAAGTAATGAACAGTAAAGCACAAATTAAGGGAAAGCTTGTCCACGTGGTACAAATTAACGTTTGCCATTTGCCGTAAAGGTGACTCTTAATTAGGGCTCTCTTTTGTCAAAGTTTCAATTAATTTATTGGTGAGATTCTCAATTGTATTAGTCTAATATCTCGAGCTCGGTGTAGATGCATGGCAATAACTCATACCAATCATGCTTTACAACCAAGACGCCGGTACTTGATACCACGGCAAGAATGGCAGAATCAGACAGTAGTGTAAATAAATAGACAATTTTAAAAATAATTTATTGCTGTAGCTTTTTTGTTGGAAAACGAGCAGTGTGTGTTTGACGTCTTCGGCAAAATAAATTATTTGCAATCGTTTGATTTAGTCTCCGATTATTGTTGTTATCATACATTGTACTCTTTATCTGTCTTTTTATTGGCTAAGAGCCTACAGTTAAGTTTGGAAATCAGCGCAACCTACAGATTAGTTAGTTATCTACTAGCAGATAACTGACTAATCTTTAGGTTGTGCGCGCAATGCATGATTTCCATGAGCAATGTAAAACTATGTCCATTCGACGGTGTGTTTGTTTGTCGCTATTTATTTCGGAACAATGTATACTGTGATAAAACAATTAGTAGATTCGGTCTTTGTAATATCCGGAATAATCAAGGTCTCGGTAAGTGTTATCAGCCTCGGCCTTCAGCTGGGCTGATAAAACTTACCTCGACCTTGATTATTCTGGATATCACAAAAACCTATCCAATAATTCAGGTTTGTTGTCCGTTATAAGTGTTTAAACGAAACTATATTTATTAACAATAGATTTAAGAGGCAGGTAATGGTCTGTGATTACTTGTTAGAAGTATGTTAAAATTTAATACGATTAAATATCTTTTTCAACTTTATAAGTGTTCGAACGGCTCCCTTAGCATGAAATACATTTAAGGTAAAGAAAAAAATCAGTAATCCTAGAATTATGACATGTTACGTGACCGGAAATTGAAAACGAAGGAAATTGGCGAATTGGTGGCGAATTTACTTTGATTGGATAAACAAATTAGCATTTCTGAAAGAGGATAAAAAGACCTAACTTTCTACGTTTGGAATGAATGTACGCGAAGTTTAAAATTAAAGTTTTAAAAATAATTCAAGATTAAATTCGGGCAAGTAAAATGATGTTTTCCCTCATGATTTTTTATTGAACGGCAATGGACGGTCATTCCAAACGTAAAGTGTAACAATGAATATGAATTAGAACTGAACGTTATTTCTCGATTTCTTTCCTTAAACCGGCCACTGATTGGGTAATAATTTACGATATTTAGCAAAATGGTCACGTGACATATCACGTGACTATAAACATAAAAGTTATATCTTAAAATGTTAAGGACGATGAGTTCTTTATTTGTGCCAAATTTTGATCCAGTGCCATCATCTATGCCAAAGTTATGGCCAATAATTCATTTTCTACGGGTAAACCACTAGGTCCCTGGCCTTAAACTACTTGAGTAAGCTCCGTATCAGTTGTGATCCAGGAATTTTGCTACCATGGTAATGTGACATCACACTTCCCTCTTTTATTGGTTTGTTTGATCTTATAAAAGACGAGATTTTCTAAGTCATCAATTCTCTTCCATTTTCCGGGAAATTTCTTTTTCTCAAAACAGACAGTCTTTCGTTGTGCAGGGAATCAGTACTGTACCAACACAAACACGGAAAAGGCGGGAAAACTTAACGTGATACCTTACTTCTGATTGGTTGATGAAGGATTTTTGTCACAAGCGAAAACCACTGTGCGCAAATCGCGAGCACTGATTGGCTAAAACTCAGTTTTGTACCCCCCCCCCCCCCCCCGGCCACTCATTTGCGAATCTAGCCTAAAGAAAACAGCAACAAAACGTCGACTGTCTTCCCAAGGGACAGTAGAACAAACGGAAAAACGTAACCACTTACGCAAAGAGCTGACGCAAAAAATAGCCAAGGTAAACAATAGGGTAGATATAAGACCAGCTGTTCATTAATAACGCGTTATATTTTTGCTAGGGACCATGGATTTCCTGCCGTTTCATCCGCTCAGAGTAAACTTTATCGCAGCCTGGATGTCTTTTGAAAAGTTTACAAGAGAGAGACTAGTAGAATATTACAAATTACCGGAACTCCGACATTTCGAATTTTGTAAGATTATAAAATAAAGCAATTTAGCGAGATATGTTTTCGCATTTCGAATAACGTTGACCTATGATCGATGTTTTTGAACTGCTGTTAAATTCCCTTTTCTATTTTTTTCTTTGTTCATGTTTTCTTGGCAAATGCATCAAATGATCACAGAGATTACACATGGAAACTAGCATTAATATTACCTGAACTTTTCATGATTTCGCATTTTAAACTTCCTTTACAGTTCAGCGACATTTTGCCGAGTATAACTAAGGTCCGTTTCAAACGTCGTGCTACTAGGGACGACTTTAGGGAGCTTAAGCAACAACGAGGGCGACGGCTACAAAACCGTCACTTAAAAAAAGGAATTCGCACCGCTTCAAACTTTATTGCACTTATTCCATCTCGTTTACTTCGTCAAATGTTGGCAAATGTTTTTGGAGTTGAATTCTAAAGGGCTGTATCAAAGTTCAGGAAAAGAAAAGAAAATTGTTGTCTTGTGTTCCCGTCCTCAACAAAACGTGAATTTAGGCATTTTCACGTTGTAGTCGGGCAACGACGGCAAAGAAATGTACAATTAAAAGAAGCGTGATCCACGTGCAAAGCCTGTGTTTTATTTCTATGCTTTGTTTTCGACATCTGGGGCCGGTTGCTCGAAGCCTGGTTAGCGCTAACCGTTGGTTAAGAGGTATCAAAATGTATAGGTTTCCATGGTATTTAACGCTGGTTAGCACTAACCATGCTTCGAGCAACCCGGGCCAGGGCGCTACTTTATTCGCCTCAATTAAATTCGTCTGAAATCAAGTCCTACCTCGTGCCCATGGAACTGCTTTTTCACTGTGAACAGGCTAAACACACGCGAAAAGTGATGTAAGTCTGAACGGCTATCTACTGAAAAACGAAATAATTTTTCTTTCATCAATGAAGCTGACAGAAAGGAAAGAGCACACGATAATGATACAATAATGTTTACAATATATGACATATATTTCTACATTTGTTTCAAAATTTCATAAACTGTTTCTTAAAACTTCACAGCGTGCACTGAATGGCTGAGAACAAAACATTATTAGAAAAAAGGTAGTTTTTGCGAACGAATTTGACAAATGACATAACAAGCTCGAACAAGTATACGGGAAAAAATGTCAAATCTGATGTTTTCTTATAAATACAATTGTTAGGACAATTTATAACTTTATTTCAATTTTATTTTTATAACAAGTACGAACGAAAACCGGATTAATGAAAAAGACAATAACCGTTTTTGACCCTGAATCACCCGATTTGTTACTAAAACCACAGTACTACATAACCAGCACAGTCTAGCTCCGTACGTGTCCGACAACCAGCAGATCGATAACTTAATAAAATTTATGGCAAAAAAAATTGCTTTGACAGTGACAGTGTGTCTGTCATAAATGATTTAAAACGCGAAAGGGTGATTTCAAATTTATTACATGTGTCATAGGACAAAGTCGGCATTAAATGAAAGTAAATTAAAACTAATATTAGTTCCTTTTGGAAAATGAACGTTTCAAGAAGATACGTGTCTTCACAACACAAGCAACACGTAATCATAGAAGCAGAATAAGAAATAATCCCAAAAAGAGAATTAACAAATGCGGCAGAGTTGCGCGCCGATCTAATTATTTATTTCATGCATGTACATAATTTTTTTTTTTACTATTATCACTTTATTCTGTTTTTCTCATTACTTTTTGCTTTTCCAGGCTTACGGTATTAATTACAGAAGCTACAAAATATAAGGCAAATCTGCACCAGGCTTAGCTTAACGTGTTGAATATTACATTGTTTCAAACGAAAAAACGTTTATTAAAGCAGTTTTAGGAGGGTTGACGTATCCAGCTTATGAAAGATAAGCATTTCACCAAAATTTAACGCTCTGTTCTATATTACTGACAAAAAAAACAGATAACGACATCAAATACAAAGCTTTTACAGTACTATTTCTAAAATACTGAAATCGGACCATATAACGAACTTCATCACAGCTGACATAATTGTTAATTGTAAACTCATATCGCAAAATGCAAAGTACGTACATTGTGTTCACTTGCATAACATATTCCTCAAAAAGAAACAGTTTTGTTCAATCGGTTTTACTGTACTACGAACTGAACTCCGATCCCACTTTGTCTTAAACATCACCAACTGTAACAAGTTCGAGTATATTCGCACATTTATGAAGATTCTTAAACCAATTTTCGCCGTTCTATTTACAATACCATTCATGATTATCCCAAAAGAAGGCGTCCGTTGTTTGATTCACATGCAAAATTTTCCAACCTTGCCCTTCGTTTTTCGATATGGCTTTGGTTGTTGATAGTTTCTGGCAGACTAAACAGTCTCGCGTGACACGAAACATTAAAACTAGCTGTTAAAAGATTTAACGAAACGACACATTTAGCATTTTAAATGGCCCAACATTTGTCACAAATTGCTAAGCTCTAGTGTGTCCTCGATTGTCGCTTCTTTTCGTTTCGCTTTTGCGTTCTCCAGATGTTCGGGGGCTTTCGCTGCAGGTATTCCCCTACAAGAAGTTTCCGACCAACCGAATGTCGCATCTGGCAAGACATCCAATTCCTCGATCCTGCTTTCGCTCTGCGTGTCTTCCAAAGTTCGATCTTGTTCAATCGATGAAACCACATCAACTGCAGCAGCCGTGCTTGTGCTATCCGCAATATACGGTGGCTCCATAGCTAGTCTCTCGCGCTTGCTTTCATTTTCTGCAGTGCTACCATCCTCGCTTGTTCTGTAGCTGTAAACTTCAACAATTGTTGAATGCGCATTTGAAGTCTGTGCCGCTCCGTCCTTCAATATTTGTTTCCTTTCTTCGCTCGGTATTCCGCCCGCGCCATACTGACTTTGATAATCAACACTGTCTCCTTGCTCCTCGTTTTCGGATACTCCGACCTTGTCCCCATCGCTTTGATTAATGTCTTGGCCTCCGGTGGACATCTCCTTGCCAACACTGTGAACACTCGATGGTCCCGAATCTGACGATAGCGACCTTAAATCATCAGTGTTTGACCGCTCTCGTCCGCGAAGCTGAGGATGAAAGAGGAGGGGATTTTGAAGCTGTTCTTGAGCGCCTCGAAACTTTTCCGCTGCTTTTGCAGGGTCTGTTTCATCGATATTATATACTCTTAATTCACCCACATCTTTTAACAAACACAGCGTTGATTCGGAAACCATATAAATTCGCGGCTGCAAGCATATAGTCTCATGGGTTGGTGATGAATTTATGATGACCGCGTGGGAAGGACTACAACCCATTTTAGTTTTATCTTCTTCTCTGCAAAAAATAACCTACCGCACGACAAAGTGTAGATCGAGACATTACAATATCGGAAATCACCGTCTACGTAGCCATCGCTGGTAAAAATTGGCTTTTTCAAAAAGCCAGCTTACTTAAGCTCACATCTCTGCCAATCAAAAGCGATCGTTCTATTGTATTGTTCTTGTCAAATTACCATCCGGTACTCTCGTCACAAACAGCCTTTGGCCAGCTGCCTCTGAATTCAACATAAAAAGTATGGGTTGTTTTTCTACGACGCGTGGAGTTTGTAAGATGGCTTTCAAACAGCCTAGGGATAGCTCACCGCATTAACGAGCATCTTATTTGCTGTCTAATTTTACTGTTCGGGAAATATTCAAAGAAAGAAATTTCGAAAACGACTTATCTTGAAAAGGTGCTTTTTATTAAAAAGTAGATTAAAACGATAAACGATGTAGTCACCAACAAACAAACTCATATCGTAAAGAATATATTAGCAATTTAGCAATTAACGAACATGTTCGATTCCACGTTTAATTCTTCGGGAACAATTTGTCAAGCTTATCTGTCATGAAAACAAATTTCACAAGAACCTTATTTTAATAACCACATCTTCAAGATATTACATGTGATAGCTTTTTGTTTTGCTTAAATTTGACATTTATTTGAAGCCATTAGGGAACAGGGGACCAATTTCCATAAATCATACCGTCCCACGTAATAGCTAACAGCCCAATAAAACTGTTTGACGCTAGCTTGGCGCTATCAGTTACGTCTGTCGTTAGGATTCTGATCATTGGGAAAATGTAGTTTGTAATTGTGCTCATGCCTAGGTTTGAGCCACTACTGGGCGACAAAAGAAGAGGAATTATTTACGGTAATTTGCAATATATACTTCGATAATTACAAACGTTATGACCTGACATTAAAAAAAGAGAATAGGGATGGTATAGAAACGTGAGAATCTTTTAGCCCGCTCGCACTTTTCTTAACACTCATAATCATATGCAAATTTGAAATATGCTAAAAAAATGCAGTCTTCTCGACTAAGTGAGAATTTTTCTTAATGATTACTTAAGAACCTTGTAATAAATAGCGGAGGAAGGCTTGTTTACTCCATTCACACTCAGTTTACCAGCGGAACGAGGAGAGGTTGCGGTAGGACCCTCTCGATGGAAGATGCAGTGCAACCACCCAACCCAGACTTGACGGCGACAGCAGAAGTTGTATCCGTTGCAGCAAATGAACCTGCACCTGCGGCCGAACAACCTCAACCAGCCATTCCAGCTGTAGCAACAGCTCCTGTAGCTAATCAACAGGAACTTGAGGTGATTTGTCACTCGTATTAAAGCAGTCATGACTTATATTTCTTTAATTTTTCCCTATAGAAACCTCGAACCACCGAATGGATATCATGCCTTATCGGAGATAAGGGTAAGGATCATGAGAAGGCCTAAGATATTGAGGCGAAAGTGGCAAAAGCGTGTCGCCTGCAGTCTACACCCAGGCGTGCTTACAGCTACCCCACACCATACAGGAGATCACAAGGGCGTAATACTAGTGTTGATTTGTCGCAAGTAAAATGTTTCGCGTGCGGTATGGTTAACTGCCCTTCCCGTGAAGGTCTAGAGGCCACGGAAAAAAACATGGTTGTGAAAGTTAAAAAGAACTAACAATGGACCACTTTGAATTTGTTGTGAGACACCTACGACTTTTGAGTAT
Organism: Porites rus; assembly: GCA_964035705.1. Lineage (NCBI taxonomy): Eukaryota > Metazoa > Cnidaria > Anthozoa > Scleractinia > Poritidae > Porites > Porites rus. Next base: position 19,604,619 of record OZ037993.1, read on the forward strand.
TTGATTGTTACGTACCCAATAGCACAACGCCTTTACACGCTATCTAGCTGTATGGAGTGTTTTCACATGACGTCACGGCGGCCATATTGGTGTTCCAAAACAATGAAACAGCGGCCATGTTGGTGTCCCAAACAGGTCTTGTGGGAGTAGAACTCTTTTCTTATGCAAACGCTTTCTTTTGTTCCAATAAATTTGCATAGATGCTGGCCACGTGAGTGAAAACATTCCATTGTGTCGGCTTTGATATACTGTATACCAATAAAAGCTGGTGTTTGTTGAGAGAGAAATTTGTTTTCTTTCATAAGTCACATTGAGATGACAGTTTTGAAAAAGGGTTATCTAGTTTCCTGAAACCCCCTTAGCAAACGCGCCAGGTCAGAGCTGTTATTTCATTGTTGACCTGGCAGGGTTCTAGGTTGTCCCTTAAACCCCAACATTTTCTTAAATGCTCAGCTGGCACAGGTGTGCAAAGGTCTATACTAGCTAGGTATGTGTAAGGGGTACCTTCTCTGACAAAAAGGGTATATAAATGGACAAGGGGTTGGACCTTGCGGCTGAGCCTACCCGTATAAAACATTGATCTGTACCCCCCACCCCCCCCCCCCCAGGTTACCAATGAACCTTCACGGACTGGACGGCGTTAGTTTTTATCCGGCCTTAGAATGCATAGTGTCAGTAATCCTTCTTCCCGCCCAAGTAAAGGCTTCCAACTTAGCCATAAACGCATATCTCTACCAGTGTAAAATGCCAGTTAATTGAAATTTGCAACTTTAGACAAGCAGCTTTATTTTTTCCCAGGAGGCTGGGCTATTTATTCAAATGAAATTAAGCCCAGCATTATCCGGATGTGCAAAAAGCCAAACCCGTAAATATCAAAACGACATTGTTTCTTTTTTCTATTCTTTTATTATTCAAATTTTGGGGCTGCGAGACATCGAAGGGCCATCGAATTATTTGAGGGAAATATTAAAAACCCATCAGGAGTCCATGCACCTGGCTGTCGGCTTTGACAAATGTGCACAAGGTACATGTTATTATCTATCATCATGGGCTATGGGAAACATGGGTTTCGACTAAGTGAAGGTTAAATTTCCGTGAAGATATTACATGGCCGCACGAAGATATGAAAAATATTTCAGGCGTGAGCGCAGTGAACGAGTGAAATGTTTTTCATCACAAGAAGAGAAATTTCGTATCTCTAAGGGGCCATGTGTTGTTCTACTTTAAATATTATATAAACACCACTCAAAACACCAAACCATTTTACTTTTTCATATGTATATATATATATTTTAGCTGCGAAAGGCGCGATTTATCATGTAGCCATAGCAAAGGTGATCTTTTTGACTGGAAATGCGTCTGCTGCTCGCAGGCTACGTGTTGGGTGGTGAAGATAACATGTGATTTTCACGTCACGTGCGAAGATATCATGTTTTCGCGCGAAAGCTCACCTCGTATTTCATTGGTGTTAATATAATAACGTTCAATAGGCCATTTGCACGACGGCGTCATTAATGGCGTCATTTTACTACTAAGAGCAGAATTCTTTTCGTTTTTCTTTTCATATTTAAATTTGGTAGCCCCAGTGAGATTTGAATAACAAAAGCCCTAATTTGCACAAGGAAGCAAAACCCTCAAGGATCTTGGTCATAGTAGTAAAATGACGCCTATTACTCATTGCAAATGGCCTGTTACTCACATTGAAGTAGTATTTGGTCGTTTTTCGTCAATTCTGCCCTTATACTGCATTTCTTGTAGAAATATACCGGATAGTTTTTCAGAGTGAACATAGCCTAAAGGCCTGTTTACATGGTGGTGAGGTAACCTGCTTAGGTGGGGTAACCCACCTGCCCATATAATCTGGTAATCGAGCCTAAATATTAGACTGATTACAAAGTTTACGACATAGCATATTCCGTGGTATCGTGCAAAGTTGGGAGAACCTCACCACAGCATTTTGGGGAAAATTGGCTTGTCTGGTACAATACTCTTGCAGATTTGTTCAGAGAAGTTTCAGTGAACTTTAGGTTAGGGCTAGGTTATTTTTTGACGAACCTTTAGTCATCGTCCAACCTCTGTTTAATACTCGGCCACATACTGTTACCCGGAGAGAGAGTGGCCTCAACAGTATATCTACAGTATATCTACAGTATATCATCACTATTGGTGGGAACAAGGTAACAGGAATCGGATGTATGGTGCAGCAAAAAGCTTCAATATAGTGGTTGAGTGAAAAGCCTTCATTCAAGCTGAGTTGGTGCAAAAAAAAACAAAAGCAAATAAAAAAGACAGCTTTATTACACAGTATTCCGACTTGGCATTAACATCGTCTTTAGCTTGTATGTTTTGTTTTCCCAATGTAGGTCATGTGATAATACTCTAGAGAACTGTTTCTTTCAAATTTTGGATTATTCCCGTGCATGGGTACGCATAAAAGGATCAAATTCCCCTGAGACCTCTATTGGGAAAACAAAACATACAAGCTACAGAGGTGTATTTAATTTACTCTGTGTTTTTAAACCTATGTATCATTTATATGTATCATTTCTGAAAACTAGTACCAGCGACTGCTTCTAAGTTTGATGACGCGAGACAAAAACCCCCCACCCTCCCCTCTTAAAGGAACTGACAGCAAGCTATTTCTCAGTCTTACACTCGTTTCGCACTTCACGTTTCTTTCAAGTTCTGGAGTTGGCCACCAAAGTATGACTTGATAGAAATTTGACGAAGCGTTTCTTAACAACCGATACTCGAAGCCTTTTTTCTTCACATGCCGTGACCTTAATTGCCAGTGAAATTACACTTCAGTGCCAAAAAATAACCAAAAAGAGATGAAATTCTGCAACTTTTCTCCTTAGAGTTTTTTCAGCCTCTAAATGTACAGAATGCTAAGCCATATCAAGGGAAAAGATCTGCGCAAATATAACCAATTTGGCCAAGTTTCACGTAATCTGTTCAAACTTAGATGCAAATGACAGTACAGTAAACATGGGATTACAACTACACTCCTAACGTATTAAAGGTTTTTATTATAATTTCTAAGGCTCAATGAAGGGTTATTACTGAAGTATTTTTTTTCAAAGATATAATGTTACCATTGTAGCCTTATGTAGCCCCACTCATCAGTGGAAACCTTAAACAGATCTTAATATCGAGGCCTTTCTCTGCCGACAGTATCACACAGAAAAAAAAGAGCAAAAGTTCTTAGCAGAAGTGGAAACTCATACAAGTGGGGACGTTACAACTGTCAACGGGGCGATTATGCTGTAGTCAGTCTCTTTTGATTAAAAGAATATATTTACAGACACAAAGATGCAAAAAATGAATAAAACCTAACAAAATTCTTTACAGAAGAAAAGAAACATGATTCATCGGTGTAAAGTTCCGGTACCCCCCGACGGCTTACTTATGTACTTCGTATGTTCTTTTAGTTTTGTGAAAGATTTGAAGCTAAAAAATTAAACTTTCAACATCAATCGGCACGAAAGCAGGGCTCAAAGTTAGCGACTAACTGGTCGCATATGCGACTGAATTTTTGGTTGTGCGCCTAAAAATTCATGTGTAATCGCACCTGTGCGCCGTAAAACCCAAAGCACAGTGCGACTGACTTACTTCCGACTGTACTTACGAACTCGAACTAGAAAGACGGTGTATGTTTAATTGGTCTTTTCTCCCAATGGATTCTACGAACTCGAATGTTCTTTTTCGTTTCGATGTTTTACTCCATCCCAGACTCTTCTGTTTTGTAATAAACACCGCTGACACATGCAAATATATGATACAAACGAAACACGTACTTTTTGCGCAATGGACGATCATGTCGAACGTTCAGTTTTAACGTCAATCAAAACAAAAACAGTGCGAATTAAGAGCCTTTTTTCCCAGGTAAGAAAGTTTTTTAAGTAGTATTCCAGTTACATGTAAGTCATTGCGCATTTAACAAATTCATTAAAGATTAATTTCATTCTCGTTCGACACGCTCATTGTTGTCAGTTTTGAATTGTTTTTCAAGTGTAAGTTTTCTTTAGTCATAACTGTACTGTCAAAAAGAGAAATAAGTATTAAAAATCACAACGGTATTACTGCGTAGCAAATCGGCTGTGTTTTATCAATCACAGGACTGAAGTAAAAGTAACAAACTGAAGATGACAAATAATTAAGCTTTTTACTTTTCCTTTTGAAATAGATGCTCCCAGCATTATAAGCTGTGCTCCTAAAATTTTCAGCTGTGCGCCTAAAATTTCGGCAGTGCGCCTTAAAATTTACATCTGGTAGCACAAGTGCTCCCAAACTCAAATTTAAACTTTGAGCCCTGGAAAGTATACCGATCGCGAAAATTCACATTGGGGCTTTTGAAATATTCGTTTAAGAGCGTTCCGTTAACAACAATGGTAAGGATTTTTGCCGTTAGGTAAGAAAGAACACAGGTAAAAACCCTTAGTACTGTTATTGTTTTTCTTCTGATCATCCAATTAATTTCCTTTGACAATTTTGAATCATTGCGTGACATTTGTTTCATGACGTTCTTACTAGTGTCACACAACGACGCCAACGCGTAAAAATGTATGACACAGGAGTCACGCGCAAGAAAATACCAGATATGGATCAACGAACTGTCTTTTCTTTTATCAGCTGGAAGTCTAGGCCAATATGAGTTGACGGGAATTTTTTAAAGAAATTCTCCCACTGGCATTACTGTGAACTTGGAGTATGCCTCAAACCCACACTTCAGCATACACATTCACCACTGTTCTGCAAAGAGTGTTCATGAGAAACATTTCTTCACAAATGAGAACTTTTCACAACACTATATTCACGACCATGGAAACAAGTTATATATGTAATAATTCTTATCCCAAGGTCTTAAATTTCAAGACAACGTAGCCTTCTATCGTATCTTGCAGTCTTCAATAACAAAGTGAGCTTCCTGTTGGCACAGGACTTGTTTAAAAGGCCGATAATTCGCAGCCCTTACCTCTATTTAAAGTTACTCTTATAATATTCACGTTAGACAGGATAATCGAAAATCGAACAGAATCAAATCCAGCATGGCTTCGGGGACATAAAAAAGCAAGTTTTTATCAATCAAGCTACATACACAGCTAAAAGTCCTGGCCCCGGTTGTTCAAAAATTGGATAGCGCTATCCACCGGATAAATCGCTATCCAGCGGATAAGTAGTACCAAGACCAATTGCCTTATCCACTAGACAGTGATTTATCCAGTGGATAACGCTATCCACCTTTTGAACAACCGGGGCTTTGTCAGAATGTCCTTTCTAAATGAAAGAATACACTATGTTTACTCTGATAATTCACGTGAAAGACAGAGTTTTGCCAAAAAACACGTTGAAAAGGTTTCGACATAAGCTAGACATTAATTTCCAATCCTTTTCAACGCATATATCGACAAACTTTGACCTTCACACGATTTCTTGCGTTACACGGTTTCTTGTAACTCTGATAATTATCTACTTGGCAATAAAATTTATATCCTTATCTCTTCATAAGACGGTGAGCCTTCCGCCGCCGGCGATTCTTTCTTGAGCTGTATATGAGCGATGGTGTTTTCAAAGTGTTTTCGGATCAGCTCTGTTTCATCTGTCCCTTCCAAACCGGGAAGATCTTCTCGGATTTTTTCCAGCAACTGATTAATCACAGTGACTGTAACCTGAATTTAAAATAGAATCGAGTATAAAACTTTTAATGAGGAGAAAAGATCCATCCTAAGGTTCTAGTCAGCCCCGGGGGGGGGGGGGTACTCACTATGATCCCCTATACGGAGAGGCTACACCCAAAAAGGGTACCTTTTTCAAGAACCCGGTCTATGTAAGGGTAGGGATTTTACTGGTCTGCTACACAGCCTTTTTAGTGTCGTCACGCAACGCTCCTGAGGATTTTACCAGGTGAGTGAGAGGTATATCAAAGGGTAGGGAAATATGTCTTTCCTTCTGTAAAAAGCCTAAAAGGGCTAAATGATGTATTTTATGGCTGTGGATTCGAGAAAACATTCTGGTTTTGTGATTTATTCATATTTCAAAGACAGAGCAGTTACAGCAGTTAAAAGGGATGCAAAGTCCTAAACTAGGTATGTGAAAGGGGTAACCTTTTCTGTGAAAAATGGTATATAGAGGGGTAAGGGGTTGTCCCCCCCCCCCCCCCCCCGGGAGGAACTCAGCCCAGCAATGATAGCCACGACTGGGGGTTTCTACCCTAGATGGCAAACTTTTCATATGCAGTTTCCGGTTTCGGCCGAAGATCTGTCGGCCTGTGACCGACATTGTAACATGCTGCACGTGAGAAAAAGAAACCTCTGGTACCCAGGGTAGAGGGTTTCAGGCTCCTGTCAGGTCCCGAATCTCTTTTGGAAGATACACGGTAACTTAAAAAAAAGTGTTTTTGAAATTCCAGTTTGTCACCAGAAATCTCCAAGAAAGTCCCCAAAGTTAAAATAGGCCACGGTAAGTAAAAGAAATTGGATACTGTAAAGATAGTAGGATAAAAAATAAACTTGAATACCGGGACAATGGGTCTCTATATCTGTCAAATTAATAAGGTAGAAATTGTCGTCAGTAAATTCCCCGCTTCAGAAACTCACATGAGAATGGGTACAAGCTCTGGGTGCAGTGACTTCTGCAATCGTTTGGGTGGACAAGCATTAGTCATGATTGGTCGACGGTATTCAAGGCAACCATGCTCAGTGTTTAGGATAATCGAATCTGAGGAGAAGTTGGGTGCAGGCAAAATGTGTGTAGCTATTCAACTTACCGTGTCTGCTTTCTTTTCATAGTAGTAAAGGTAGCGATTGAGGACTTCTACAAACAGCTGCACCTGCGTAGTGGTGTCCATACACTGGTTACCGATTCTAACAGCTTTCTTTAGGCACTCAGTTACTCTTTTACTGTCCCGACACTAGAACAATATAACATTATTAAGATTAACAAATTGATTCATGGAGAAAAACAATCCTACTCATCTCCTGGGGATTCTAAGTTACTAATAATATTGCTAAAATTATTCAGATACGTTGACTGTCTTCTCCCATACTGATCAAGTACTACTGTGGATGGGTGGGGTAGGGAGTTATCTCTCTAGTCCCCTCAGCATGAATGCAGTGAATGAGCCATTTTCATGATGACATCTTTTTACTAACAAGACCAGAATTCACTTCGTTTTTCCTTTCATATTCAAATTTCGTAGTCCCAGTGAGGTTTAATTAACAAAAGCCTCAATTTGCACAAGAAAGCAATATCCTGAAGGATTCTGGTCGTAGTAGTAAAATGACGCCATAGTGCAAATAGCCTATTGACATGTATAGTTGAAAGGGTCATAAAAAGAACTTGAGGTACATGCGGCCCTTATCGCTGGATTCTCTGCCGAAGACTTACATCCTAAGTCTGTGCCATTCTCTCTGCTAAGATGGTCTAGAAGTCAGAATTCCCTGAGCAATACAAAATTTGAAGGTGTTTACCAGTCAGGAACAACTCATCTTCCTAAAAAAATTTCATAAGACAAACTACCAACCAACTAGCCTTTCCTTAGATGTTTCAACAAAGAGTGATTCTTGGTTATTCGTGGCTACCAAGTAAAATGCACCCTTATTTCTCCCCCTTCAGCCTCTTGGCCTTTTCCACACCAGAACAGGTGTGAACACACCCCAACAGCTACTGTATCTAGTAGAATGCTTTCTTACCTCTCCCCCTTCAGCCTCTTGGCCTTTTCAGAGTGTGAACACACCCCAACAGCTCTTCCCTAACCTAATTCAAGGCTTTCAAGTAGAACACACCCTTACCTCTCCCCCTTCAACCTCTTGGCTTTTTCCAGACCAGAACAGGTGTGAACACACCCCAACGGCTCTGCACTGATCTGGCTTCTTCAGAAGTTTGGATGCAGCCAAAGCACACTGTGTACGCAAGGGCTCATGATTCTCCTCACCAAAACAGCTCATTTGCTCAAATGTGCTTATTATCAGAGTTATGGCGGCCAGCTGTGCTTTAGAATCACTGATCTCATCCTCGTACAGAGCAAATGCCTGGAAGAAGCAACACCGGCAAATAAATGTTGTGTTAGTTCAAAAACAAGAGAAAGAGACAGCAAAAGCTTACAAAAAGTTGAAACCATGTGCCCTGCTAAAGGGAACCCATGATTAAAAAAATAAATTGTGGACTTCCTGCTTAAAAATGTTCTTTAAATTAATACTGATAAGAATTTAATCGTTTAGCATAGCAGCCTTCATGAGAACCGCAGTCGTGAACAAAGATAGCAATGAATATTGGGTAGGCATGCAGCTCTGTGAAAACTTCCACCTGACTCATGAATTTATAAGAGCACCAATGATTTGAATAAGAAAACTTCTTGCTTTTAAAAAAATGCTCTTTAAATTCACAAAGAGAAAAATTCTCTCGTTCAGCATTACAGTCTTCATGAGAATGTCATAGGAATGTACCAAAATGGGAATGAATATCAAAGCAGACATCACTGTTTACAAACATTGACTTTGTTACTCTAATTTATAATGACTGAAACAATAGAATATTCTGTTTCACGAACCAATATGCTTCTGGTTGTCACTTTAATATCAAAGAGTGATGTCAGTGTGAGCATCAGTATTGCGTGGACTGTGAAAACACTCACCTGACTCATGAATTCATAAGCAACTGTTTCAGAGTTTGAGAATCCAGTCTGGTCGGCCACCAGAGAACCTTGAAGGAAAAGTCTTAGTGATAACTCGGCATACTCTGCTTTGGCCAGTGCTGTGATTGTCTGATGGCAGAACTGAAAAATCTTCTGACATTTCTTGTCCCACTTGTCATCCTGCAAAAAGAAAAATGATTACAATCAAACCCTGTTAATAAAGACAATGACCCCGAGCCATCAAAAGTGTCCATATTAACGGAGTGTCCGTATTAAGTGGGTTTAATCAATGTAAGGGCTGGGGACAAGGAAAACTGTCCATAATAATAAGGTGACCATAGTAAGCAAGTGTCCATAAAGCAGGGTTTCACTGTAATAAAGGAGTGTAAATCAGGGCAGTGCTCTAGCAGAGCCCGATGGCCCCTGGTGCCTAACTTTTGCCCTTGGCAACTAGAAAGTCTCATTTTTTTCAAACAAATCATATGCTGCACACCCTGGATTTCATAAGTTCAGAGCACTGGGCTCCCTTCAATTTTCTTAGAGCACAGCGGAGCTGAATACTATTTTCATCTTGACTCTTTCCTGAAGATTACAAGGATCATGGGTCATGTTTTTAAGGAAAACGATATACTGGGTTTATTTATTAGTTACAGTTTGAAAAAAAGTTGCAAGAGGAATCAGAGAGCAAGGGTGGTGCAGGGATGAGAGCTTTCGCCTCCCACCAACATGGCCTGGGTTCAATTCCCAGCATCGATGCCATATGCGGGTTGAGTTTGTTGTTGGTTCTTTCATTTGCTCTGAAAAATTTTTCTCCAGGTGCTCTGGTTTTCCCCTCTCCTCAAAAAAACCTTTTCAAATTTCAAGTCAATCAGAAATCAGGTAGACTATGTGGATGTGCTACCTCTAAATCATGATTTGCTTCTTATTTAAATGTTTATTTATTTATCACCAGCATCTTAACAAAAAGTTGAAAGCCCTCATCAAGGCTGTGCTCTAGCAATGCCCGGTGGCCTCTGGCGCCTAACGTTTGTTCCTGGGTGACTGCAAAATCTTAGTTTTTCGTAGAAATCATAATGCTGGGCACCCTGGATTTTAACGGTTCAGAGCACTGGGCTCCTTTCAGCACAGCCTTACCACATTATTTGCTATTGGTCTACTGAATGACGCCTGCCTGAAGAGTCAAGGGACAATGTTTATGAAAAGAAAACTGTCATTGCCATGTTTTGTTTGCAGGCAAAACCATCAGCCTACCATAGGCCAAAAAACAGGCGACTGCCGACCAACAGTCAATTGATAATCAGCCAACAGTTGACTGGCAAGTTCTAAGGGGAACGTGTGCTTCACTTTTTCCCACTGTTAACTTGCTGACATTATTTTATTACCTCTTCACTAGCATCTCTGTACTGGTAGGCAAGCTGGAATGCTGAGAACACAATAGGAGGTAATGTGTACTTTATTCTCTTTTCTCCACCACTGCCAAAGTGTTTTCTTGCTGTGTTGAGGATCTAAATAAGTGTAAAGTGTGATACAGAAAAAAAAACCAATGGGTAAGAACCTGCATGTTATTATTGCGCTGCCCGTTAGGGCAATGCCCAATCAAGAAGCAAATTCTTTCTACGTCAAAAGAGACAAAATGGTGGATGGAACTCCAAGAAGGCTTTGCATGTCCCATTCCCCCTTCAATGGGGCCAATTTTTGTGGGGAGGAGACGGGTCATTCCAAGTCATGTGGCGAACAAATTTTGAAGTTGATTTGGAACAAACAAAAAATTATTGCGTGGAGTAAATGGCCCTATATCTACGACAAATGATTATCTAAATACAGCATACAATGATGTTGTTTGCCTGTGTGGGAGCTGCAGAAACAATGCCCTCTCACGGTCCCCACAGGAAAAGATTTAACTTGTTCCAATTCTCTCCCAACGTGTGAAGAGTCTTTCCTTACAAGAAAGGAATATGCTATTTGTAGATTGTCCCATCAAATACAAACATATTCACTTGGATAGTTAGAAGGGCTTTAAATGCAATATCCGACAGAAATAAAACTACCTTTTGATTTTCAAGAAACAGAAATTGAGTATCATTTAAAATACTAACATTGACTCTGTCACAATTGATAGGCGTAGAACTACAATAATTTCCTGTTAGATCAGTTTAGGCACATTACTACTGTCATGCTCTATTCTTGGTTGCAAATGGATGGGGGTGAGTTAATGTCCAGTTAAACATAATTCCAATCATTTCTTGCCTCAAAAGGATATCTCTAGGTTACGAGTAGCTATGCACTCAAGCTGGTAAAAAGTGTAACTATAATGTATTTGTAGTTAATTTTTTATCTCAGGTAATTTTTGTTTTGTAACTTTTGTTTTTGCATAATGGTAATGTATGCTAATGGAGATGAAACAAAAGAAAAGTAAAAATGGCCTGAGATAAAAAATTAACTACAATATAATTATACATCCCCAAAAATAGTAACCCACTGCATCAAGCAGTCAGAAACCCAAAGAACTGCCACTATATGGGGTTCTTGTTGTAAAAAAATAAACAAAACAAAACAAATCAACAGCAATTTTCCAAGTTCTGTACTCTTATCTACCATAGAAATGACATCAAAATGTTCAAAACTTTACAGTGAAACCACTCGCCTCCTCCTCGTGGTGCCACTTGAGTTTTGAACATTTTGAGGTCGTTTCTATGGTCAATAAGAGTACAGAATGGTGGAAAATTACTGCTGACTTGTTAAAAAGTCAAAATATGACTTTTTCCATGAACTTTTCCAGTTTTCCAGGACCTTATGTTTGGTAGTCTCTTGCTAAATTTTCAAAACTAATCTTGTCTTTGGTGATTTTCTTTTTACCAAAATCAGTTTAACAGACACAAAATCTAGTCTTCACCAAAACGCATCGGGTTTGCACTATTCAATTACTTGTCTCTGATTATTTTGTCCATGCTTTGACATCTGCAGTAAAGATAACTTCAATTTTCCATGACTTTCCAAGTTTTCCATGACCCACAAGAACCGTGTCAATGTTAAACAGTTTGAAAAGATTCAAAGCGACAACTTACCAGGTACTGCTGGTCAGGATTGTCACTTTTCAGCAATGTCACAAGTTTTCCCATCAAGCTCTGCTCTTCTACAAAATCCTCAGGATCATCCTTTGTAAAACAGAGAACAAAGAATGTGATGCACTTCTTTAAATGGACCTTGCCATGAATATTATAATCTCACTTGTCTCATGCACCCTTGCCCCTCCCTTTCAACTTCCAAAAAAGTAAGGCCATTAAGATTAAAGGTTTATTTTTAGTGGAAAGTGCACTTAGCTTATCCAGCTACAATAGTTTACAGCCACTTCACTCAATTAATAATTCTGCAACAAATAATCCATTAAGAGAACACGACAAAAGTTAAAACCCCAACAGAAAGGATCAGAGGCATCCAGTTGGCTATTTAAAAGCATGGCCGAAGATTTGAACTCGGGAAGACAGAGAACAAATCCAGCAAGTGGCCAGAGAGGGACCCAACCCTGGGATCGCTGGATTGTGAGTCCAATGCACTGATCACTCGGCCATGCTGCCCCCCACAGCTGCCATCACAAGGAAAGTTCTATCTTTCTTCCATGTTACACAAATTTGGGGTTACTTTGACTGCATCTGTTGACATGCGCTAGCAAGGTTCTTCTATGTGCATTATTTAGCGAAGACCTCAAACCGAGGTCTAGTTTTGATACCAATGATTTAAGTTACTACTTTCAAAGGATAACTCAAATAAGCAGTATACTATTATTATTTGAGGACAATAAATATTATTCATGGATGCCACTTAAACACAATACTAGGTACAGGATCATTTCTTTCTCTTTTTGTCAAATAGATAACGATATCAGTTATATTAGCACTTAAGTATTAACCATATCCAAAATGAATGCAGGGTGCCCCATTGAATATTGAAATATGCAGTTTTTATTAACAATTTACTCTTGCTTCTTAGGAAAGGTGCTTTTTAAGTAAAAACTGGTAGTATTTATATGTATGTCTTATTTTCTCACCGGTTCAGAAGGCTGATCATCCTGATCACAAACCAAACTTGAAACCAGATTAAGAACATTATCTACCTGAAAAGAAAAAGCTAATTTTAGTCACTTTACTGGAACTTGGACATCACTGAGCAAAAGGACCACTAGCCCCAGATTCAGCCCATTAATGAGCCTACAAAAACCCACCAAGCCCATGATTTCTGTGTGACGGGATAATAGAGGGAGAAGTAAGCCACATCCTCAGAGAAGGAAACTTAAGAAGAAAAAATACTTTACAGTTTATATTACCAGAGTAACAGTTTGTTCCAGAACTTTATTAGCCTGCTTTTTGCTTAGGTTTGGAGACTGAGATACATATATAAGGCAAAGTTGTAGTCAACTTTCTTAGTTTGTAGAACAGAGAAGAAAAGGCACACTTCTGTTAATTCATTAAAAATGATACCAAAAAAAAGCTTTTTTGCTTTGTCTGATCAATACATGACTCAAACATCAACTTTTTGGGGGCTCATCGAGCTGTATGTAAAGTAAAGCAAAATAGCATTGAGCTTGTTAGAATGCAAGACGTAATTTTTAACCAAAAAAACAACAACGGCGACGACAAGTAACATAGAATTATTACATACGCCCCACAATTCTGTCAGTTGTCCAGTTGCAAGCCAATGCTGAAACGTTTAATGACACTATTCTGCCTTTACATTCCCATAAAAGTCAGGCCACAGGCTCGATAAGACAAGAGCTCAGCTTGTCCCCCTAAGGCAATCTGTTCCAGTAACTACATTTAGCACATGCAGTGGAACCTCGATATAACAAAGGGCCAAGCAAGTGCCAAAATTTGTTTACTTTAACAAGGTTTCGTTATGTTGAGGTTCTTTTTCTTATATTTTACTACTACTTGGGTAAAGAAAATAGTTCATTATATCAAGGACTTTGACAAACACCAGAGGTTCATTAGATCGTGATTCCACTGTAACTCATAAGTGAACTTACACAACAGGAAGGGAGAGGAAAGACCACAGCAAACCTTGTATAACAAGCATGACAAAAATTTTGTTTGGAAAAACCTTCCACCAAACTTCACATTCCTTTAACCCTTTCACTACTAAAGCGGCCAAAAGCGGCCGGCCGGAAATGGCCAATTTTTTCCTAGAGCGGCCAAAAGCGGCCACGAGAAAAGGGTGCAAAAAAATGCGCTGTATACCCTAGGTAAGGCAGTCTTTGTCAATACTTATTGTTCCATTGTTATGGGTAGGCATAAACCAATCAAATCACAAGAAGTGCGCATACAAAACTATTGCATGAGGCGAGTAGTGAAGGGCCGAAGTTTGGCTTCGCTCCAAGACGAACGTGCGTGAACCTACGCACGGGATTTGTACACTGGATTTCTCTTATGCCATAAAACACACCAAAAGCCAGATGGTTGAGCATTTCCTTCTTTTGTGTATTTGATTTTAAAAGAATTTAGTTCGCTAGTTATAATATAATTATAGATATTCAGTAGATTTGAACGTGCTTTAGGCTTGTATTTTATCTTTGTTTATCAATATGGCCGCCGCCGAATCAATGCGATTTTTGGTTCTGACGATGATAGTAAGAGTAATTTAAGTTTCAGTGATGTGAATGTTGATGCAGACTTATCTGACATTGAAGTGCAAGAATTTTCTAAGGAGGAAAGCAGCGAAAGTGAGTCTGAAGACAGTAAAAGCAACAACAACTCAACCGCAAGTGATGAAACCGAGAGTTTCAATTTCAGATGTTTACACTTCTCGCATGGGCGGCGTGGATCGTGCTGATCAGCTTCGTTCTTTTTATTTGTTTGGGGTAGCAGTCAAAAAAGGGATATAGATACATATTTTGGTTCCTCTTTAATGTATTTGTTTGTAATGCTTTTGTTCTTGAATCGGAACGCATTGGATCGAAGCGCAAAACACTTGATTTCAAACTTGACCTCGCACACCAACGATCGATGGTTTATTGCAATGAAAGCGAAAGCGTAGATGGAACAAGATTCCAAACTGAACCATGCTGTACCCTCAAATCAATATGTTTCAGCTTGTATGGAAGGCAGAAAAAGGAAATGTGTACAGTGCATAAACAGGGCGAAGAACACTCAAGGACTACAACACTACAAAGTGGAAACAAGATACGACTATAGCATTTTGCAACGTGGCACTATGCCGAACAGGCTATGACAATGCCTTAGTCTTACACAGTCATAAAACTGGCTTTGTGAACACAAATCTGGCATATTTGTTATATTCTAACAATTTCCCTTGTTTTGCTGTAAAAAAGTAAGCCATATTGTGATGGATTACAAAGAAATTCTCATTCAAAGTCTGACAATAAGCACTGCAAATGGCGGCAAATTTGAATTTTTTTTCGTTACTTGCGATTTCATCTTAAATATCTTGTGAATGCAGGGATAGTTATCTTTATTAATTGCTTAGACTTATACAATGACTTCTTGGCTTCATGTCTGTGTAGTTAATTGTGTGAAACAAGGCTCTGAAATCTACTGAGCATGCATGTTTTGATTAAGTATCACAGCCATCTTAACTCCTTGATAATTGTTCAGGAAGATGGGGGGTTGGGGGCCATTAGCCTGTAGTAGTGAAAGGGTTAAACAGATCTTTTTGTAGAAGAGCAAAATAAAAAAAAAAACAATGTTAAACAAATTCCTGACAAAACACACAAGTAATAGCCCCATCACGTTTGTCACACTCAAGGGTTTGCTGTCCTCTTTTTTCTGCCATCCTGTTGTGTAAACTCACTATTGACTTACCTGTTCCTGTGTAGGAATTTTCACAGCACTCTCCACAGCATTGGTCACCACATATAAGGACATCTCTTTTCTTGAAGTGTAGTCAAAATAATCAAAGAGGGGTGAAAAATATTGCAGCTTTAGAAGAGTTAAAATGTTGTTGTATGAATCCACTGGAATCTTCAGAAGTCTGGTCAGTTCCTTTGAAACGGCATTATTCTTGTCCATGCTAAACAATTCAAAAGGCAACAATGTTATGTTTTTCATGAACTTAACTTGACAATGCATTTTGCACTAAACTACATACAAAAACAAAATACTTCAAATAGATTCGCTTTTGTATATTACACAGGGGTAAAACACTTTAATTAACCCTTTAGATCCCAAGGTGACCAACATCAATTTTCTCCTAACGACTTCAGCAGATCATCAAGAGTAAAGGTTATGAGAATTACTAAATTGATTACCAAAGGGAGAATGCTTTGATCTTAAACCAAATTCTCTCAACTGTACAGTTTAAAAGAAGTGTACGGAGATCACTCTGGAAAAATTGTATTTGGATCTTGGGGCTTAAAGGGTTACACGTAATCCATAATAACTACTAGTGACTTACTGGGCCAGGTTAAGTTTGCTGAAGATCTCTGATGTGTACTGCAGGACTTTGTCCACATAATCGACTCTCTCAGGATAACACTTCAGAGCAAGGTTTATGAGAGAAACCTGAAGAGCTACTATGTCTTCAGTTGGCATTTCACTGCGTGTCTGAACAGATATAACATGTACAATAACCAAAAAAATTAGCAATGATGATAACTATACATGATATGATAATGATAAAGGTTTTCTTACAAACAGTGGAATCCTGATTTTTCAACCCTCCTGACATGGGGGGAAGTACAGAAATGGAAGTAGAAATTGGTTTACATGACATCAGGGCTGTGCTCTAGCAGAGCTTGGTGGCCCCTGGCACCTAACTTTTGCCCTCGGGCAAATCGAAAATCTCAGATTTTTCACACAAATCATATGCTGGGCACCCTAGATTTTACAGATTCAGAGCACTGGGCTCCCTTCAATTTTCCTTAGAGCACAGCCTTGCATATCATGATGTGTATCATACTGTCCAGATGTAAGCACATGCATTTGATTCACTAAAGATGTGAAATTTATTCAACCTAGTTGTGCTTTGCCTGTGACAATGTTTACGGTTTGCT
>OZ037993.1:19623752-19708752 GCA_964035705.1 Porites rus
CACGTGAAAGCTCGCCTGGTATTTCACTGGTGTTTATATAATAAAAAACTTTTCTTCACAAGTGCTAATCAGACCTGTCCAGTTGTAAAGAGAATAACAAAGAGTTTACTGGGCTAAATGCAAATTTTAAAGCTGCCTAATTAAACTGGTTCAATCATGCACATGAAGAACAATTCAGATTTGGATTTGGATTTTTAACCTTTTTCTGTATTTTAGATACATGAAACTAACATAAATTTTAAACATAGACTAATCAACAAATAAAGGGAAAAGAACAACAAAAAGGACCTTCACTGGAAGTTAAACAAGGTACAAGGCAAACCAGTTGGCTATTTTACAAATGTGGACAAGGGAGGTCTGAGGCAACTAGGACAGACTTGAGCTCGGGCCCCCCAGATTACCAGTACAGTGATCTTAATGCTCCATCAGGCTTAAGCAAATAAACATTTCCTTGTCATGCAGTAAAAATTTAGGCTGTAACAACCTGCCCATTGTTACTCAGTAGCTTACTTTCTTGTACGTTTCAATGTTGACTCCTTCTAGCTGACTCAGTCTAACAAGATTTGTTCCTACAAGGATGCGGAGTTCATGCCGCTCACGTTCTCTCTTTTCTCGTTCTCTGGTATGTCCTTGATGCTGAATTCGTACCCACAGCTTGTTCATCTCAGCAAAGTTCAAGAGCACAAATGAAATAGAATCTTTCACAGTTCCATCATCATGCTCTGATTCAGATCTAGAATAAATAAACAGATTGCAAATGAGATTTGAGAAAAGACCAACCTTGATTTTAAATTTGAAAAGTTATAGGTAAGCTCCATATAAGTTATCGGTGGAATTATAGAGCTCTGCCTCGAGACCACTCTACTGGGCTATTCCTTAAATTCCTAAGTGAAAGATGGCAACAATCAGTCACATGGGATGTAAATGAAATTCAGAAATTTTAATGCTCTCAAAGTAACTATTACTTTAAACAGAGGAACCTTGATATAATGACAGACCAAGAAATGTTGTGATCACAAATTAGTAATTAGTGTGTAAAAATATCAAGATCTTCTTAACAATGGTTAAACTTTCAGCCAATCAATTTTATTGACAATATCTTACGCTGCTTCATCCACTCCAATATCTGGCAACATGTTCCTTGTCATCTGTAGTAAGTAGTTGCGAAGAAACAAGCCTCTAAGTGGATGCTGGACACCTCTGCACATTTCAACCAAGTCTTTTAAAATATCCTTGCGAGATGCTTCTTTAGCTTTGATGTACACAGCTCCAACTGTTATCAACAAGTACCTTGAGATAAAAAATAATATTAGGCTGTAAGAAATACAAAACACAGCTAAATCAAACTGTGCTCTGTGTCCAAAGTCATTTTACAATTTAGCTGAGTTAGTCATTTCTTGGCTATACACCCACATAAAATGCTCCATTAAACTTCAAACTATGTCTACAAGCCTCAATCTGCAGCTGCAATTTTTTTAACTGGGGCTAAAACTAAGACCCTGACTGTGTGTTTATTTAGAGAAAACTTGTCCCTCCCAGACGAGCCAACTTTAGAAAGCGTTTGCATAAGAAAGAAGTTTACCCCTTTTCCCTAGCCAAGAGCACTCATGTATCCTTTGAGTGTCATGCTTGACCGAGTTGACCTCGCTGGGCAAGCCAAATTGTTTATATGGAGAACAGTTGGCCTAGCTGGGAGGATGACCTGACCATCGAAAAAAGGCACAGCTAGATGGGTCAACCTTCTAGCAGAGCCAACTTTTTGTTTCTAATGTCAAGGGTTCGTCAAGTTTCATGAGAAAATAAGGGAAAAGTTTGTTTGCCCAGGATAGGCGAGTGTCCTTTCTACCCACAAAATGCCTTCTCCATATAAATGTGCCTAATTGAATATGAATGACTGCAGAGGCAAACTCGTTAACAAAATCAATCTTCATTTAATTATTTCTTTGCATTTACTTCAACTTACAGTCTAGGAACAATGTTCCCCGCATACTGAACCAGTTCATAAAGATCAGCCACTCTACGGCCTTTCTGGAACTCATCAACCAAGAACAGCTCCAAATGACGCAGCTCATCAGATATTGCCATGTCTTGCTAGTTGTTAAGGCCTTCAAAATATTATTTTGAACATACAGTAGCAAACACAGTCTACATAATTATTAATTTTTTACAACAGCGATCACCAGAAAATCGCTAAAAAAGCCAAATCTAATGATAATTATGTTATCATTTATTCAAAAACATGCTTACCTCAAGCTATGTAATGTTCTCATCTTTTTAGATATTTGCATTCATTAAATAGTTGCCATCCATTAAGTGGTATCTTTACTACTCTTGCTATCTTTGCTATAATTTGGCTATTTCTTCTTCACATCACTCGTGAAATCTCCTGCCATTTTCTCTAATTCTGCCAAAACAGAGAGCTGCCACACCTACTGTCGTTCCCTGTTCCACTGATACCTATACGGTTGACGTCAACTGTATACCTTCTTTATTTGGTAAACAGTTGCTAGTTATGAAGAATTAGCCGGGGATTTTGAGCCAATCAGAAACGGAGAAACATTTTGAATGAATAATAACAAGAATATTATAATCCACACATTTTCCTAAAGGCAAACCCATGGCGGAAAAATGTCTTGATATAAGTGTTTCCTTAGACAAATATACAGAGACAGCTAGACACAAACAGTGACGTGTACAAAAACATTTGGATGATCTCATTTTTTAACGGTTCTGTTATTCATGTCTCTCGAATGAAATCACTTCCTGGATCAGGGTCATTCGTATTCTCTGCGGAATGAAAGGTCGTCAGATTTCATTATGATAATATAAACTAGTCAACAAGCCAACAGCATTATTTAGCGAGGAATCTCTTTTTCCAAAATTCAACGAGTAAAGAAAAGCTGAGTTAAAATGTGATCGTCCCCAGAAGAGAAATCTTAATCTTTAGAAGTTACGGATCGGTTTGCACCGACTACAAGGATACACAACTCATAGTAACTTTTTGGTGAAAGCATTGAGGTTCTCAGCTCGCTTAACATGTTTGAAGCGTGTTTTAAGCCATCCATAAGCTTCCCCTTGTCCTGAAATGAGATATCTCAGTCACAAAACAATGAAAAATAGGACGAAGAAGTGAGTACAAGTAAAACTCACCAGACATCGTTTCATCTGAAAAGACTGCGACTTTACAACTTGAATGGCCTCATCCAGAAGTTTTTCCTGGTCTTCCTGCGAAGTTGATTGCGTCACCGGCTTTGAAAACAATTATGTATTAGGTTAGTATCACAATTATAAACTGTACTTATCCGCTTCAACCACGAAAAAGAAGAAATTCTCACCATTTTCGCGAACTTGAAGCTCCTTGAAACATGCACAGAAGGAGCACGTGACCATTTCTGACTGGGACGCCTCCTCGTGCCCAGACCTAGAACGAGTTGCACCGAAGATCTAACGAACATTTCGCAAATTACGAAGACGCAATCGCCGAACGGTTTTCTGACAAAGGTCAAGAAAGCACGCAAAAACTCGCGTTTACCCCGCTGCTGGTGAGAGGATTTGTTATGGGGATTCAGAGATCTCAAACTAGACTAACTGCAGATAACATAACTCTTTGCCGCTGAACATATTTTCCAAATATCTGTGTGAATATTCACCGGGCAACTCCGAGTTTCAAAATGGCGGCGTGTTGTCATAGTACTTTTATAAAGGCCGTTTTCCTGAGCATATTGGGAGCACTTGTAGACACCTTTTTGTCTGTTTTGTTGCTAATACATGGGACGAACTTTTCCAGATTCAGTGAACATTTGCAAGTTCAAGAATTCAAATTTTCTTCGTCTGTTTTTGATCTGTGGGTACTGTCCATTCTTCGTTCATGTAGTTTGTTTGGTGCAGTCTTTGGGCTTCTGTGCGCTAAACGCAAAAAAGATGCAATTGCAAGGATTATTCTCCTAAAGAAACCTTTACTGTATTACAGTATTGCCTGCACTGTCTACATTGTAGTAAAATTTCTGCTGAGTACAGAATGTAGTATGGACAAGACTGCCAAAATCTGGTTTGGGTGTCATATGGGATGGACGTTTCTTGGTACCCTCATGACATATGGCCTATGGTACCTACTTTCTCGCATTAAAGTTGCCAGTCTATCAACAGAGCAAGAAAATGGCTCAATACAAGAACGGCAAACACTCCTTGGCATCAAAGATTCTGAAAACTCAAGTGACAGCAACTCTGACAATGAAGACATACCAAGTGATAAAAAAGAAAGCAATATTTCAGCTTGGCGACTTATGTCCTATTGTAAACCAGACATCCCTCATATTTCCTTGGCATCTTTATTTCTTCTTCTAGCAGCAGTTGGTGAAATATTCATTCCATATTATACTGGACAGGTTATAGATGGTATTGCAATTGAAAAGGACAAGGCAAAATTTGCAAGAGCAATTCTTATCATGGCTTTGATTTCACTGGGTACAGCAATCGCTGCTGGCTTTCGAGGAGGTTTGTTTAACTTAATTGAGGCAAGATTTAACAGGAGAATCAACAACTACTTGTTTGGATCCATTGTAAAACAAGAAATAGGATTCTTTGACGGCACAAAAACTGGAGAGATTGTCTCACGTCTAACCTCAGATACAACAAAAATGTCTGACCAAGTAGGACTTAACATTAATGTTTTACTACGAAACTGTGTTCAGTCTACCGGAACGTGCATTTTCATGTTCAAGCTTTCATGGAAGCTGTCTGTTGTTGCCCTTATTGGACTTCCTCTTATAGCATTTATCTCAGACATTTATGGAGAATATTACAAGAAGCTCTCAACACAAGTACAAGAAGCGACTGCCAAAGCAAATGAGATAGCAGCGGAAGTAGTGTCTTCTATGAAAACAGTCCGCAGCTTTGCAAATGAGGATGAGGAAATTGGCCAATATAAACGAAGACAGAATGACATATACAAGCTAAAAGTGAAGGAGGCACTTCTTTACGGAGGTTATAGGTGGTGTACTGAGATTCTTGCTCTTGCTCTTGATGTTGTGGTCTTGCTTTATGGAGGTCATTTGGTCCTTGAAGGAGAACTAAGTGGCGGATACTTAGTGTCTTTCATACTATATCAATTGCAGCTGTCATTTTACATTGAAGAGGTTGGAGATATTTATACAGGCCTCATGGAGGCTGTGGGTGCATCCAAGAAAGTATTTGAGCTCATTGACCGTGACCCTAAGATTCAAAACAATGGTGGTGTTACAAGCAATGACGTCTCAGGGGAAGTAAAGTTTGAAAATGTTTCATTTGCCTACCCCACAAGACCAGACATTCCAGTGTTAAGTAATGTTTCCTTTAGTGCAGAAAGAGGTGAAGTTGTCGCACTTGTTGGACCAAGCGGCGGAGGAAAAAGCTCATGTATAAATCTTCTTCAGCATTTTTATGAGCCAACTGCTGGTCAAGTTCTGATTGATTCCATTCCAGTTAAAGATTATGAACACAAGTTTCTGCACACCAAAGTTGCACTTGTTAGTCAAGAACCAGTTCTTTTTGCAAGATCAGTCAAGGACAACATCGCATATGGCATTAATTCAAACAGTGAGATTGATCAGAGTTTAGTGGAACATGTATCTCAGCTTGCAAATGCTCACTCCTTTATCAGTGAAATGCCAGAAGGTTATGACACTGAAACTGGCGAAAAAGGGCTGCAACTTTCAGGTGGACAAAAGCAAAGGATTGCCATTGCAAGAGCACTGGTGCGAAATCCACAAATTCTTCTCCTTGATGAAGCAACTAGTGCCCTTGATGCCGAAAGTGAGCATCTAGTACAGGATGCCATTTACAAGAATTTAACTGGTCACACAGTATTAATTGTTGCCCATCGGTTAAGCACCATTGAGAAAGCTGACAAAATTGTAGTCATTGACCATGGTAGAGTTATTGCACAAGGCAAACACAAAGAGCTTGTAGAACAGAATGGATTATATGCAAAACTTGTGAGACGCCAAATGTTAGGCCTTGAAAAACGTTCTTCTCATGATGTTGCTCAAACTTCTAATAGATACTTGAGTCGGTCTAATTCAGAAAGTGGTGATAGTGGAAGTTCTAACTGTAGTTTGGTTCTCTCAAAAAAATAAGTGTCTGATAAGGGAGACCAACATGTAGTTGTTCAAAGTCCAATATTTATGATAATGGTTTTTTGTGTTTGAAATTTGAAATTTCAACCAACACATTAATTTTTACCTGTCAAAATAATATTTATTTTAAAATAATAGTCATTGGATGATAAAAATATTGTGTTGTATGCTCAAAAACTCGTTGAATTGCAAAATGGCAGAGACCCCAGTCAAAATGTCTGACCAACCAAAGGTTTGTCCAGACTTAATGAATGGTCATCTTGGCTAGTCAAGACATTGCCCTTTGACTGGCCATTATTTTGAGCCCTGGTTTATTGTTTATCATTATTTGATCTTTTTTATTTTTCAAGTGAGTCTACTGCTTAAACATTACAAGTCCTATAAGCAAGTCTAATATGCCACCTTACTGACCGTGACAGTGATAAATGGTAGTCACCCAAACCCCCCACCCCCCACCCCCACTGACACTTCAGATTAGCGAAATGTTTCAAATTGTAGTCCTATACATAGGTTACCATGAAGAGTAATGTGCTGATTGAGTATTACCTAAAAGGTTACCCCTGTGGTATCTTAGGACATAAACTTCATTCATCTGTTTTGAAGATTATGAATGAAAATTATTCAGTTTTTAATTGAAGGAGAATTTCATTACATTATTTACCCTGGAAAAATGGTTGCTTAGAGAGAATGGAGAGAATGAGAGTACACTTGGCATGCCTTAGCCATCTGCCCAGCTGAGTCAGTCAATTCATCAATAGAATGCACACTTATGAAGAGAGCCAACTATATATCATTGAGAATATTTACATTCAGACAAATGCATAATTTCGGAGATGATATCTAAGCAGCAGATACAATCTGGGGCAAAAGTTTTGGGACAAATTTACAGGTGTGTCACGTTTTTGCTATTTCCTCCCCTTTTTATAGTTCTATTTGAGAAACCCGGCTGCCGTGTTATATTAAACCTCTAACCTAACAAAAGTAACCCGTAAAGTAAATAACTTGTAGAACCCCTCAGTAATCCCCTAAGATGAAGGGTACTCAAGTGTAGTAAGTAGAAATCAACTTCATAAACGTCTCATCCAAAAAACAGCACCTCAGTTTTGCTTAAAACTAGTTTCTGCGAAATGTCCTTTTGGATTGTCTCAGTGCTGTTACAAGGCTTACAAATTCGTTAACACTATAATGAAGGCAAATGAAGAATGATCCTCGCAGTTGTGGACGCGATTTGCGCAATTGCGTACTGGAAGCCTGAAAAAAATTCAGGACTTCAACGAGATTTGCACCCTTAAACCTCGCGATATCGGTGCGACGACGCCCGAGCTCTAACCAAGAAGCCACTAATGTTGGGAGCTGGTCATATATGTGTTCATATGATCCCTTGTTCATCTCTTTCACGGGAACATATGAACACATACTTGACCAGCTCCCAACATCAGTGGCTTCATAGCGTCGCACCGGTATCGCGAGGTCACGGATTCAAATCCCGTTGAAGTCCTGAATTTTTTTCAGGCTTCTTACGCAACTGCAAAAATTGCTTTATGCGATCCCTAACAGATACCGCCATATAAACAGACAGCTAAATAAGAGCTATAGTTATTTTCATTGTGGTATGAGACGAGTTCATTGGCTTATTTCTTTTCTCTCCTATTTTCTTCTTCTGTCTTAATCTTTATTACAGTACAGTCGAACCTCTCCACAACGATTGCCTTGGGGAGATCTGGGGACAGAAGAAAGTGGCCGTTGTAGCCGTTGTAGTGAGGTGGCTGTTATGGGGAGATAGGGCTGTGACATCACAATTTTTTTTTAGGATTACATCAGGGGCACCCAACGAGGATATAGTTCAAAACCACTTAATATAGCATTGCTGAACGTATTTTATTACGGTAGATATAGGCATATTTTTATCCCCTAAAAATTTTTCATCTGTTCGGATTTCCTAGCTGAAAGTCTAATGATCCGAATTTATTATAGGGATCAAAACTTACCTTTTCGAAAATTTCAGCCACGAAAAGGCTCCCGAAAATTCTAGGTGGCCTTTTTTAGGGTAAAAATCCGTTAAAAATGGGTAATTATACCATTTTGTAGATGTCTCGAAAATCCTAGGAGAGGCAGGCAAGCAAGAAATTTTACAAAAAATGTTCCGAAAATTCTAGATCTCAAATCGTCTTCCGAACAGATATTTTCCGAAAATTGCCGGTGGGTGCCCCTGTTACATTGATTGTGCATTGTGATAAGTTCATGCTTACTGGTAATCCAATCACTGATATTAATATATCGAGACAAAGTACACGAAAAACTTAAATGTATTGAATGGAAAGTTAACGTGACAAAACGATCAAGGTTGGCAACATTCGCTATAAATGTCGTAGACGATTTATGCTTACTGCAACAGCAGCAGCAGTATAAATGGAACACAAACAAAATACGATTGCCGCGATTTAAGCCGGCCATGCGGATCAGAAAGTTAATGACCATTCTGTGACTTTTTCATCAGTGTCTGAAAAAACTGGCCCTTGTCAAGAGGCTTTTTGGCAGTTTGGGACGCGCTTTAGTGCTTTAGGGCCGTTGCCGTTGTAGAGAGGTATATAAAACAAGAGTTAATGTATGGACTGTGCGCCGGGACAAAAAATGTGGCTGTTGTAGAGAGGTGGCCGTTGTGGAGAGGTGGCCATTGGTGGAAGTGATTGCAATAATTGCCACTATATACTGAACTATTCTGGCAACGGCACAGGTTAGTGGCTCACCAGGTCCTTCAGAAATCTAAAATTAATTCAACTACAAAATTGTAAGGAGGCTGGGGCCCGTTTCTCGAAAGTCCAGGTAACTTTACAGGCCCGAAATCAAATATTCAAATCGAAATATAAAGAATAAGAGCGCGGGTCCTGGCTAGCAAACTACTCCATTTTGTTTCATTAACTGACAGTTTTATCGTGTTAGATGCAAAACTATTGAAACCTTGGTCTTTAATGTAAACGAAGACAGCTTACCGGGCCCGTTAATTATCGGGACTTTCGAGAAACGGGCCCCTGGAGCCTAAAAAAGGCACACAGGCTCCCGCTGTTGCCTATTTTTTCATACCGTTTCCGCGTTTGTTATAATCAAGGGAGCAAAGGGAAATGTCCTCTGATAGAGTCCTTATAGAAGAAAAATACTTTTAAGGAATTCTAGGGGACAAAGCAGATTTCTCTTCTTTCCCTTTTATTTTATTTTACTCTCTTGTTTTCCTTCATTTTAGTTGCCCTCGTTCTTTTTTCATAACTTACTTAGTCGTCGCGAAAGACTGAGTCCGAGTTTTAACTATCACGTGACAAACTCGCCCGCTCAGTTTCAAATCGATCTCGTTTGTGAACGGTTCGACATTGAAAAGTACGAAACGATTTTTTCAAGAAAGACTGTATTTTACACAACAAAGCGACCTTTATGATTTAAGATTTTTGGACAAGGATGGATCCTTTCACCCAGGTAAATTTCATGTTCTTATTCAGCTGCACTATTGAAAAAATATGTTAATGTTCGACTGTCGTTTAAGGTTCAAAATTTATGATAATTTAAGGTTAATTGCTGCTTCTGTTTCTTCAGGGTTTGTCATTAAATGATTTAAATACACTCTACTTTCATCGATAACTAAGAATCTAGTCGAGTTATAATTTTCTTTCCCTAGAAATCGGTAACAGATGCTAAATGAAATGATCGTGAAGAACAAGGAATTTAACCCGACACAACTAAACTTTACTTACTTGATATTAAACAAATTCAAAAATGTTTGAGAATACAATTCTCGATTACTCTGTCGTGGGTACAAGTTTTCATTTTCTTCAAGGAAAATCAAGCTTTCTTCATCCAGCTAACCTCTTCTATCAGCAGGCATGATCGTGAAAGCACGATGGCGCATTCCTTTCGTGCTAACGAAAAATACATTACATGCTGCAAAATTCCGGTTTATATTTGTCAGTAAAGCTTATTGTATTTTCTGGATTCGATTAGCAGTTGATCGTTTTTGTTACTGAAATTGATTATTGTTTCTCATTCTTTCAACAAAAAAATACCTGAACAAGCCCGATAAGCTCATCAGATTTTAATACATTTTTGAAAGATTATATTAAAAATACTTCTGTTTCTGTAACGTCTGTGAAAGCTTTACTCTATCACAGTTGGAAACGGTTCAAAACAATTGGAAAGAATAATAATCTGGGATTAGCTTAATCCATCTTAGCATGTCTACTAGTTATTTTACAACCGTCAGCTTAGTTGGTGGACTTTTTCTCTGACTGATTCCTCATGAGTCATGGACAGTAGCATTTCTTTCCCAATCATTCCTTGACACTCTAAATTCGAGATTGCTCCCCATCTCTCAATTTAAGAAAAAGTTTTCTAATTTTACGCGAAAAACTTAAAACAAATCATAAGATAAGAACTCTTTATTTCTGTAATTTAAACAGGCAGTTTGAATTTACGACAACAAAATCTTGGTCTATGATTTGTTTCAATTTTTTTTTTCTTAAAATAAGAAATCTCGAATTTAAAGAACATGAGTTGTGCTCAAAGAGAAGGAAACTTAGATTCACGCATCTTTTGAGAGTGTTGGTTGAGTGGTTGTAAAAATGAGTATTAAAAGGAACTTATGAAAAAGGAATGAATACACAAACCAGGCAGAGTTTGAAAAATAAAATGAGTTCAGATATGGTCGATTCAGGGTGTGTTCCTTTTGGGATGATTAGGGTTAGTGTTGTGACCCAAGATCGATCATTGGGATGATGGTCGGTCCATCAAAGGAACACTATCTTATTTGGACAGGGATTCATCAGCACCATGGATCTTCTCAAAGGAACAAAAAATTAGTGTACACTTGTACACTTATGGGGGATAAATTTTCCAGGTTCTTGTACTATGGTTACTGATTTTGAATATTACTCTAAATTTTTACAGAAGTTATTGGCAAGAACACAAGCAAGAAAGGACCAACTTGTAAAGAAACGTGAGGAGCTAGAGGCATGCAGAGCCAAAAGAAATTCACCAGTCAAAGATCGCACTCGTCGTCCTCTGTCAGAAGACAACACAGACAGTGGAACTGCTGAGATCAATACCGACGAAATTAAGAGACGTCGAATCGGAAGCGATGAGAGTGGAAAGAGTTCTGCTCTAAGGAATCCCCGGGATATCGATGTTAACAGTCCTTCTGTTCAGGTAAGCCTTGCAAACATCAAAATCATGCCAAAAGAAAATTACAGTTGTTGATGTTTCCTTTTTGCAACTTTGGTTCTTGATGATGGTTTTCTTTTTTGTTAGGCTCGTAAAGAAAGGCTTATGAAGATGCAACAGAAAGATCAAGAAAATGGAGTCACACCTAAAAAACACTGGAAACCAGCATTAACTCAAGGAGCTAAAGATGTCAACAGTCCAAGTGTTGCATCAAGATCGGCTGCCTTTGAAAATAACATGAGAGATGAGCAACAGGTAAGCAAACAGTGATCACCACGATCATGTACTCTAACATGGCATACAAGGGTAATATTCAAGTCTTAACATAGCAGCTAGTCCCTAGCAGGGCCAGGGAGTTTGCCTTGATAATAGGGTATATTAAGTTATGTAAACAGTTGACAACACAAAAAAACCACAAGCTTAGCCTTTTCCAAGCTCCAGAACTCTTCTCATCAATTTAAATGACAGACCATGACATACAACTTTTTTTTTCCCAGGAGAATGCCAAGGACAAACGACTAGCAGAGCTCCAGTCATCCCAGACTCCTGGAAAACTGGCTCAAACACGCAGCGTGTTTGAGAATACATCAGAACAAAGCAAACCCAGCATCACAGAAGATAAATTTTGTCCCCCACCAAAACCTCCCAGGGTAGCTGCCATAGCTGAAGCTAATATGGAGCATTGCCAGGCTGTAGATCAACAACAATCAACTAAGAGAAAAGCTCCATCTCCCCCTAAGGAAAAAGATGCCAACAACGGAGAGATAATCAATGACGTCAAAGCCGTGGATGGCAAGACGGCATCTGTGGTGAAAAGAAGAGCTCCAGAACCTCCTACCTCCCCTAAAAACAAGGATAAGATTAAAAAAGAAGCCAATAAATCTTGCCATGATACAGAGTACAGGCAGGTGGAGGCCAAAGTGAAAACAACTCAATCACAAAGTATGTCTGCTGACAAGGAAAATGAAAAAAGTACAGCTGAGCCAGTTCCAGCAAAGAGGGAGAGGAAAGGTAGCATTGATGGTTTAGACAATGCCACAAAAAGTAATGTTGATCAACCTACTCCCACACCACGCAGAAAAGCTCAAACCTCAGCTGATGGCATTACAGAGGCAGAAAGCCACAATGGACCTGTAAAGAAGCCAAAGAGAGCAGAATCTGATGCTAAAGTTACAATAGTAGCAACTCCCATTGTTGGTGACGAGAAAAGGTCAAAGCGAGTTAAGTCAAAGCAGAGGCCAGAAGAAGGGTCATGCATCATTCAAGCACGTGTGATTGAGGAGAACCCCACAGAGGTTGCTGCTGTAAGCTGTGAAAACACTGTCACAGTCAAAGCAATTTCTTCTGATGGAACTGAGAGGAAAGGTGTTAAGACACACAGATCAGATAGAACAAAAGTAAGTGTGGTGGATCCTGCTGAGAAACAACCTAAGAGGACAAATGAGAAGTTTTCTGATGGTATCATCTCAGCTGTTGCTCAGAAGCCTCAAAGCTCAAGGAAAACGAGACAATCGACTAAGAAGAACGACTTTGAATTCAAGGTTCCCAAGCAGCCAGTAGGTCCTGCTAGAGAGAACTGCCATTTTGATTTAAATGAAACTGTCAACCTCAACGATGTTAACATCCATGAAATAACATTCAACTTTGACTTTGGCCAGTTTGACCAAGAGCTTGAGCAAGACAGAGGAAGCATGTTTGTGAGCTACGAAGAAAAGTGTAAACAGGTGTGGCTTTTTTTCTTCCTTCCATTTACGAGCCTGAGAGCATTTATTTTAATCCTAATCTCTTACAAAAAGGAAAAATAATGATAAAGCCAAATCATTGCATTATAATGCCAGTAAAATATGCCCTAGTATACAGTATATTTAACTCAATCCAGCCAAATTTTGACTGGGAGCTTGCATTGTTTGCACTCTACTTTCCATTTCACCTGTAGGTACCTGAGTGTCAGAATTTCTGCCATTAACTGAGTGAAATGAAACAGCCTTTTGGCAGGTTATTTAATACATAAAGTTTGAGGCATTACAACAAGTTACTTTTCTCTGACAAAGACACCCTCTTCACATGTTTTTATTAGTTGGAAAAGGAACGAAAAAGAGAAGAAAAGAAGAGAAAGGATAGTGCGTCAGCCAGCCTTGATCCTAAATCATCATCAGGCTCATCAGAGTGCGACAGAGAAGAAAGAGGTTCTTACAAGTCAGGGTACAACAGTTCAGCGAGTGATCAATATGCAACTAAAACAGTGCTAAAACCCAAGTCAGCAGTGCCACAGAGACCAAAAAGAACTCAAGACACAATAAAAGTAAGCTAAGTCTTTAATTGGATTTGCTCTCTTTTTTGAGAAAGGGGGAGGCTTGAAAACAATACAGTGGAATCCTGATTTCTTCTATCCCAACTTGGAAAAGGCAATTTGGTTCCAGTTATTGGGAGGTTTGTAAAATTGAGGGTAAAATAATGCATGAGTGTTTGACTTTTGAAGGGAAGTTAGATTTAGTTTGAATAAATTATGATGGAAGCTCTTATAAGCGGACACCCTCGGGGCACGAAAAAAACGTCCAAAATTGGTGCTGGCCGCTTATGAGAATGTAAAAACACAGTGTTTGTATGAGAGTGGGGATAAACAGGTTTTGTGAAGATGGCCATATTAAAGTAGAACTGTCCACTTACAAGAGTGTCCATTAGGGGTGCTACCACTGTATCAGAAATTTCTCTACCAACTGAGATGCAAATAAGTGGTGGATGTTAAAAGTTTAGCCACCACAATATGTAGTGTACATGTTGTACGTTAGTGTCGCGCACACGCACCAAGCTCATGCAATCTTTATTCATTGGCCATTCTTCCACTTTTGATATTGCAATGCGTGCATCTCAATCTGTTTGCCATGACTATTGGTAATCAACTCCTGGAAATAAACTGCCATCCAAATAATGCAGTTACAGTGTATTCATCTTAAGCCTTGATGTAGGCTCTGTGGTTTGTTCAAGTTACAATAAGTTTGCCAAATTCCTGTGAGTCTGTGTCTTTACTTTCAAATGCCATTTTAACTAACAGCGCTTATGGTTGTACTCTTTTCCTGGACTTTTCCCCACAAACAGATGCTGCTTGAAGAAGCTGCATATCAACAGAACATTGTACTCCAGGCAAGTCAAGCTCTAAATCTCTGCGTTGCAAATGATATCACCTTTAGAGGCTCCACAGAGGAAATTGAAGCTGAAAGAGTTCTCTTACTTGCAAGTAAGTACAGTTGCACCATAGACTAATGCCGACAACTGTGTTTCTTTGAAGTCCTTGACAAGGCATAGAATGACATAGATATCATGAACCTGATTACATTTTGCTTTTGCTGATTAGGTGAACACAGAACAGCATGTCTAGATGAAGTCCAAAGACTAAAAAATGGATGCACTGATGACAGCATTCCAGAATTTGCTGGGAGAAGTGAAACATCTGGGGTATCATCTTGTACTGCAAATCTCTCTTTGTCAGGTATGCTTCTTCTTTCTCTCCAGCTGGCTGATTTATTGGTATCTACATTGGTATAAAAAACCCAGTGAAATCGTTTTATATTCCACCAGTTAGGCTACCATAAACTTAAGGCTCCATGATCCTGATGAAAGACAATCACCCTTGGAAGAAACATGGTTGTCCCCATAAACATTTTGAAAAAAAAAAGGCAGTGATCATAATATATAGGACACTACTTTATAACACAATATTTTATGATTAACATCAGGGATAACAGTCCTTTCCGCAGTAATTATTGAAGCTTCACTTATTAATTTTTGAGGTGGTTGAACTTTTCCCTGTTAAGTGTTTGTTGATATTCTCGCTGTTTGTTCAAGTTTTTATTCTGTATTCCATTCCCTTTTGAATGCTAACCTTAGGTATCAAGATCATACTAAGGCAAGACTTCATGGATGTGTTAAGAGTGGGTATCAGAAGTGGTAAGAAATAATTTTTTAATCTGTTATTTTTAGTTGAAATAAAAAATGTACCAGATGTTACCTGGTTAAATTTTGTTTCATGTTAAAATTTTTTAATCCACAACTGTAGGAATGATTCTCAATTCTCTGTCTCCTGGGGCTAGGACAGGGGACAAAGTATGTTAAGAATCAACCTTTGTAAGTTTAATCAAAATTAACCAGAAATCAAACTATTTGATCCGTAACACAGAAAATAAAAAGGATATAACATTATAGACTCCTATAGCACATGCATGGCGAACCTGCAAGCAAATTAAGGCACAAGCTGTGAAAGAAAAATGATTTACTTTGGAACCCTATTGGGTACTGTGAGTCAGTTTTGTGATAACTGAATGTCCTTCGCTTATTTTCAGATTTTGGAGTGTTTTACTTTCTCTGTATTATCCAACATGGCCCACATGAGTTCTACTGTACCAAAGTCCTTTCAACAAATGATGCCACAGATGGAAACTTCTTGTTGTTCCCTGATAAATTCACTTTGTAAGTTAGTCATCCTCAAGTACTGCTTTCTTGTTAGATCAGTAGTGTATTAAGCATCAAGATTATAAGCCTGTTAAACTAAGCATTTTTGGTTGCTACTTGATTGTCTCTGAACCCAGTTTTGTTGTGCTGTTATCACAGTGGAACAAGTTGCACAAACATTGTTCATCATAACCCCCCTTCAAATAGAACATGTGCAATTCATTCTACTGCTGCAACTATAAGTACATTCACTCCAGGGGATGCCTAATACTTTTTTTTCTTTTAACTTGAAACTCACAAAACCGTGAACACCATACTGTCTGTTGAGGCAGCTGCTAAACACTGCTGCTGACAATGTTGCAAGTTTGCTGCTATTTCATTGTATTCTGAACAGTTAGCTTATTTCAAGATACTGCTTTCTAAGATGGCAGGGAAGCTGATCGGAGTCTTGAAATAAGATATGTACTGGAAAAGTAGTATCTGCTAGACGCTTTCAAACATGCATTGGCCTTAAAGATGAGCAGTGTTGTCAAACAGTTGATGTATGTAAAAAATTATTTCTAGTTACTGCTGGCAGTATTCACTCTTTTCAGATCCTTAGTGAAGGAATGCTTCAGATCATGTTTCCAAAGTACAGGTGTTCACCTCTGTTGTGGATCATTTGGATCAATAATCTGTTTGTGGATTAAAAATCCATATTTGGATTTAAGGGTGATCCCCAGTGTAATATAATTTATGCATTTTCTTTGTTTTATGGACTATTGTCAGGGTTAGGTTCATTGTTAAGAATGTTTTGTTTTATTTGTTATTAGTCAGCTGTGAATAATAAATTATATTACACTGTAGATGAGCTGGATTTTAGTAAAGAAATACACCCTAAATTTACGACGCACTTGACACCAATTTGGCGACCTGTCTGGTTGTCCGGGTATAATATGCCACTGAGATCTATAATACTTATATTTTTGTTATTCTGTTGTAATTTTCATTTAGAAGTATAAGTAAACAGTCCATTGACTCTTTTGTCATTTCTTTATTTCAACAGGAAGGACATCAAACCAGATTTTAATGTCACAATGAAGGTTTTCTGCATGGTGAGCTTCTTATGATGGTTGTCCTTGTAAACCATTAAATTACAGTTTGTTAAGAGGGGTAAACCATGCTGTCTTGTGAGTAAGCAAGGTTTTTGTCTGCTCAGTGCCCTCTCTGCAGGCTCAGTGTAGAAATTTGTTGTGTTAACTTTTGCTTTCTATATTATTTGTAGAATGTAAAAAAGGCCATTGTCAGTGCTCCAGTCACCCCATCTAAGACCAAGCTCTTTCAGTCACCAAAAGTTGTGAAAGGAATGTTTACTGGGGTGAGGATCCACTGATACTTGATTATGGCTTATTCTGAACATTTTGTGTGTTCAATGGATCAAGATTAATATTTTTAAAAAAATAATTGTACTTTTTTTCTCTCTTATGTCTTCTTTACAGCGACGCACATCAGATATCCCTCCAGGTGGGTGGAAAATGTTTTCACTTGAGGCCTGCAGTTCAAATGCATTAGGACTCCATGCACAACTTATATAATGTTAACTTATAGAGTACTAAATTGATGACGTCATAAAAATGAAATTTCTGAAATTATGGGGTTTGTCAGGATATGCTTAAAAAACAATGTCCAAGAGGCCTACTTACCAAAAATGAGCATTTTGGGGCAAATTGTCTCTGAGATGTTAGCCAGTTATACTCTGAAAAGTCCATACAAACCCTTCAAATTTTTTTTTTGGTCGACCCAGAAAAATTTAGAAAGGTTTGTATGGAGTTTTCTAAGCATAACTGGGCTACGATCTCAGAGACAATTTGCCCCGAAATGCTCATTTTTGGCAAGTAGGCCTCTTGGACATTGTTCTTTCAGAATATCCTAACAAACCCCATAATTTCAGAAATTTCATTTTTATGATGTCACACTTTACTACTCCATTGGCCTTACTTTTCTTTTAAATAGAAGTATACCTGTAATAAGTTTAAATAACTTAATGCGTATGTCGTCTTGATATCCATACTTGAAATTTAAACTCTGGTCTTCTTATAGCAACCCAGGTTTTGCCATCACCACAGACAGTATTCAGAACCAGCAGCTTCTCTCTTGTTGGAGTAACACATGTAAATCTTCCTATCATCAAGTCCAAGAGATTCTCTCTTGATAAGGTATATATGATCTTGAAAATAATATTTAGAATAATTTACAGATAATTACATTTTGTCTATTTTAAATGCAAGAAGACAATTTGCAGTACACTCTTTGAGAAATGAGGAAAAGATCGGACATCATCTCCTGTACTTTTATGGCATGACGTACCGCCATACAATTGATCCAGAGAGTCTATTAGGCCCGGTCCAAAAGTTAAATTTCATTTGTGTCACATTTAACTCTATTTTAGTCAACTAATTAAATAGGGCAGTTCATTCAGACGTAGATATGATATGGTGCCAAATTTAACTCCATTTGATTTGAACATTCCCAGGTTCTATAATAATACTTGTTATCCAATATGGATAATAGTTTCTATCATAATTAATGCATTATATTAGGCACAATATGTGAAATGCAACATCTAAATCAAATGTCAAACCTGAGTTGAATCACCAAATGTTTCAGTTGCTGATTCAGGAGACTTTACCTAGAATGTATAACAAAAATAAATGTCCTGGAAAAGAGCTTCTATTAAAACATTTTCATATTATCTTCACTTTATTTTCAATAATAGTGTTGAAATTGTATGTTATTATTGACATGTCATCTTCAGGTGCCTGATAGTTGCCCCTTGAGTACCTACTTAGAAATGAAAGCTGAATGCATACCACTGTGCAGCAGCCATGTCAAAGGATTCTTGGTAAGCGTTACAAATCCTAGACACTTGGTCTCTAGAAAGACTGTTTTTGAATTACAAAAGAGCATGCTGACTTGTTTAAGTTATGTAGCCAAAACAGCCTTTTGTTAGTAATGTTTCTGTCTGGGAAGTTGTCCTTATTTTTTGTCATTAATTTTTAGACAATCCTGGAGGACATTGGTGGTTATGGTGCATGGCAGAGGCGGTGGTGTGTGTTGGAAGGTGCTGTCATGTCCTACTGGAGATACCCAGGAGATGAGTCTATCAAGGTACACAGTCATATACAGTGGCATCCAGATGATTTTGATACGCTGTAATATTACAAAGAAAGTTTTAACTGCATCGCTTTTGACTGAAATCTTTGCAACTTATAATGATATGTGACCTCATCAGTTTTTGAAAAGGGGATTAAGGTCAAGAGCATTTTCTTACGTTTTTATATTCAATGTGTTTAACCAGTGTTTAGACAAGTATTATTATTATTATTATTATTATTATTATTATTATTATTATTATTATTATTATTATTATTATTATTATTATTGTTGTTGTTGTTGCTGTTGTTCTTTTTGTTGCTCTTGTTATTTTTATTATATTATTAGTAAAAAAGCAACCAATCCGAAGAGCAATGCAACAATAGGCAAATAAGAACTGGTCAGTTTCTTTGCTAGTTTTTAGCTGCAAGAAGCCAATTAAAACATCAAGTTGTTGAATTTTAGAATAGTATAAGTATTTTTTCATTAATTTCACTACCATCTGCTTCCTTCTCAAGCCACCCCTTGGGAGTATTGACTTATCAGAATGTATCAGTGAGGAAGTCACCAGAGTCGCAAGGGACCTGTGTGCACGACCAAACACCATGGAACTAAAACTAAAAAGGGCATGTGGCACAGAAGTTAAGTAAGTGATTAATTTCTCTCAGCCATGTGTTTGGATAATTGTGCTTAGCAGTTAAATAATGTATGGTTAGAACTAGGATCTATTACTGCGTTTTTCAAAAACAGACGAACTCTAAGTTCATAAGCTGCCTTCATGCATTTTTTGCTGTAGTCAATCACAATAATAATAATATTACTGTTATTATTAATTATTATTATTATTATTATTATTATTATTATTATTATTAATTACAGTTACAAACAACAAACCTTGAAACACAGGAACCACAAAACGGATCAAAATTCACCAATCACAAACCATGACCTTTAGCCCCCTTTGAAGTTAAATTCCTTTTTTTAAGAGGTCTGCTAAGATGGTTGACGGCAGTGAAAAACATTAACATCAGAATTCTTATGTATTTGAAAAGAGCAGTAACAAAGTGGTTGAAATTACAGTGGAGGTTCACTGTATAGTAGGATCGATTACCAGCTGTTTGTACACCCACCTTCCTTCATACTCATCATAGCTGGATCACAGGTCTTAAAACCAGACTACCTTAAATGACAGGAAAATTTAGCCTAACTGTACAAGTGTCTAGGCATTTTTATGTACAAAAAATTTTCCACTTAACTATTGGTAATGCTTGCCATGTCAGGTACCTTCTGGCTGCTGATACAAAGACAGATCGTGCAACATGGATTGACAGTCTTAATGAAGCTCTCAGAGATGGACGTGCATGGACGATGACAGAGAACAGACCTCTTTACCCTGATTTGAGCAGACTGCATAACCAAGATGTGTATATGTGTTCCAAGGATACTGAATAGCTGGCTCATTGGATAGCTATATTTTCCTTCTCACAGCAGCATCTGAGTGAAAGTCTCCAAATTGCATTATGTCCAAAATAAAACAGATTGAAACTTTAAGAAGTTCTTAATTCAGCTGGTATTGACTGAAAGGTCAAAAGATAACACATATTTTAAATTAAATAGAATGTAAATTTAATGAACAATGATCCTCACCTATAGAAAGGCAAAAAGGGTGTGCTTAAAGTTTAGCTACATTGCTTCACTAACAGTAAGCATCGCTGTTTTATGGGGCTGTCATTAAAGGCCAGGAATTTCCTGCTGCTATTTTCACAGGAAACAAAAGGAAAATATGGACAAAAGAACAACCAGATGTTCAATCCCCCAAATACCAATTGTATATACCCAGCATCAACAAATCTTAGTGCTAGTCCTGCTGCACTGATACAAATAAAATTAAGGATATCATTACCTGCAGAGCTCTGACTTGATACATAAACCGAAAAACAAGATCAAAGGTTAAGTCAATAACTTGTACTACATAACAACCCATAACAGACATGTCTGCTATGTCATTTCAACTCTAATCATAGCTTACAATAAGTACGATGGAGTACAATTTTACACAATAATGCACAGTATAATCCAAGTAGACAATTTTAACAACAGTCTGTGTAAAATCCATGGGAAATAGACTTTGCCATGAATTTCCAGGGTGAAAAGCTCAGAAGAATAACTTAAGATAATTTTTGATAGAAAACAGGATCATTTTAAAGAAGTAAAGACAAAGGAGAGTTGGCATTGAGTCAGCTAATGGAGAAAAGAAGAGATAATTAAGTTACTGTAAGGCAATTAACTTAAGTGTAAATTAAGACAAACCCAGGTTTGGCTAGAAAGAATGAGTGTAATCCATTGGGTGAAAGCCAACAATTTTGTGCAGCCTTTCGTGTGAACTACAGCTTGCTGTACAACAGAATTTCAAGCACTTTCGTTTTTTTGTGGGGAGTTGGATCCAACCCAGGTTTTGTTGATGCCTTCCATTGTGTTGTACTAACTTTGTCCTAGTTTTAACAAAATTTAAAAGTTCTTGCCTTGGTGACAATTAAAGCTGAAGATTTACTGAGTATAGTTAACAAGCAATTTTTATAAATAAATGACATTATTAGTTGTCTTAATAAAGTTAGTGCTTGGTGCAAAGTGCTTTTGTATTGAGTGTACATTTTGAATGTTTTGGAATAACTGGGTACATTAATATTAAGACTTCCTCTGAGACTTTCTCTTGATGTCAGAGCAATGAGCTACATTGAAGATTGTCTAAAGTGGCCCACACAAAACAGTAACATTTCCGAAGACTTCTCAAGATTATGCAAATTAAAACTTCAATATATATATTATTTTATTTATGGCAAATTGTTCATCTCTCCAGGTTCAATCTTAAGACTAACAAAGAGTTGCCCTCAAGAGAGGTGAATAATTTGCCAAAAATTGATCAAAATAACTTAATGCCTTATAATCTTGAAAAGTATTCAATAATCTTACAAATCTTAAGGGGGCTCTAGCTTACTGAACCAATCACAAATTTAATACAAAATGTTATGCCACATTACAATATGGAACAATTGAGGTTCAAAGATTTTTTTCTTTCCTTGCATGGTTGCCTTAGTAATCTATTACAATGCTTAATGTAGTCTAGCTTCTGGTTGCAGTTTCCATTGTATTCTTTGAAATTCCCAAGCACTTATGCACAGCAAATGAACAATACACAAAGAATTTTTAATTATTTCTGGTCTTATTAACAAATGGGTTTCATGTGTTTCACGGTAAAACAACATATCGAACTAAATCTAACCAATCACAGAACTTTTTTTTTTCAAACATTCTGTCATACCTCTCCACAACAGCCATCTTGATGAGAGAGATAAATGGCCATCAAAGAGGCATTCATTAACCCTTTAAGTCCCAATGGTGACCAACATCAATTTTCTCCCATTATCAAAAGACAAGGTTATGAGAATTAATAAAATGATCACCAAAGTGAAAATGCCTTGCTCTTTTATCAAATTCTCTCAACTAATTCTTGATGGAAATGTTTAGAGATCAGTATGGAGAATTTGTAAGTGGATATCGGGGCTTAAAGGGTTAACAGGAGGTAGGGGTGTAATGGCACACAATGTTGAGTGAAGGGAGGAGAGAACAATCAAACTGTTTAGACAAAAAAAAGCCTATTATGAGCAAGTAACACAAGATCAATGAAACAGTAAGGTACAAAGTCAGTTTATTCACAGTTAACTTTTAAAAATTGCTGCTGTGAAGTGGTCAATTTTGGTGCCTCCATTGGCCACTGAGGACAAGTCACCACTATTAAAAAGAAGAGTGAATATATAGACTGTTCAATGTGGTGTAGAGATGAGGCCATTCGTAAAGGTAACATTGCATTTTTACAGTCAGTTTCATAAACTTCCCGCGCTTTTGTAAACTGAATATATTATAACCACATAATTTAGTATTTTCCTTGCAATAAGAGTAATTAATTAAAGTTGTATTCTGGCATTAACCATGAAATTTGATATTAGACTAGTAATTCTTAGAGAATTATTTAAAATTTTAAACACATTGCTTTTTACCAGAATATTGGCCAAGGTATTTTCAAGAAAAATAATTATTTGCACCAGTAAGTAGGAAACAGAATGTATATATTAATCCTGATCTGTTTCTGTAAACAATAAATAATGTTCCTTAGCCTTTCAGTTAAAAGTTTACTATTTAAATCGATCTTTTATGCTTGTATCTATTACCCTTAATTTATTCACAGCTGTGTTTAGACAAACTGAATAATTTAAACAGCACAACATAAAGTACCAATTTATAATATTTTTTAGGTGAATGAGCTACCTATTTCAGCAAGACATTTTAAACTGCTCTATTTGAAACAAAATTATAATAGTACTTTTCTTCCTTCAGTATTTTTTACGTTTTTGGAGGGAGTATACACACTCCCTGCATCTGAGCATCTGAAAAATAAATGGTTTCCTTGACAACTACAATGTCCATACTGGAGAACTTTAATTATTGTATTCCCCACACTTCCTGTCATCCTGCCACCTCGTAAATGTAACAGCGGCATCAAAAGTACTGTTAATAATTTCTCTTTCCCATAATATTTTCTTTTTGTGAGGATGTCTGACCCCATGCAACTGCTCCCTTCAACTCCCTTGCATTTCAACTCATGTCGGCTATACGCGTCCTCATGGATGATTTATAAATTTACTTCCAATTCCATGGGATACTTATGTGTCCATCCTCATTAACATGATAATACTTGGACACAGTAAGATTAGCTCCACTAAGATCAGGGTTATCTTGCCTGCTTAGCCGCTCACAGCAGTCACTCATTTGAAGCGGAGATACTGAAGGATCTTTTAACAGACACACCAGCTGTAATTTCTCTTGGCACTCTTTTATTGCTTTATCTTGTATCACAAGATTCCTGAGATAAATGAAGGAATATGCACAGAGTTAGGTTACAAAAACCACATACAGTTAACAACTAAAACCAGCCAAAAAGTGGTTAATCAAAACATCTATGAATAACCAAATAATGTTGAACAGTATGCAGAGTCCCTGTTAGAGTAAAATTGCACCAGATGACATGGCCTTGAAACAGCAACATACATGTACATGGGTTATAGTGCGACCAGGAAAACCTTGAATACTTGAAATATTTAGGAATAGGAATGTTTATTGTGTTATGACCAATCACAGCAAAGATGAGAACACACGAACTTAAGCCACAAAACCACAAACTAATTAACATTCTTGCTTACAGTTAAGTTTTCTCATGGGAGATTGGCTTTTTTTCTTGCAACACAATAACATTCAAGAGAAATTTCAGGGACAAGGCCCACTCTTCAAAATGTGAAACAACCATACTTGAAATCCAGACTAGGGACATACGTACCCCCACCCCCAAGAGGGCTTCTATGCTGACAGCGCAAAAATTGTACCAATGTCCTTGACTGTTTGAAAGTTTGCCACATGCTTGCAGGTACAAAAGAAAACCTCAAGCCATTCATCACACAACAATATTGATAAAAATAATTCAGTAGACTGACAGCTGGCATTTATTCTTAGACAATTTTACATCAAACCTACCAGTTTCCAGAACATCATGATAATTATAAATGATTTATGTTGTACTTGTTGACAAAGAATCAAAGGATGAAAGGAGCAAAGAAAGGGGTGACAGTTCGTTCATTACTTAATTAACATTAGCCTGCGACACAAACAGAACTAATTCTCTGCCAAGTGTGTCGGCAAATAAAACAGCACAGAAGTCCTTGCTCAAGGCCCCCACCTGAGTACCAGGATTTGAGTACGCACCATGATTGGCATGTTAAAAAAGCTATTGTTGAAGGAAATTCAGAACATGCATTTTCCAGTAATTCACTGAGTTTGTTGGGGGTCCAGCAGGACAAGGATATCTGCGCTGCTTTGCAGATGTTACTAACAGGGGTTAGATTACATGTGTAATACAGGCTATACATGTATTAACATAAGATGCCATCAACGTTCCCAAGTTAAATTACCAGATTTCATTTTTGTGTAAGTGCAACATTTTTAAATAAGAAATGGGATACAGTGCAGCTGCAGTAATTAAAATTAAGTTTAGATGTGATCTTACGATGAACTGAGTAAAACTGTTTCCAAGAGATCTACATCTGTTCAGTAGCAAATATATTAAATAGAAAACATTTTAAAATTCCAGATTTTTAGAAAGTGCATGTACAAAATATTAATAATTATTGATGTTTGGCATATGGACAGCTTTGGCATGGACAAAAGTCATAATATGCTTGTGTCATGATAATTAATGAATGCAATTATAAATATTTCAAACCCAGCTGTGGGGCTCAAAGCAAAAAGTTAATTCCCTGTCCTATGTTAGACAATAATCTATTGTGAATGTGTGTCAATAAAATTGACATGCAAAGTTGATCAACTAACTTTTCCTACCTTTCATTTTCCTCTTGTAGTTCCAAAGATTTTTGTTTATTTTTCACAAGAAAATCCACAATTAACTCAGAAGGAATTGAAGGTGGTATTCTGAATTCTCCACCAAGTGACAGACTTAGCGAGTCTGCAGGACTGAAACACAAAAAATATTGTCTCAGTTATTTTGACTGCAAACAGTCCTAGTTATCAAGTAACTTAAAACAGAGTCCATTAGGAAATTGAGTAATAAAATTATAATTTTTAGTGGACAAAAATCTTGTACCAGAATATTTTAAGCCATATCACATTCTTTTTTACACTCTTCAAGGGCTATAGATGTAAAATTTTCATTATCTGTAATAACACCAAAGACAATTTCTTACAGGAGCCCAAGAAAATAAATTTCAAATTTTACAGGAATTGAGAAAACACAGGTAAAATCCTCATGCATAAGATTTCATTTTGTGAAATTTTAGTCTTAAGAAGCAATTTTGAAGTTACATTATAGCCCTTGAAAAGTGCGAAAAAGAAT
Organism: Porites rus; assembly: GCA_964035705.1. Classification (NCBI taxonomy): domain Eukaryota; kingdom Metazoa; phylum Cnidaria; class Anthozoa; order Scleractinia; family Poritidae; genus Porites; species Porites rus. The sequence goes on from OZ037993.1 coordinate 19,649,601, forward strand.
GTAATATGCTTGAAATTATTCTGGTACAAGGGTTTTGTCCATTAAAACTTAAACTTACGCAATTTACTAATGGCTTTCATCTTAATATCATTTAATAATCTGTGAAGTTAATTAACAATGACCATTAATTTAACGCAATGAAGGCCACATACACAAATCCTCCAAAGATTTGGTGTATATTTAGTTCCTTAAAGAAGGCATTGTAGAAGTCCATTTTAGTTCCCCTACATGTTGTAGTAAAACACCATCTTTCCATAATGTGATATAATTTATAATGTACAAGTTACCCCTGCCACATGTTACAAACTGACTTAAATGAATACTATGAGTACCTCAGTATTCTTATTGCAAAGTCTTTGAATTCCCTTGGCTGAAAACAAGTTGACATATCTACAGATCCAAGGAGTTCTCGCCGCATTGAAGATACAATCCTGTATAGGTAACTTAAATACTCAGTAACTGATACAGAGGGTGAATCCTGATCAAACACAATCTTCATATCACCAAGCAAAGAGGACAGCCTTCTCTGCCATGTAGGCACTTGACTGACTAGAACATCATAGTCTTCTAAGGAGGACAAGAGCTGTAAAATAGATTGAAAGGAGACTGTAAAATCAGCAATCAAACATTTCACTTGATTCTAGTTGTCAACAAGGTAAGAGTTCAGTCACAAAGTTTTGTACAACAGATACATGTGGCTAAATGTAATTTAAACTACAATTAAATCTTAAGTATAAGAGAGACGTGATGGGCTACTAGAGTGCCGAGGGAGAATTCAGGGAGATTACCCCATTTATCTCCCTGAAACACATTCTTTCACAGAGAAGATGATTATGCAGTCTCACTTAGCAAGCAAAGTTAACCTCGAAGCAATGCTGCAGTTTTCCCAGCTATGCTAGAGGTGGCCCAATGCCTCTAGCAGGGGCACCTCGTGACTTGTATATAATTTATGCAGTTGCTTGCAGTTCTTCGCTAAGAGTTGACGCAATAGGTTGGTTCCTTGCTTGCCATTTTTGCTCTGTGCTTTTTCCCAAACCTGCCTCCCTCTTTAGTTCACAGCCAGGTAAGTATTCCACTGAACTGTTCAGTGTGACAGTGCCTAGTGGGGGCTGCTTGCAGGCTTGCCATGGATACCTCCTTGCTCATTGACGAGTTTAACAGGTTTTAATCCATCCTTAAGAGCCTATGAGGATTTATGAGCTCTATCATTATGGGTAGGGGTTCGCCAGCCTTGGTGAACTCTGTCCCCTTCCAGGAGCCATTACCAACCATGTTACTGGGGCTGAGAAACTCTTTGTGTGGGAGAAGTGTTAGTGGGGCTCTAAACGGCCTAACTGCATTTCTAGACCAGGCTGCACTGGCATCCCTCTGGATCAATTTTTAATTTCATCAGTACCAGTTTTCAGTGTTATGGTAATTTACTAGACCAAACAATCTCTGATTACTTTGGTACTGCCCATCCCAAAACAAAGTGAGAATGAAAAGCAAGATACCCATAATGATAAAATTAAAGCTTATTCATGAATAAGAGTACGTCGCTGAACAGACCAGTAATACATACCGAAAGCCAAAACTGTGGAGTATCCCGAATGTTCAACATAACACGTCCATGAGGATCAATCCCTGTCCAGTCCGTAAACACAACAGTGTGTCCATTTAGCCTCTGAAGCTCTGACTGCTTTGTATAGCAAAGCCTCAAGAAATTCTTCAAGCATCCATGATGTGAAGAATAACTCCATCCATTAGCTGACTCCAACTGTTTTAATCCTAGTTCTTTACAGATTGTTTCAGATAAGAGAGCATTTTCCTTTAGAAGAGGCTTGCTACTTTCTTGTTTTTCTTTGGCATTTTTTATATTCTGGACCAGGAAGTCCTTTAGTGTGCTTCTCGAGTTTCTCTGCAATTGTGCAAGATCCACAGGGCTTTGTCTGTCACTAAACTGTTGATAAACATGAAGCCAGTGGTTTGGTGCATCATAAGGTAGTGCAACAGACAGTTTGGAGTCTCTGTTGTTTTGGTGAAGGGTCACCAGATCCTCCATCATTCCACAGGTCTTTAAAATATGGCTGATTGTAAAATAAACATCACGAGAGAACAATGACACTCTAACTGTCTTGAAAATCTCTGATCCTGTTAACAAGATAGAAATCAAAAGAATTGAATTACCACACAGAAACAAATAATACATTGGCAGTCATTTCACAAGTGAATTTTCCTCATTACTTATGGATTTGTATTCTTAATAGGCTGGAGCTTCTAAATTTTGCTTATTTGACTAATTTACAGCATGTATAATATTCAACACTGACTCAGACTTTGAATTAAATAGGTCAAATTTAACATGACCACATGAAATTGTCTATGCATGATAAGTACCCCAAATATGCTGGATTGTGGGTAGGACATACATTAAAATACAATTCGTCAAAATTTGGACAGGAGACATTTGAAGTCATCTTATTGAATTGGTTTGACTCAAATCAATATGAAAGGGGTAGGGGTAAGGGGTTTCTTGTATTTTGTTTGCGTTTGTGCACAACAACAAAATTTCATGTTACCACAGCAAGGGTAAATTATTCAGGACCCTAACCTAGGCAACCATTCAGTATTAATTCAACTATCAATTTTTCCATACGTCAAAAAAATTAATTCATTCAGCTAATAACTGGTCCCTACATGTACTTTCCCAACTAGGGAGATAAAAATTTCAGATTTCAATGTTTTGGCATAAACTGTGCATAATGCCTTGTATGCATCAATCTTTCATTTTAACATGTATTAATAACACAATAACAATAGAAGGTCTCTCAAAGATGTATTCTGGATATTTTCTGGTGATGCACATTGTCTCTATTAACACAGTGCTTATTACCTTCCTCCAGAGCAGTGGCAGTGTCATTTTTCAAGTAGAACATTAAATGAGTTGGATTTACAGGCTTTTTCTTCTGCAAGTCTTCAAGGTATGAGTTCAACTTCTTCAGAGAATCTTCATTTATTGACTACAAGTAAAGAGTTAAAAATATTAATAATGGATTTTCATCTGAAGTTTACTAAGAACTCAAGTACCTCCTAAAGGGGGATAGCCTGTAAAAATACCCAACTAAACATTTCAGGACACCGCCATTGGTTTCCCCTCAAAATGACCAGGACTGAGAAATGAGTGAAGAAATTCCATACTGATGAGATCACACGTCACTAACCAGATCTGGGCTGCTTTGGACTGATTTTAAAAATTAACTATAACCATCAGAAACACTACTAGATCTGGATAATGATGCCTAATCAGTATGGAATTTCTGCACTTGTTTTTCAGACATTATTTCACGGAGAAACCAGTGTGGGCGTCGTGAAGTACTGTTTTCTTGATGCCTAATCAGTATGGAATTTCTGCACTTGTTTCTCAGACTTCATTGCGTAGGGAAATCAGTAGTGGCATCACAAAGTGTCGTCAACTGTTTTCTCAGGCTAAAAGGGGGTTAAATTAAGAACACAGCTCACCAATTTCTGCAATTTCTGGTTGCAAATTTTTTTTTCTTGGTGCCAGTAAGACCAAAATTGTCACTGCTCAGAGCACAGCTAATCACTACATGTACATATTATTAAACTATATATTTTTGATAGAGCTGGTCTTCCTCTGAAGGATGACATAATGTCACATCTTACGACTTCAATATTTCAGGCCAAAAGGTTTTCCTCACCCGTTGTGTTGGATACTGGCCAAACAGATCAGGGTGGACAGCAAAGTAGAAAGGCTTAAGAGCTGCCTTAGTCTGGGCACTTGACAGATGCCGGGACAAAATACACCAAGATGACTGCTTCAAACTACAATCAAATTCAAAGTTAACAATAATGAACTCTAAAAAATTTCAAAATGACAAATGGGCAGCAAAGGAAGATTACAGTGGGTACATGCTTGGGATTTTACTGTCTTGCAACCATCCCAGATTTTACTAATTAACAAAACAAAAATAATTTAGTTGTAAAAGTCTGATCATCCGGGATAGATGAATATTTCCCATCGAGTCCCAGATTTCTGGGACAATTGCCCAAGTGGAACCCAAACCATTTTTATTCCTGAGGGCAAATTACACCTTTCACTGCCCCCCTCACCCTTTGCCTTTGACTCTCTCTTCACCACTACTTCTTTGCTCCCCCTTCCCTGTAGTTTCTCCCTTTTGCTAGGCACTTTCCTGGCTTCATTTCAGTATACAAAAGTTTTCGTGAAGTCCCAATGATCACCCTTAAATTCTTTTGAAGGAAATACAGGTAGGACTAGTGGAAAATGATTTTTATTGGAATTTTCTGCTCAAAGTTACAGAATTATTTTTCGTGCCTGTTAGCCTGTGTAGGAGGTGTTTTTTTCTGTGTGTTGTCATTTGTTGTTCATAATGAGATACAGCCATGCAAAAGATGAACTGTCGGTTACTGACACACAGTAAGACAGAGGACAGAGATCACCCAGGAAATACCAAGTTACACACAACTGTTGGTCTTGGTTGTTTGTACAATAATTTTTTTCAATTTTCAGGAATTTTTCTCATTCAGAAGTAGCAAGCTTGCCTCATGGGGTTAATATGCAGGCTTCTTGTCAATTATTTGCCTGAATCACATTTATTCACTTAACTGAGTATGTTTTGAAAGATCTTTTTACCCTAGCACAAGCTACGTATCAAGTTGTTGACAGCTATTTTGTGAAAGGTTGTCAGAAAAAATGTGCATGCAACAATCCCGAAAGGTAATATGGGATATGATCAATACACTGTTCCTGACACTACAGCTGCCGAACCTACTTTTGTTGCTTTCCTTTAGCACCTGCAAACATACGTCTATGGCTTCTCATGCACTTCTTTCAAATTTCTTTGAAGAAGGGTGAACTCAAAACCACCTACAATACCTTTCAGGATTATCGTGTGCACTTTTTAGGACAACCTTTCTCAAAATGGCTGCAAAACCGTTAATATTGATGACATCACTAGTGGTACAGAGGACAGTCAGTCACACATGCAGTTAAAGTGTGAATGTGTTAAGAAAGTTTCTATGGAGTTAGTAAGCAATACAAACTTTTCACTGTTAGCACATTCATCTAACATCTGCTCATCAAAGCAACTCACTAATTTGTTATTTGTTTACAAAGAACACCTAAAAATCAGCCTGGAGCATATTAAAACTACACCGAATGCAAGACAACATTATAGTGCATAAGTTTTTCAGCTTTGGAAAATAGCAGGTTACTGAACCTGTAAATATTACTGATGGTAACTTTCTGTACAGGGTCTTGGAAATTTTAAATAGTCAATTTTCAGCAGCTTTGAAATGTTGATTTAAAGGTTTCCTCTTCATCTCAGAGTCTAAATTTTCCAGAGGAGTTTCATTCAGGACCCCCTAGAGTTTCCATTCCCATCTCACAAACAATTTTTTCAGTTCACCCAGCTTCGTAAAGTTTTCATAATAGATTTTACCATTTGTGATCAACAGTAATCTTGATTTTATGAAAACACGTGCGACCAGCTGCTTCGCCTTATAGTTAATCAACGCTGGATACCTATTCAAGGAAATATGGTCTCCCAGTTAATGCAACTATCTGATTGGGTGACCATACTACAAACGGAAGACAAAATTAACTGGAACATTTATTTTCCCCAAAAACACTGCAAATGTATCAACAAAGAGGCATCTAGAGATTTCCGTTGCATACAACCAAAAACAGCTCTCCACAAAATTATTTTTAGATGTACTTAACCACGTTTATTTTGGTAACTTCTATAAATTTTTAACTAATGCTTACTCTGTATGGTCCAAATTGGAAAGAAAATACCATTTTCCCCTTATTCCACTAAATGACTTGTTGTCGCATTCGATTTTCCAGAATCATTTAACATTAAAACTTCAAGAGGAATTTCCCCACTCAAAACTCCATCAAAACAAAACAGCAAAAATTATTGAGTACGTTTGCCCTTCATTCAAGTACTTTTTACGACCGTGACTAAAGTCATGAAACAACGACAAACTATTTTTAGCAGGATACAATCGATCCTCACCAAACACGGAACTCTTTCACTTTTCTAAAAACAAGAAAGCAAGGTCGCCAAACAGCATCTAACGACCTTTTAACATTAGCAGTGGAATAAGAAAAAGGAGAAAAAATCAAATATGTAGCTTACAAGCAGGGTAATGTCAATCATCACCTGTTTCAAGATCGTTTCACGTTTCTAATCTGTTAGGGGTACGAATACCTTCCTTTGAGAAATTTTATCGTCTAAAATGGCAGTAAGCAAAACTTTGTTGTGGTTGAAAGTTCTGTTTTCACCGGAAGGGTGGAATCACCGGAACACTAAACGCGCCGAGTTTAATAGTTCAGCGTCAAAGCACCGCGGACGGATCGAAAAGCGTCCAAAGCGCGAAAACTAAACTTGTAAAAATAACAACATTTGAGGTACAAACCTCAGGCGACGTATTCCTGACAGCATTTCGTTGCTAACATACACAGCTTTCTTCAGTGTAACACTCAACGTTCGGCCACCAGTAACCTCAGTGTTTGCCCACGACGACGCAAATGATTTTTATCCACAATCTACAACACGACACGACCTTATCACGTTGAGGATTGGACCAATCACGTGAACGAAAAATCCGGTTTTTTCCGCGAGAAACGGGATACCACGCGCGAGGAAAGAGTGCTTGATCAGTTTTCGCAGAGCAAAGTCAGAAAACGTAATCATACTCTTTTGTGATGACAGCTAAGTCATTATTCTTGTGCTTCTTCTGGGATTCTTCATACTATGCAGAACCACAAGCACCTCCACTGTACAGGCGTGTAAGTCAAACGAGAGCGAAAACGAGAAGTTCCACACGCGTGAAAATGGGCGCCATGCTTTAGATCTTCCGCGCGCGGCAATTCTCCCCAGTTGCGCGTGAGTGTCCCTATATCTTTTTCAGTCCATCAAAAAACAACTGCTAACCGCAACATATACCCGAAGGAAGCAAGAAATAAAGATTCACCCATACACTATATTTTTGAAGGCGCAAAATAGCCATAGCACTGTATTACTAATGAATGTGAAACACCGCACGTCCGAAAGCACTTACTCACTCAAACTTAGTCCGACTGGTTCAAATTTCCACCGTATTTTTCTCCCTACTAACTATGGTCCAAAAATAATTTGAATTAATATAGCTCAAACAAACGCCCTCATTTGCAATAATTAGGGCATGTTTTTTCCTACTTATTCATCTTTATCATCTTTCTTTGGCATGGAATTTTGACTGGCTAACTTTCCAGGAAAGAGAAAATTTAATTTCCAAAGAGTAGTAGATGAATAGCAAAATCGGCGGTGGATCATGTTTTCTCCAAAGTGCTACTAGGTTCAGGTTGAGTGTAACTCTGTTTTTCAGGATGAAAGGTGTGAATCCTGCAGTAAGTGGATAGCTTTAACTGAAAGCAAGAGGGTCCAAAAAGAAAAATATGTGTCTGGCATTAAACATGGAACGAAAACCTCCAAACGGTCGTCAAAGGGTTAACATTGTGCCTTTTGGTTTGTTTGTCAGGAATATGGGTTCCTGTCCAATTTTATGATTTTGCCCGATCCCATAAGTAAACTGCATGTTCCTGTTCACTCAGGTTAAAGCAAGAGCCATTATGGCTCTTGGTTTAACTCTCACAATTCCACCTCATCATTTACAAAAGTTTTCATGAAATGATAATTGTCATTTCAAAATTTGGTCCTTTTTTTCCGCCGGGTTCAGCAGTGAAGGTTATATTTTATTTAACGTTCACGTGAGCAAGCACAGCATGGGGAGCTTCTACCTCGCTAACAAACCATATATATATATATATATATATATATCACTGAAGGAGGCGCTGAAATTTATTTATAAAGGCAATTAACTTTGTTTTGATGTGTATCAATATTGACATGTCTCACAAAGATGACGATGTCAAATTTGGCTTTTGAGTGTATGAAACGTTGTTCCGATTAAAATTGGGCCAGTCTGACAATTACAAGGCTGCCGGGCCACTGTGCTCCTCGACAAGATAACGTGACGCGCCTTCCATCCGCTCCAAAAAGATAATCTATTTTATCATGATTTTTTTATAACACCGAGGTAATTGACGACTTACCAAACTAATATCAATGAACGACAACAAAATAAAATATTTAAAGGCTTTTTTTAGCACCTAACGCCATCCTTTTGGCAAGAGCTCGCATCACAAAACAAGTAAAACACGATGAATAATAATTAAACTTGGATATATTAGAAAGTCCGACTGCTAATTAATGCTTTTCTTCATGCGATAAAATATAACGACAACAGGAAAATCTGGAATGACAAAATAATTCTTCATGGTCTTCAGAAAATGGCTAACGGACACGAGACAAAAAAAATCGCGACTAGCGAGCTCACAGTCGACTCACAGCGTCCAAAATGGCAATCTGTTTGGCTCCAAAAACAGTCTTAGAAACAAATATGCTATACAAACTACGTTTAACAGCGCAGTACTTGGTCTTAGATTACCGTGAAAAAAATTCCCTTGAAGGGTTACATCTTTAGCCGGACCTCAATGAAACCGTCATCCCCAGATTATCTTATAAATGATCGCACTTTTGCAGGTAGAAATGGTCAAGAGTTTACTTTTGTCGCCCAGTTCATTTGTAATACAGACAAGAAATGGCTGAAACATTTGAAAAGTTCAACTGTAAATCAGTCTCCCGTGACCGTTTAAACTGATCCGTGTTGAACATGTTGCATATTAAAGTCATTTAATTTCACAAAAAATAGGGGCCCCCGGCCAAAAATTACCAAACAGCTCTAGCCGCATCAACTATCATGTAAAGGCTGGAGTATTTTTTGTACTTTTTCTCCACGTTTCACGACCCGTCCTTTCCTGTCGTGTTTTGTAGTAACTAGCAAGAACCTCGGTTGAAGCTTCATTGGGCAAAGTGAGGAAAATGGAGGGCAGAATAGACATGCACAACAACAATACAACTGCTCAATTTTACTCAGCAATATTTCATTTCAAACACCACAACGCCATACAAGGGGAATCGGTTTATCGACAACGAGTTTATTAGTGCCAACAGTTTACCTTAGAGTATTTCGCTTAAAAACTGACTAATTTGTAAATCAGTTCTTTGAAAATATAATTTACAACAATGAAATACGGCGTACGAGCAACCGAAAGGCGAGTAGCCTGCGAAAACATCCGTTTCTCCTCGCTCTTCGCCGCTGGGGACGTTTCGCGCGAAAAGAAACGGATGTTTTCGCAGGCTAACACGTCATTGTAATGTTCAGTTCTACTGCAGCGAAGAGCCAGGAGAAACGGATGTTTTCGCAGGCTAAAAGGCGAGCAATGCTTTATATTATTCTACCGAAACCCACAGAAGATGCTTTTTTTTAAAAAAAAAAAAAAAAACAATCATTCAGATATTCTGTAAACACCCCTCTATTTCCTCCAGTGAAATTTGTATTACTGTTATACATTTCTAGCTTTTTCTATCTCGTCATTGCTTAGGCATGGTAGAAGTTTCAAAAGCTCCTGTACCCCTTCCTCTACTGAGATGGTAGCATGGAAGCCCAGAGCTTGGATCTTCTTGTATGATACTTCATAATCTCTCTTGTCTTTATCCTCCCCAGTGGTGTTTTCTGTGATAACACAGCCCGGCACGCACTGTTGGATGATACGAGCCACATCAGACTTGGATAAATTCATGTTTTCGTCCCCAACGTTAAATGCCTGTCCTGCCATTCGCTTGTAATTTTCCATTGCAAACACGAACGCCTTGGCAGCGTCTTTGACGTGGAGAAAAGTACGTCGGAACTCCCCCTGATAAAGATCAAAATGTCTCAGCCTCACAGCCTTTTCAGTGAGATCATTCACCAATAAATCAAGCCTAAGCCGGGGGGACACCCCAAACACTGTTGCCAAACGAAGTGCCACTCCCCCAGCCTGTATGACCATCTTTTCTCCGGCGGCTTTTGTGCTTCCATAGAGTGTCAAAGGTGAGATGGGTGTGTCTTCCGCGCACAGACCACTGAGCACAGCTCCGTAGCATGAGCCGGTGGATGCGTAAACTAGCTGCTGATTTGGTGCTAAGCTGTCTACAACGTTCTTGGTGCCTTGTTGGTTTGTCTACAGAAATAACAAGAAAACAGAAGGAAGAGAAAACACGATGAAACTGAAGTTTCTTTACGTATAAAAGCTCTGCGGTCCAAACAAATTGCTTTTGCACAAGATAATAGCAGAAAACATATTTCAATTTTTAAACACTTAGAACGTGCAAGTTAAGTTTTAAGTTAACTGCCTAAAAATGAGTCAATCGACAGGCCTAACCGAGCTGGAATCCAGAGTTTCGAATTTCCTTTCATCCTGATTGGCTCATCGATAATGGCTTTTTTAACAGACCGATCATGACGTGTACTAAAGGAGCCCTTTTGCGCGGGTACACAGGTGGGGGCCCAGAACACGAAATTCGGCGCTGTTTCGCAGACGCGCTTAACCAGGGTTGTATTCGTCTGAGGCGTAAGCTACTATTAAAGGGCTTTAATGCAATCCAATTCAGCAGTGACCTATTCTTCTTCAAAGCCGTTCTTTGTGAAGGAGCATTGCGTGACGACACAAAGAACGGCTGTGGAGCAGACTAACACTGACCAGGAGCCCATAACCCGGAGTGAGCAACTCCCATACTAGGCCTATGTCACGGCGTTTTTACGGACCAATTTATTTTTAGAGACATTTTAGGGCATTTTTTCCCGCGAAAATGGAATCTCCGCCACGTCTATGAGCGCATTCGAAATATAAGATATCAAACAGGAAAACATAACATCATTAAAACGAAAAAATATCATTTCTAGGTCTGTAGGTTTTGTTGACTGCTTTGTGGGACTTAAAAGATATTCTCAATTCGCGCCAAAACCGTTCCAAAAATAAACTGGTCCGTGAAAACGCCGTGACACAAGTACAGGGAAGTTGCTCGCTCCAGTTTATGGGTTCCTGCACTGACACAGCCCCACACACAACCTCAAATGGCCCGCAATAGACCTTGTCACGGTTTTCGACGCCATCTTGACGAGTAGGCAAACGCGTGAGAAATTACAGTGTTTGTATGAGAATCTAATGTCGAATAATTTCCGTAAAACGGCTGTTCTGAACAAAATATCACTTCTAAACTAAAGCTACAAAGCAAAGGATTGTCCTAAAAAAATTTGCCGGCGTACCTGTGCTTAAATTTCTCCTGAGGCTTTCTTTAGATTTTCCATATATTTGTCTTTAATTTCCCCGAGACTTCCTTACAGACAAATGTATAGAAAATTTTAAAAAGTGGTTCTAGGTGTTCTAGGGCATGTAACGCCCTAAAAATTTTTCAGGAGAATCCTTAGGAGTGAAGCTTTAGTTTACAAATCATATTTTTTTCAGAACAGCCGTTCTAAGGAAATTATTCGACATTAGATTCTCATACAATCACTGTAATTTTCTCACGCGTTTGCCTACTCGTCAAGATGGCGTCGAAAACCGTGACAAGGTCTATACAAACCTGAACAGCTTCAGCCTTATTTTTCTCACAGGCAGGATAACCCACAATGGCAGCGAGATGAATAACAGCGTCACATGTGGACATGTGCTCAGCCAAAAGTCCTTTGTCCAAAATATCTCCCGGGACGATCTCAAGATGAGGATTACCTACATGCGGCAAGAGTGGTCCCGCACCCCACATAAATTTATCATACACTACTACTTGGTAACCACGTTGGAGCAATATTGGTACCAGTGTTGACCCAAGGTAACCTGCACCGCCTGTAACCAACACGCGCTTGGCTGATTCAACAGAATTCCCATTGCAGTTCATTTTTTTTTTCTCTGTCGTGTCCCGGTTATCTGGAAAAAGGAAGTCGTGAGTGTTCAGAGAAATGTTTAGGAAAATCAAACAAAACGACAAGAACTGCCAAGAGCCGTAATGGGACCAATGGCTCCCGACAAGACTAGTTGTATACTCAGAGGCAGGGCTCCTGTCAGAGGCTACTCGATCGTTCTCGTGACAAACGACAAGTAATCGTAACTTCCTTTTATCAACTGAGTTGTTGAGGCTAATTTACGTTTCGCGCCGCTAACGAATTTGACGAGGGGCTAGCTGTTACGAGGATGCCTATATACCGACCCAGGACTTTAACCAGGACTCCAGCTAGGACTGAACAATTTTTGGCTTTCCCGCCATTTTGACCTCCAGCAAGTCACATGACAATGTGACTACTAATGACTAATGACTAATGTCACTACTAAGGATTGAACAAAACTGGAAATGGTAAAAAAAAACCTTCCTTCATACTTTGTGTGTAGTTAGTACTTCAGATGAAACTACTCAATGTGGCATTTGTTTGACTTCCAACAAAAACCTGCACTCGACATAAGGAGGCGGGCGGGGGGGGGGGGGGTTGACGCCAGAAATTGCATTTTTTGAGACAATTTTCTTCTTGAAAATTGGAGTTTTGTTAGGTGAATACTTCAGAAAGCAGACTAACAGTCAAAATCTGATTACATGATAGCAAAATATCATCCTCCCTCTCAATAAATATGTTATCACTTTTTCTGTAGACCCCCCCCCCCCCCTGACGGACCCTGTTCATTGTCACTTAGAAGGTGGGAAACGTTTTTTGACAAGGTCAAAAAATAGACATTTTTGAACACATTTTTTTCTTACTAGCCGTGATTCCGATTTAAATCAAAATTGAACAGGATGTAAATATTTCACCCTTTCTTGCGAACCATTTCATGCTTAAAAATCCGAAGGCAACTCGATACATTTTTGCATGCAAACCAAATTAAATTGTATCAAAATTTTCGCAACTTTTGTTCGCCGCTATCTTTCTCTTATATAATGTCATTCAGGGGCACCCAACGTCAATTTTCGGAAAATATCTGTTCGGAAGACGATTTGAGATCTAGAATTTTCGGAACATTTTTTGTAAAATTTCTTGCTTGCCTACCTCTCCTAGTATTTTCGAACATCTAAAAATTGGTGTAATTGCCCATTTTTAACGGATTTTTACCCTAAAAAGCTCATCTAGAATTTTCGGGAGCCTTTTTTCTGGCTAAAATTTTCGAAAAGGTAAGTTTTGATCCCTATGATTTTCGGATCTCGAGACTTTCAGCTAGGAAATCCGAACAGATGAAAAATTTTTAGGGGATAAAAATATGCCTATATCTACCGTTTAAATACTAAAATACGTTTAACAATGCTATGTTTAAGTGGTTTTGAACTATACTCTCGTTGGGTGCCCCTGGTCATTGGGGCGATGTTAAGCAAGAACGCTGGATGGCTCCTACAGATTGCATTCCTTTACGTTTTACCGTCAGTTATCGAGCAGATTAGCGATTTTTGGTTTACAAAAGCAGGCATGGTGTGGTTGGCGGTTGATTTATGCAAATTACTACCCGCGATATAACCTGGCAGAAAAATCTAATTCGACGTTTTCCAGCAAAATAAATCGTTTCCATGGGATTATTAATAGATAACTGACACACAACATACCATTAACAAGCAATCAATGCGACAAAAATTTCAGAGCCAAGTCAAATCACACACAAGTCACGGTTCGTTTAGGTCTCATCCACCATGTCGTAATGCATGTCGTCGCATTCAAATCCCTTCTCTCATCTTCTGTGCGTATCTACAAAGTTTTCTTTCACACTGACACCGTGCCAAATTACTGCAGCTGCTTATGGTGGGCAGAAACATATTTTTCCTTACCGTGCGTGAACATGGTACTCTGTTGGGTTCTCTTAGATGTCCAACACACTGTCTTCAAGGTAATGTACCTTAGTCACGCAATGTGTCACGTCACAAGCGCTGTACTGATTTTATAGCTTCTTTCCTTTTTATAAATATTAGAATCCTCATGAACTCGTGTTAGTGTTATTAAGCATAAAATCAGAAAAACAGTGTACCCAATCCTATGTAGATTTGCAAAGAAAGTGCCATTTGATCATGCTCCCTAAATTGACATAAGAATAAAGCTTGTAGGTTTATACTAGACGAACGACTTTGGTGAAGTGTTCATAAGTAACTGCTTTGCAAGCGAAGCATAATAGCACCCAGTCTCTTTTTGCGCAAATTGTTTATGTGCCGCAATCTCTTGTGCCGGGGATTTGGCAAAACTCGCTTCCCCTTGCAGGACCGGCTCACAGTCATACAGTGAAAACTTCAAAGGATCCAGCGTAAAAAATATTCCGATTATTTTCCTTTACCTCATTTTTTATCACATTTCGCTCGTGTTTGGGAAACTGATAATTATCATTATTGTTCTAGCTTAAAAGGAACAGTTTATTTCATTACGAAATAAAAATTCAGATATAGGATCTCGCTAATTTTTACGCCGGCTAGGGATATTGCTTCAGTTGGACGACCCACACGTCCCCGCGTGTAGTAAGTATTTCTTTTTATCACGAACTTACCTTAAGTTGGAATTTAGTAGTGATGTGGACCTTCTTTCAAAACAGAATGCTTCAACATTAAAAACAACAGTAAGAACCATACTGCAACTGATATTACTAGTTTTTTTTAATTTCGTGTTTTATTTTAGGTTTACTATCTCCATGAAAACGACAGCGAAACGAATAACCTGACATGACTATAAATTTCGGGCGACATGACTTCGGGCGAGATGACTTTTCCTACCTGTACATGAACGATCCGTGACTTGTATCTGATTTGACTTGGCTCTGAAATGTTTGTCGCATTGATTGCTTTGTTAATGGTATGTTGTGTGTCAGTTATCTATTAATAATCCCATGGAAACGATTTATTTTGCTGGAAAACGTCGAATTAGATTTTCCTGCCAGGTTATATCGCGGGTAGTAATTTGCATAAATCAACCTCCAACCACACCATGCCTGTACGATGCCCAGTGCAGGTTTCTGTTGAGTCAAACAAATGCCACAGAAAATAGTTTCATCTGAAGTACTAACTACACACAAAGTATGAGGAAAGGTTTGTTTGACCATTTCCAATTTTGCTCAATCCTTAGCGACATTCGTTCTTAAGAGGAGGGTTTTCATGAAAGGAAAGCTCGCTGTTCGGGTTAGGTAGGGTTAGGAGTCCTGGTTCGAGTCTTGGCTCGAGTCTTGGTTCGAGTCCTGGCTCGAGTCCTGGTTCGAGTCTTGGCTCGAATCTTGGTTCGAGTCCTGGCTCGAGTCCTGGCTCGAGTCCTGGCTTTGAAGTTAGTTTATCTCTCTATTTCAGCTGTTACACAACTAAAAAAATTCATCTCGTTAGAATGAATGATGAACAGTCAGCAGAAATTAGAGAAGCGACTTTGAATTGGGTCCGATTGCACCTGTGGCTCCGGCAAAAACAGCAGCTGTTGGAAAGACGGTCTATAAATTAAACTCTTCCAAATTCATTGTTTCTGGAGACCTTTTGTAGGAGTATAAATCATTAAAACAATAAAAATTGAAAAAGGGCTCTACGCGCGTAATTGGTATATAATTGTGACAAAGAAAATCAGTTGACGCTTTCTTTGCGGTTTTTAGTTTTCTAAGAATAGTGCTGATTGATAGTTAGCCTCTCCTGACTTAAGGAAAGTAGTTGCATTCAGTTTAAATTGTTTGTTATCTTTTTCTGGTAAATAACGCTCAAATACTTCCGTTAGCCGCCTGTGGCATTTGCTACGGTGCATATTTGTTAGAAAATTGTCACATAAGCAGTTCTTGCCTATTATTTTAGGTATTTTACTATTTGACAGTTCTCGTAGGGTTAATTTAGAAGTTTAAATAACAATCAATATATATTTTCTCCTGACATGAATCGGTGCGAAGCAGATGTCCCATTTTGGTGCATCACCGCGGTAACGCTTCTTTTTGTACAAAGTCTGTTTAATAAAGGTTTTCTAAACTTGACAAAGCCTTGCTTGTGCCGCTCAGTCTGAATCTTGACCTAAACTTAACCTTCCATCGTTATTTTCAAGGAAATAGCCAAGTTACTTGTTTTAACTGCTTTTGTTGTATTTTCTTGAGTTTTGAACCGAATTCATTGCAGCAAATAGTTTTTACTTGGTTTAGAAATTATATTATAATTACAACAAGGTGATTTTAAAAGTGTCTTTGAGTAGACACCTGTTGTTTTGGTTTCTGCTCTGTACTACGTACTCTATTCCTTCTGAATATCTCGGTGCCAACAATGTTTCAGCAAGAAGTTTCACACCCTTAAAAAAATCTACGACATTAAGCCGCGAAGGTTTTTCCTACAACGTAATTTTAGTGCCATCCTTCTCTCCTGTGTAGTATTTGTATAAAGGAAAGTACTTTGTCATACAGTCGAACGTCCATGTGCGACCACCTCTCATAAGCGACCACCAATCAAAAACACCAAAATTTTCCCAGTCAAAGCCTTACAGTTGGAACCACTAGTAAACGTCGTGTAAGCGACCGCGGTGTATACTGAAGACCGTTATTCACGCTATTGTCAGTCAGACTTTTAGGCGCAGACACAGACATCGGCCTGATTTTTTAAATTCTGTTGCGTTGCAATAGATTTCATTTTGGCCTTTCCTTTGAATATCAGTCAACATCGCGCCAACAAATCCTTTCGTATAAACTGGCCTAGTGTTACTAAAGCCGTTGCATGCTATTGTTATGGATATATGGCTGTTATGATAACAGGATGCTAATTTTTTTACCTTGAAAAGAAGAGAGCAAAATAAGACCAGAAAATGCATTATGTACTTTGTATTAAGCGGTATTCTGTAACCAATGCAACAAAGAAATAATGTACGTCAGACTTGGTTTTTCGAAGGTGCAGATTCCTTTGAAGTTGAGCGATTTGCCGCAATGAAGTGCAATTTGATAAAGCTTTTAAGGGTATATGTGGAAATTATAAACACTGTAAATGTGAAGGAATTCCGAATGGATGAATAATACAAACCAAAAAACAAACAAAGCCGCAATTAAAGTAAAAACGGAATGAAATATAGAAATGTTTCCATCGATTTTTTCTAATGTTAGAAAAGTTTAAAATTTATGCGGCGCAATGCATAATGTCACAGTAACATTGCCCATTTGTTTTCATGCCGTCTCCATTCAGTGTCCGGTCCAGTGCAAGTTTGAATCGGCGATAGAACCGTTTTCAGTCTTGCTGAATATATCAGCTTGTTATGTCGGGCAAACGAGAGAGCAGTAACGCCAGAATGTAAGTTATCTTAAATACTCATAAACGGACATGAAACTTAAAGAATATTCTTTTTATGCGAAAATCGGGTTGAACTGGCATATTCACTCGAAGTGAATTAAATATCTTATTATACCCACCAAAACCTCCGTTTAACCAATTCTCTGTGTCGAGTTATTCCTATCAAACCGGAGACTAAAAAAGATGACGGGAAAAACATCGAACAGCTGTAGTATTGGCAACAATCGCGGGTAATAAATATTACCCGGTAAGGGTCTCGGATACTTTTTCGTCACTTAAAAAAATTCCGATTACAACGGGCCGTATTACTAATTTTTCGTTGTAGATATTGTTTTAAATACACTAAAATACTGCTACAAACGCTGAAGATAAGCTCACCGAAATAAATCCAGTGCTCCGTCCGATCCAGTGTCTCTTTTAAAAAGAATGCCGAATTTAAGCTAGTTTTCAACTTTATATGAGGTAATTTCGTGCCCAGATTCCCAACTTATTCTCGGGTGACTTTGGAGGCGAGATTAAAAAAACGTGATAGACTTCCACGCTACGGGTCCTTTTTGCATGAGCTGGAATAAGTAGGTGATATGTGATATTAGGTCGTGTAAATAGTGTAAAAATATAGTGTAGGTGGATAACGTTTTCTACACAACTGCTCAGCTCCATGAGACTTGGGCTCGATCATTAGTGAGCCTACTTACTATAAATCTTTTATCACAAGTAATGAGCTGTTCTAATATATCAGTAATTTTTAATAATACAGTCATGATCTCCTGATACAGAGTACTGCAACAGAACTAATACATTGTCTAGGCTATTTTACCATAATGGGCCCTTTTCCATTCCAAATTTGCATTCCCCCTTTTTCTTATTTGCATGTAACGCCTATTAAGACTACAAATAATGGCTAAATTTCTTGGAGTTAATAAAAGAGGACCAAAACTGACTAGAAGTCAATCCTTTAAATTTAAAGGAACCTGGGTTATTATTGAAAACAGGCAAAAATTGAGCTTTGGTTGCCCTGTGCCCGAAACGCCAAACGACCTGCGCCTTTTTCTTTTGATTTCTTCGAATTCACTATTCGGACCCACAGGCTATGAGCATAAATATTATCCCTTAAATCTTTTAATCAATATACTCCTAAAACAGTTAAATCTATACTAGGAGTTGTATTCTTATTAATAAGGTAATCGTTCGTTACTTCTGAATCTATGGCTAAGTTCGAGAAATGAAACTGGCTCCTTGTACATCATCGGAATATCACTTGGTTGTTTTCATGGGGACTTTAATGAATGTCAAGAAAACAATAGGTTTAATAAGCAAAACAACAACTTTGCAGGTGGATCACACTTTTTTAAAACATTTCTTTCCCGTTTTTGCACGACTACGACGTGAAAATACTCAATTTCGGGTTTTATGGAGAACGTAAACAAGCAACGACGAAATTTTATGTCTCTTTCTGAGCTTGGATATGGTCACTTGAAATTCAGCTTCAACAGGGTTCGCCTACAATTGAGAACGTAAGTGAGTAGGAATAATCGACTTTTGGCGGGAAATCGCAGCGGTCGGACGTGTTTTCATCGTGTCTGCCTAACATTGCCAAAGATGACCCCTCTCTGGCACCTACTCCTATGAAAATACACTATCTGGCTCCCTGACGATGTAATCTACCTTCTTCAATGTAAATGCCTCCCAGAAAGAATAAAAGAGGTGATCGTGGCTCAACCGAAGACGAACCAAGAAATCCGAAGAAATCCAACATGGCGGCCGAGGAAAACATTGATGTTGAAGAATCGACTGAAGCGGGCAAGGAACAAGAAGAGCCTAGCCTTCTTGAAATCAAGGCTCTACTGGTCGACATACAAATCCAAATAGCTGCAGTTCTTAGCGAAAATCGAACGCTGAAGAAGGAAATCGAAGAATTAAAAGAATCTGCCAACTTCTACGAGAAGGAGCTTAAAGATTTGAAAGAGTCCTTGCAAAAGACCAAGGACGAATACAAAGAATTAAAACACATGCTAGCCTCAACAAGGAACGAGCTTAAAACAACAAAGGAGAATCTAGGAAAGCAAAAAGAAGAATCCGATCGACTGTGGGAACACCATGATGATTTGGAACAATACACTCGAAAGAACTCGCTGGAAATCCATGGAATTCCAGAAGATGCGTATCCCAGTACGGAGGCCGCGGTCATCAAGGTTGCTGAAGCCCTAAATATCACCATAGAGCCTGAAGAAATAGAGATTTCACACAAGCTGAATCGGGGCAAATCCATTATAGTGAAATTTTGCAATCATAAAGTGAAATCGAAACTTTATAAAGAACGCACCAAACTAAAGGATGTCAAAATCAAAGATCTATTTCCCAGCTACCCTTCAAATGCACAGGAACGACAACGTATTTTTATAAACGAGAACCTCACGGCTTATAGGCGTAGAATCATGAAAGAAGCGAACAAGAGAAGACAAGAGGGTACTCTACTCAGTGTTTGGTCTTTGGATGGTAAGATTTTTGTTAAGACATCACCCTATGGCTCCCCTGTTAGAATTTTTTCCGAAGAGGACTTAGATCAATTATAAACTGAACAGGCAAAATAATCTACGTTAAGTCTGGAGAGGGACGTCTTATCAACCATTCAAATTTCTCGCTGCCAAAGTAATTTAATTTTACTAACTACAAATTTGTCTATGCTCTGTTCTTTGTTTTTGCGCTTCTCTTTTTTATTTATTCAAAGTGTTATTTTGTTTAATTTACCTTTTGTGATCATTTGCTTCAGTCTAATATTATATGCACGTTTTAGTCTTCATTATTTGTTTAAAATATCGAGTACCTTTTGCATCAATCATTTTACACCTAATAGAAAGAATGCAAATCCTTTATTGAGGCGCACATGTTTTTTTCCCGTCGAGACAACGTTTATTACAAAAGACTTGAACAAATCGTGACTTTGAAAATAACTTCATTGAATGTCAGGGGACTTAGGGATGACGCTAAAAGAAGAGAAGTATTTAATTGGCTTCGCGCCAAAAGGCCATCAATATGCATGCTCCAAGAAGTACACTGTATAGAAAAAACAAATCACTTGTGGAAAGCAGAATGGGGCTATCAAGCTTACTTCACCTCTTTTGAAAGCAACAAAGCAGGGGTATGTATTCTTTTTAACAATAATTTTAACCTTCAGCTCCAAAGACTTTACACCGACCCTGCAGGGAGATTTATTATCTGTGACTTAAAAGCTAACGAAAAGCTTTTGACCCTCGCTAACATCTATGCTCCCAACGAGGATAAACCTTCATTCTTTCAAAACTTTTACGATCATCTTTTAAATTTTAACTGTGAAGACATAATAATTGGCGGTGACTTCAACCTTGTTCTTAACATCGAAAATGACAAAAAAGGTGGCATTGCCAAAACTCACCAAAATAGCTTGAAGACCGTTCAAGAAATTTCAGAGAACCTAGATCTTCTCGATGTCTGGAGAATTCACAATCCAGATGACAAAAGGTACACTTGGAGACAACGACAACCTAAGGTTTACTGTAGACTTGATTTCTTTTTAATAAGCCAAAGCGTTATTGGGGACGTCACTAACACCGATATAGTGCCAGGATATAAAACAGACCATTCCATGATTACTTTAGATCTGTCTCTTCATGCAAATAGCAGAGGACCCGGCCTTTGGAAATTAAATACCTCTCTTTTAACCGAAACTGCTTATGTTAATCTTATTAAGACAACGATTAAGGAAGTTCAAGACGAATATGAAAACGATGACATGGTAAACTCTGCTCTATTGTGGGACATGATTAAGCTTAAAATACGGGAAAAATCGCTCAAATACGCAATGAATAAAACTAAGAAAACAAAGGGCCGTGAGGCAGAACTAGAGCATGCAATTTCCAAACTAGAATCGAAAATGGAGAACGGAGACTCTAGCGTAACAGAAAATTCTGAACTTGCAGAACAACTGAATGATCTAAAGAGTGAGTTAGAAAGAATTATTGAGACTCGTACGAAAGGTTCCATATTGAGAGCTAAAATTAAATGGCATAATGAAGGAGAAAAAAATACGAAATATTTCCTCAACCTAGAAAAGAGACAC
Source organism: Porites rus (assembly GCA_964035705.1). Taxonomy (NCBI): domain Eukaryota; kingdom Metazoa; phylum Cnidaria; class Anthozoa; order Scleractinia; family Poritidae; genus Porites; species Porites rus. The sequence continues at coordinate 19,670,874 of OZ037993.1, forward strand.
TATAAGCAAGGCATTATAAGCCAACTTAAAGGAATGCCTTGCAGCCCTGAAAACCATGGAACAGGGAAAAACCCCTGGATCTGATGGGCTACCTTCAGAATTTTATAGAGTATTTTGGACAAACATATCAAACTTATTGATTAATGCTCTTAATTATGCGCACGAAACGAGTCAGCTTTCCATCACACAAAGAAGAGGAGTAATCAAACTCATTCCCAAGAAAGACGCTGAGCCGTATTTCATTAAAAACTGGAGACCGCTTACTCTTCTCAACTGCGACTACAAAATTGCAGCAAAGGCTGTGGCTAACAGGCTGAAAAAGGTTCTTCCCGATCTCATCAGCTGTGATCAAACTGGCTTTATGAAAGGCAGGTTTATTGGCGAGAACATACGATTAATAGACTATGTTATTCGTTTTACCAAAGAAAAAAATATCCCAGGGCTATTATTATTTCTTGATTTCGAAAAGGCGTTTGACACGATTGAATGGCCTTTTATCATAAATTCTCTTCAATACTTCGGTTTCGGCCCAAGTGTTGTAAACTGGGTCAAATGCCTTTACAGCAACATAGAGAGCTGCTTCTTAAACAACGGCTGGACAAGCAACTTCTTTAAAATTGAAAGAGGGGTCAGGCAGGGGTGCCCGTTGTCTCCATATCTATTTGTTCTTTCAGTTGAAGTCTTAGCCAAGGCTTTTAAAAGAAACAGCAATATCAGAGGAATACACGTTAACCAAGAGGAAATTAAAATAAGTCAATACGCAGACGATACAACCTTAATATTGAATGGTTCACAAACGTCGCTCTCAGCTGCTCTCAACACACTTGACGATTTTGGAGAAGCCTCGGGTCTCAAACTCAACAGTAAAAAAACAGAAGCAATTTGGATCGGAACATATAGTGGAAAAACAGAAATTCTTCTTCCAGAAAGAAATTTCAGATGGCAAACAAACAAAGTAAAATCTTTAGGCGTTTGGTTTACGACAGACCCTGAAAACACTGTACTTCTAAATTATAAGGAAAAACTGGAAAAAATTAACAATATTCTAAGCAACTGGAAATACCGTAGATTAACCTTAAGTGGGAAGATCACTGTTCTGAAAAGCTTAGTAGCTTCTCAAATTGTGTACGTCTTGGCACCCTTGTGCACAAACAAAAAAATAATTAGCGAGATTAACAAGCTCTTTTACTTGTTCCTTTGGAACGGAAAGGGCGATAAAATAAAGCGAGATATTATGATTAACAATTACCCAGCAGGTGGCCTCAAAATGATTGACATACTATCTTTCAATAAAGCGCTAAAAACCACTTGGATAAAAAAGTACCTGGATACAGATAATCAGGGTAAATGGAAACTTTTTCTAGATCTTGAACTGAAAAAGTTTGAGTGTACCCTACCTTTCACAAGCAACCTTAATAAGATAGACATAGCTAATATCTTCAAAACGCAAGACAGTTTCTTAAAGGAAATTCTCCTAATCTGGTCAGAAATCAATTTTGAAGAGAGGATAACATCAGAGAGCCAGCTTTCAGAACAAGGCATATGGTACAACTCACTTGTAAGGATTAACGACAGCCCTATTTTCTTTAAAGAATGGTATCGTAAAGGCATCACAAAAGTTAAGCACTTAAGGAACAGAGAAGGAAAATTCCTCACTCCACCAGAACTTTTAAACAAATACGACATCAAGGTCCAACCCTTGGCATACTGTGGAATAATTTCTGCTCTTAAAAAGCTATGCAACACATTCAACCAAGGTGACCACACAAACGAAGGTAATAGTTACGAAAGCTTTTCGACAAAACTAATGAAAGCCCAAAAAGCAAGCAAGTTGGTGTATGACAAATTAATTACAAAGAAAAGTGCCCCCCCTACTACAAGCCAGCAAAAATGGAATCAAGACTGCAACTTAGGTCAAAACGAAATAACGTGGGGTGCGACCTACCAGCTAGCTCATAAAATCACAAAAAGCATAAAACTCAGGGAATTTCAATTTAAATTGCTGCACAGAAGAATACCAACAAACGCTTTCTTAACTAAGATAAGAGTAAAAGAAAACTCCAACTGCTCCTTTTGTAAAAAAGAACCAGAAAAACTCGTACACCTTTTCTGGTCCTGCCCCAAAACGGCGCTCTTCTGGGAGAGCATCATAACGCGATTAAAACTTTGCCAAATTATTCCCGATAGTTACTCTGCAGACATGACTGTTTCACTAGGCCTGAGATCAGACTCTTCTAAACTTCAACGCCAGATCAACTTTTGTTTTCTTATTGCCAGGCACTATATCTGGCTCTGCAAAACAAAAGAAGCTATACCTCTATTGCAAGGATTTCTCAAACACCTAAAGACAATTTACAACATACAAGCACAAGCAGAAGCAAACAATGTTCTGCCCAAACAATGGTCATTCCTACACGACATCACGTAGAAACTATCGTTTCTACCATGGCGCTATTCCCAACGCCCCCTGATATTCTCTATGTCTTTCATCCGTAGCTTATCCTGCCTCAGTAACGCCAACTATCCTTAAATAAGTTTCTTCCGATGCAACTGTGTACTTGAAGCATACGAAATGTAATAATGTTTGAAAACAGTAGTATTGTTAGCAATGTAAGCAATAAGTATTGTCAGTATTGTAAGTATGGTATGAATGTTGTAAATAATGTAAGCAGTGTAAGCAGTGTTCAATATTGTAATTATTGGTTAAGTAAAGCAAATAAAAAAAAAATAAAATAAAAAAAATAAAAAATAAAAAAAATAAAAAAAAAAAAGAGTAGGAATAATCGCTATAAAGACTGAAGGACCACAGATTCACTTTCTAAGCGACGTTCTCTTTGTCGTCGCGTCCTTGAATCTTCCTTAAAGTCCCTATTAGGGAGCTTATGCAACAACGACGGGAGGCCTACGAAAACGTCACTTAAAAAGTGAGTTCGCGCTGCTTCAAACTTTATCGCGCTTATTCCATCTCGTTTAATTCGTCAGATGTTGGCAAATTTTTTTGGAGTTGAATTCTAAAGGATTGTGTCAAAGTTCAAGAAAAGAAAAAGTAAGTTGTTGTCTTGTGCTCTCGTCCTCAACAAAAAGTGAAATAAGGCACTATCACGTCGTAGTCGTGCAACGACGGCTAAGAAATGTACAAAAACAGCGTGATGCAAGTGCAATGTTGTTTGCTGGCTTCACACTTAGATTTAAGTATAATGTAAGTGTACTTGGAACCTACTTTGAGTGTCAAGGGGTAAAATGCATCTACTTAAACTTTACATAGTGACCATGCATAGAAACGTTCGTAGTTCAGAGAAGCCGAAGTTCGCCGCCAAGTATGGACCACACCACAGTTGAGAACACACTTGACCAATAAGATGTGGATGCCATGTCACGATGTGCACGTGCAGCGCGCGGTTCAAAGATTCTAATGAACGGAGAGATTGACAGCTTTTGCTCCAAGTGATATACTTGGTCAATAATTGTGAAGCCATCACATTTTTCTACAGAGCAACTTATAATTTCCAAGTGCACTTGAATCAAGTGCTCACTTAAAACAAACTTAGCTTCTAGTGTGAAACCAAGTGTTGTTTTGCCAATCTAAACCAATTGCTTTTTTGCCGTTCTCGTTGCCGTCACCGTCGTCGTTACTTAAGCTCCCTTATCTTGTGTTAAGCAATTCACGAAGCCATGTTCAAAAAATTTTCTCCTTAGTTTGAAGGCGTACGAAAAGGAAAGTTAGCCTCTTCTCGCTCAGTATTATTTGCCTAACGGACCTCGCAGAGAACACTTGAAATTTAATTCGTCTCTTGTGAGCCTACGAGTGAAGGAATTTCAACATTTGAAGACACTACGAACGTTTAAATCTCTGCGGGAATCCGAGGGAAATTTTGTTCTATTTAGTTCGTCGATAGATGCGCCGGGTTGAGAATTTCTAGACTGATGAAAAAGGTGCTATTTGCAACTTTCTAGAGGAAAGAAAAAAGGAAAGCAAAGTTTACACCGTTTCTTGGCGGAAACTCAACGAATTGCGTTTTCCTCGGCGATATTAGTACATGTTTGAAGTCTAAGAGATTTGACCATGACCAGAGATCCTTTGTCAGAAGCCCTCACCCACCTCAGCCCCAACCCCACTCCTTCCCTGCTCAGGTATACTCAGCAGCCCCCTGCATCTGAAAAACTGATGCGCAGCACATGTCTTTGTTCTATGTTTGCACAGGTGCTCAATACTGTGAGCCTCCTCTTTGGACGCACTTTTAATCAAGAGACACCTCCATTCAGGGGACACAAATTTTTGCCCAGAAAAAAGTTGAAATAATATTTGTTTATGTTACCTCTAACCCAGCATATAAACCTCTGTTCAGTTATATCTGGGACTATATAAGAAGCTAAAAAATTTTAATGCATGAATAAAAGCATAACGTAAATACAGAGAATCAATCTTGGAATGTTCTGAACATAAAATTTTTACACCTAAGACTATTATCCAAGTAATAAAGCAAAAGCTCTTAAATTATATATTCCTTAAAATTATATTAAAGTTCAGTGTACTATAAAATCTCTCAATTTCCTGATTCTTAATTGGGAACAAACAGCATAATATACCTATTACCAATTTTGCCGATTGTGTTCCTTCAAGACTTTAAATTGAGACCATCCTTCACACAGGTAGCCCACTGTGAATAACAAAAATTGTCTTTTCCTTTAACAGAAACGTATGATGTTTAACAAGAGACAAATGCTGATTTCAGTAAAAAAAATTACGACAAGTGCCACATTGCATGTTCTTTAAATAGAGCTGAGTACAAAGTTTTGGATAAAAATGTAAGATGTCAAAACATAAAATAACTGCATCTGAAGGAGGGTCAAGGTCTTAAATAATCGCATCTCTTATTACTCTTTTTTTTTCTTGCTACATTAACTGATATCTACTTTGAATATCACCAGGCCACACCAGTTTCCTTGAGCCTCTCAGTCAGTTGTCAACATTGGAACATTGAGTGAACCTTGTTGTTGGGACACACTGGTCTCGGGTACCGTATGTTACTTTTCATGAAGAGTTTCCATGGCCAATCATTACCCTTTTCAGTTGTAAAGTTAATGCAACCCTGATTCAATTCTGAGGACAACCCACTGAGAATGAACCCAAGGACTCTGCATACAAAACTACTGTGATTACTAGTTTGATGGCTTTACCGCAACTTAAATTTTAATGGTCTGGTAATATTTCAGCTAAAACATCATCAATCATGAGGCTAGGATAAAGTCTTCATCAAATTTGGTAATGAAAAATGTACATCACGTCTTTGCAGAAAATGCGACGCGACCAGGGAAAATTGGGGACTGGGGAGCAGTCCTTTACCCTCTCCTCCCTGGCCTGTGTAATGTTCCTCTTAGTTGTTTAATGCAAGAGCATTTTTGAACTGTTTACATCTTGCCGTTTTTGCTTCTTTCCTCTCCATATCACAATGACAATACGGACGACTAACAGAGTACAGGACACAGCCAGCAAGACCACCGAAATGACAGAATTTCTCTTCGCTGGATCCCAGTTTTTGGAGATGCTTGCTGAGAGGGCCCAGATGACGACTGGATAGACGCTAAGCGTGTTCCTCACATACTTGTCCAAGATAGTGTTTTCTAGCGTAAACCACACGATAACCTCCAAAGCGAGAATCACGAGCGAGATAGTGGAGGCAACATCTTGATCGACGCCGTGAAAGTAAGTAATCGCCATTGCAAGATTAAGAAGAGATGCAATCGTGCACCAGGTCGCATATAGCGCGATACCGTTGTTTACAAGGATTTGTGTGGCAATGCTGTCGCCTCTTGGAACTCCTTTCGTTGCTAGATTGAGGGTCATATATGATCTTGCCAAGGTTGCGTAAAGGAAGAACGACGTGGCGAAGAGAAGGAACGCGCAGACCTGAATCCACTCGTGGCTCCAGATCACGATCCAACAAATGTTCGCAATACTGGCGAGCGAATAAAACACATGGAGCACAGGCGATATTACCTCCGGGGCGTTCTTTCTGCAGAGAAGAGTCAACGAGTAGATGATCCACGCGCTTTGCCAAGCGTAGATCAAACCCCAGATGGAAAATGCCCAGCCTGCTGGTGTGATTTCGATGTAGTACTTGCCCGACACTTCACCCGTTGTTGCATTTCCAAACAGCCAGTTCAAAGGACCATCCTTCGGATCTCTGGAGACGTAGTTGAAGACTAGAACTAGGACGAACACAATCAAGTTGATTGTGGTGGCCGCTATCTTGAACGCATTATTTGCTCTTGCCATGGTTCGTGCAGTTGTTTCACTCAACTCTGTAAAACTCAATACAAAAAACCGGTCCGCGAGTGTGTTTTTAAATGCTAAAGTTGCGTAACTCACGTATACAGGCACGTGAACGGCTCACGCGCCAAGGACTAGCAAGTCACGTTTCCTTGAAGGTAGCCCGCGTTTATTATTACGTAACTTTCGTTCAAAAACTTATTTCATGGCGAAACTGACAAAGAATGTTTTACTTTATTCAAAAACAAGCTGACTATTAAGAAATTTAAAGGATCGATTCAACTTATCCACCGAACTTTCTCAGTGATATACGTTCACCTCACGTGCGGCTTGCAAGGTCGTGCAAAAATTGTCTCATTTAGGCTTGGGTACTAGTCAAATTTATTCATCTCCAATATTGTACTCGGGATTATTCAACCTTTGAATTACTTAGTGTCTTTTTAAATGAAATTCACGTCACACGGCCCAGTAATTTATAATAGTATTTTCTAGGGATAATTCACCTGTCCAGCCGAAAGACTTTACGAACGTTTTCACATGACGTCATACGCGTCATAGAGTGTTTTTACATGACGTCACGGCGGCCATGTTGGTGTCCCAAACTAATCCTCTTTTCTTATGCAAACGAATTTGCACAGATGCTGGCCACGTGAGTGAAAACACTCTATGGTGCCCCAAACTTGAACGTTTTCGCCGTAAGTCAACAACCTGAGATTCCAATAGTATATTTAGATAGCTACAGGCCACGGGCAAGTAAAAACACTATTTTCACTCTTCATATCGACTTCGTATGTAAATTAATAAAACCTCTGCTTTCCTCATTTCGATACAGTAGCCTAAGAGCCGGCCTAAGAGTACTAGACCACAACAGCGGGCATAACAGACCGGTCACGTGCGGCGGATCACACCAGGTCCGTTCCTCCCTGTATCGGATCAGGTCTATTTTGAACCGGTCACATGTAAACATTATCCTAGGAGATACGTGGTTCGCAATGATGAGTCATTTTCCGGAGCCCGAGTATCAGGCCTTCCTGAGGGGCTAGGGGAGAGCATTGCATTGCCAAAGTGGCTGTGGACGTGTCTAGTCAAGAGAGAAATAATAGCTCATTCTCTCATGGTCAAGTTTATTGATGAAAGCAATGTACCATGAATCAGCAGTTCTCAAAGTGGCGGCACACTAACTACATGATATGAAATTTAGTTAATTTCATATTAAATCGTGTGCACTCTGGAGGAAAGTCCATTTCTTTTAAGAATTTGGTTATTTATCACTTTTAAAAGAATAATAGTAATCCCGAGAATCATCTCGAACCAGTAGGCAGGGAGCTTTTCGTCTTTTAAAGCAGGGGACTTTTGGTCTCGTGGAGTTACAGCATTTTTTGATGTCAGAGTAACGCATGTTAATTCCAAGTGTAACCAGGGAAAAACAACATCCACAATCTTTAAGATGCAGGAGGTGGAGAAAAAGAGGAACTACCAACAGAGGGTACTGGCCGTTGAAATGGGATCTTTCACTCCCCTAGTTTTTGAAACCAACGGTGGGATGGGATCCGACTGCAACTGCTTTCTCAAACGCCTGGCTAGCAGAGAAGCTCTCAGAAAAGAATGAGGAACCTTATCAAATGATTAGAACATTGCTTTCTTTTGAGATTTTAAGGTCGGTACACACATGGGTAAGAGGTTCCAGGACACCTTTCCACAAAATTCCACAAGCCACGATTTCATTGACGACTGCCCCCTAAACACTAGCCAAGCGAGTGTCCGCTGATTTTAGAGGGTGATGGTGGCGTGGGCTTGTAAATTAGTATTTTAGGATCTTTTTAATAGCCGAGCTCCACCCGCGCGCGAAGCGCGCGCGTGGGCGGAGCCCCATAGCTAAGGAAATGTGGTAATCTACCCATTCCAGAAAATTTGGTAATCACGTGACCGTACACCGAGCGAGCGACCGTCCGTCCGCACCACAGGCATACCAATGTAAAATAACTCAATCAACAGGTATGGGAACCCAAATGCAACTCAAGGTTTTATTTGGAAGGAAATCACATGGCCGCCCGGACTTTTAGAACGAAAAAAGTCGTGTCTTTTTCGGAGTTAATTTTTGTGTACACTAACGTGGATAACAGAGAAAGAGCTGGAGCGAGTTATTGAAAATTCGTAGGAAGAAAAACATGGAAATTCAAAGCGGCGTTGAGAAAATGAGAAAATGCTAGCGGCCAGCAAGGTGAATATGAGCGGCAGTGCAAGCGAACATGAACACTGGAAACAAAATATTGGGTAAGCACATACGACAATTTCTCTATAAAAATAGTGTGTAACTAGGAAGTTTGACGTTTTAGTCATACAAAACAGCGTTGTAGTCGTGCAAAACAACGGCAAGGGAAAGACAAAAAAGCGTGCTGCACGTGCAAATTTGTTTTTTGCTAATTAGAAGAAAAAGTGTGCTGCACGTGCAATTTGTTTTTCTGCTAATTAGATCTGTTAGTCTTGAAGCCATTTTCATTGTCGTTCCCCGTTTAGCATTACACGATTTAATTTTTTTTTTTGTTTACACGTATTATTAGCCAGAGCTTCGCTTTTAGCCCTGGCTAAATCTATATATTATATATATATATATACTTTTTTTCTTCTTCAGCGAAATTAATTGGAAAAAGGTTTTAATAGTTAGTTTTGTTATCAATAAAAGAATTTATAGTGATAATAATAATAATAATAATCTGGAATTTCTGATTGGTAAGGTCTCTGATTATGATATCTGCTTTATTAGCCGCTATTTCTTGGCATGTACTGGCAATTTCTGGGCCTTGGCAGCCAGACATAAATGTGTGAATCACTTGCAATGCATTCTGCAAAATGGGCTGGTGCCATCTTTGATGATGCTCAGTACCGTTTTCAATTCAATCTATTTCTGAACCGCCGTCACGATTACAGTGTTGGATGATGGGTTGTCGAGCCGGATACTCATGCTTTAAACGCATGACCATAATGACCATGAAAACGAACAAATTAACAAATATAGACAGCAATTAAAAAAAATGGAGAAAAATGTAAGAAATACTGAAATGACAGTGACCCTTACACCCCCTGGCGGTAAAATAACGATTGAAACCCTACTGCCAAAAAACTGATATCCATTTAAATCCTCTCACACCCCTCTAATAATTTACTATAGAATCCCAATGGTTAAAATGTCACCTGAAATGTTTGTCCGTTTCCTTTATACATTTTAAGAGAAGAATGAGAGATTGATAGCTTATGTTCCAGTGACGGTTAAAAAAGAGATTCCCAAGTTTATTTCAAAGAAGTTTCTTAATCCCTGATAGAAGTGAACTACACTTAAAAATAAAAAGATCTGTTTCAGCCTAAAGTGCCAATTCCGCCCTGCACCCTCTCCAGAAGCCATTTGAGCACAATTTAAAGCAAAAGAGCCCCATCAAAAGCCTATTCCAACCCACGCCATGACTCAGCCCTTGGGTCCAAATCATCCCTGGGTAATAAAAGGAGCCACATTAGACCCAAAAAGAAGGACTGTATTTTACTTTTCGAAACGGTCCCATTTTTAGGGCTAAAACAGATCTTTCTCAGTGATTTACAGTGCGATAACAAAGTCGCCAATATGAAGAACAGGTTACCGAGAGGGGTTACTTGGAGTCAATGCTTTGGTTTTCTTGCCATTGACTATAATGTGATGTTGTGAAGTGAACCAAGATGAAAGCTTTTCAAAAACGAGGTTAAGAGACAGTGCCAAAGCAGGGGCGGATCCAGGATTTTTTTTAGGAGGGGGTGCACTCGTCTCTTCCAATAAACCACATAGTTTTTTTTGCAGAATACCAGTTGTATTAAAAAACCGCAGGTCATCTCAGGGGGGGGGGGGGTGGGGGTGCGCACCCCCTGCACCCTCCCCCTAGATCCGCCCCTGCAAAGTCGAAGTGTTGGTATCCAGATGCTTAGACGGTAGTGTCGTCAACATATAGACTCGGGGAGGACCAATGATTTAAACGGGAAAACCGGAAATTCTGGTTGGAAAATCAAATGGTTCGCGCCATCCCGTTTGTAGGCTCGATTTCCGGGGGAGGGACTCCGCATACGAAAGGGTGAGGATGCTCGTCGGAAATTTTGAATTAAACCCCTAAAGGAGACCGATCTGGGCGTGGCCCAACCTTTTTTTGACCCCTAAAAGAGACCCTCCGGGGCTCGATTACTAGCCGAGAGAGGGACGGAAATCGAGCCTATCCCGTTTGGGGAGCTTAGGAAAACATGGGCTGTAATCTGTGGTGATTCAAGTTTTCTCAGTATTCTTTTTAGTCTGTTCAGCTGATTTGGATATACACTTGAGCGAATCGTTCTCCAACTAGATTTCCACCCGTATGGTTTGTGTAAATTCGATGTAAATGGCAAGCACTCTTGAACACCAAACTTTGGGTCATTGATAAATATGTGAAAGGGGCTGTGTCACGAAATTCAGTCAAATTAGTTAATTACAAAATGACCGTTTAATCCGAAAGAAACATAAAAATAACTGCGTAAAACATTAAAGGAAGGTTAAAATAACATAACAGATACAACAGATGTCACGGATGGGCAAAACTGAAGAAGATTGAAACGGATTGAAATTTGTCCCGAATCTCTGACTTTGACATTTACATGTAATTTCTTTGCTTACTTTAAGTTCCATAGCGATTGAGGGCGAGTAATTAGCAAAATTAAATAAAAATGAACTGGACTGCCGTGACACAGCCCCTTTAAACATGCAGTAGTGCTACTAACAGACTTTGAGGAAAACCACAATACACTGGTACTGCCAATCAGAGAAAATTCCTTTTCGATTCCGTTAATCTCCACTCTTTGCTTTACATCCGTCAAATAAGGGCTATCCATTAGGATCTGTCAGGAAAGTGTGGGTTTGAGCGGAATGAAAGGTGGTATGGCCATGTCTTGGGAAGTGTGAAACTTTTGTGGCATTTCAATATTCGAACAGAGATTTAAATTGAGGCCATGAGACTGGATTTTGTTATCATTGACAAGAGCTGTCAAATTATGGACGTGGTATAAATTCCGAAGGATGGACGGAAAGACGAAAAATTAAGCTGAAAAGTATCAAGACACTGCGAGAGAAGTTCCAAAAATAAGGGGTATTAGGTCAAAGGTTTGTCCAGTGGTAGTGGGGAATTAGGATCAGTACCAATGAATTTGAAAAACAAGGTTATTGACGTGGAAATCTCTGAGGAAATATCCGGAAATTTGCAATACCATACTGATGACCTAATAAACACCCGAGCCGTCTATTTAGTTTTAGGGGTCCAAGCTGGGGCGATTAATAGATAGGTGTGTAAAAGAGAGAGGCGTTTATTCTTATAACTGTAACACTGAGCTCAACAAAACTAATATGCTTTTGGAGAAATTATCAAGAGAGTTTTAAAATAGCGGAATATCCACTCCATCAATTGATACTTCTAAGCCGTCGTCTATAAGAGATCAATTTTGCTCTTTTAAATCACAGGTAACCCAAGTTCACTGTTTGTGTCACCGGTACGGATTTCATAAAATGGTTAAATAAAGCGAACATATGCCGTCGTACGTATACATGTGGTATATATAACGAACAACGGCAGCACTATAAAAACTCCTAGAAATCGCCCAATGAAACGGCCAAAAATGCTAAGAAAACACCATAAATTTAGAGAAGGAGACTAGGAAAGCAATTCTGATGAATTTTTATTACTATTTTTGACCTCTAAATAACGATAACCTGTGTACAGACGTCCCCCCTCCCGCAGAAAAAAATCGGGAGAAGAGACGACGTTTCTTCTCTGATCTCCCGATTTCTTTCTGAGGGGGGCAGCGGGGGGGGACGTCTGTACACAGGCTAAATAACGATCGCTGAAATCTCCATACAAACCCTTATAATATTGTGCAACTACGATTCTCACTCGTGAGTTTGGGGTACCTGTGATGGTACCCGATTTGGTACACTAGCAGATTTAGTGTCACACATTAGGGCCATTTATACGAGGAAAAATAAGACGCGTCTTAAATGAGACGCAAACTGTACCATTTATACGAGCATATCTTATTTAAGACGAAAACAGCTCGTAAATGGTTCGCGTCTTATTTCTGTTGTTGACTTGTTTTCATGTGAATGTTGCCCGTACCAACAACAATCCAATACTGCGCGCGTTTCAAAATTACGGCGTCAGAGCCACAGAGGCGATATTTTGACGACCTTTTTAATGAAAATGGGGGAGTCTTCTCTTATGATAAAAACCCTCCTTTGCCGCAGAATTATAAAAAACAATGCTCTCTTGGAAAAGTTCAGAATGAGCCCTAGAAAAATGGGAAGAAGGAGACTCGCGACGGAGTGGGCGGGTTTGAGCGTGACTTCAAAGATGGCAACCTAATGAAACGAAAACGCGTTGTAATTTCTAAACAACTTTTTCCTGCCAGTAGCCAACCAGCCCGCCGCGGGGCTAGTCTGCGAAAAGATCCGTTTCTCCTCGCTCTTCGCCGCTGGGGACGTTTCGCGCGAAACGTCCCCAGCGGCGAAGAGCGAGGAGAAACAGATCTTTTCGCAGGCTACCGCGGGGCAAGCAAAAATTTTCCCGCCTAAAATTAACGCATGCGTGCGATGCCTTCGTGTTTTATGTAAGTTTTTCTCGTCTCATCTAAGACGCGTCTTATGTAAGAACAGGTGTTAAGGGCTGTTCTAAAATAAGATCCGTCGTAGCTAAGTCGAGTCTTATTTTAGACGAAATGTGCTGTTTATACGGAAAGTTCACGTCTTATGCAAGACCCGTCTTATTTTTCCTCGTATAAATGGCCCTAATGATAACTGTACAAACCGTATCTCTATAGGTCGCTCAGATCGAATAGCGAAACTTCCTTAAGTTGACGACAAGTACAGTTCGGGTATTCAAGTATCATGGTCAAGAAAGTACCCGACCAGGAGAGAGTCACACTAGGAATTTACGGGGGCAGGCCACTAGATAATTTTGAAATTCAGACGATTTGAAACGCTCTTTTTAACACCTTTTAACATCCAGCAAAAATCGATCTCGTTCAACTCGGGGGTCTTGTCCCAAGTCGACGTGGTTATTTCTTTATTTTAATTTTATATTATTATTTTTTTATTTTTGGGCAAAATCTAAATCTTGCTGACTTCAAGAAGTGATTATGTAATTGTACCCACCTACATTTACCATGATTTGCCCATCAAAGTTTAAACAATAAGCGATTTGTTTGATGATGACACCTGCCAATACTAAGCCTATCCTAGAATGACACGCATCCTTGAGTGGCATTTGTTCGGTTGCCAAAGTGTTTGTTTTTAAAGTTCGTATTCTTAAGCCGGAATTCTGAAGATATATTCATAGTTGATTCACGCTTTGTCAGAGAGCACGTGGTCAGTTCATAACAAACTTCTGCAGGCTGATCCAACTGCCGCCTAAATTTCACTGAGAAACGCTAAAAAAGGTAACACATTACGTTTTCTTGCTAAAGTCATGTTTTCAATCTTATATTGCTGTTCTTTGCCCAAGTAGATACACAATTTTTAAATTTAGCATAGGCTCGAAACATGAATGTTCCCGGTCGGTGTTGCATAACCGCTTCCAAATACAAGGATTTGTATGGAGAAAACGATTGTTTCTAAAAACAAAAGATATAAAAGAAATTTGAATAAAAAGGAATTAACCTATCTTCAGTGGATTGTTTCTTTTTTCTTTTACAGTTTCTGAGCCATTTAACGGGTTTTAGTCAGGATAGAGAGAACAGAGCAGCGAGGCAGTCCACCATTAAATATCTGTAAATCAGCTCAAGAGGGTTTTTAATTTCAATCTTTTTCATAATTTTAGGTTTTAGAAACAATCATTTTTCCCCAGACAATTCCTTATTTTTCGAAGCCCCTTGTTACCTGCGTAACTCGAGTACTGCCGCTCATATTTCGAGTTTGGGTAGCGTCAGGAGCCTAGGCTCCTGGTAGCGTGTGGAATAATCAAAATATTGTTTATCATCAAAGAATAATGGGTGTTTGGCTAATTTAATATTAATGAATCTTTTTAAAAAATAAACAAAGAGTAGATAAGGGTCACGTTGGTAACGAAATATGAAGCTCTCTCAAACATGAGCTGTAAACTAATCAGAGAACTGATTAATGAAGCGCGCCAAAAATAGCCTGCCTAGCAAGCGTTTCCAATCGAGTTATTGCGCGAAAGTTGAAGCGGAAGCAAAAAAAAGGTTGATGTTTTTTTTTGCTCTTGTCCCAGCTTTCTAGACGAACCTCGCGAGGAAACGCTTGCTACGCAGGCTACGCCAAACACAGTTTTAATGGCACCTTAACACTCTCTTTCAAATAAGCAAAGGACAGTAGACAGTAGTGACAGCGATTCAGCCCTTAATTTTGAGACTAAATTTCGGTCGAGCTTAAAACGCAGTGAAAGCACCGGTCTACAAAATTGATGCCGACAACCTCTTAAGGAAAGAGTTCTTGACTGACCACCGTGATGTACAGAAACTTCTGTGTGTCTCAAAGGGTGCTTTTAAACCTATTAAACGTAAAATATTCAAAGCAGCTCTCAAAATACTTAGGTTTTGTAGAATTTTAAGCCCTGTTTTGTCAGAATTTGGCGCCAAGATAAACACAGTACGAATTCAACACGTGATTTCAACATTTTGGTACATTTCACTGTTTTGTGATTGGCTGAGCCAATTAATTAGGTTATCATAACCCATAGAACCTCGGGAACTGTCATGGGGAATTTTTTGTTCTTTTTGACGTTTCCATGGAAATTTCCCCAAGGCACCCATGATCCAAGGCAAACTCTCCTTGGGAAAATCGGTCACACACAAGCATTTGCCTTTCATTAAATCGGCTAGTGTAACCGCGCACTTATTTTTAGTTAACTTTTTTTTTCTGTTTTGTGCGTGTAAGATAATCAGATGATAATTTATAAAAGCTATCAGCAAGTCCACAGCAACAAACCAATGAGTGGTGCCGGTTCTCCCAGTTGTAGACCTGAATCAGTACAATTAAACTTGTAGAAAAATATTAAACGGCAAACTGATCCTTACGGCGAGGCGATGAAGAAGTCAAATATATGTTTAGACAAATTGCAAATATATATTTTCTGTTTTCTTCTTTTGTTTACTTCTTCATCGCCTTGCCGTAAGGATCAGTTTGCCGTTTCATATTTATCTACGATAATTTATGTTTCCAGAGAAAAACAAATATTTTTCTCGCCAATAAAGCTAGTTTATGCAATACAGTAAACACCCGCTGATAAAAACCTGTCGGTTTAAGCCGAGAACCTGCTGGAAGAAATTTGGCACTTTAATAGCCAAAAATATAGGAACTGTTCAGCCAAGAAAATCAAGCAGGGTCTGATATGTGGGTTACAGGTACATTGTTTTCGAAACATTTTAACCAAGGAGTTTAACTTCGAGATTGCCCACCGCTACAAGAGCTAGAAGACACCACACCAAACTGTAATTACAAAAAGAAGTATTACTGTAATTCCTACAACGAAAAAGGTTTATAAAAATTACATAATTGTCATCATGGACCTTGTGTAAAGGAGGTCTGCAATGTACAATAGTGGATACAGGGATTCCGTGAAATTCAGCACAGGTGCCCCAAGCTCACGAGTGAGAATCGTTTTTGTACGATTTGTATGGGGATTTTAGGGATCGTCATTCAGGGCTCGAAAAAAGAAATAAAAATACATCAAAAGTTTTCTCCTTGTTTGTTCACGTGTGTTCGTAGCATATTTGGCCGTTTCAGGGCGATTCCAGCGAGTTTTCGTTCTGGCGTTGTTCTTCATACGTGTGTTTATGTAGACAGAACAACGATAGAACTAAAACTGGCTGGAATCGCCCTGAAACGGCCAAATACGCTAAGAACACACGGGAAAAACAAGGAGACAAGGTAAGAATTTTTGAGCTTTTGTATAAATAACGATCGCTAAAATCCCCATACAAACCTTTATAATATTCTGTTACGCAACAACGATTCTCACTCGTGAACTTGGGATACCTGTGAATACAGCAGTATTTTTGTGGAGTCGGTTCGTTGGGCACTTCTGGAATAACCCTCTGGAGAGTTGATTTTGTCATAGTATAACTAATTTATACCATACCACTCATCATGACGATGCCTTTTTCAGAAATCTTTACCTCAAAAAAGTCATTTTGATAGTTGACATAATCGATCATAATCTGTAAAACGCATGTTCAAATAATCGACAGCTTGTCAACAAATTATTATTTTTCAGTATTCACCTTTGTAAGTGCATTCCACTAAGGCTTTCCCCATTTTCTAGAAAAAGCCACAGGGACGAGATTGAAAGACACAGACTTGCCAAGTCTTACAACTTTGTTGTGAGTCTTACGATTTCACGCCCTATGAGTATCTCACGCTCTCACGAGTTGGTAACTGATTTCTCACGCTTTCTCGAAAAGCCAAACTCCTAAAAAATGTTGGAGCTGTAGGGTTCGTTTCCTAGTTAGATATCGATAGATAGCCAGGTCAATGCAAAGAACCTTTAGCGGTCGCGTTTGATCACATTCTTTTAGCCTACCGCGACTTTAGATAAGAATGACCTCAACCAGTCGGGGGGTACAGGGTGGTCCCAACCTCCTGCTTCCTGTACCCCGTTCTCCCGCCTCCCGTACCTTTTTGTCCCTTTGTCTCCGGACTCCCGCCCTTTAGCGAGACAGACGAGACACTGACACAGTCGACACACGTGTACATGTGTCATGCCATTTCATTCATGACCTATGATGTAAGCAACTTGGAAAGGTTTCCAATTTCACCGGTAGTAATACTTTTTTTAACCCCGAGTACGAATTTTTGTTTTTTGACTTTTCTCGCATATAAAATTTTGCTTTAAGCCTCGGAGAACGTTAAATGGAAGTCAAGAAACGTTGTTGAGTTCGTTTCTTTGACTGGATGATAAGCAGTAACAAATAACGAAAGCTTGCCTTTTTCAATTTCTCTCCCACTTCCCTCCCTTTGAAAACAAGGGTTTGGGTGGGGTGCTCAGTCTCGCGGGCTCATAAAACTGATTTTTAAGCAGGATTTTTCCCGCCACTTGCCGCTTGCTGCTGCCACTAAATGCGTAGACGTTTCAAGATGGCCGCCAAAAAAACATAGAAATTACAAATGAAAAACTAAATCATAAAATCGATCGTGATGTTTACAGCTCTACCACTAGCTTCAAAGTGATATGTAACATCCCCGCTGGAAGTCCTTCGACTGGAAATTTGGGACATCTCAAGTCTTTATACCCATTTTTCACTACTTTTCCCAGCTCTAGGTTCAGAATCACACTTTTTTTTAATAGACCTTGTCACGGTTTTCGACGCCATCTTGACGAGTAGGCAAATGCGTGAGAAATTACAGTGTTTGTATGAGAATCTAATGTCGAATAATTTCCGTAAAACGGCTGTTCTGAAAAAAATATCAATTGTAAACTAAAGCTACAAGGCAAAGGATTGTCCTAAAAAATTTGGGGGCGTACCTGTGCTTAAATTTCTCCAGAGGCTTGCTTTAGATTTTCCATATATTTGTCTGTAATTTTCCCGGGACTTTCTTACAGACAAATGTATAGAAAATTATAAAAAGTGGTTCTAGGTCTTCTAGTGCATGTAACGCCCTCAAATTTTTTCAGGAGAATCCTTAGGAGTGAAGCTTTAGTTTACAAATCATATTTTTTTCAGAACAGCCGTTCCACGGAAATTATTCGACATTAGATTCTCATACAAACACTGTAATTTCTCACGCGTTTGCCTACTCGTCAAGATGGCGTCGAAAACCGTGACAAGGTCTATTCGGCACCCTTCAAATTATATTTCCCTCCCCCTTCCAATATAAAGCGCCCCCTTAAGGCTAAAAATATTGCATAATCAAAAATACCCCTTATCCCCAATGCACACGCTTTAATAATTAACAATTCTTAAATTAATTATTAAATTAGTTATTGAGGCATGAGGCTGAGTACCATCGGAGTATCATCTGAAGAATTATGGAGATCGAGGAGGGTGTTGTCCGCCGAGGCCGTAATACCTCTTACTGAAGTGAGCGAGAATGACGCATATTCTAGCCTGCGAACCGCAGACGTATGCTCCACAGTTTCAGCGACGACCCAGGCGACGACCGGAAATACGTCTGCGGTTCGCAAGCTACCGATATTCCGGTTTGAAACACAAACAATCGCGTAGGAAATATCATCGAGCACAAATACTATAATTTCATTTCCTTTTCTTTTTGTAGATATAGGCTTTTCTTTCTTCTTTCGCCGAAAGGACCCGGTCGCTGTCGTCAGCCCTTCTTTGTGTCGTCACGCAACGCTCCTCCCACAAATTTGCGTGACGCGACACCTGTTATTGATTGCTTGCTGGGCGACCGCTGATCCAGTCGATCAATCTGCCGAGATCGTTGCAGATCTGTCGTGTCATCCTTAGTTGTAGCTACTGTAGCGTTTCTGAATACCGTTTTCTTAAGTGAGTCCTTTTAAGGGAAGTTGCCCTCTATCCTCCAAGGTATGTTGAAAAGTATATTTTACTTTTGTAAAATTTCAATTTGATATTTCACGTTAAAAACCATTGTTGTTGGGTCTGTTTTGTTTCTCACGTGGGACTAAATTCAACGTTGGGTAGTCGATGAACAGTTACCGCGCCGGTGAAATGAAGCGGGAAGAATCAACTTATCAGGGAATCCCTTCTATAATCCAAAAAACTGGAACATTGAAAGTTTTAAGAGTAGTGAATAACGTTGTTGTCTACTGTTACATAATCGTAACGATCGTACCGGCTTTTCAAATTTTCTCTGTAGTAAACTTAACACATGTTAGCATGCAATAACTGAACCGTTTGTGTTCGATTAGCCTTCAATCAGACTGTGAATTTTAAAATGAATCGGGGAGAATTGTCGTGTAAGAGAAACCTTCCTATAGTCCGCAAAAAACCTTGGAACATGAATATTTTTGAGAGTAGTGAATATTTCTGTAGTCTACAGTTACGTAACGATTGTACCTTTCTAAAACTCCTCTAACTTTGTACTACATGTACGCGAACAAAGACTGTGAATTTTTCCTTTCCAAAGCCAGTAAGTGTATTTCTTAGTATTTCGGTGACATTTTTTGTATGCCAAACACTGCTAATTGTTTCTGGTTTTTCTTCCTGTTTGATCACCCGTTCTAGCTTATTTTTAAACTAGTTAGTGACAATCGAAACAATGGCCAAACTTTAGGTATTCGACCCCAAGGCAAAGCAACAGTTTGATTAAAAGTTTCCTTACTGTAGCCAAAGTCTAAAACTTTTTCTAAAAAAACTTAAACGAGGAAAATTATATTGTTAGACCGCCTTCTAAAGAATTAGGAGACGTTTGCATTTCCAATTTTAGCTTAGTCATGCTTCCTGAAAACTCTTCAGTCATGAATTCCGTTGAGTGCACCGCCAAAGCTGATTATAATAAAATATTGATAGAAGCTGGTTGGGTTGTGATTAATATGTTTGTTAGAAATTTTACATTTGTAAACAACGAAACTTCTCATCTTGAAAAAAATGATTGTTGCTTTTTGTTTTTGCTTTGATACTGATAGTCACCAATATTTAGAAAATCGTCTTGCTTTTCTTTGAATTTTCTTTCTACCACATCCTATTGAACGGGTCAACGATCACAAATGCCACATTAAAAAAAACACAAAAAATCCATGATTGGCTGAAATTTCAAGACTTGAAAGACAAACATAAGTTACATATGTAACAACTCTACAGACAACACTGTCGACATTTATGCTCTCCATTAGCACCAGCTAATTCTTAATAGTGTAAAGTTTCCTATTGCATTATATATTTATTCAGTTATTGAAATGCAAATGATTAACGTTTTGGTTTTTATTTCTGTGCTTATGATGACTAAAGAAACTCTAAAGCAATAGACCTTATTTAATTATTGATTGTGTAAAGAATACTCTAAGGGGTATGTCTTAGGACTATTTTATTTACATTTTAAATTTTTTCTGAGCATAATTTATGTCCCCAACTGGGTTAACAGCTAAATACTCAGAGACCTAAATATAGTCCATTCTTTCTTTCATTGATTGATTCATTCAAACTTGTATGATCATATAATGCTCTCTTACGCTCTGTATCTGCAAGACAAAGGAGATCAACTGTCCTGATATGATGTCATGAGCCAAGTGTCCCCTGATCATGATCATCCTGACAAGGAAACACTGGGCACCTTATAATTCCTTAAGTTTCAGAGCTTTAGGCCCCTAGCTACCATCCAACAATACATATATTTCTGTATGATATGAATCATTACAGTGCCAGATCAACTATCTAACAATGTCAAAAATGTTAATGTTTACATTCTTTGACATGTTATTGGCTTTCTAGGTTAATTATGTGACCTACTGTAGTACCTATAGATAAGCAACATCATTCTTTAGTTTTGTTCATGGGTGCATTTAAATTGTGTTTTATCTTTATGGACAGGCAGAGTTATAGGGTAAAAAATAAACTACCCCTTTTAGGTCTGGCTTTTTAATATTCTTATAATTTGATCAAGAAAAGTAGGTTACATAAGAAGGTGTCATTTTTGTTGTTGTTCTCAAACTCTTATCAAATGAGTGACCCAGAAAAAATAGAAGAAATAAATACGTTTTCAGGAAAAAAATATAAACAAGAGACAGTAAGTCTGAAGTCAAACATAAAATAAGTTTAAGGCAATTTTCAACATATTTGCGGTAACTTCTAGTAGTGGTGTAACGAGAAATCGAATTCTCGATTAATCGCGATTATGACCGTTCAGTTCAATTCACGATTCTTTGCTTCCACATGTCGATTTTGGTTTCGATTTTTGCACACCTTTTCCAGGGTGCCCTTAGTGAGTTATTATATTGTTAAATCCGAATCCAGAACGCTTTAAATTGTGCGTTTATGATTGATGAGCAAAAACAATAGCATTTTGTGCGCCATTTTCTGTTGCCTGGTAAAAATGCTGTCCTTCAACCACCCCTTGAGAATTTCCAAATAAGGCAAACTATGCGCAACACACTCTTTGTCAGGTTCTCAAACATGGCGACGACCCAAGCGACTGTGAATCCTCCTGTCCCTACTACTAATCTCAAATTGAGGGTTTAGGGTTGCATGTTGTTTACATTACGTGTTATGTTTTAAGAATTAAGAAACATTTACATAATCGAAACGAACCATAAGGAATATGAATCGTTACACCCCTAACCTCTAGGAGGTTCGAATCCTGTTGGGGACTCAGATTTTTTCTGTCCCACGCTCATGACATGCTGATTATTTTATTTTCACATTTGTTTCACTGGGCTTAAAATTTACCATTTTTCATTTCTTTCACCACACAGTGCAACAATCGACATTGTTGATCCTAGTAGTATGCAGGGCGCGTGTCAAATATAATCCTAGTATATGGCCTCGCTCTCCAGGAGTTCTCCCTAGCTCAAGTGGATAGAGCAGCCAGCCAGTGTCTGGGAGGTCATGGGTTTGAATCCTGTCAGGGACTCAGATTTTTTCTGTCCCACACTCGTGACATGCTGATTATTTCATTTTCGCATTTGTTTCACTGAGCTTAAAATCTACCATCTTTCATTTCTTTCTAGCAAATTTTAAGCATATGCAGCCATATTTAGGGCAGGTAAAGGAGCTTGAACTTTGTTAATATTTTTAATATAAAATGTAGGCATTAGTCTTCATTTTTCAACATGCATTTTAAAGGGTTTTCCAGATTTTAGATATAGCCTAGCCTGAGAAAACAGTGGACATTTGGCGATATTTACCACTGGTTTCCCCGCTAAATGATGTCTGAGAAACGAGCGCAGAAATTCCATACTGATGAGGGGTCACTACCCAGACCTGGGTAGTGCCTCTAATTGGTTGACTCGGAATCGAATTCTTACGCGGCATGACCAATTAGAAGCACTACCCAGATCTGCGTAGTGACGCATCATCAGTATGGAATTTCTGCTCTCGTTTCTCAGACGTCATTTGGTGGGGAAACCAGTGGTAGCGTCGCCAAATGTCAGCTGTTTTCTCAGACTATAGATTTAGCCCACAGGCTGTGCTATGCATTCGTTGTTGCTCTTGTTTCACTGTAAGGCATTTAAAAGTCCTGGGGGGTTTTCTGCCTTATGTGGGCTATATAGGTATGTGCAGCTGTGAAGGGTATGGTTTTCAAGCAGTTTAGTCTGGGATAGGGTATAAAAATCAAAGAGTTCGGGACCAAAAAAGGGTATCATTTTCCAGGAAACTGATGAATTGGTTGAAAATTTTAGTCTAGACTTAGGTAACTGGGAGTTAACACTCAAAAATGTGAAATCAGCAAATTTAAAATTATCTGCTACTCAATTTAATAGCCAAAAAGGTGTCAACCTCAGTAGTTTCAGTAACTCTAGGATAGAAAGAAATTGTGGAAGTTTAGTATAGGTACTATTAATTTTCTGCTAGGGTCAATTAATGTAACTAATGTCATAGTCAGTACTCATTAGACATAACTAATTTGCTCGTCCTCATTTTCCCGTAAAATAGACAATGAACACCGCATATGTAAATGGCCTTGGAATTAATGGTCACGCCGCAGACCACTCAGAAAACGGAATAGCAGTTATGAAGACTAATGGTTGCCACATGACTAATGGTCATCAGACGGCAGGAAAAGATGCAAGTTTGTACTCGACTGGAGCTCATGAGGCTATCCCAGAGCGTGTATTGATCACTGGTGGTGCAGGCTACCTTGGTTCAACCCTGGTACCCCTGTTGTTGCAACGTGGTTATGATGTCGTTGTATATGACAAATTCCTGTGGGGAGTGAGTCCTCTATTGGGTTACGCAGGTAATCCACATCTGAAGATTGTGCATGGAGATGTCCTGGACAAGAAGCATCTAGCCAATGAAATGGGTGACTGCGACATTGTTATTCATCTTGCTGCTATTGTTGGTTACCCCGCCTGTGAGAAATTTAAGGAATTAGCTGAGGAGGTCAACTTGCAAGGTACTCAAAATGTCGTTGACAATCTCTTGCCTGGTCAGCAACTGATTTATGCTTCCACTGGCTCATGCTATGGAGCAGTTGAAAATGGTCTTTGCAGTGAAGAAACGCCAATAAATCCATTGACACTGTATGGCAGAACTAAGGCGGAAGGAGAGAAGATAGTCTTAGAGGCTGGAGGAGTTGCCCTGCGTTTAGCCACTGTCTTTGGAGTTTCTCCCCGTCTGAGGCTTGATCTACTGGTGAACGACCTAACGTACAAAGCCCTTACTGTGAAGCACTTTGATCTTTACCAAGGGGAATTTCGTCGCACTTTCTTACATGTGAAAGATGCTGCTCGTGCTTTCGTCTTTGCTATAGAAAATGTTGAAAAGATGGAAGGCCAAGCATTCAATGTGGGAGATGAAAAAATGAACTTTTCCAAGTCCGATGTTGCTAAGTTCATACAGGAAGCAGTTCCAGAATGCATGATAAGTGAATCAAACAATGGAGAGGACAAAGATAAACGGGATTATCAAGTTTCTTACAGGAAGATAAAAGATTTGGGTTATTCAGCCACGATCAGTGTTCCAGATGGTATTCAGGAACTTTTGAAGATTCTTCCAATTATAACTCCAGAAGATGCCAAAAAAGCTAGGAATGTTTGAATACACACAATATTTTATACTTATCTTTGGTTTTGATAATGCAATCAATAGGTAGATGTGCGATATTTAATTGACATGGAACTCTATCCTGTTGAAGAAAAAACTGCTTGTTAAGAATATACTATTGTCACTGAAAAATTTGTGACTTCTTAGATTACTGTACGTATTTAATGATGTTGGATATAATGTGTTAACTCTGTTCAATTTTAATGGTCAAGACCAATCTAGACTTTTTAAAAGAAGAGCTACAAGTGTTTTGAGAGATTTCTGAGCCACTAATGCAGTTCTTTTCATTTTTGGAATTGTCCTTATTGGGACTATGCTTTAATTACTTTCCCATGAAAATAGGTGCTTAAAATGTGGCCATGTTTTGATTTTGACACATTATTAATGAAATTTTAAAAGTTTCGGAGAAAATTTTTGTTGTGACATTGCCAGTTGGTTGTCAAGAAAAAAACATTTCCTGTGCTGGAATCTTAACTCTTTTTGATGCAAACTCTTTGAAAAATGACTTTTTCAGTCAATTTACATGGCAACCTTGTCACATGGTCGCAAACCAAGGATAGTGTAGTTGTTGATATTTAAAACATTTATTGTGATTTATTTAAAAAATTAGTAGAATTCAGACATAAATTAACGAGATTTCCATAGACTTTTACCTTTTTGTGACTTAAATGTTTACATTCTGCTTTTACTAACAAAAAACGTGCTCAAGTAGGTGTCCATCTCAATATGAATTGAATGGAAAAATAGAAGATATTTTTTGAGTTGTTAATTCAAATGATGAGTGCAGCCTTTCACTCACTCATATTGATATTATCAGTATAATCAGTATAACCTTAGATCGTTGTCCTGTAAGTAGACACCCCTGCAACCAAAAAAGTGTCCCTTTGTAGAGGTGGTGTAAATAAAGGTCAGTACTTATATGTGACCGGGACCATGAACAGTGTCTCCTTCCAGTAAGTATCTGCCTCATCGCCAGCTGCTTCCAATCGCTTATTTGAGAAGTTTTAGTTAGTCACTGAGGAAACTGAGTAGGAGCAAAAAGAGAGATTCCTAACATCCCCTGCTGGTTTTCTCTGTTCTTCCTCAGTCCCCTCGTGGAATTCCAGGGAGGTAGAGGTGGTGTCTGTTTACAGAGGTTCCACTTCAGTAAGATGAACTTTTTCTTAGTGTGTTGACACTTTCAGCATTTCAATGTGCATTTTATTGTTTCTGGTCGTCTGCCTCTGCATCTTTTAAGAAAGATAGCAAACGCAAAATGAATTCTGGTCGTTGTACTCAAATGTCGTCACGAAAATGGCTCTTGGTGAGAGTCAATAACAGCTGGGTGCGAGGAAACATGTCTTTGAAAATATTTGTCTTAGACGGTTAACACGTGAATACAGCGTTCATTGCCTCAGCAATATTTATCCAGATAATACTAGGACTGTATAGCTACCCTTAGAAATGCCTAATTATGCAGATATCACTTTATATATCATTTTGGTTTTCTTCGATTTTAACTGTATTATTTTTGATATCTGTGTAATTAAATGGGGTAAATATCAATAAATATATAACCTTGCGCAAAGAATATCCTTCAGTCTCTCGGACATATAATCAGAGAAAAGTAACTGTTGCCATTCCAATAATAGCAAAACTGTGATGTTTTTGTGTTTTGTTGTTGTTGTTTTTTCAACTCGATTACTATTAAGCTAGCGAGAAAATAAAATTGTTAAAATATGTATATGTGTGGTTCTTGCTTTGATTCCTACTTCTAATACGCCCGGGGGGGGGGGGGTACTTCCATATATGAGCTATATAGGTATTTGCCGCTGTGAAGGGTATGGTTTTCAAGCAGTTTACTCTAGGATAGGGTATATAAATCACAGCGTTTGGGTCTAGAATAGGGTATCATTTTTCAGGAAACTGATCAGTTGGTTGAAGATTTTATCTACACTAGGGATTGTGGTATAGGGTTTTGTTTTGGCTAGACTACTGTGCCAGTGACCTCAGTAGTTTCTGGAAAACAACTACTCTAGGATAGGGGGGATTTGGGGAGTTTACTCTAGTATAGGATAACAAAATTAAGCTCAACTAGCTCCGGTATAGGTTAAGGGTTCCAGGGTCCCTAGCGGCACATCCCCACCCAAAAATTCCTAAAGTACCCCCCCCCCCCGGGGGCTAATACGTCAGTTAGTTCCAGTACGGTCCATCCTCCCAAATCCGGGCTAAAACAAGGGCATTTAATGGCATTTTTAACTTGGATGGCAAAATCCCGGAAATGGGGACTCTTCCGAATGTCCCTCAGTGGGAAAAGTAGCCTGAGTATCAGGCCTTCCTAAGGGGCTAGGGGAGAGGAGATTTTGAAGGTAAATTCCCCGGCCCCGGAATAGTACCTTATTAGCACTGTAGCCGTCATTGCACAAGACAGAAGTGCCACTTTCAGAATTTAAATGTGCATTTTATTGTTTCTGGTCGTCTGCCTCTGCATCTTTTAAGAAATATAGCAAACGCAAAATGAATTCTGGTCGTTGTGCTCAAATGAAAGAGTTAAAGTTAAAAATAGCATTGCAGAGAACCCTGGAAACTAGGTTAACGACAAAATTGTTTTCGAAAAGCGAAAGGTGTCCGTTGAGCCCACTTATGAGAGATGAGGCTGAGGCAGGATGGAAGATGAGGACCCATAATGGCGTAATGACGTTGTGTAAAACGCCAGGGAGGCAGACAATCGCAACTTTTTTTGCTCCAGGCTAGGGGGCTGCAACGACGTTTTAGAGCGAAGCACGTCAACCGGAAGTGAACTTATTCTCTTTTAATATGCCTTGTCGCTTCCAAACTTGTGTTGCTAAGAGTCTTTTCTCTTATAGAGACGATTTGCCCAAAAATTTGTTCAAAAATATCGCTCAAGAGTGCAAAAAGTCCACTTCCGGTTGACGCGCCTCCCTCAAAATGGTCGCTACTTTTTGGACATCATCAATCAACAATCTTTGTTCCAAAAAAATGGGAAATACTCTGCAATGCACCATCCACGGAGAACCCTTGGAAGCTGTTGATCACCACAAATTCCTTGGAGTTGAGCTATCCAGTGATCTAAATTGCTAGGATTATGGCAAAAGGCTAACAGATCGCTTGGAGTTATAAGAAGAAACTTAAGTAGGTGTCCAGAAAACGTAAAAGAGCAAGCCTGTCTTACTTTAGTTAGACCACAACTTGAATACGTGGATGTTGCGCATGGGATCCGCACATTCAAAAACTTTCAAAAACAGATCATAGGGCATTGAGAGTGCGCAGAGACGATCGGCACGTTTTTTAAAAAATGAATATAGCACAACTCCTGGAACTATTACGAAAATTTTGAATGATTTGAAATGGCCAATACTCGGGAAGTTTCTTAAGGTTTATCATTTGCATGTAGTTCTGATCGCAATCCGTTACGCTAAAAAAAGGAACAAATATGTAAATCATTATACTTCACAGGTGTTTTCAATACATTAGATTCTCATCAGTTTTTTACGAGAACCAAAATAGAATAATGAGTCATCTATATTCACCCATGCGCAAATAACCCCAAAATGATTTTTGAAATTTCCTAACGGCATCGTAGTTTCGAGCAAGTCTCTCCTGAACAATCATGGATCGCTTGTGTTTAACGATACCTGATGAAAGTTATTGCTGCTGAAACTGTTCGCTCTATTGCGAGGTGCATGGTATAACATTAGAACTGTACCAACAACACAGTGAAGACATTCAACTCACCGCGCGAATCAATATGGAACTGATTTGAAAGTGTAAGTGCTTCACCTATTGCAATATCTCTTGCATTTCTCTTGTCTGAACGAATTGTCAAAGAGCTGCCAAGTGCACACTATTTAGACTGTGAACTTCTTTCTCAACTGAAACCTTTCAGAGTGTTTTATTTTAATCGACAGGTGTATGTTTTTCCTTTTTCTTTTCCCTTAGTTTTGAGAAGTAACATTCAGTGCATGGTTGAGTGATGAGGAACGTAACGAAGAGAGTTATCAGCTTATGGTAGAAAAAAAGCGAGAGATTTGTAGAGGTAACTATCCAAGTAAAAAGTCACCTTAACCAGGACAATCGTAAACTGACAGAAGGAAAAAAATGGTTTTAATATGATGATGGAAAACTTGCCAGTTTTTTTGTAGGATACCAGAGGTCACTATAACTTAGTTATGTTAGACCGGGTAACGAGTTGAAGTATGATTGATTTTCTCCGGCAATATTTGCTCCTGAGCGATTTTACATTTGGCATATACTAATTAGTTTTACTAGCATTATCCCCATGAGCAAATAGACTGCTTTATATAAAGTTGTTATTACCTATATATTTACTTCAATGTTTTTTTGAAAGTTAAACACATAAGAGCAAAATGGGACATGGGTGTTAAAGAAAAAAGAGCAGAAATTATATTGTAACAAGTTCTCTTCTTAGTCTGCAACCATTTGCTAAAATGAAAATCATTTCTTTCTCGTTGGAGAGTCGTCCAAATTTGTATTTACCTTTGTACTGTTTGGTTCAGTATCATCCCTTCAAATCAATTCTTTCCTTTTCAAAGTGCATGTCTCGGACAAATGAAGCATTTAGAGAGCACTCAGGCCCGCGGACAGAATTTTTAAGATACTTGGATTCTCTCCCGGGGAATATTCCTTTAAATACACTGTATCCCACATAGGTATGTGCCACCCCAAAGGATATGGTTTTTTCGGTCTAAAAATGGGTATACACTTTGTTCATTTTGGTTTGGAATTGGGTATGGTTTTCCAGGGAAAAAACTCCGTATAAGAACGTATTTGTCGTTTCAATTCCAAATTAATGAATAAGAAAGAAAAAAATAATTTGCTTATTCTTTGACATAATTTCTGCCTAGAGGCCAGGACTAAAAAAGGCGTGGAAAATATCATTCTTTTGGTCTGAAATAAGGCCAGGAGTTAAAGAACAGGGCGGCTCGAACCCCCACCAAGAATCCCCAGGAGCACCCCCCCCCCCCCCCCACCAAGAGATTTTCTTCAAGTAGTAAATAATGCAAACAACGGTGAAGGTTTACATACTAGGGCTACACGAGAAAAACGTGCGGACCGAAAACGAAATGATTCTAAAACGCTAGTGCCTGCTGTAAACAACACCTCCGACTCCTCTTAGCTTAACACCATCTTTCTCTTTCCTTGCACTTCTTACAACTTACCTCAATGAATTTACGACTATATATCTTTCTCAGTCCAACACATAAGATAAAAACAAATTTCCTCTCTTTGAGTTAGATAATACAGTAAAGGGTTAGGAATTATGTATTAGCTGAGGAAACACGGCTTGTGTTAGGTAATCTCTGATTTCAAAAACCTATTACGATAAAATTTTGACTGCCAGATAAAGATTAGATCAAACAAATCGTATCCGACTTCTTCTTTAAAGAGTTCTTTGTTATGCTTTAACTATTGTTTTTGTCTTTTTCACTCATGTAGGCGAACAATCTAACAGAAGCCAGTCATTAATTGTTAAGTGCGGACCCAACTAAACCGGACGTTTTTTAAAACGGTAAGTATTTGTAACAACCCCGATCCCGATCTTTTGTTAGTGACTTTATGAACTGAATAGTACTACTCAGGATCTTACCGTTAAAGTTCAAACTACAGACTTGACAAAATGGCTCATTTGGTAACTCCTTTTTTCTTTACTTTTTACGCAGTCATCCTGGCGAACTCAAAATCAGTCAAAATCGCTGAAAACACCTTTTTGGAGGCAAAAAGACAACAATATACATTAGGTAAGGTAGTACACTGTTTATTTAACATTAATCTAATACATAGTTGGCGATATATTGCTAATATGAATTCAAAGCAAACTCATTTACAAAGAAGCAGATTGTGTGGGTAGCCTGTGGTATGAACCACGAAGGAATCCTCGTCCCAGGGTCTACTGGCTTTCCCAGCCAATATGGCGCCGTGGAGCTGTTAGTTTGGATCTTCCATCGCTCACCGAGTCAGTCAGTGTAGCAGTGCAAACCTAATTTAAGCTTAATAGTACCTAAAAAAATTTCCAGAAAGGACTCTGCAATATAAAAGCCAAAATACCAAAGAAGTCAATAGAATTAGAAGGTCAGGACAGATATACAAAGGTATTACATATTTACAGGGGCACCCAACGACGATGTCCTCCTAATTGCATTGAAATTAGGATGTAAAAGTAGGCGGTGATTTCACGCTTTCACTTTCGCACCTTTCCGTAGTTCCCCCAAAAGTCGGCGGCTCAAAACTCGAAGTAGCCAGTTTTTTTAGCCGGCTGCCGGCACTTAGTAATCCTGCAGACTTCAGTACTCTTAAATCTCTAGAAATGCATTCTAAGCGAGGCTATAAAATTTGTATCTGTTCGGTCATCCAAGGGGAACTTGAGGCTTTTCGAAATTACGAGGGCTTCAGTTTTATTTTCCTGAAAGTTTGAGACCGTAAGTTAATTAAGTTAATTTCTTTATCATCTAGAGATATGCCAAGAGATCAGAGGCACAATTTAAAAGATTTGACCAACAAGAAACAAGAAAGGTAAATACAATATTAAAATAATTTTAGTCTATTTATATAGATTAAGCAGTCTTGCAACACAGTGTAGAAGATACCAGAATTCATGGTCAAAACAAACTACACTGTAAAATTCAAACTGCACGATAAATGGCATAAGACTTAATGCTGCCCCTCTCAAACATGCAAAGGAATACTCCAGTTTTAAACCTGTGAGAGCAACAATTAGGATGCAAGGGCATTATGTTTGAGACCCTATGATATATTCTCACCTCTACATAAAAACTTTGATTAAACAATATATACTTAGGTCAACTGGGATTCCAACCCAGCAAAGAAATGGGATACAGATTCCCCTGAACTATTATGTCCAAAGTCTGATATTTATATGAGGAAATGTACACCAGCTCAACTGTTATTCATACTCAGCTTTCTGAACAAATGAATACAAACTTGAATATATTAGTTTTATGGGCATTATCCCAATAAGCAAATAGACTAAAATGAGACATGGGTGTTAGAGGATAAAAAGTAGAAATTGTATTGTGACAAATTCTCTTCTTAGGCTGCATTCACTTACTAAAATGAAAATTATTCCCTTTTTCACTTACTGACAAGAGTCGTACAAATTTTTATTTACATGCCCTTGAACTGTTTTTGTTATCAACCCTTCCAACCAGTTGTTTCCTTTTCAAAGTGTCTCAACCAAAAAACCATTTAGAGGGCACCCAGGCCCATGGGCAGAATTTTTAAGATACATGGATTTTCTCCCGGGGAGTGCTCCCCCTTATATAAGCCAACTAGGCATGTGCCACCCCAAAGGGTATAGTTTTTACACCTTTTTGTTCTAAAAACGGCCAGGACTTGGAGAACAGGGGGGCACACCCCTAGCTAGGTAATCACTGATTTCGAAAACCTATCACAATAAAATTTTGACTGCCAGATAAAGAGTATTTCATCAAATCATGTCTGACTTCATCATTTTGTTATGCTTTAACTAATTTTTTTGTCTTTTTCACTCATGTAGGTAACAACCTAATAACAATCTAACAGAAGTACAGTCATTAATAATTGTTCAGTGCTGACTCAACTAAACCAGGATATTCTTAAAATGGTAAGAGCTCGGAGCTTGTAACAACCCCAATCTCGATCTTTATTTAGTGACTTAATAAATTATGGCTCCTAAGGATCTTCCTTGAAGGATTAGAATACATGAAACTTCTGTTATTTATGAAAAGCAATTAACATCTATAAGGTCAAGTAAGATTCCAACTCAGCGAAAATGGGAGACAAATGCTCCCTAAACTATGACATAATACATAATATTTATATAAAGTTAATAAACTCTGCCCATTGGCAGTGGTTTTCCATAAAGGTTCTATACCAGATAACACTCTGAGAACACACAGAAAGTAATGCTACTCCCTGCACTGATACCTTAGTATATGATAGATGGGACTTACAGTTTTTAACTAACTATTTTAAAAGCACTAGATAACCTGGGATTTCCAACCCATCAAGCAAGGGAGACAGGAGCTTCCTGGACTGAAACTTCAGTCTATCATAGTTATTACTTACTATTAATTAAAATTAGATAATCTGGGATTCCAACCCAGAAAGCAAAGGAGACAGCAGCTCCCTGGACTGAAACTTAAGTCTATCATAGTTATTACGTACTATTAAAACTAGATAAACTGGGATTCCAACCCAGCAACCAAGGAAGACAAGAGCTCCCTCGACTGAAACTTCAGTATATCATAGTTATTGCTTACTATTAAAACTAGATAAACTGGGATTCCAACCCAGCAAGCAAGGGAGAAAGGAACTCCCTGGACTGATAATTCAATCTATCAAAGTCATTCCTTACTATTACAGCTAGATAAACTGGGATTCCAATTCAGCAAGCAAGAGTCAGGAGCTCCCTGGACTAATAATACAGTATCTAATAGTGTTATAAGTTACTATTAAAACTAGATAAACTGCAATTCCAACCCAGCAAGCTAGGGAAACAGGAGCTCCCTGGACTAATACTTCAGTGAAAAATAGATGAAACTTACTATTAAAACTAGATAAACTGCAATTCCAACCCAGCAAGCTAGGGAAACAGGAGCTCCCTGGACTAATACTTCAGTGAAAAATAGATGAAACTTACTATTAAAACTAGATAAACTGGGATTCCAACCCAGCAAGCAAGGGAGACAGGAGCTCTCTGGACTGATACTTCAGTCAATAATAGATAAAACTTACTATTAAAACTAGATAAACTGGGATTCAAACCCAGCAAGCAAGGGAGACAGGAGCTCCCTTGACTGATACTTCAGTCAATAATAGATGAAACTTACTATTAAAACTAGATAAAGTGGGATTCCAACCCAGCAAGCAAGGGAGAGAGGAGCTCCCTGGACTGATCCTTCAGTCAATAAGAGATGAAACTTACTATTAAAACTAGATAAACTTGGTTTCCACTTGAGCAACCAAGGGAAACAGGAGCTCCATGGACTGATACTTCAGTCAATAATAGATCAAACTTACTACTAAAACTAGATAAACTGGGATTCGAACCCAGCAAGCAAGGGAGACAGGTGCTCCCGGACTGATACTTCAGTCAATAATAGATAAAACTTACTATTAAAACTAGATAAACTGGGATTCCAACCCAGTCAGCAAGGGAGACAGGAGCTCCCTGGACTGATACTTCAGTCAATAATAGATAAAACTTACTATTAAAACTAGATAAACTGGGATTCCAACCCAGCAAGCAAGGGAGACAGGAGCTCCCTGGACTGATACTTCAGTCAATAATAGATAAAACTTACTATTAAAACTAGATAAACTGGGATTCCAACCCAGCAAGCAAGGGAGACAGGAGCTCCCTGGACTGATACTTCAGTCAATAATAGATAAAACTTACTATTAAAACTAGATAAACTGGGATTCCAACCCAGCAACATGGGGAGACAGGAGCTCCCTGGACTGATACTTCAGTCAATAATAGATAAAACTTACTATTAAAACTAGATAAACTGGGATTCCAACCCAGCAACATGGGGAGACAGGAGCTCCCTGGACTGATACTTCAGTCAATAATAGATGAAACATACTATTAAAACTAGATAAACTGGGATTCCAACCCAGCAAGCAAGGGAGACAGGAGCTCCCTGGACTGATACTTCAGTCAATAATAGATCAAACTTACTATTAAAACTAGATAAACTGCGATTCAAACCCAGCAAGCAAGGGAGACAGGAGCTCCCTG
This sequence comes from Porites rus, assembly GCA_964035705.1. Taxonomy (NCBI): domain Eukaryota; kingdom Metazoa; phylum Cnidaria; class Anthozoa; order Scleractinia; family Poritidae; genus Porites; species Porites rus. The sequence goes on from OZ037993.1 coordinate 19,704,575, forward strand.
GACTGATACTTCAGTCAATAATAGATGAAACTTACTATTAAAACTAGATAAACTGGGATTCCAACCCAGCAAGCAGGGGAGACAGGAGCTCCCTGGACTGATACTTCAGTCAATAATAGATGAAACTTACTATTAAAACTAGATAAACTGGGATTCCAACCCAGCAAGCAAGGGAGACAGGAGCTCCCTGGACTGATACTTCAGTCAATAATAGATCAAACTTACTATTAAAACTAGATAAACTGGGATTCCAACCCAGCAAGCAAGGGAGACAGGAGCTCCCTGGACTGATACTTCAGTCAATAATAGATGAAACTTACTATTAAAACTAGATAAACTGGGATTCCAACCCAGCAAGCAGGGGAGACAGGAGCTCCCTGGACTGATACTTCAGTCAATAATAGATGAAACTTACTATTAAAACTAGATAAACTGGGATTCCAACCCAGCAAGCAGGGGAGACAGGAGCTCCCTGGACTGATACTTTCGTCAATAATAGATGAAACTTACTATTAAAACTAGATAAACTGGGATTCCAAGCCAGCAAGCAAGGGAGACAGGAGCTCCCGGACTGATACTTCAGTCAATAATACATGAAACTTACTATTAAAACTAGATAAACTGGGATTCCAACCCAGCAAGCAAGGGAGACAGGAGCTCCCTGGACTGATACTTCAGTCAATAATACATGAAACTTACTATTAAAACTAGATAATCTGGGATTCCAACCCAGCAAGCAAGGGAGACAGGAGCTCCCTGGACTGATACTTCAGTCAATAATACATGAAACTTACTATTAAAACTAGATAATCTGGGATTCCAACCCAGCAAGCAAGGGAGACAGGAGCTCCCTGGACTGATACTTCAGTCAATAATAGATCAAACTTACTAGTAAAACTAGATAAACTGGGATTCCAACCCTGCAAGCAATGGAGACAGGGGCTCTGTGGACTGATACTTCAGTCAATGAGAGATAAAACATACTGTTAAAAGAAATCATTCACTGGGATTCCAATACAGCAAGCAAGATAAGTAATACCAGGAGTGATACTACAGTCTATTATGCATGTAGTTGAACCTTTAATACCTTAATTCTAGAACTAAATAAAGTGCATTACATCTTAGCTTTAATTATTATTTATAGTATTATACTGTTGGAGCAGCAGCAATTCTTTCAATAAATTTAATAGCAGCCATAAGTAGAAAAAGGGGATTCCAAATACAAAGTTGGCCTATTGTTGCCAATACAGTGGCCTCAAGCCAGGTGGAGGGTTTCGTGCGTTCCACAGGGTGCTTGTCTACTTACGCGGAGAGAGTGGTACTGAGCCATCAGTTACACCGAGGTCTGGGTGGTTGCCTCTGACCGACAGGTGATGTATTGGGCGCCTGATAAGAAAACGGCCGTTGCACTCAAGTGCTTATCGACTCATTCTGCAGTGGTGCAGAGCTTTACGAGTGATACTGCACGGGCCGTAGCGGTGTACCGCTCATCGGGTCATGCCATATCTCAGCTTCTGTCACGAAACAAGTCTGTTGTAAGCGCTCATGCCCAGGTGTCACGGTATGGACGCAAGCGGAGGTCCCCCAATTTAAATGGCCATTGCACTCACGTGCGTCTCGGATACTGCACAGGCCATACACCCTTTTCTTTAGGTCATGCCATATCTTAGCTTCTGTAACAAAACAGGTTTTTTCAAGCCTTTAAATTATTTTTTTGTTGTTGTTTCAATAAAAAAAATCTCAGTTATTTTAGGTATAATTTCACATTTTCTTGGAAAGAGTTGTTGCTCTAAGAAGGTTATCACTGATTTTAGAAGTAATATGCACTTAGGGTAACTGGGATTCCAACCCAACAAGCAAGGGAGACAGGAGCTCCCTGGACTGATACTTCAGTCAATAATAGATCAAACTTACTATTAAAACTAGATAAACTGGGATTCCAACCCAGCAAGCAAGGGACACAGGAGCTCCCGGACTGATACTTCAGTGAAAAATAGATGAAACTTGCTATTAAAACTAGATAAACCGGGATTCCAACCCAGCAAGCAAGGGAGACAGGAGCTCCCTGGACTGATACTTCAGTCAATAATAGATAAAACTTACTATTAGAACTAGATAAACTGGGATTCTAACCCAGCAAGCAAGGGAGACAGGAGCTCCCTGACTGATACTTCAGTCAATAATAGATGAAACTTACTACTAAAACTAGATAAACTGGGATTCCAACCCAGCAAGGAAGGGAGACAGGTGCCCCCAGACTGATACTTCAGTCAATAATAGATAAAACTTAATATTAAAAATAGATAAACTGGGATTCCAACTCAGCAAATAAGGGAGACAGGAGCTCCCTGGACTGACACTTCAGTCAATAATAGATCAAACTTAGTATTAAGACTAGATAAACTGGGATTTCAACCCAGCAAGCAAGGGAGACAGGAGCTCCCTGGACTGATACTTCAGTCAATAATAGATGAAACTTACTATTAAAACTAGATAAACTGGGATTCCAACCCAGCAACATGGGGAGACAGGAGCTCCCAGTGGACTGATCCTTCAGTCAATAATAGATGAAACTTACTATTAAAAGTAGATAAACTGGGATTCCAACCCAGCAAGCAAGGGAGACAGGAGCTCCCTGGACTAATACTTCAGTCTGTCATAGTTATTACTTACTATTAAACTAAATAAACTGGGATTCCAACTCAGCAAGCAATGGAGACAGGAAATCCCTGGACTGAAACTTCAGTCCATGATAGTTATTTAACTTACTATTAACATTAGAGAAACTTGGATTCCAACCCAGCAAACAAAGGAGACAGGAGCTCCCGGGACTGATACTTCAGTCTATCATAGTTATCTGGACTGATACTTCGGAGTATGGTACATGAAACTTACTATTAAAACTAGATAAACTGGGATTCCAACCCTGCAAGCAAGGGAGACAGGGGCTCCCTGGACTGATACTTCAGTCAATGAGAGATGAAACATACTGTTAAAAGGAATCGTTCACTGGGATTCCAATGCAGCAAGCAAGATAAGTAATACTTGGAGTGATACTACAGTCTATTATGCATGTAGTTGAACCTTTAATACCTTAATTCTAGAACTAAATAAAGTGCATTACATCTTAGCTTTAATTATTATTTATAGTATTATACTGTTCGAGCAGCAGCAATTCTTTCAATAAATGTAATAGCAGCCGTAAGTAGAAAAAGGGGATTCCAAATACAAAGTTGGCCTATTGTTGCCAATACAGTGGCCTCAAGCCAGGTGGAGGGTTTCATGCGTTCCACAGGGTGCTTGTCTACTTATGCGGAGAGAGTGGTACTGAGCCATCAGTTACACCGAGGTCTGGGTGGTTGCCTCTGACCGACAGGTGATGTATTGGGCGCCTGATAAGAAAACGGCCGTTGCACTCAAGTGCTTATCGACTCATTCTGCAGTGGTGCAGAGCTTTACGAGTGATACTGCACGGGCCGTAGCGGTGTACCGCTCATCGGGTCATGCCATATCTCAGCTTCTGTCACGAAACAAGTCTGTTGTAAGCGCTCATGCCCAGGTGTCACGGTATGGACGCAAGCGGAGGTCCCCCAATTTATATGGCCGTTGCACTCACGTGCGTCTCGGATACTGCACAGGCCGTACACCCTTTTCTTTAGGTCATGCCATATCTCAGCTTCTGTAACAAAACAGGTTTTCTCAAGCCTTTAAATAATTTTTTTTGTTGTCGTTTGAATAAAAAAAATCTCAGTTATTTTAGGTATAATTTCACATTTTCTTGGAAAGAGTTGTTACTCTAAGAAGGTTATCACTGATTTTCAAAGTAATATGCACTTAGGGTAACTGGGATTCCAACCCAACAAGGAAGGGAGACAGTAGCTCCCTGGACTGATACTTCAGTCAATAACAGACCAAACTTACTATTAAAACTAGATAAACTGGGATTCCAACCCAGCAAGCAAGGGAGACAGGAGCTCCCTAGTCTGAGAAGAAGTACACCCAATTGCATTTGCTCGAAATCTGCTGTTAACTAGAACCAATGAGATATACCCTTAGAAAGTTTCGACTTGAGAAGATATGAGAACTCCGTATTGTCTTTGCCTTATATCTGCTCTTAACTAGGGCCAATGGGATTTGCAGTCGCAATCATTTCATTTGAGGAGAGAACATTTTTCACT
>OZ037993.1:19713752-19813752 GCA_964035705.1 Porites rus
ATCCTTCGGGGTACTTTCGGTAACTTTCGACCACTATCATTGACTACTTCGACTTGCGTCAATCTTCATAGTGACTTATACCATTACTTGGAACGCGCGCTATCGCCAACTTTTAAACACTATAATGTTAATGAACACCCTCGCAATCCTTCGGGGTACTTTCGGTAACTTTCAACCACTATCATTGACTACTTCGACCTGCGTCAATCTTAATAGAGACTTATACCATTACTTGGAACGCGCGCTATCGCCAACTTGTAGACACTATAATGTTAATGCACACCCTCGCAATCCTTTAGGGTACTTTCGGTAACTTTCGACCACTATCGTTGATTCCTTCGGCTTGCGTTAATCTTCATTCTAAACTTACTACTGATTACTTCGAACGCGCGCTATTGCAAACACTTAAACGTCTTGGCGAGCTTCGCGCAAAACCGACCTCCTGTAAATCTAGAAAGGGCCTCTAGCTGTCACCATGATGTTGTAAACCAAATTTACACCGAATGGTGTATCTTCTTTTAGCACTATGTATTTACATGAATGTTTTTGCGCTCTTGTTAACCTTCCGTCGCCGTTATCAATTATTTTATGCTTTGTTATGTATGTATAGAGTGCTTTAGTAACCTTTATTTCCATGACTAATACGCTTTCGATCGCGCGATTCCGTACACTTGCCGAACGTGCATCAACTTCGTTAACTTAGTGTTACCCGATCTTGTGACTTTTCATTCTCGATCCTCAACTGTGGTCTTGGTTGCCTTGAGGGTAGAGATTTGCTTTGCGTGTAACGTGAATGAGATTTGGTTAATATATATAACGTTATACACAATAAGCCACATAAAGAATGTGGAATAGTGGGTTGTAAGGTATTGATTCTATAAATTTATACCAAGCTGCAACTGTTGAGTTTATAAAGGCATTGACTTTTAAAGAAACTGCAGTGATAAACCGGTGGGAAAATTAAATAAAAAATTGTTTTAATCTGAAATTAAGGTTGTAAAATAATTTTACCACAGTAATGAAAATTAAAAGCTTGCGTCTCGAGCGCTATCCATTTTGTGCCCGCAGGTGTCTAAGAAAAAAAAAGAAACTGAGAGAGCTGAGAAATAGATGGTTCACTCGATTGAAGCTTATTGTTCTTGTTTGCTTCTGAACCACAATGGGTTTATGCGGTTTTAATTCAATAGCTCCTCTAGATCTCGTTACTATCGAATTTCGCGTCCGCTTATTGGCGTCTTCTTCGGCCTTCATGTTCGCTCCGAAACCAGATCCAGTTCGCCTCGAAAGTAATGCAAGCGCATGGTATTCTTGTGACATGTAGTTACAATATTTTAATATTAACTCCCAACGGTTTAACTCCAGATTAGGCAGCTGGCAATCAGCTTCTTGCCTTTTCTCGATATTAAAGTATCATTGCTTCTCTCAGTCTTCTTATTTCCTTATTTCCTTTCAAATCATCCCAAACAATGCACGTTCTTAAGGGGGGAGGTAAGGTGGAGGTTTTTGATAAACGCTGTCTGAAGTGTTTATCTGAATTTCTTTAAAAATTAACATCATTTCAAATTTATTGCAAAGTAGATATAACTCGGTTAAGTTGATAACCTGTATTTAATATTATCTATCCAATAATGTATATTTAACAATTCCTGTCTTAAATTGTAATGAAATTAAAATTGTAATGAGTGTGTTAGCGTAAGTAATACTTTGTCTAATAATGTACTAGTTTGTGTAATGGATACTACATGATCTGATGTAATGGCAGTGCTTTGAATATATTTCGTGCAAACAAATATGAACCTGAGTTTCAGATAAAGATAATTAAACCAAATATCTTCTGCTACTTTTGAATTTGTCACCCCTGTTCTGGTTGCCTTTGTTCACTTTTATCTGGGAAACGCGAGAATAACTGGGAAAAACTGCCCTATTGCAATTGTGGCGTAAAAACTGAACATGCTGTGGTTTTTTTTTGTCCTCTCGGGTAGCATAGACATTAAAATTTTGAATTCGCAGCCTCCACGTCGTCTGTGCAAGCCTCATAGATAGGTCGAATTACGCCCCCTTTTCAAAAAAGGTACAACTTCGAATTCTCCCGCCCCAACTTAACACCACGCCTTGTCCTCATTCTAACACAAAGGTATTCACAACTGTGGAAAATGAACCATTAGGGGACATCACGCGATCGGATGTTAAGGACGTGGCCGCGAATAACAATACTAAACAATTATTCACCGTGGTGGTACCGAGAAGGAAAGTGGCACGACTCACAACGAGGTTTTATACATTTCCACCCTATATATTATTTAAAAGGCGACAGGGCACTAGGCAATTCTATCCTACGAAATTCATCAAGTGAGTGCCAAAACCAGGACCAACACAGTTTTATTGCACGTACAAACACAGACTGGAACTCTTTACCAAATGGCGTCATTGAAAAGCAGTCTGTGGAGGCAGTCTGTGAAAATGGCCGTCAAGTACCATCCTTAAAAACGCTGACACCGGACTTTTTAATCATTGTTTTTTTATTATCTTCAGCACACGCCCTACATGTGGCTGAATACCCTCGGTAAAGGAACCCAGCACTGAAGACCCAGGGATAAATAAGACTAAGGAAAGGCGCGGAAAAGAAAGGTCAGAGAGATCGATTCGAAATAGACTGCTTCTTAGTTACCAGCAAGAGTCAGATGAAGTAATAAAACTGATATAAATTGGCGTGTAGTTTGTGTAGCTGGTGATCTCTTCTCTCGCGTAAATGAGCGGTGAAGCCGCGAGCAAACCGCGGGCAAACGAGCGACAGAAGAAGTCTGCGCCGCATTCTCTTCCTGGCTTCACCCGCTCATTTACCCACTCGAAAAACAAAAGTGCCAGCAAAGCAGGCTAAGCCTGAACCGGAAAGACCGATCTGTTTGCTCCTTTCGCGCTGGAATTCCAACCTGTTTTAGTTCAGATGCTATGAAAAGTTGTAACTCCGGGCGAGAGAGGTGAAGTGGTAACAGTTGTCATAACAGTGTTGATAGACGTGGGACGGACAAACCGTGATCTGAGCATCAGGAAGGAATGAAGGTAGAAAAAAATAATCGTGAAATGAACGTTTGAATTAATTCAGGATACAGGCTCTGCGAAAAATTGGAACTATGCAAACTGCGTTGTACTTTCCTAAAAACTGAATGCGCGGTGGCCATGCAATCAGCTAACTGAATAAACAACCGAGCCAGGAATTTCTGTTAATATTTATTGCGAGTGTCTTATTTTCAGTTAACAACCTACTTGTAGAACACCCTTTAGTCTTCTTTTTGATCGTCAAAATCAAGCAAATAAGAAAGACTCTGCTGGCAAGTTAATTGTCAGGGGCACCCAACGGCAATTTTCGGGAAAATATCTGTTCGGAAGACGATTTGAGAACTAGAATTTTCGGAACATTTGTTGTAAAATTTCTTGCTTGCCTGCCTCTTCTAGGATTTTCGAACATCTACAAAATGGCATAATTACCCATTTTAAACGGATATTTACCCTAAAAAAGGCCACCTAGAATTTTCGGGAGCCTTTTCCTGGCTGAAATTTTCGAAAAGGTAAATTTTGATCCCTATAATTTTCGGATCACTAGACTTTCAGCTAGGAAATCCGAACGAGATGAAAAGTTTTTAGGAGATAAAAATATGCCAATATCTACCGTTTAAATACTAATATATAGATTTAGCCAGGGCTAAAAGCGAAGCTCTGGTTAATATACGTGTAAACAACAAAAAAAAATTGTGTAACGCTAAACGGGGCACGACAATGAAAATGGCTTCAAGACTAATTCTAATTAGCAAAAAAACAAATTTGCACGTGCAGAATACTTTTTCTTCTAATTAGCAAAAAGCAAATTTGCACGTGCAGCACGCTTTTTTGTCTTTCCCTTACTGTTGTTTTGCACGACTACAACACTGTTTTGTACGACTAAAACGTCAAACTTCCTAGTTACACACTATTTTTATGGAGAAATTGTCGTATGTGCTTACCCAATATTTTGTTTCCAGTGTTCATGTTCCCTTTTATTTTTCACTGCCGCTCATTTTCACCTAGCCGCTAGCATTTCTCATTTTCTCACCGCCGCTTTGAATTTCCATGTTTTTCCTCCAACGAATTTTCAATAACTCGCTCTAGCTGTTTCTCTGTTATCCACGTTAGTGTACACGTAAAAAATAACGCCGAAAAAGACACGACTTTTTTCTTTCTAAAAGTCCGGGCGGCCATGTGACTTCGTTCCAAATAAAACCTTGAGTTGCATTTGGGTTCCCATACCTGTTGATTGAGTTATTTTACATTGGTGTGCCTGTGGTGCGGACGGACGGTCGCTCGCTCGATCGCTCGCTCGGTGTACGGTCACGTGATTACCAAATTTTCTGGGATGGGTAGATTACCACATTTCCTTAGCTATGGGGCTCCGCCCACGCGCGCGCTTCGCGCGCGGGTGGAGCTCCGCTAAAATACGTTCAACAATGGTATGTTAAGTGGTTTTGAACTATATCCTCGTTGGGTGCCCCTTAATTGTCTTATAGAATCCTGCCAGCAAATGGGCTGAATTGTTTAAAAAGAGAACCTACTCCTTCACGCTAGTACTTTTTTAAACATAAAGATTTGGAATTTCTGAACTTTTTTCCCGCTTTATTGATAAAAAAGTAATAAAAAACGAGTACACACTTAAAGTATAATTGAGGGTAAAATGCTACCCAGCAATCTAGAGTATAAAATTCTAATTACACATTGTCACAACACGTACTATACAATACGAGCTTGGAAAGGATCTATTAAAACCGGCGTATCAGAACACAGCGCAAAAACTTAATGAAATTACTGAAAGGTTACGTTGGCCGTTACATAGTTCTTAGTCTACGTCAAACCGTACAATTGAATTTTGGCTATATAATTCGGTTATACAATGATGGAATTCCATACTGTGGAGGAATCAAGACATGAGACTTAACAGCCATATGTCAGAGGAACAGTCTCCCCCCGGATATCGCACTTCATGTGCAAGGGCGGGTTCATCAGGTTCCTCTCCAAAATCAACGCAGAAATCAGGATTCAACTTGAGACCACCATTCACTGTATCAGCGTCCACTTGAAGCAACATGCTACCTTTCCTGTAAAGAAAAGCGTAACAGAAAAAAATGCTACAATCAATCATCTCCACATCTGTTAACTTGGAGAGGGAACTAAGCGGCCGTTCTGGAATGGTGGCCGTTGAATGAATGGTTTATGAGGAAGTAGAAGCTTCTACACGACGACGACTTAAAAGGAGTGAAAACGCGGCGTTCTTTAATTGTCTTAATTTCAAAATTCATCGCCATTTTCCCAACTTGCTTACCTTGTCAAATGTAGTCAAACTCTCTTGGAGCTGAATTCCTGACTATTCAAGTTCAGAAAGAAAGAGAAAAATTCATTTTCGTTTGTTCACGTCCTCCATAAATTTTAACAGGCGATTTCTGTCGAATTCGGTTAAGAAATATATAACTAAAACGTTTAACCAAATGTCACGTGGGGAGTCTTTGTGCTAACTAATTGAGCTATGATGACTTTCTTGTTGCCAACTCCTTGAGTATTTTCGTATTTTCTTAAAAAATACCCTGCCATTCTAGAAGCTTCTACTTCCTCATAAACCATTCATTCAACGGCCACATTTCCAGAACGGCCGCTTAGTTCTCTCTCCAAGTCAACAGATGTAGAGATGATTGATTGTAGCATTTTTTCTCTTACGCTTTTCTTCACAGGAAAGGTAGCATGTTGCTTCAAGTGGACGCTGATACAGTGAATGGTGGTCTCAAGTTGAATCCTGATTTCTGCGTTAATTTTGGAGAGGAACCCGATGGACCCGCCCTTGCACATGAAGTGCGATACCCGGGGGGAGACTGTTCCTCTGATATATGGCTGTAAAGTCTCATGTCTTGATCCCTCCACAGTATGGAATTCCATTATTGTATAACCGAATTATATAGCCAAAATTCAGTTGTACGGTTTGACGTAGACTAAGAACTATGTAACGGCCAACGTAACCTTTCAGTGATGTCATTAAGTTTTTGCACTGTGTTCTGATACGCCGGTTTTAAAAGTGTCTGCCATATCATAATTTTAAGAAAGAATGGAAGTCCTGTCTTCTAACCAACCAAATCTGACCTTGCTTATATGTTCTATCACTGATATTATTTGAGATTTTATTCCTCTCCTTACTGCTGCCAATTATTTCAATATGACGGTGTCCAACAAGAAAGCTCTTGCTACTTTGGACACCGTACAAAAATGAACTTAATATCTTTTAGTTAATTATTATTTGTAGCTACTTTATTTTCCTACCATGTACACTTATGTAAATATCTTGTTTAGTGTGAATAAAGAATAGGCCATTTTACAGTTATGGATGGAAGCGAGGCTGAGGGTGACCTTGCTTTGATACAAACCTTCCTGCTTTATCATGTAAATCAATTTATTCTTATGCTTACTAGTATTTTTCAAGAACAATTTCCATAACAAAGCAAAGAAGGTTTGTATCAAAACAAGGTCACCCTCACCCTCGCTTCCATCCATAACTGTAAAATGGCCTATTGAATTGAATTGAATAGATCCTTTCCAGGGGCGGATCTAGGGGGAGGGTGCAGGGGGTGCGCAACCCCCCTCCCCCCTGAGATGACCTGCGGTTTTCTAATTCAACTGGTATTCTGCAAAAAGAACAAACTATGTGGTTTATTGGTGTTGAACTAGAGCAAGAGATGAGTGAACCCCCTCCTAAAAAAAATCCTGGATCCGCCCCTGCTTTCCGAGCTCGTATTGTACGTGTTGCGACAATGTGTAATTAGAATCTTATACTCTAGATTGCTGGGTAACATTTTAATTGTACTTTGAGTGTGTACTCGTTTTTTATCACTTTTTTATCAATAAAGGAAAAAAGTTCAGACATTCCAATTCTTTATGTCTAAAAAAGTACTAGCGTGAAGGAGTAGGTTCTCTTTTTAAACAATTCAGCCCATTCCCTGGCAGGATTCTATAAAACAATTAACCTGCCAGCAGAGTCTTTCTTATTTGCTTGATTTTGATGATCAAGAAGAAGACTAAAGGATATTCTACTAGTAGGTTGTTAACCGAAAATAAGGCACTCGCAATAAATATTAACAGAAATTCCTGGCTCGGTTGTTGATTCAGTTAGCTGATTGCATGGTCACCGCGTATTCAATTTTTAGGAAAGTACAACGCAGTTTGCATAGTTCAAATTTTTCGCAGAGCCTGTGCCCTGAATTAACCCAAACGTTCATTTCACGGTTATTTTTCTACCTTTATTCCTTCCTGATGCTCAGATCACGGTTTGTCCGTCCCACGACTATCAACACTGTTAGGACAGCTGTTACCACTTCACCTCTCTCGCCCGGAGTTACAACTTTTCATAGCATCTGAACTAAAAAAGTTAATGTGTATATCCAGCGCGAAAGGAGCAAACAGATCGGTCTTTCCGGTTCAGGTTTAGCCTTCGTTGCTGGCACTTTTGTTTTTCGAGTGGGTAAATGACCCGGGGGGGGGGGGTACTCGCAGAAAAATTGTGTAAGGGTGTGCGGCCCGCTTCCCAAAACCCTTACCTTATTTATGACCAAAATCTGCGATTTTCCCTACCCTATTTATGACCTAACTAAAAATTTGATACCCTATTTATGACCTGATCCTTAAATCAATACCCTGTGTCAGACCTGCCTTATAATTATTTCCCTAGTTCAGACCAATGTTAAAGGCAATGTTTATCTGGTTTTATTAGGTAGGTTATAATACTGCAAAGTTAAGACTACAGTGCAAAAATCGTTACTCTATTTATGACCAAAATGGCGGCAAAATAGCCAAAATCGATACCCAATTTATGACCAAAACGGCTGAAAAACCCTACCCTTTGGGGCCGCACATACCTATACAGCCCAATTTAGGGAGTACCCCCCCACCCCCGGGGTAAATGAGCGGGTGAAGCCAGGAACAGAATGCGGCGGATTTTTCTTTTGCCGCTCGTTTGCTCGCGTTTTGCTCGCGGCTTTGCCGCTCATTTACGCGAGAGAAGAGATCACCAGCTACACCAACTAAACTTCAATTTATATCAGTTTACTTAAACTGTTATAAGCTCCCAAGGACATATGCCGCTCCATTTTAAATAAGCCCTCCGAAAACCGCTTACGAAGTTGCATAAGCTACAGCCCAGGGCTTTCAGTCGGCAGTTTAAAGTATATGGAGTAGTTTTAACGTTCGTTCAATAATTGTTGCAGTCCTGAACTGTCTCGCTTGCTCTGGCCTCGTCTACTGTCTCTACTCTTGTTGGGTCCGCGTTGTCGTCCACTTGGAAAGCCGCAACCTCCTCCCCAGGGAGGCCCCCTTTTTGGAGCAAATTCAGAATACCCGTCTGTGCGTCACGGTTAGGAACCCATGAGTTCCCAGTCTAGTCCACCTCTGCGGTTCACCTTTACTGATCGCAATACACAATACAATGGGCCCAAATTGCCTCTGCGGTCTCTGACGTCATTGGAGTTTGCTGAATTTTCTGCTCTTGTCTAACAAATCTTACGCATCCTTTGGTCGCTGTTCACAAACATGGTACAGAAATATCGGTGTTTGTGATTGTGTGCTGTTGTTATTCGTACTCGGTTTAAGAATTTGACAATCTTGAGGCTGATGCAGTGACGGTGAGCATCTAACGAAGAGTTGATGTCTTAAAGGTAAACTTTGTTGAAATTATGAATTCTTAGGACAGAGTGGTGCTTCAGTGATACATGTTGAGACAAGTTCGTAGCCACCTGTGCACAAAATACAGTTTCATAGCGCCGATAATAAGCTACGGATGGAAAACTGATCTTGAAAGTCTTAGTTCAGGCTCACATTATCAACTCAGTAGCCGATACAAATTTTGCGTGCGCAGAGGCATGCGGAAAAAAGTGAAGTTGTTTCGGCAGTTTCATCAACGAAGCACAACTTGAATAGGACAACAATTGCGATGTCTCGAAATACAATTTGAATGGAGCAAACGTGGTCCCGTTTCTGTGAAGTGACTTTTTAGTTCGTTTTTGAGTGCAGGATACTCAATTCATGCTGAATGCATAAGGAAATAACTCATGTTTATGTACCTCATTTCGATAGGTTTTGATCATAAAAGCTCCATCAACTTCTGTAATGAATCAGTAGTGACTTATTCGCAGCCCTATATATAATGAATCTCCAAATGCGACAAAGGTTTAAGGTTATTTGTAGTCCTAATGTAACTTAGGAAGTCCTGTTGCATAACTGATTTAAATAGAAATTCCTGCTCCTCCTTCCCTTTGATTTATCATGAAATCAAATCACGCTTTGTGTCGGTTTCTTTGACTTTTACCCGCAACTATCTTTTCTGGGAGACTGAGACGAAGAAGAAACTAGTGGAAACGTTTTTACTATCATGAACCAAAAAGGACAACCGCTGTATAGTAGTTTTCGAAATACACAAACGAAACGTCTAGATTAATTTACTTCAATAAATTATGCATAACGCATCCAACTGTTCACGGTAGCTATTTCCATAAATGGGGCACTAATAGGAATGTGCCGCTATGAAAGAGTATGGTTTTCAAGGAGTATAGTCTGGGATAGGGTATAGAAATCAGAAGGTGTGTGTCTAGAATAGGTTATCATTTTCGAGAAAACTGATCGATTGATTGAGGATTAGCATGCGAGTGAGGTTTTGGCAGCGAAGCCGCTATTCTCTCGCGCGCGAATTCGCAACTCCCTGCCTCAATGCGTCTGATGCGTGCTGACGTGACGATTCCGCCAGCTACACAGGCTAATTGAAGATTTCAGTTTCGACTAGTTAAACCGGGAATTGACAATTAACTCAATAATAAGATTGGTAATTTAAATTTAGCCGCGAGTCAGTTTGATAGTAAACAAAGCGTCGATAGATGGGAAATATAGTGAAACAGGATAGCAGGTCTAATATCAGGGGCACCCAACGAGAATATAGTTCAAAACCACTTAACATAGCATTGTTGAACGTATTTTAGTATTCAAACGGTAGATATAGGCATATTTTTATCCCCTAAAAACTTTTTATCTGTTCGGATTTCCTAGCTGAAAGTCTAATGATCCGAAAATTATAGGGATACAAATTTACCTTTTCGAAAATTTCAGCCAGGAAAAGGCTCCCGAAAATTCTAGGTGGCCTTTTTTTAGGGTCAAAATCCGTTAAAAATGGGTAATTATACCATTTTGTAGATGTTCGAAAATCCTAGGAGAGGCAGGCAAGCAAGAAATTTTACAACAAATGCTCCGAAAATTCTAGATCTCAAATCGTCTTCCGAACAGATATTTTCCCGAAAATTGCCGTTGGGTGCCCCTGTAATATAGGCTAAGGTTTCCAGGGGATCAGCGACATATCCCTGCCCAAAACTTGCTAAAGTACCCCACCAGGCCCCCACTGAAAGTCAGTTTATTTGATTGAAACTGGCTGTCTGTTTGTCTGCCCCCAGTTACTTTTGAGACATTTCTCGTAGACAATTTTCTTGCTCTGATAGCAGGCAATGTTAAGGCTATCTGGTTGTGGCGTCCCAACTCGTATGGGGTCGCCGAAAAGCACGCGATCGCGAAATATACTGTAAAAAAACCGCAATTTTTGGGAATGAAGGAGAGTTGAGTTTAATTGTTAATAATTTCTTTCTTTGATCAATTTTAGTTCCTTCACCTACTGCGGTTACTAAGTGGAGATGACAGCATTGCAGCCATTTAGTGACGAACAATTAAATTTCTTTAAGTTCTCGTCCTTAGTGTTAAATGAATTCCCCAAAGCCTTACAGAAGACCTTTAAAACAATGTGGGACAACACCTATGGACATCTCCCTGGTTTCCAGCTCTGGGATGATTCCACTGCTGTCAGAAAAATGTTCTACTCTGAAGAAGCAAAAAGTGGCAAGAAGACTAAAGTTCCTGTTCTTCAGTCCTACAACGAATGGGATTGTACCAACCTGTTCCAGGCTACTATATTTGCGCGGTCCTTTGCCCCACCAGCCAGTACAGGCTCCTCCACCACACTAAGTGATTTGTATGTGAAGCCCCGTGCAGTACGTTATGGTAGTTTTCACGCACGTGTGGTCAGCCCGAGTGGAAACACGGCAGAGACCTTTGCACTTGCCATTGACCAGCTCCGCCTTCTTAGAAATTCCCTCTGTCACTCCATCAGTAGTGAGATGGACAAAGCGACGTTTGACCAGCGCGTGAAGTACGCCAGAGACGCGTTTCAAGCCCTTGGTGTCCCGACAGCTTCAATTGACGCACTTGGTAGTTTGACGGAGTCAGACTTTCCCACAAATGAAGTTCGAAAATTGGAAGCAAGAATCCGAGACGAGACTGGGGCATACGTCAAATGTCTCGAGGACTTTAGAGAAGGTCTGGAGAGGTTGAGTTCAGACATCAATGATTTAAAGCAACAGGTTGAAGTGGATAATGCCAGCAAAGAAGACATCACTAGGTTGGAAAAAAAGATTGATGAATTGAAAGTAGGAAGAGACGAACATGATAATCTACCTGACAACTCAGGTAAGATTTTGTGAAATTGTTCCAACCGAAGAGTCAGTTTACGGTGGACTGGTTAATTCAGCTAATCCCATTTACAAAAAACAACCTCAAATCCTGACTTTTTCTTTTTCATCAGAGCCTTCAGATTGTAACGTAGTTAAAAAAGGTAACAGTCTAAGCCGCGGAGAGTACACCTTTTTCCAGTTAGGGTTTGTTTGCACCTACAAGTCTTCTGTAGCTCAATGGTAGAGCATCTCTTGACTCTGTTGACTCCTTTTCAGCCGCCTGCCAGACACTGCCTGAAGAACATCTTTCTCAAGGTTTTGTTATGTATGAAAATAAAAGAACTATAAGATTCCTTAATATAAACAGATGAAGGAATGGCCTTAGGTCGATGTTATAACCAAAACTCTTTTCCTAAATCATCATGTTTCGTATAAATATAAAATTTAGGGATTTGAATTCACTGCAAGAATATCATTTGTACATTGAATGACGGGTCAAAATTGACTTGTTAATATATTTATTTTTTAAGATTTTAACTGATTTCTTTTTCACTTTTGGTCTTTTCTCATCATCAAAGGTATGAGACCATCGCTCTCGAGAGCCTACCTTCCTTCAATGGTTCCTAATTTCACTGGGCGACAGAGCGAGGTTGAAGAGATCATCGGACATGTCACTTCCGAACCCACCCGACTTGTGTCGATCTGGGGTTCACCTGGATTCGGAAAAACGTCGGTTGCAATTGCAGTGGGACACGCTCTTCAGACTCAAGGGCTGCCTATGTACTGGGTTTCATTGAGAGGACTTCAGTCAAAGGCGGATCTGACTTCAAAGATTCTTAGTCTTCTAACGCAACCAGCCATTCAAGAAAAACAACCGTCCGAGCAGCTTCTATCCCTTGATGATAAGATTTGCCAACTATTCAGTGAAATATCAAAACAATCTGCATTCATCCTAGATAATGCTGATGATTTGTTAGAAAGTGGTCGGCCAAAAGTGAAGGAAGAGGTCCTACAACTTCTTGAAGAAATTCTGAGACAAAATCCAAGGGTGACATTCATTGTAACTACAAGAGAGTCCCTTGAGTTTATGGACGTCCATTTTCAAGGCCATCGAGGTTTAAGAATAGGAAAATTGTGTGAAGCCTCTGCTCAAACGCTAATTCATGAGTTACTTCCACATGCGAGCGTTGCAGACTGCAGAAAAATCGCACAACTCTGCGGACAAGTTCCTTTAGCCATGAAATTGATGAGTTCTTTGATATCTGAAGACAGTGCTTCACCGCGCCATTTTCTGGATAATTTCATGACATCTTCCTCAGAAAGTATCGTCAAAGTGTTGGACAATCAAGATTATCCCACCAGTCATCGATTAAAGTTCGTCTTTGATTCCTCATTCCAGAGACTCTCTGAACAGGAACAAGAATCATTAATTTCTCTAAGCATTCTCCCCGAAAATTTCAGTACAGAAGTCGCTGCAGCCGTTTTAGGTAAGAAAACCGCTTTCGAAGCCAAGAGAATGTTACAAAGTCTTCGGAGGAAGTCACTGATTGATTCAGGCACTAGACCCGGGACTTTCACGATGCACAAACTCTTGCAATCATTTTCGAGACAGAAAGGAGGTACTGACATGAAAGAGACGATTCTCAACGCAAAGGGTCGTTTGAATGCATTCTATGTCTCACACTTTGATAACCTAAATGAACAATTTCTCACTGGGCATTCCATGGCTGCATATGTTGCTTTCTATGAGGACAAAGAGAGCATTACTCAAAGCCTCGTAGAGGGATGCTTTGATCTCAAGACAGCTGACACTGTCTTTGAAATTTTGGTCAAGGGGGATTTGTTTCTTGACTCGCTTTTTTGGAGTGACGGGAAAAACTTTGATTTTATATACGATGCTGCCATAAAAGCAGCCAATCTGCATGGAAAGGAAAAATACCACAGACAGTTACTTTCTTCAAAAGCTTTTGGCGAGGTAACCTGGGGACAAGCAGGGCAGACGAATCATCTTCTCTCTAAAGTAAAAGTAAAGCAAGCAGCATCGTCCAATGTTTCTAACCAAGAAAAAGGCAAATACTTGAGCTATTTAGGAATTTTTTACCTTACCGCAAACGAATCGAAGAGCGGAGTCCAGTGCTTAAAAGAGGCGCTTTCATCACTGGAAAATTGCAAGGACCCAGAGTCGTTAATTCTGAAGCTTCTTATTTTTCAGATCCTGGCTTGCTATTATGAGGCCTTAAATGACTTCTACAATGCGAGTAACTTCTATTTCAAATCACTACATTTGTGTTCTGCAGGGGGAGATCGGAAGCTGCTAATAATTCGGCCACCGAAAAGCAAAGCAAAGGACGCCAAGGATGAAATTCAAGTTGGAAAGATGTCAGACACCTTACTCAATGAACCGCTTGAATTTAATTTTGCCTATCTCTTAAGCAAAGCTACAGAGGTTTTCTCCGACGCTAAAACCAAGCAATATTCAAGCAACTTGGTTCTTCAGATGCTAGAGTGTCTCGAAAAAGAGGTTAGAATTTCACCTGGCTTGCTAATTTTTCATAGAGCTGTGATACAACTGTTGTGGAAGTTAAATAGTGAAGACCCTGTGAATTTTTTTTGGTCAAGAATCAAATATCATGAACAAATACTTGAGCAATACCAAGAAAGTTTACTCACTAATGATGAATATGGCGGTAACCTTTGTAGTCAAATACAAACTGAAGCACTTGTAAAGTGCTACATAGACCTGGGAAATGTTTACAAGCAAGAAAAAAATTACTCAGAGGCACTTCAGTCAAACCGGCGAGCGCTTGACATAGCGACAAGATTCTTAAGAGAAAAACATGGAAGCACTGCTGACAGCTACAGGGAACTCGGTGTAACACAAAACAACATGCATGACTACAGCGCAGCTCTACAATCTCACCAGCACGCACTAGCTATCCGTATTAAACTATTTGGAGAGGAACATGAAAGCACTGCCGACAGCTACATGTTACTCGGTGCAACACAAAACAACATGCATGACTACAGCGCAGCTCTACAATCTCACCAGCATGCATTAGCTATCCGTATTAAACTATTTGGAGAGAACCATAAAAGCACTGCTCACAGCTACAGGCAACTCAGTGTAACACAAAAGAACATGCATGACTACAGCGCAGCTCTACAATCTCACCAGCGTGCGTTAACTATCCATCTTAAACTATTTGGAGAGGACCATAAAAGCACTTCTGACAGCTACATGTTACTCGGTGTAACACAAAACAACATGCATGACTACAGCGCAGCTCTACAATCTCACCAGCACGCACTAGCTATCCATCTTAAACTATTTGGAGAGGAACATGAAAGCACTGCTCACAGCTACAGCCAACTCGGTGTAACACAAAACAACAAGCATGACTACAGCGCAGCTCTACAATCTCACCAGCATGCATTAGCTATCCGTCTTAAACTATTTGGAGAGGAACATAAAAGCACTGCTGACAGCTACATGTTACTCGGTGTAACACAAAACAACATGCATGACTACAGCGCAGCTCTACAATCTCACCAGCATGCATTAGCTATCCGTATTAAACTATTTGGAGAGGAACATGAAAGCACTGCTGACAGCTACAGGCAACTCGGTGTAACACAATACATCATGCATGACTACAGCGCAGCTCTACAATCTCACCAGCGTGCATTAGCTATCCATCTTAAACTATTTGGAGAGGAACATAGCAGCACTGCTGACAGCTACATGTTACTCGGTGTAACACAAAACAAAATGCATGACTACAGCGCAGCTCTACAATCTCACCAGCATGCATTAGCTATCCGTATTAAACTATGTGGAGAGGAACATGAAAGCACTGCTGACAGCTACAGGCAACTCGGTGTAACACAATACATCATGCATGACTACAGCGCAGCTCTACAATCTCACCAGCGTGCAT
The DNA here is from genome assembly GCA_964035705.1 of Porites rus. Classification (NCBI taxonomy): domain Eukaryota; kingdom Metazoa; phylum Cnidaria; class Anthozoa; order Scleractinia; family Poritidae; genus Porites; species Porites rus. The sequence continues at coordinate 19,729,231 of OZ037993.1, forward strand.
TAGCTATCCATCTTAAACTATTTGGAGAGGAACATAGCAGCACTGCTGACAGCTACAGGCAACTTGGTGTAACACAAAACAACATGCATGACTACAGCGCAGCTCTACAATCTCACCAGCATGCATTAGCTATCCATCTTAAACTATTTGGAGAGGAACATGAAAGCACTGCTGACAGCTACAGACAACAAGGTGTAACACAATACATCATGCATGACTATAGCGCAGCTCTACAATCTCACCAGCATGCATTAGCTATCCATCTTAAACTATTTGGAGAGGAACATAAAAGCACTGCTGACAGCTACATGTTACTCGGTGTAACACAAAACAACATGCATGACTACAGCGCAGCTCTACAATCTCACCAGCATGCATTAGCTATCCGTATTAAACTATTTGGAGAGGACCATGAAAGCACTGCTCACAGCTACAGGCAACTCAGTATAACACAAAAGAACGTGCATGACTACAGCGCAGCTCTACAATCTCACCAGCATGCATTAGCTATCCATCTTAAACTATTTGGACAGGAACATGAAAGCACTGCTGACAGCTACAGGCAACTCGGTGTAACACAATACATCATGCATGACTACAGCGCAGCTCTACAATCTCTCCAGCATACATTAGCTATCCATCTTAAACTATTTGGAGAGGAACATGAAAGCACTGCTGACAGCTACAGGCAACTTGGTGTAACACAAAACAACATGCATGACTACAGCGCAGCTCTACAATCTCACCAGCATGCATTAGCTATCCGTATTAAACTATTTGGAGAGGAACATGAAAGCACTGCTGACAGCTACAGGCAACTCGGTGTAACACAATACATCATGCATGACTACAGCGCAGCTCTACAATCTCTCCAGCGTGCATTAGCTATCCATCTTAAACTATTTGGAGAGGAACATAGCAGCACTGCTGACAGCTACATGTTACTCGGTGTAACACAAAACAACATGCATGACTACAGCGCAGCTCTACAATCTCACCAGCATGCATTAGCTATCCGTATTAAACTATTTGGAGAGGAACATGAAAGCACTGCTGACAGCTACAGGCAACTTGGTGTAACACAATACAACATGCATGACTACAGCGCAGCTCTACAATCTCACCAGCGTGCTTTAGCTATCCGTATTAAACTGTTTGGAGAAGAACATGAAAGCACTGCTGACAGCTATATGTTACTTGGTGTAACACAAAACAACATGCATGACTACAGCGCAGCTCAACAATCTCACCAGCGTGCTTTAGCTATCCGTATTAAACTGGTTGGAGAAGAACATGAAAGCACCGCTGACAGCTACAGGTGCCTAAAGATCACTCAAAATGTGCAACGCAATAAAGATAAAAAGAACAAAGGGGAATGGCTGACCTGTAGACCTTTTTGAAAGCTAAGTGACGTTTCACTGTTTAAATGAATGGGAGTTTGTACAATACAACACATATCTTTATTTAACGTGGTCAATGTTCTTAGCCATGTAGCTTCTTTACAGGCATGCCACGAAAAATAAATAATAAAAAAAATAAAAAATAGGAATAAACATAATAGAAAGAGAAGATTTCTCATTAAAAACCTATATAAAAATATATATTACACAGTTAAAAGTTATTAAAACTAAGAGTAGATCTTGAGATAAATATTAGCGATAAAAAATCACGACGTTTCGACCTCTCCGAGGTCATTTTCAAGTGTATAAAAGTTCTCTAAATTAGCATAAATAAGTTAAAAACAAGTTATAATAGATAAAAATGTGGTGAACGCTAAAATGTGATAAAATATGTAAAAATGTAAAAAGTGCTAAAAATATTTATAAAGTCAAAAAACAATGGAAATAAAACAATGTTAACAAGAACTACTCTAAACAAATAATTTGGCACGAATTGAATCGCACTGTATGTTAAGCGTCGGTTTCAGTTCTTGGATAAAAAACATTTCAAAAATAAGACAGTCAAATTTGTTCTGACACTTTCTTAAGATTCTAAAACTTTGTGCGATGTCTTCAGGCTCCATATCATGCTGCTCTCTGAGGTAGTTTCCGATTGCCGATCCTTTGTGTTCTTCAATTCGTTGGTGTAGGTGTCGGCACGTGTAGCTGACATAGCCTGCATCACACAGGCTACACTGGAAGGAATACACCACGCATTGTTGACTCACAAGAGGCGGCTTGTCTTCCTTGACCTTAATTTCATCTTTGATCTTCCTACTTGTGTAAACTGGGCTGATGTCTACGTTGATCTTCCTACTCAGGTCAGCCAGCTGTTTAGCAAACGTAGTACGTAAACAGCTGGCTGACCTGAGTAGGAAGATCAACGCAGACATCAGCCCAGTTTACACAAGTAGGAAGATCAAAGATGAAATTAAGGTCAAGGAAGACAAGCCGCCTCTTGTGAGTCAACAATGCGTGGTGTATGCGTGAGAACTTTTATACACTTGAAAATGACCTCGGAGAGGTCGAAACGTCGTGATTTTTTATCGCTAATATTTATCTCAAAATCGATTTCTAAGAAACTACTTATTAAGAGTAGATCACAAGATTATTACATAATGTTGTAAAAGCTAAGACAAAGTTGAGAAATCTAACTTAGACATCAAGTTCTTAAATGTTCCAATTTTATTAGCGGCACGAAAATGATCCCGAATAGCGTTCCAAGGTCTTCCAAATCTTAGCTGTAGTATAACGCCACGATTTAAGTCAATAGGTGATTGTATTTACTTTGGGTAGCTCGAGGATGTGTTTTCCTCTAAGATTATAATTAGTTGATCGTTTATGCAATAGCTCTCCTATCCCTCTAGGAACTTTAAACTCATGGATAGCTTTTTAAACACCGGTAATCATTTTAATAGACTACGAGTAGTCCCACATTTTTCCTCAGGGATAGTAGAGCGAGCGAGCGAAACGCGAGCGGGCGTGAAAATCACCCCACGCGAGAAAAGGCGACACGCGGCGGGGATTTCTCTCTCCCCGCCGCGTGTCGTCTTTTCTCGCGTGGGGTGATTTTCACGCGCGCTCGCGTTTTGCTCGCTCTACTATCCCTGAGGAAAAATGGGGGACCTACTCGTAGTCTATCATTTTAATAATTCTTTGATTATAGGAACAGTATCCCGTTACTGCGCATGCACCAAACTTTGATTTCTTGGACAGGATGTCGCGAAATCAAAAGATGCGAGGAGAGTAAGAGAATCTTGAAAAATCCGTTGCATCGCGCTTGGCCGAGTTCGATACTACACTAAAACATCTCAGGATTACAGATCAATGAGATATTGTTCCCGTTTAGTTTCGATTTGGGCGAAATCGGGATTTTTTGGCGTTACTTTTATTGCCGTTGGCCGGAGGACAAAAGATGGGAAGCGCTTTTATGGCGATTGAAGGCTTATTTCTTCTGCTAACTTCCATACAAGCTTAGATAATTGTGAAAGGAATACGCAGAAATGACACAGCAACAATAGAGACTGTAAGAAAGAAACCATTGAGACTATTGATGTGACTGAAAAGATCTTGTGGAATCAAGCTTCCTGAAGCAGAATGTTTTGCAACGACGCGTTAGTAAACTTTTAAAGGAACCTTCCCACAGCCAACAAAATCAAACAAACAGGCGCTACATGTTTAGAAAAACTAGTGCAATGAAATCATAATATAATTTTTTACTCAGTAACCTTTGCGATTATTCATCACGTTGCAATTACATTTTTATATATATCCTTCAAACGTTTGAGGCTAGAACGCGAGCAAATCAGGAGAATTTTACTGGACTTGGAACAATTGACCTCTGACACGAGTTTCGCATTAGAAAAGCTGTTTTTAAAGCGAGCGGAACGAGATTTCAGTCGGGTCGCTAGACGACCCTGCTAGCGACAAAATCGCGATGAGTCTTCGTTCCGTGAGTTAAAGTTTAAATAAGACGAAAAACTTCTTCGAAAGTCTAAAACATTGCTTGAGATTGTAAACAACAAATCTCCGTCGGCGGTGCGGTCCGGAAGGAAATCTTGTCGAGTCAACATGACAGTTCTATTGTCTTTTGAAAAAAAAAAACAGATGACGCTCGCGCTTGCGCAAAATCGGGACACTGTCCCTTTAAGTGGGGACAGCAAGTTTCGTTGTTTAAGCAACGTCTCGTACGTGATTGACTTGTCACGGGTCACAAAGCGAAGGTCTCGTTCAGTAATAAAAATGCAATGCAATGAAGACACGATATATGTCTGTCCTCAATTCAAAGGCAACATTTTCTTCAGACGATTGAGAACAGCAACCTGTTGACTAACTTTACGACAGATTTTACGTGTTAAGTGTTAACAATAGAACAGATTACTAAACAAACTCCCTTTCTTGTATTTTATGTTCACACGGCATGTGGACAGAAAATACGAAAGAGCTTGATCGTCAACTTAACCCCGGTTTACTAAGGAAACCCGCAGCCTCGTTCCCAGTCGTCCTCGGCGATTTCGGATGTGACGTCACCTGGCAAGTTTGTCGGGAAAATAGTCCAGTTTTGAATTAAAAATTACCGCTGAATATAAACATTAACGACACATTCATACAGGGTTAACCTGACGTAAAGTAAAATATTCAGAACTTCTAGCAAGTAAGTGTTTGAAATTTGAATATACACAGTAGACAGAGTAATAAACAGGTCTTTTTCTCGTTGGAATTCGTGATATATTATTTCAAATTGAGGCTAAGGTTGTAAAAAATGCGTCTTCACTTCTTTAATTCAGCGATCATAGCGAACTCGAAAATGTACTATTCGCTTAGGCCCATCAACACCGGGGCAAAACGCACTGCGCATGACCACAAAATTTAACATCGGGTCAGCTTTTTATTTCCGGACTTATAAACCAATTGCGTAAGGCCTCGCTCGGTTCCAAGCCTCCTCTTGTGGCTCGGATAGCGCAAGGTGACTTGGGTACGAGGCTGGGAAACCCGGTCAACAAAGGACAGTTGTCTTTGTCCTGTCAGAAGGCTCATATCCCTTATAAATAAACCCTCCGTACGGTTTGATACGGATAACGGATACTTTGATCAGTTTTATGTGGCTCGAGTGACTAGAAATGCTATCATTAACCTCGCTTTATGGACACTATTGATCAGCATTGCGCCATGTGCATCTTACTACTGTATCTAGCTATGGGTTCTAGCTCTTCTTCAGCTGTCAGGGGCACCCGACGACAGTTTTCTGTAAAATATCGGTTCGGAGAAGCAAAAATTGCCCAGAATTTTCTATACCTTGAGGAGGGCTAAGAATTTCTAGATGACCGTCTTATTCACCTACTATTTTCGAAGCTTATCTAATAAATTCCCTACGATTTTCTGAAGTTTAATTTTTCACATTTCGTTCCCCACATTACGCTATTTTTCGCAGAAAAAACAAAACCTAACATTTTCGGATTCGAAAATGCGATGGAAAGAGGAATCAGAAAAATTCTCACTTTCGTAAAACTTTAAATTGCATCTAAAGTTTTCGGGAAAATAATGCTGAATCCCTGGTAATTTCGAAAAGGCTCAAGTTGCCCTAGGATGACTATCATGGCGCTAATTAGAATATGTATTTCTAAAGATCTTTAAGTACTCTGGATTTTCTAAAGAGTGTTTTCATTGCATTTAGGAGAAAATCGTAGTTAGGTGCCCCTGAGCTGTTCAGTTCCTGAGTTGTCAAAAAATGAGCAAAGACTGATGATTTTGTGTTTCTTTTGATAAAACCATTGTGATATTTTTCTTTTAGAGATCCAAAAGTGAACTCGTGATGAGGCTCAACACGAAAAAGCCCTTTGATAGTAAATACTGAGTATGGTGATCGATGGATTGAATTTTGATAATTTCTTAGGAAAACTAGGAAAATCAGCTCATCTTCAGTTGGTATCTCCGATTTTTCTTTGCAAATGACTGATTTTTTTACCACTTTTTGCCACTTTCTTTTTGCGTAATACGTTGACGTAATGGTGTCTTATACTTCGACTACTGCGAAGACAGGCCGAACTTGCTATCTGCGAGGTATTTTCCAGCCTTTTCTCTACAAAGAACATTCTTAAGTCGGTCCAAAAATGAAGCGCTAAGCAACAAGCAGATTTTAATGAATAAAGGGAAATTTTGCTTTTTAAAATGATTATCATTTGATTTTGTTATTAGTCACTTTTTTATTATATTTACTACATTTTATTCTTTACCCTCGACCGTGTATCGACTTTTTTAGGGCGCAAGCTTGCGTATTTTGCCTCTGCCAATTTTAATCGTGTTAATATATATCTGGGAAGGGGATATCCTATCACGGCAGATGTGCAGGTGAAATGTTAAGGTAATCAAAGTGCGAGTGTGCAGAAAACAATAAAAAAAAATAATGATAAAAAGGTCCGGGGTCAGCGTTTTTAAAGATGGTACTTGACGGCCATTTTCACAGACTGCCTTCACAGACTGCTTTTCAATGACACCATTTGGTACCAGTCTGTGTTTGTACGCGCAATAAAACTGTGTTGGTCCTGGTTTTGGCACTCACTCGATGAATTTGGTAGGATAGAATTGTCTAGTGCCCTGTCCCCTTTTAAATGATATATAGGGTGGAAATTTATAAAACCTCGTTGTGAGTCGTGCCACTTTCCTTCTTGGTACCACTTCGGTGAATAATTGTTTAGTATTGTTATTCGCGGTCACGTCCTTAACATCCGATCGCGTGACGTCCCCTAATGGTTCATTTTTCACAGTTTTGAATACCTTTGGGTTAGAATGAGGACAAGGCGTGGTGTTAAGTTAGGGGTGGGGGAAATTCGAAGTTGTGCGCTTTTTTGAAAAGGGAGCGTAATTCGACCTATCTATGAGGCTTGCACAGACGACGTGGAGGCTGCGAATTCAAAATTTTAATGTCTAGGCTACCCGAGAGGACAAAGAAAAACCAGCATGTTTCGTTTTTACGCCACCATTGCAATAGGGCAGTTTTTCCCAGTTATTCTCGTGTTTCCCAGATAAAAGTGAGCGAAGGCAACCATAACAGGGGTGACAGATTCAAAAGTAACAAAAGATATTTGGTTTAATTATCTTTATCTGAAACTCAGGTTCATATTTGCTTGCACGAACTATATTCAAAGCACTGACATTACATCAGATCATGTAGTATCCATTACACAAACTAATACATTATTAGACAAAGTATTACTTACGCTAACACACTCATTACAATTTTGATTTTATTACAATTTAAGACAGGAATTCTTAAATATACAGTACTGGATAGATAATATTAAATACAAGTCAACTTAACCGAGTTATATTTACTTTGCAATAAATTTAAAATGATGTTAATTTTTGAAGAAATTCAGATAAACACTTCAGACAGCGTTTATCAAAAACCTCCACCTTACCTCCCCCCTTAAGAACGTGCTTTGTTTGGGATGATTTCAAAGGAAATAAGGAAATAAGAAGACTGAGAGAAGCAATGGTACTTTAATATCGAGAAAAGGCAAGATGCTGATTGCCAGCTGCCTAATCTGGAGTTAAACCGTTGGGAGTTAATATTAAAATATTGTAACTGCATGTCATACGAATTCCATGCGCTTGCATTGCTTTCGAGGCGAACTGGATCTGGTTTCGCAGCGAACACGAAGGCCGAAGAAGACACCAGTGAGTGGACGCGAAATTCGATAGTAACGAGATCTAGAGGAGCTATTGAATTAAAACCGCATAAACCCATTGTGGCTCGAAGGCAAACCAGAAAAATAAGCTTCAATCGAGTGAACCATCTATTTCTCAGCTCTCCCAGTTTCTTTTTTTTTCTTAGACACCTGCGGGCACAAAATGGATAGCGCTCGAGACGCAAGCTTTTAATTCTCAGTACTGTGGTAAAATTATTTTACAACCTTAATTTCAGATTAAAGCAATTTTTATTTAATTTTCCCACCGGATTATCACTACAGTTTCTTTAAAAGTCAATCCCTTTATTAACTCAACAGTTTCAGATTGGTATAAATTTATAGAATCAATACCTTACAACCCGCTATTCCACATTCTTTATGTGGCTTATCCATTATCAACTCCTTTACATTACATATTGGGCTTATTATGTATAACGTTATATACATTAACCAAATCCCAATCCCCGTTAAACGCAAAGCAAATCTCTACCCTCTACCCTCGAGGCAACCAAGACCACAGTTGAGGATCGACAATCAAAAGTTACAAGATCGGGTAACACTACTTGAAGGTAACGAAGTTGATGCACCTTCGGCAAGTGTACGGAATCGCGCGATCGAAAGCGTATTAGTCATGGAAATAAAGGTTACTAAAGCACTCTATACATAACAAAGCATAAAATAATTGATAACGGCGACGGAAGGTTAACAAGAGCGCAAAAACATTCATGTAAATACATAGTGCTAAAAGAAGATACACCATTCGGTGTAAATTTGGTTTACAACATCATGGTGACAGCTAGAGGCCCTTTTTGGATTTACAAGAGGTCGGTTTTGCGCGAAGCTCGCAAAGACATTTAAGTGTTTTCAATAGCGCGCGTTCGAAGTAATCAGTAGTAAGTTTAGAATGAAGATTAACGCAAGCCGAAGGAGTCAACGATAGTGGTCGAAAGTTACCGAAAGTACCCCGAAGGATTGCAAGGGTGTTCATTAACATTATAGTGTTCACAAGTTGGCGATAGCGCGCGTTCCAAGTAATGGTATAAGTCACTATGAAGATTGACGCAATTCGAAGTAGTCAACGATAGTGGTCGAAAGTTACCGAAAGTACCCCGAAGGATTGCGAGGGTGTTTATTAACATTATAGTGTTTACAAGTTGGCGATAGCGCGCGTTCCAAGTAATGGTATAAGTCACTATGAAGATTGACGCAAGTCGAAGTAGTCAATGATAGTGGTCGAAAGTTACCGAAAGTACCCCGAAGGATTGTGAGGGTGTTCATTAACATTATGGTGTTTACAAGTTGGCGATAGCGCACGTTCCAAGTAATGGTATAAGTCTCTATGAAGATTGACGCAGGTTGAAGTAGTCAATGATAGTGGTCGAAAGTTACCGAAAGTACCCCGAAGGATTGCAAGGGTGTTCATTAACATTATAGTGTTTACAAGCTGGCGATAGCGCGCGTTCCAAGTAATGGTATAAGTCTCTATGAAGATTGACGCAATTCGAAGTAGTCAATGATAGTGGTCGAAAGTTACCGAAAGTACCCCGAAGGATTGCGAGGGTGTTCATTAACATTATAGTGTTTACAAGCTGGCGATAGCGCGCGTTCCAAGTAATGGTATAAGTCACTATGAAGATTGATGCAAGTCGAAGTAGTCAACGATAGTGGTCGAAAGTTACCGAAAGTACCCCGAAGGATTGCGAGGGTGTTTATTAACATTATAGTGTTCACAAGTTGGCGATAGCGCGCGTTCCAAGTAATGGTATAAGTCACTATGAAGATTGATGCAAGTCGAAGTAGTCAACGATAGTGGTCGAAAGTTACCGAAAGTACCCCGAAGGATTGCGAGGGTGTTTATTTACATTATAGTGTTCACAAGTTGGCGATAGCGCGCGTTCCAAGTAATGGTATAAGTCACTATGAAGATTGACGCAAGTCGAAGTAGTCAATGATAGTGGTCGAAAGTTACCGAAAGTACCCCGAAGGATTGTGAGGGTGTTCATTAACATTATGGTGTTTACAAGTTGGCGATAGCGCACGTTCCAAGTAATGGTATAAGTCTCTATGAAGATTGACGCAGGTTGAAGTAGTCAATGATAGTGGTCGAAAGTTACCGAAAGTACCTCGAAGGATTGCAAGGGTGTTCATTAACATTATAGTGTTTACAAGCTGGCGATAGCGCGCGTTCCAAGTAATGGTATAAGTCACTATGAAGATTGATGCAAGTCGAAGTAGTCATCGATAGTGGTCGAAAGTTACCGAAAGTACCTCCAAAAGATGGCGAGAGTAGGTATATAGGCATTTACGATAGCGCCGGTTCGTAGTAACGGTAAGTAAACATGAAGATTTAACGCAGGCCGAAGAAGTCTACGATAGTGGTCAAAAGTTGCCTAAAGTATCCCCGAAAGATGAGGGGAGTGTTCATTTCACTGAAAGCAATTTTGTAAAGGCATTTAAGCGTTTACCATAGTGCGTGTTCGAAGTAATGGTAAGTTTAGTATATGAAGATTAACGCAAGCCGAAGTAGTCAACGATAATGGTCGAAAGTTACCGAAAGTACCCCAGACAAATGGCGAGAGTGTTCACTTAAGCGTTTACGAACACGAAGATTAACGAAAGCGGAAGAAGCCGACAATAGTACTCGCAAGTTACCAACACTGCCCCAAAGGTTGGCGAGAGCCCATCATATTTCACGATCAACATTAAAAATATTTCGAATAGACCTATCCTTAATAATTTCAGAACAAAAAAAAAAACTTTTGTTCCCCGGTAGCGGTCGTTTCCGTAAGAAGGCAAGTCCTACTTCGAAAATGTTGACTGTTACTTTAGCAGAATTCTACAAAGTTTTGTTTAGCTTTTATATTACTGGAAAAAATTATTAGATTAAGTTTTTAAAGTATTTCATCTTGATCGCTACATCTTCACTTTAGTTGTATTGTAAGACGCAGGCACTCGTTCTGATGTCCAACTTGAGAAACACGTCCTAAAACAGAAGAAAGTGCAACGTTTATTAGTAGACTGTAGAAGTGGAGAATTTGAGTACTGGTTATTTTGTGCTCTTGTTTTTCGTGTTGGTTAGCTAAGTTAAGTGATTTACAGTCTAACAGCTCGCTATTCTTCGGACTGCCCCTGCTCGAACCCAGTTGTAAAAACTGGGACTATCCAATTCTTCTCAAGAGATAACGCACCTTTCATTGTTGTTGTTTTTTCATCAGCTAGCACAGGTTTCACCAGATGACGATTTTCCAATCTTTGTAAACTATAAAAGTGCAATTTAAAAAAGGAACCTGAACTCAGTAAATATAACGACCAAAGTAAATATCAGTTAGCAAAATATATATAAAGAATCTCAATGATAAAAAATTCAGGTACTTCTGCCAAACCCAACAGCGTGATTTTCGGGTTTAACCGTACTTTTTGCAATAAGCACATATAAGAAACTTATATTACTGATTCCCGTTTGCAATGGGGATAAATGAGTTCATTTCAGTCGTTCACTTCTTTGTTCTCTACTCTGTCACTAGCAAACGTCGCCGGGTACCACTCTTACGATGTTGTGCTCTTATTCTAGAGTATATCAATCCGAACTCCTCGAGCTCCTCGTGGTGCTCGACATATATGTGTAGGCCTAAGGAGAAAACCGGGGATTAATGCAAAGAAACATATCCATCATACCTGAAGCGTAGAAAACGCCTCCCCACGTGATGAAAATTAATAACAGGGTAGATTCAATCTAGAAAATAAAAAAGCTAAAGAAAAAGAAACAAGCGCTTAGAAGATGTTACCAACATACTTAAACTGAACTAATACAAGCTATTTTGATTTGCACCCATAAGGGATGTAGATAAGAAATGAAGTTTAACGCCCACTAAAAATATCTGACCATCAGCAGATATTCTTAGTGGGCTGAGACATAAAAAATCATATCAATAAAGACAAGTCGAATCTCACTGAACCCTGAAACAGCATTTCCCCTGTAACAACAACTGCGCTAAATCGTAAAGTTACACTATAAATACAATTAATTCATTTCCGACATCTCCACTTAGATATATATAAAGCGTCCACCAAAAGCCTTGTTGAAACCTGCAAAGATATAACAGTGGAGAGTCAAGTACTTAAATAATTTCACGGTTCAAATCTATGTTTACTAAGTGAAATATACAGTTTGAATCATTACAGTCATTATCTTCTTATAGTATCTAATCATCTAATGGTTTCATCTAATCATCTAAGTTTCATCTATTATTGACTGAAGTATCAGTCCAGGGAGCTCCTATCTTCACTACTTGCTGGGATGAAATCCCAGTTTATCTAGTTTTAATAGTAAGTTTCATCTATTATTGACTGAAGTATCAGTCCGGGAGCTCCTGTCTCCCTTGCTTGCTGGGTTGGAATCCCAGTTTATCTAGTTTTAATAGTAATTTTTATCTATTATTGACTAAAGTATCAGTCCGGGAGCTACTGTCTTCCTTGCTTGCTGGGTTGGAATCCCAGTTTATCTAGTTCTAATAGTAAGTTTCATCTATTATTGACTGAAGTATCAGTCCGGGAGCTCCTGTCTCCCTTGCTTCCTGGGTTCCAATCCCAGTTTATCTAGTTTTAATAGTAAGTTTAATCTATTATTGACTGAAGTATCAGTAAACAGAGCTCCTGTCTCCCTTCCTTGCTGGGTTCGAATCCCAGTTTATCTAGTTTTAATAGTAAGTTTGATCTATTATTCACTGAAGTATCAGTCCGGGAGCTCCTGTCTCCCTTGCTTCCTGGGTTGGAATCCCAGTTTATCTAGTTTTAATAGTAAGTTTTGTCTATTATTGACTGAAGTATCAGTGAAGGGAGCTCCTGTCTCCCTTGCTTGCTGGGTTGGAATCCCAGTTTATCTAGTTTTAATAGTAAGTTTAATCTATTATTGACTGAAGTATCAGTCCGGGAGCTCCTGTCTCCCTTGCTTCCTGGGTTGGAATCCCAGTTTATCTAGTTTTAATAGAAAGTTTTGTCTATTATTGACTGAAGTATCAGTCCGGGAGCTCCTGTCTCCCTTGCTTTCTGGGTTGGAATCCCAGTTTATCTAGTTTTAATAGTAAGTTTCATCTATTATTGACTGAAGTATCAGTCCGGGAGCTCCTGTCTCCCTTGCTTGCTGGGTTGGAATCCCAGTTTATCTAGTTTTAATAGTAAGTTTTATCTATTATTGGCTGGAGTATCAGTGAAGGAAGCTCCTGTCTCCCTTGCTTGCTGGGTTGGAATCCCAGTTTATCTAGTTTTAATAGTAAGTTTCATCTATTATTGACTGAAGTATCAGTCCGGGAGCGCCTGTCTTCCTTGCTTGCTGGGTTGGAATCCCAGTTTATCTAGTTTTAATAGTAAGTTTCATCTATTATTGACTGAAGTATCAGTCCGGGAGCTCCAGTCTCCCTTGCTTGCTGGGTTGGAATCCCAGTTTATCTAGTTTTAATAGTAATTTTTATCTATTATTGGCTGGAGTATCAGTGAAGGGAGCTCCTGTCTCCCTTGCTTCCTGGGTTGGAATCCCAGTTGCCCTAAGTGTATATTACTTTGAAAATCAGTGATAATCTTCTTAGAGCAACAACTCTTTCCATGAAAATCTGAAATTATACCTAAACGAACTGAGATTTTTTTTATTCAAACAACAACAAAAAAATAACTTAAAGGCTTGAAAAAACCTTTTTTGTTACAGAAGCTGAGATATGGCATGACCTAAAGAAAAGGGTGTATGGCCTGTGCAGTATCCGAGACGCACGTGAGTGCAACGGCCATATAAATTGGGGGACCTCCGCTTGCGTCCAAACCGGGACACCTGGGCATGAGCGCTTACAACAGACTTGTTTCGTGACAGAAGCTGAGATATGGCATGACCCAATGAGCGGTACACCGCTACGGCCCGTGCAGTATCACTCGTAAAGCTCTGCACCACTGCAGAATGAGTCGATAAGCACTTGAGTGCAACGGCCGTTTTCTTATCAGGCGCCCAATACATCACCTGTCGGTCAGAGGCGACCACTCAGACCTCGGTGTAACTGATGGCTCAGTACCACTCTCTCCGCATAAGTAGACAAGCACCCTGTGGAACGCACGAAACCCTCCACCTGGCTTGAGGCCACTGTATTGGCAACAATAGGCCAACTTTGTATTTGGAATCCCCTTTTTCTACTTACAGCTGCTATTAAATTTATTGAAAGAATTGCTGCTGCTCGAAAAGTATAATACTATAAATAATAATTAAAGCTAAGATGTAATGTACTTCATTTAGTTTTAGAATTAGGGTATTAAAGGTTCAACTACATGCATAATAGACTGTAGTATCACTCCAGGTATTACTTATCTTGCTTCCTGCATTGGAATCCCAGTAAATGATTCCTTTTAACAGTACGTTTCATCTCTAATTGACTGAAGTATCAGTTAGGGAGCTCCTGTCTCCCTTGCTTCCTGGGTTAGATCCCAGTTTATCTAGTTTTAATAATAAGTTTCATCTATTATTGACTGAAGTATCAGTCCAGGACTTCCTGTCTCCCTTGCTTGCTGGGTTGGAATCCCAGTTTATCTAGTTTTAAGAGTATGTTTCATCTATTATTGACTGGAGTATCAGTCCAGGAGCTTTTGTCTCCCTTGCTTTCTGGGTTGGAATCCCAGTTTATCTACTTTTAATAGAAAGTTTCATCTATTATTGACTGAAGTATCAGTCCGGGAGCTCCTGTCTCCCTTGCTTGCTGGGTTGGAATCCCAGTTTATCTAGTTTTAAGAGTAAGTTTCATCTATTATTGACTGAAGTATCAGTCCGGGACTTCCTGTCTCCCTTCCTTGCTGGGTTGGAATCCCAGTTTATCTAGTTTTAAGAGTATGTTTCATCTATTATTCACTGCATTATCAGTCGGGGAGCTCCTGTCTCCCTTGCTTTCTGGGTTGGAATCCCAGTTTATCTAGTTTTAATAGTAAGTTTCATCTATTATTGACTGAAGTATCAGTCCAGGAGCTCCTGTCTCCCTTGCTTGCTGGGTTGGAATCCCAGTTTATCTAGTTTTAATAGTAAGTTTCATCTATTATTGACTGAAGTATCAGTCCGGGAGCTCCTGTCCCCCTTGCTTGCTGGGTTGGAATCCCAGTTTATCTAGTTTTAATAGTAAGTTTCATCTGTTATCGACTGAAGTATCAGTCCGGGAGCTCCTGTCTCCCTTGCTTGCTGGGTTGGAATCCCAGTTTATCTAGTTTTAATAGTAAGTTTCATCTATTATTGACTGAGGTATCAGTCCAGGAAGCTGCTGTCTCCCTTGCTTGCTTGGCTGGATTCCCAGTTTTTCTAGTTTTGATAGTAAGTTTGATCTATTACTGACTGAAGTATCAGTCTGGGAGCTCCTGTCTCCCTTGCTTGCTGGGTTGGAATCCCAGTTTATCTAGTTTTAATAGTAAGTTTTATCTATTGTTGACTGAAGTATCAGTCCGGGAGCTCCTGTCTCCCTTGCTTGCTGGGCTGGAATCCCAGTTGCCCTAAGTGTATATTACTTTGAAAATCAGTGATAATCTTCTTAGAGCAACAACTCTTTCCATGAAAATCTGAAATTATACCTAAACGAACTGAGATTTTTTTTATTCAAACAACAACAAAAAAATAACTTAAAGGCTTGAAAAAACCTTTTTTGTTGCAGAAGCTGAGATATGGCATGACCTAAAGAAAAGGGTGTATGGCCTGTGCAGTATCCGAGACGCACGTGAGTGCAACGGCCATATAAATTGGGGGACCTCCGCTTGCGTCCAAACCGGGACACCTGGGCATGAGCGCTTACAACAGACTTGTTTCGTGACAGAAGCTGAGATATGGCATGACCCGATGAGCGGTACACCGCTACGGCCCGTGCAGTATCACTCGTAAAGCTCTGCACCACTGCAGAATGAGTCGATAAGCACTTGAGTGCAACGGCCGTTTTCTTATCAGGCGCCCAATACATCACCTGTCGGTCAGAGGCGACCACCCAGACCTCGGTGTAACTGATGGCTCAGTACCACTCTCTCCGCATAAGTAGACAAGCACCCTGTGGAATGCACGAAACCCTCCACCTGGCTTGAGGCCACTGTATTGGCAACAATAGGCCAACTTTGTATTTGGAATCCCCTTTTTCTACTTACAGCTGCTATTAAATTTATTGAAAGAATTGCTGCTGCTCGAAAAGTATAATACTATAAATAATAATTAAAGCTAAGATGTAATGCACTTTATTTAGTTTTAGAATAATTAGGGTATTAAAGGTTCAACTACATGCATAATAGACTGTAGTATCACTCCAGGTATTACTTATCTTGCTTCCTGCATTGGAATCCCAGTGAATGATTCCTTTTAACAGTACGTTTCATCTCTAATTGACTGAAGTATCAGTCCGGGACTTCCTGTCTCCCTTGCTTGCTGGGTTGGAATCCCAGTTTATCTAGTTTTAAGAGTATGTTTCATCTATTATTGACTGAAGTATCAGTCCAGGAGCTTTTGTCTCCCTTGCTTTCTGGGTTGGAATCCCAGTTTATCTAGTTTTAATAGTAAGTTTCATCTATTATTGACTGAAGTATCAGTCCGGGAGCTCCTGTCTCCCTTGCTTGCTGGGTTGGAATCCCAGTTTATCTAGTTTTAAGAGTAAGTTTCATCTATTATTGACTGAAGTATCAGTCCGGGACTTCCTGTCTCCCTTCCTTGCTGGGTTGGAATCCCAGTTTATCTAGTTTTAAGAGTATGTTTCATCTATTATTCACTGAATTATCAGTTGGGGAGCTCCTGTCTCCCTTGCTTTCTGGGTTGGAATCCCAGTTTATCTAGTTTTAATAGTAAGTTTCATCTATTATTGACTGAAGTATCAGTCCAGAAGCTCCTGTCTCCCTTGCTTGCTGGGTTGGAATCCCAGTTTATCTAGTTTTAAGAGTAAGTTTCATCTATTATTGACTAAAGTATCAGTCGGGGAGCTCCTGTCTCCCTTGCTTTCTGGGTTGGAATCCCAGTTTATCTAGTTTTAATAGTAAGTTTCATCTATTTTTGACTGAAGTATCAGTCCGGGAGCTGCTGTCTCCCTTGCTTCCTAGGTTGGAATCCCAGTTTATCTAGTTTTAATAGTAAGTAATAACTATAATAGACTGAAGTTTCAGTCCAGGGAGGTCTTGTCTCCCTTGCTTGCTGGGTTGGAATCCCAGTTTATCTAGTTTAAATAGTATGTTTCATCTATAATTGATTGAAGTATCAGTCTAGGGAGCTCCTGTCTCCCTTCTTTGCTGGGTTGGAATCCCAGTTTATCTAGTTTTAAGAGTAAGTTTCATCTATTATTGACTGAAGTATCAGTCCAGGAAGCTGCTGTCTCCCTTGCTTGCTGGGTTGGAATCCCAGTTTATCTAGCTTTAATAGTAAGTTTCATCTATTATTTACTGAAGTATCGGTCCAGGGAGCTCCTGTCTCCCTTGCTTGCTGGGTTGGAATCAAACTTTATCTAGTTTTAATAGTAAGTTTCATATATTTTTGACTGACTTATCAGTCTAGGGCGCTACTGTCTCTCTTGCTTGCTGGGTTGGAATCCCTGTTTATCTAGTTTTAGAAGTACGTTTCATCTATTATTGACTGAAGTATCAGTTTAGGGAGCTGCTGTCTCCCTTGCTTGCTGGGTTGGAATTCTAGTTTATCTAGTTTGAATAGTAAGTAATAACTATGATAGACTGAAGTTTCAGTCCAGGGAGCTCCTGTCTCCATTGCTTGCTGGGTTGGAAACCCCAGGTTATCTAGTGTTTTTAAAATAGTAAGTTAAAAATAGAAAGTCCCATCTATCATAGACTAAGGTATCAGTCCAGGGAGTAGCATTACTTTCTTTGTGTTTTGAGAGTGTTATCTGGTATAGAACCTTTATGGGGAACCACTGTTAATAGGAAGAGTTTATTAACTTTATTTAAATATTATGTATTATGTCATAGTTTAGGGAGCACCTGTGTCCCATTTTCACTGATTTGGAATCCCAGTTGATCTTATAGATGGAAATTGCTTTTTTATAAATATCGGGATTTTTATGTATTCTAATACTTCAAGGAAGATCCTTGGGAGCCATATCACTAAATAAAGATCGGGATTGGGGTTGTTAAAAGCTCCAAGCTCTTACCATTTTGAAAATATCCTGGTTTAGTTGGGTCACCACTGTACAATTATTAATGACTGTACTTCTGTTAGATTGTTATTAGGTTGTTACCTACATGAGTGAAAAAGACAAAAAAAAAATTAGTTAAAGCATAACAAAATGATGAAGTCAGACATGATTTGATTTGTTGAAATTCTCTTTATCTGGCAGTCAAAATTTTATTGTGATAGGTTTTTGAAATCAGTGATTACCTATCACATGTTATATAGGTTCCCTAGCCTTAGCTAGTACATAATATCCCTAAGCATGATTGCATTGTCTAATTTTAAAGCGAGGAAAATTACTGGCACATAATTAAGATTTTTAAAATCATTTTGTTTTGGGGGCTTGCACGTTTTGAACAACTTTAATGTACCTGCACTTCTCTTAGATTGAGTTACCTAAAAAGAGTAAACTAAGCTTACGTGCAGAGCAAAACAAAGTACCCAATAAAAATGGAAGGTAAGTCTCTGTCTTGGCGATTCACGCGTAGCCCTAGTATTTAAGCCGTGGCAGCTTATTTCTGTTATTTATCACCCGAAAGTGACTGAAGTCCCTAGCGGGGGTGATCTTGGGGGTTCTTGGTAGGGGTGTGCTCCCCAGTTCTCCAAGTCCTGACTGTTTTTAGAACAAAAAAGTGCAAAAACCATACCCTTTCGGGTGGCACATACCTAGTTGGCTTATATAAGGGGGAGTACTCCTTCAGTAAGTGAAAAAGGGAATAATTTTCACTTTAGTAAGTGGATGCAGGCTAAGAAGAGAATTTGTCTCCATACAATTTCTACTTTTTATCCTCTAACACCCATGTCTCATAATAGTCTATTTGCTTATTGGGATAATGCCCATAAAACTAATTAAAGTTTGTATTCAGTTGTTCAGAAAGCTACTGCCTCCCATTTCTTTGCTGAGTATGAATAACAGTTGAGCTGGTGTATATGTCCTCATATAAATATCAGACTTTGGACGTAATAGTTCAGGGAGAATCTGTATCCCATTTCTTTGCTGGGTTGGAATCCCAGTTGACCTAAGTATATCTTGTTTAATCAAAGTTTTTATGTAAAAGTTAGAATATATCATAGGGCCTCAAACATAATGCATAATGCCCTTGCATCCTAATTGCTGCTCTCACAGGTTTAAAACTGGAGTATTCCTTTGCATGTTTGAGAGGGGCAGCATTATGTCTTATGCCATTTATCATGCAGTTTGAATTTTACAGTGTAGTTTGTTTTGACCATGAATTCTGGTATCTTCTACACTGTGTTGCTAGACTGCTTAATCTATATAAATAGAATAAAATTATCTTAATATTGTATTTACCTTTCTTGTTTCTTGTTGGTCAAATCTTTTAAATTGTGCCTCTGATCTCTTGGCATATCTCTAGGCCAGGTGATAAAGAAATGAATTTAATTAACTTACGGTCTCATGCTTTCAGGAAAATAAAACTGAAGCCCTTGTAATTTCGAAAGGCCTCAAGTTCCCCTAGGATGACCGAACAGATACAAATTTTATAGCCCCGCCTGGAATGCACTTCTAGAGATTTAAGTACTGTAGTCTACAAGGTTCTCATTAAGTGCCGGCAGCTGGCTAAAAACTGGCTACAATCTTCGAGTTTTCAGCCGCCTACTTTTTGGAGAACTACAGGAAGGTGCGAAAGATAAAGCCTTAAATCACCACCTACTTTGACATCCTAGCCATCGACTCGATAAGGAGAATTCTTTCATAATTTCAACGCAATTAGGAGGAAATCGTCGTTGGGTGCCCCCTGTACCTGTAAATATATACCTTCATGTCTGTCCTGACCTTCTAATTCTATTGACTTCTTTGGTATTTTGGTTTTTGTATTGCAGAGTCCTTTCTTGAAATTTTTTTAGGTACTATTAAGCTTAAACTAGGTTTGCACTGCTACACTGACTCACTCTGTGAGCGATGGAAGATTCAAACTAACAGCTCCACGCCGCCATATTGGCCGGGAAAGCCAGTAGACCCTGGGACGAGGATTCCTTCGTGGTTTATACCACAGCTTCAGGGCGGAAAAACGTTCTGCGCAAGCTTCTGCGCATCCCTTATCGCAGGCTCAAGGCGGGCTTTTCTGTGTGTTGACTGTGTTTGTTTGTTGCTGGAGTTCTGAGTGAAATGCACGAGGTGCGAACGTTTGCTCCCTGTAAAGCATTTTTATTTGACATGTTTGCTTTTTATTCGTCGCATGAAAATTACTTTGGATTCAGAACAACCAATGTTAAAGGAAAAACGGATCATTCCGTCAGTCTGAGGTGGAATAAAGGTTTTTGAACATTTCTTAAGAGGCGAGTATTTTTCTGATTGTGCATCTGATTAATTTATGAGTTGATTTCGCCGGGTTCAAGTAAAACCCGTTTGTATTCTGTTATTAGTAGTTACGGTTACTTTTTTTACATGCCCAGATTTATTACCTTTGCAGAACCAGCTTTATCTCTGTCTTCAGTCAAAGAACCATATTGCTGTTACAACGCATCAGAGTAAACAAACTTGTGCGCTTATTAAACTTTCTCGGAAATAGAAGGCCAGCAAGCTTACTCAAGATCATTTTTCTGTTGCTTAAGTAATAATAGTCAGAATTTTTTTCATTTTTCATTACATAGTTTTGTCTTCTAGTGCACTGTGAAAGTCACAGTCTGTTCTTTATAAGAATAACTTTCTGTACGCAAATTGTCCTTTTCACTCGCTGTGAAGTAGAGAACGACAACTGCCGGCAGTGACTTCAAAACAATTGACTCTTTTCCCGTAAACAATTGCTGCAGCTTGATTTGACTGAGGCGAGCAAAACAAACCCGTATGTGCAATTTTCTTTATTTTCTAATGATCGGCTGGGTTTAATTTGCTTAAACGAAGACCCTCGCATGGACCAGTCAAGCTTATTGAAAATAGCTACATGGTGAACCACGGCTTGGCTGCCAAGTTGCAACTGATCTTTTGCTTTCAAGATCTTTAGGTAGGTTCTTTTCGTACAGAAAATTCATTTCTTCATTGTCAGCAAAAAGTTTTTAAAGTAATGTAACTTTGACTTTGTTTGAAGGAAATCCTATTTACGCGTAGGTTTTTGATAGATCTTATGCGTGTTCAACTTGACAACACAAAGCAAAATTTATATATCTGCGCGAAACGAGCAAGTTTAAAAAACTATAGTTGCTTTTAAACCGATTTTTGGGAAGATTTTACTAGATAAAGGTTGACCTTTTTTCTGCCCACATATCAACGCAATAACTTCTACATTGAGGATTTTGTTTATATTTTAGTGATCTGTGAAACTACGAGTGTCCGATCGAGCGAGGGTTTTAAAATATCAGCTCGAGTGCGACAAAGTTCAGTGACTTCAAACACACTGTGGGCAAGCGTTATTTTTTTTGGGCAAATCACTGTCCAAAGATATGTTGTTTTTGTGTCCACAGTGGAGCTCCGGACCTTATATATCCAGGAACTTCCTTATATGAACACATTTTGTGAATGCATCTTGAAAAAAATCGGACCTACGCACGCACATTTCCAGTACAACGCAAAGAAATTAATGTCGTTGAAGTCCGTTTTACTATGAGGTTTTCTTCGAGAAAATGAAGTAACGACAAGGTTATAACCACAGCTTGCAACTTTTGAAGACAAATTGCCTGGTCTTTCCAGGTTATGAGTGGAAACATTTGATTTTTAGGCAATAAAATATTTGAAATCCCGCCATTTTTTCAAACCCGGCCAGGGGATCTGGGCAAAAAAGTTCACGCATGCTCAGTACGTTTTTCCGCCCTGAATACCACAGCTTACCCACACAATCTGCTTGTTGGTAAATGATGAGTTTGCTTCGAATTCATCTTTACAGTATTAAAGCTACAGTAGCAATATATCGCCAACTATGTATATAGATTAATGTTAAATAAACAGTGTACTACCTTACCTAATGTATATTGTTGTCTTTTTGCCTTCAAAAAGGTATTTTCAGCGATTTTGACTGATTTTGAGTTCGCCTGGATGACTGAGTAAAAAGTAACGACGAAAAGAGTTACCATTTTGCAAAGTTTGTAGTCTGAACTTTTGAGTAGTCAGTTCACAAAGTCACTAACAAAAGATCGGGATCAGAGTTGTTACAAATACTTACCGTTTTAAAAATCGTCCGATTTAGTTGGGTCCGCACTTAACAATTAATGACTGTACTTCTGTTAGATTGTTCGCCTACATGAGTGAACAAGACAAAAACAATAGTTAAAGCATAACAAAGAACTCTTTAAAGAAGAAGTCGGATACGATTTGTTTGAAATACTCTTTATCTGGTAGTCAAAATCTTATCGTAATAGGTTTTTGAAATCAGTGATTACCTAACACAAGCCGTATTTCCTTAGCTAGTACATAATTCCTTACCGTTTATTGATTATCTAACCCAAAGCGAGGAAATTTGTTTTTGTCTTATGTGTTGGACTGAGAAAGATATATAGTCGTAAATTCATTGAGGTAAGTTGTAAGAAGTGCAAGGAAAGAGAAAGATGGTGTTAAGCTAAGAGGAGTCGGAGGTGTTGTTACAGCATTCACTTGCCTTTTAGAATCATTTTGTTTTCGGTCCGCACGTTTTTCCCGTGTAGCCCTAGTATGTAAACCTTGACCGTTTTTTGCATTATTTACTACTTGAAGAAAATCTCTTAGTGGGGAGGGGGGGTGCTCCTGGGATTTCTTGGTGGGGGTTCGAGCCGCCCCGTTCTTTAACTCCTTGCCTTATTTCAGACCAAACAAATGATATTTCCCAGGCCTTTTTTAAGTCCTGGCCTCTAGTCAGAAACAGTATGTCAAAGAATAAGCAAATACTTCTTTTTCTTTCTTATTCATTAATTTGGAATTTAAACGACAAATACGTTCTTATACAGCGTTTTTTCCCTCGAAAACCATACCCAATTCCAAACCAAAATGAGCAAAGTGTATACGCGTTTTTAGACCGAAAAAGCGCAAAAACCATATCCTTTGGGGCGGCACATACCATACAACATAACATACAACTGTCGATTAAAATAAAACACTCTGAAAGGTTTCAGTTGAGAAAGAAGTTCACAGTCTAAATAGTGTGCACTTGGCAGCTCTTTGACTATTCGTTCAGACAAGAAAAAGGCAAGAGATATAACAATAGCTGAAGCATGCACTTACACTTTCAAATCAGTTCCATATTGATTCGCGAGTTGAATGTCTTCACTGTGTTGTTGGTACAGTTATAATGTTATACCATGCACTTTGCAACAGAGCGAATAGTTCCAGAAGCAGTAACTTTCATCAGGTATCGTTAAACACAAGCGATCCATGATCGTTCAGGAGAGACTTGCTCGAAACTACGATACCGTTAGGAAATTTTAAAAATCATTTTGGGGTTATTTGCGCATGGGTGAATATAGATGACTCATTATTCTATTTTGGTTCTCGTAAAAAACTGATGAGAATCTAATGTATTGAAAACACCTGTGAAGTATAATGATTTACATATTTGTTCCTTTTTTAGCGTAACGGATTGCGATCAGAACTACATGCAAATGATAAAGCTTAAGAAACTTCCCGAGTATTAGCCATTTCAAATCATTCAAAATTTTCGTAATAGTTCCAGGAGTTGTGCTATATTCATTTTTTGAAAAACGTGCCGATCGTCTCTGCGCACTCTCAATGTCCTTTATCTGTTTTTGAATGTGCGGATCCCATGCGCAACATCCACGTATTCAAGTTGTGGTCTAACTAAAGTAAGAGGCTTGCTCTTTTACGTTTTCTGGACACCACTTAAGTTTCCTCTCATAACGCCAAGGGATCTGTTGGCATAGGCGTACGGCCCGGGGGGGGGGCGAGGGGGGCTGCAGCCCCCCCAAATTTTGAGTAGCAAGAGAAAATTTGGGCAAAGCCAGGTTTTAACTGGACGTTTCCATGTTTTTTTTTATTATTTTGAAGAGATAAATATTTTCTATTTTGATCTGAAAACAAATCCTGAAGTCGGCGTTGTAATCCAGTTACATTCTCTCGAGACATTGGTTCCCTTGCACGTCATGAGTTTCTGTTTATTAGGGAAGGGTATCATATGTTGATTTACATATTATTTTATAGTTTTTTATTGTTGAGCACTGTACTGCACTGCACTAACTGGGATGAGCTCTTTCCAGTCGTGTATTGATTAGAATAATCTTCCGCATATCTTTCTAGAATTACCTCTTCTCGTAGAACAGTGTATGGCAGATAGCATCAGCAATGGGTCTGAAAATGAAGAAGTGGCTGACTAGTTCTCAGTTCGATAACGGTCAAACATCAAGATTTTCCATTTTTACCATATTTCTAACGATAAAACTTCATCCCAAAATATCCCAATAACGCTGTCACAGTTTCCGTTTTAACTTCACGAACATCGAGGCGACTATTTGAGGAAAAAGCTTCCGTGAACGATTTTGTAAGAACAGTTCCCAGTGCCGAGAAATATTGCTGCAAGTAAAATATGCAATGGCGTCATTTCGTTGCTTGACAACTCCGATATCATCGCATTCCTGATCACGACAAATTTTCATCTTTATCAAATAAAAGTGTGGTGGCAATTTTTCCAAATATTTGTCTATGGCGACATAGTGACGCTCAGAATTGGGAGGTATTGACCCTGAAAAACTGTTACAGTATCGAGCCACCTCCATATGTCAGTACGGGCAATGTTGTTGCATCGTATGGCCCTCGTTTTTTGTCGACTGTACGTTTCGTAAAAATTTGACCAACTTGCGAGAATTTTTTGGGCAAATGGTTTACCGCCCCCCCTGGCAAAAAAATTCCCCTACGCCTATTTCTGTTGGCCTTTTGCCACAATCCTCGCAATTTAGATCACTGGATAGCTCAACTCCAAGGAATTTGTGGTGATCAACAGCTTCTAAGCGTTCTCCGTGGATGGTGCATTGCACAGTATTTCCCATTTTTTTGGAACAACGATGTCTAAAAAGCAGCGACCATTTTGAGGGAAGTACACACATTAACCACAAAAGACTGCAAAGGACCGCAAACAAATTTGCCGAAGAACGTAGGATCTATAAAGACCTGATCAGCAAAAATAATAATGTAGACATATTAAATTCTGCAAGCAGAATACTGCAATGCAATACATTTTGAGTGACGCGCGTCGACCGGACTTTTTGCACTCTTGAGCGATGATTTTGAACCAATTTTTGGGCAAATCGTCTCTATAAGAGAAAAGACTCTTAGCAATACAAATTTGGAAGCGACAAGGCATGTTAAAAGAGAATAACTTCACTTCCGGTTGACGTGCGTCGCTCAAAAACGTCGTTGCTTAGAAGCCCCGTAGGAGCAAAAAAGTTGCGGTTGACTGCCTCCCTGGTGTCTTACACAACGTCATTGAGCAACCATGGGCAAGTCCGCTGACCAGGAATCTCGAATATCTCTCCTCTAGCAAAAGAATATTTAAAATAAACTTGTGAATACCTGGACAACCAAGCACATCTTAGCTAAGGAATAATATCAGCATTACTCTTTTAAATGACGGACCTAACGGAGGAACAGATGGTGGAGTTCAAGGATGCGTTCAGCTTGTTCGATCAAGTGGGCGATGGTAAAGTGGAAAAAGCTCAGGTACCAGACATTTTGAGATCGGTCGGGTTGAATCCAACAAAACACGACGTCGAAAGGGTGATGGAGACTCTCAAGTCACGCAAGGATAAGAGAATAGAGTTCGAAGTCTTTTTATCTGTCTATGTTTCGCTCGCCAAGAAGCAGACGGGCAGCCCGGAGGAATTTATCCAGGCGCTGAGAAATTTTGATCGCGATTTCAATGGCAAGATTAGCGCCGCGGAGCTTCGCCGCATGTTAACCGCCTTAGGGGACCGATTAACGGAAGAACAGGCCAATGTGATCGTAGGTTTGTACGAGAAGAAAGGATATGTGGACTACGAGAAACTTGTTTATGAGGTTATGTCAAATAACCCTGCAAACTAGAGTGGAAATCACGAAAGGAACAATTTGCAGGATTAACTGTTCTTCAATAGAATCTAATGAACTAGGCGTGTCGTTGCTATAAGTATCTGCTGGCGTAATGAAACTCGATGGAACCTGAAAATTCTTGCGATTTCAAGTTTGTGTTGCTCATCGTTAAATAAAATACAGATAATCAATTTTTGGTGCTACGTTTGTACAGTTGTAACATGTAGGACATTTGGCGTACGCAAAGTAGCTTCCTAGGAACAATGGAATTCGACTCACTATAGTTTGTTAGCTTTTGTTCACATTACAAGTGTAATTATGCAAGTCGTGCTGAAGACTACAACACAATAAACATATCCTAGTTAGGAAAACTTCATGAGTAACTTAAATGGAAAGTCGGCAATTTACTGTTTTAAAGGTTCATTTCTATAGTTGCGTTTGCGTCGAAGACTTTCAAGATTTATATTCGTTCACTACTGTTTTTGTTTAAAAACGTTTGTTTTCCGTCTTGCATGTAAATGCTGAATTTTAATAAATTATCAAAGTGACAAAAGCTTTTTCATTTCTTCAACGATTGTATTTGTATAACATCCTCAGAAACATCAATATACAAAGCTATGCACTGATTCAGTGACTGCCGTGAAAGCGAATTCTGTCAGTCAGTGTTCACCTTTTCCTCCAAGAGTCTACCCTGTTAGCCTATAAAATGCAAAGGAAAAAAGTGAAAAAAAGCGTCACTCCAAAGTATTACTTTTATTTCAATGCGTTTCAACATAAACCGTTAGAAGTGTGCACAATAGTCTTTGTTACTGAAATGGAAATGTTTTAAGTCTCCATTACCTTGGAGCTACGAAAGTTATAGAAATGATCAGGACATTTTAAATTTTCCCTGACTCGAAGTGAAATTCCTTGACCTTGAAGAAATTATTCTCCCTGACCATTTCCTGACCTTTAGCAACCATGGGTAGGGTTTTTGCGCCGTTTTGGTGTGAAAACAGGTATAGACTTCGCCCATTTTGGCCTGTAATCGGGTATGGTTTTCGAGGAAACTGCGAGAGTGTATGAACGAATCTGTCGTTTCCATTCCAAATGAATAAGAGAGAAAGAGAAATATGCGAATTCGAAATGGATTTTAACAAATCCTTTTTGTAGGTCTGAAAAACGGGCATGGATTTTAGAAGCCAGGTCTGAAAACGGGTGTGGAAAATAATATTTTTTGGTCTGAAATAGGTTCAGGGTTTGGTAAAACCAAGCGGCACAGAGCCTCCAAGAATTTCCAGGAGTGCTCTCCACCTCCCCCCTCCGAAAGATCTATGAAGATACCAAGAGCCATAATGGTCCCATTATGGCTCTTGAAGATATTTAAGATACGTCTTCCTTCTGAATAATTGGGGGATTTAGGGTTTTTTAGGGTTTAAAAAGTGTCAGTTGCTCTGCTGATAGTTTGGGCAACGAATACTAAAACACGATTAGTCACAGAGTTATGTCTTACCGTACAGCGTTGGCATCGACAACGAGTCATTAGGTTCTCGTTTCTTATTTTAAAGGGGCCAAAGTGATAATTTCTTGTTTCTAGATTCTGCTGAAGTAAATGTTGTTTTCAAGATCTCAGTAAGAATTAATAGGAAACCTAGTTTGTCATTTTGGCTATTCGATCGCTTTGCATGCTGGTAAGAAGAGGCTTAAAGAAGATCGCTCACCTGTGAAACATGTACCTCTTGCGGCCTTAGACACCAATAAAGTTATTATATTTATTATCAATGCAATATCATTTCACTGAGCAACCGCTGACCAAAAATAACTCCACTATAAGGAGTTAAATTAGCCCCACTAGAGGAGCTATTATAACCCCTTGAAAATTACTGTGTAGTCAAACAACATCATTGTGCAGATGTCCTATTTCATTACCAAACTTTCTTTGGTACGTGATACGATGGGTACACTATGGGATGTCATAGAGTCCTTAAAATTGAAGGCAAGGCTGATCGGACACCAAAGGTTTACAAATTTATTTGTGCAAAATTTCCATCGGACAAAACTAGTCTTCATCAGGGGCTGGAAAAGGAAAGTGAGAATAGAATAAACGGTTACAGTATATAAAATAATACAAAAATAAAAACTAAAATGTGATTAGCGGAGGAATAGAGCCCCTGACCCTCCCCCTGGATCTGCCACAGTCAATGAATGAATTTGCTGCTTAGGAATGAGGAGGAAATTGGAGCCGCAATGTGTCCCGCAATTGTGTCTGGGATCTTTACTGGGGACGCGCCGGTCAGCTATTGGGCATCTTTTTTCCTTTCCCTAGTAACATTCCCAGATATTTTCTCTCGGTATAGTTCTGGCCCTGAGGAAGGCGAATTTTGTTAGCCGAAATATTGGCCTATAAGAAATTCAGCCCTTTTCCGTAGTGCCAGCCCTGCATGAGCCTCCCCGCAGACGTCCTTTGGGGTTCGTTTGTCACGCATTCATTTCTCCCCCACGGACGCTAGCCCTGCATTGAGTTTTGTTTTATTTCACACTTCACGTGACGTCTGGCTGCAGCATCTCTTTAATTAGAGATCCAAAAAGAGGAACCAGTCAGTTATATTTACGCGTTGCGTGGACCTCTGAATTCAAACAGTTTATTCCCAGAAGTCTTTGCGACAGATTACTCGGCCCAAGTTTCTTCTAGTGGCGAATGACGTCTGCTCCCGCAGTGAGCAAATACAAGAGATGCCGTCGACGAGTCGAGTTTAACACTCCGTTGAAATTTTTGAACTTAAAAGGTAACCACCAATAACTCCCTACCTAGCAGTTTACTTCTGCTACCCTCTACGAATTTTACCATGAAATAAACATCCTATAACACTGTATCATAAAAAAGATATATACACCTAAATAATTCAGTGAATGAAGTCAAGAAATTCAGTTGTTATAGCAGATGATTAAGTAGAAAATTACTCCGGTTATTCCGTTGAATTTTGCACACAGTTTTATAGAACCCATTATGGAGCGAGCCCCAACTGTCAAGATGGTGTCATCAGCTCCGTGATCAACCGATTTGGAGGTCAGAAAATAACGAAGACATCTGGAATTAGACTTCACGGAGCGTTACTCATATGGCTTAGAATCGTAAGACAAGTGACCGGCTCCTCTTTAACCCTTTTAACCCTAATTTCTCATGAACATAACATTGCTTAATCAAGCATAACGGACATACGAATAAAGTGGTGAAATTATCTTGACTGTTGAATAAATTCTCTCCATTAGAGTTTAGAGAATATGTATGTTGATATTAAGGTTTTAAAGACTTAGCTCATTAACTATTAAGATCTTGATAAGTAATTCTCTTTTCTAACTGCTATAGATTTTATTGCTTGTTAAATGAGAGAATTTGGGGTTATTTGAAACTGAATATAACATCCTCCGGGCCGGGGTTGTTCAAAGCTGGGTTAAGATAATCCAGGGTTAGTGCGAAATTTGGATTCAGATATGAAAGCTTAAAAGGCAAATTCAAATTTAATTCTTTTCGTCAAGAAGTTGATGATTGGATGCTCTTCAAAATAACAGAGAAAATCTTTCGAGAAAATGTTTTTGAGCAAAAGAAAAAGAAACTCGGGTTGAATTTAACCCTGGCCTGGGTTAAGCGCTAATCGGCCTTCGAACAACTGGGCCCGGGCTGATAAATGTGCCTACTCTCAACACTTATCTATTGGACGATGTATTGGATATTCTAAGGAGAAGTTACATGCTTATCACTTCTGGGGGCTTAAGGCACGTAAAATTTGAGAATCGACTTTTCTACATTACGTTTTCTGAAAGCCATCCATAAAAATGGACTTTTGGGTCATGATTTATGTTAAATAGAATTTTCTTGTTTGTACACCGAATCTCAGCCTCTTCACTCTATTTCAGTCCTCGATGGTCAAAACGTCTCTCCCAATTTTTAGCCAAAAATATGCTTTACAAAAACATAACGACTTTGAGGACGCACCCACGAAGAGAGTAGCGTCCATATATTCGCTTACGCCCGTGCCTACGGCTGAGATCTGGAAAAAATTTCCTGATAGCATTTTTGTCATTAAATCGGGATAACCGGTAAATGTTTCACATTACATTGGTGTCTTTGTGTTAGTACTTCCTTTCAAGGATCCTTTTGTTATTCCCTAAACAGACGACAAGAATCGTTATGGTGGGGTGACAAACGAGAGACTGAGCTCTCTTTCACTAATCCTGCACTTATTGAAGCACAAGGCCGCTGATGTTGGTGGCGTTGTAACAGACTGAGTTTGCCCGTCTGAAGGGTAGACGTCTCGCCCTTTGCTTGTAACCTCCTTCGTGCTGTCACTTTTCTATCCCTTTTTCCGAAAACACTGTACTTTACCGATAGCACTAGAGATGGGTGAATTAAACAACTAATTACTGTCATTTTCCTTCGTATTTATTTACTGAAAAAGAAAAACACAGGAATTGGCATTTTCGAGCCCTTAGATGCAGTATACGCCCAGACCCTCCTAATTTGGAACGCCTTTGTCGCTCTAATTTTCTTCCGTGAGTACACCTAAAAATCTCACTCGACGCCCCTGCATAACTCTACAGTTTGTTTTTATTAAGGGAATAGCCTCATCCAAGGTTGTTGTTGAAATATCCAGGTTTTTGGCAACGTTGTGAAGGAAATAAGGTTCTCCCTGCTCGTCTAGTGTCAAATGTGCCAACGATTAATGAGCGGGATCAGTTCCAGTTCATGGCCGGTCTATTTTTTGAAGATCAGTTATGCTTAATTTCACGCATAAATTACCATCTCAGGTGCTTGCTCGTGAAGCGTGGTTGGTCTGTTACTCTTCCGAATCTCAATCTGTTTACATTTCTAACGATATCGGAATAAAAAATAGTTCATCGTTTGACCTTCAAACTCATCCTTTCTACCCAAAATTAAGAGCAGTGATTCACTATGTTTTTGTTGCGATTTTAGACCAAGAGAAACACCATGGGGTATATGACGTGCTGTTTAGAAAGGGCGTTTTATACTTGATCATGCAAACCTAAGATAAAGTAGAAACTCACTTAAAGTGTCTCGAAATAGCTAAACAGTGGCTTTCATTTTGCGTACTTTAATAGTGCTATAACATTAAGCTCCATTTTTCTCGTTCTTTGAAAGTATGCGACAACGTTTTGCTGATATAGCATCAATCACATCACGAACCAGATTTGTTAAAATAACATTGTCTCAATGCGCCATAGTGCTTCATGAGTTTTTTTATTGAGCCATTTGTAATTTTACACAGAGGGTGGCAGGCAAGACAAACTGGGTTGAGGTTTTATATGACTTTCTCGCTGTAGGAACATTTTACTTTCTTAAGAAACCGAGTGGAGTTTACATCGATAACCGGTTGTTGTGCTAGACAAGTTGCAAAATAACTTTCGGTTCTAACGGGTCATTACTAAAAGCGAAAATGGATAAAGAAGAACTTGAAGAAGTGTTCGTCCTTTTTGATCGAACCGGAGACGGAACTATAGAGGTCAGCCAGATTAAAGATGTCCTGCGCTCCGCCGGTTTGAATCCTCAAGGAACAGATTTACAAAAGCTTGAAGCAGACTACAAAGACAAGGGAAAAGTCGAAATGGCCGAATTCCACGCGATTTACAAAGAAATCAAAGCCAAGCCCCAACCTGTTATGGCAGATTTTCTCGAGTTCTTCAGCATTTTCGACAACGAAAAAAGTGGAACTGTTGACTCGTTTCAGCTGCGAGGCTTTCTGTGCATGAAGGGGGACTCAAGACTGACAGAAGATGAAGTGGAATTGCTCGTCAAGGATATTGAAGACAAGAAGAAGGAGACTGTCCCCTATAAAGATCTTGTTACCTTGGTTATGAGTGAACCACAATCTGCTGGCCAGTAGTAGATCACTGACTGGATTGCTGACTCAGTTAAGGCTTAAAGGCGCGCAGTAAAAATATTTAGCGACTTTTTTCGGTTTTATTTTATTGTAGAATGTTAGACTAGCCTAAGACTGTCTACCTTACTTTCGTTAACTTGTTAGGGTTATTTATGCTTTTGAAGTAGTTATCGTTGTATTATGAGAATCGGTAAACAGAAGAGCACTCACTTTTTAGAACCTTTTCTCTGACCCCATCTTATCCTACTCCCGAACCATTAAAAAAAATTATACACAATTTTCTTAAAAAAATACGTTAAGAAACTTATAGAAAATAAAGCTTTCTGAAATTTACTTGGATGTCGTGATTAAATTTACTGCTGTGATAATCATACTTGACCTATCGAGGTTTATTTTTTTAGGTAATTGTTAGCAGGTTTCTGGCCAAACAAAAGATAAATCGGTGAATTAAATCATCCCTTTTGTGTTACAACAAAGGATTTAAAATGGAACGTTTAAATCTAGAACATTTTTTATCAGCCGATAGAATAACAGTGGAATGATCTAGTTAGTAACTAAATAGTGTCGGATACATACCTTGAAATTGACCATTTCTTACGGTTTGTTTGTTTTTCTTTCCGCGGGTGCACATTGATATTACAGTAGGTGCTTCACCACTGAATAATCAACGCAGTGTTAGGTTATTTTAGCATAGACACCGGGATAGAAAACTGAAGAACTTTAATTGGGTAAAATTAAAAGGAAAAACATCAGCGGGACTTTTTTTGCTGGACTATCTGGAGTTAAAACGGGTTAAAACGAGTTAAACGGGTTTACGACGGAGAAAAAATTGGCAGATCGTTACATCGATTAGTGAGAACATTGTTATTGTAATGGTTGGAACCACCTTCGGACAAACCGATACGGGGACTCAAATCAGTTGCAAAGATTCGGAAGCCAAATCCTGATCCACACTGAAACAGGGGGACTTAGTAACGGGGTAGAATGTCATTCTTTATACCGGAATTTCGTTTATGGGAGTCTTTATATCTGGATTTCACAATATTTTGACGGATGTGGTGCATGCTTGAGTTCTTTTGCACGCCTCGCTAATTTTAATAATATAATGTACAGATTTAGCCAGAAGCTCTCGATAATATTTATAGTTTGCTCAAACTAAATATAAAATCGTGTAATGTTAAGCGGCGTAGGCAACGAAAAGGTGAAAAAACAACAATAGGTCTAATTAGCAAAGAAACAACTTTGCACGTGCAGCACATTTTTTTGTTCATTTCTTTGCCGTTGTTCTGCACGACTACAATGTGAAACGTCCAGAAACCTCCTGGTTACAAGTTTTAGGGAGGAACAGTCGTACATGTTCTTCACTGCCTCTCTTTTTTTTTCCTGGGTGGCAGCTTGCATTTTTCATTTTCCCACCGCCGCTACAAATTCATTTTGTTCTTCCAACAAAAAATGACTCCTTATCTGTCGCTCTTTTTGTCGTTGAGCTTCGCTGGCCCTATGTCGCCTATTTTCTCTTTTTCTCTGTCTTTCTCTTTCTCTATATTCTGCATTTGTGGACATGACAATTAATCTTCGCTTAATACTTTTGACAACACGGATACAGAAACAATTTCCGCTTTCCGTTTTCTTCTTTATTAACTCTTTGGGTGTCTCTGTTTCACAAGACACGGGTGACTATGCGATTTCCCGCCAAAATAACCTCGTGTTGCATTTGGGTTATCATACCTGTTGATTGAGTTGTTTTATATTGGTATGCCTGTGGTGCGGACGGACGGGCGGACGGTCACGTGATTACCAAAATTTCTCGGATAGGTAGATTACCACATTTTCGGAGATATGGGGCTACGCTCGCGCGCGCGTGGAGCTCCTCCAAAAATACTATTACCGGTGTTCTCGAGATTTACTTGTTAAAAAAATCAGGAACGAGCTATACCATAGGTCTCTGACATCGCTACGTAAGATGGACATCGGCCGCATAGAAAGATATCCGCAATAGAAGGGACCAAGCGTTGATTGCCGGTATTCAGCATATCTCAGCTACGTGTAGGTAATTACAGGAACACACAACATATGTAAATAGTGCATTATTGAAGTTCAGCAACGGTTCCTGTAAGCTAGACTTTCACCTGTAAGCATACTCTGCCGGGATCTTAAGACGCCTTTTATAAGGCTACTTAAAGTAATTTCCAGGTAAAGATATGCGATTTTTTCCTAAATCGCCTTGAAACGACTTAAGGCAACTTGGGGAGAGTAGGCCCTCCGTTACAGCTTTATTCATAGAGTCTTTATAGCTACTAATGGTTCTTGTTAGCATCAAAACAACCCCTAACCAACCCCCAAGCAAGATAACAACGCCACATAACCGAAACAAACCAAACATATCCAGTCAACCAAAAATCGTCTCATCGAAAATAACACCTTTACTTGCCTCTTTCTAGCGATCTGTCAATTCCTGCAATTTTTACCTTACACACTTTATACACTATCCATCCTTGGTGCTAGAGACTTTTCATGCGCGTTTTCTGGTTTCGGTCAAGTGTTACCGGAAAAAAACGGCATAACTTCACTAGGGAGTGTGTTTATTAATAAACAATTCGCAATTATTCCTTTAAGAACGTTTAAATGTAAGAAACGAATGTTTTTTTCTTCAGCTGATGTACACCACATGCCAAAATATCCGGTTCATCTCTAGGTTCCAGAGGTCGTCGACCCACTAATTCTAATTGGTCACTTTTTGTCGACGTCAGTCACTCGCAGCTTGCGCGGGAAACAGCTGCAGTTTACTTCACATGAGTGTCTACGTTTTTGCTGTCACGTGTACGTACGAATACTTACCGCATTTCACGTGAGAGTATCTTTGCTTCAACTGAATTTTCGCTGTCGAGTACTCGATTTAAACAGTTATAGCCGAGAATAAGGAGTTTTACGAAGATAAAGGATATATTTGAGACTTCGTTTTAGCATTTGTGCTCGAAGTGGCCGGGTATTATCATACCAAAAAGGCCGTAGAACAATAGCAGAGCCGACACAGGCTGATGCAATAACGTGACGGGTTTACTCCGGATAAACACTCTGTGTTAAAGAATATTGATTGGTCAGCTGTAAGAGTATGTGAAATCTGCCAGACGAACTATCGTTCCAAACAAAATCCTGCTTCAAGTTTCTATTGAAAAATGAAAGCGAGCATCTTGTCAGACGAGTAGATCGATTAATATGACCTTTCTGCTTTCTCTGCTCTCATTTCTCTCACCGGGAAACTGAATTAGACTTAAACTCGTTCACAATTTAGATCGCATATATCATATATGTATATCCCGGGTATTTATTCATCAGATATCTTTTAGACCACCATTTACGTAAAGCGCTCTGATTGGCTAATGTTTCCCGGGTATTTCATCAGCCGTTTATTTACACATCACGCTCGGTGACCACATGTAAAAACTCCATAGCGATAGCCAGCGTTGCTTTTAGAATTGACCTCCAGACGAGAGAGAACACTAATTCTAGCCTCATCCAACACTGGTCGGGTAGATCCTCAGAGTAAGTTCTCAGCTTTTATTTTTCTTCTGTTGTTTTACTTGTTATTTGAGAAATCTAATCGGTTTTAAAGATCTATGCCAAGGGCCGGTTAAGGGCGAGCCGGTAAATTTACATATTGACCAAAGGATTATATACGTCGTATCCAGTGTTGTCAAGGCTCTGCCAAGTACAGTTAGGAACTGAACAGAACTGTTATTTTAGTCCTCAGACGATTCAGAAATTTACCTCGTAAAATGGCAGATGAGAACTGTCTTGTTGGTGAAAATGGGACTTCAAATAAAACAGTCTCTACTATGGCGATTTTAGCACCGGACGCGGAAGGAAAACCGGCGAAAGTAGAGATCGAGGTGGTTGAGAGTGAAAAAGTACGATTCGGTTGGGATAACAAGATTCAGTTTCTGCTGTCCGCGATCGGATTCGCCGTTGGTTTGGGAAATGTCTGGAGATTTCCCTGGCTGTGCCAGAAAAACGGGGGAGGTAAAAATAATTAAACTCATTTCACTTTTTTTCAAATTTATTATTCTAGTTAAAATATGCAACGGCAATGTAAGTAAAAGAACTGAAAATATATTCGTCAGCTGTCAATGTCTGCCAATATCGAAGAACTTTGTATTGTCGGCAGAACTCAGCATTGTGCCCTTTTCGTAACCTCGTGAAAAATTAAGTTTTTCCGTCTGTAATTTATATCATGGTTACAGGTTGTTTGAAATTATTTGGTTATCTTTCGTCGTCCCTTTCAATTAAAAAGTAACATTTTAAACGTGTGGGTGAAACACTGATATATGCCGGACTGAAGCGAATTTAGTACACGAAATCATGCACGATTTGAGTTATTCTGGAACCTACAAGCTTGGCTCTTGTAATTACTATATTTCTTGTTTTAATTAATAACCTTAAAATAGAAAATTATCGGCTAAATTGTGTTCAATTTTCTGATACCAAACGGAAGCCTGATCATGTAGTAAATACAGTAAGGGAAAAATAACAGGTGTTCATCAGGGATAGCCTGTATAATATTCGTTATTGGGGAGGCCCCAGGTGAATTATTAGACTGAGCCCTGAAACCCGCCAGAGCGCACTAAATATTGCCTTTCGTGCAGGCCAAACAGAGCTGATGACAAATTTAGTTTTTCCTACCCAGAGATAAATCAGCTCACTGACACGAAGTGTGTTTATATTAAAGAAA
Organism: Porites rus; assembly: GCA_964035705.1. NCBI lineage: Eukaryota > Metazoa > Cnidaria > Anthozoa > Scleractinia > Poritidae > Porites > Porites rus. The sequence goes on from OZ037993.1 coordinate 19,765,552, forward strand.
GGAAGCAGCTTGTCTCTCACTGAAACCGTTTTATACCTCGTAGAAATAGCAAGTACACCAACGTTGTGGGCGTTGTTTTGTTAATCTATTTCTTACGCATTAGTACCGATTTTTGTTGTGATTTCTTGATAAAACGGTTTGGTGGGCGGAATTATTCTGTTCCCACTTACGCTCCAGTTTATAAAACTTTCATAAACTATCGCCCGTCTTTGTTGTAACTGAAAGAAAAAAAAGCTAAGCGCATGTTGGCCGGAAAACATCTCAGTGAATTCTGAGTAAAAGGAGAAGAAGTAATAAGAAATCTAATAATAGCAACTGTGGAACAACAATAGAGCTTTCCGGAGTCTCCTTTTCTCTTAATCTCCTGTAAACAGGATTAATGGCATCACAAGCAATGATCAGCCATCAAGAATTAATTGTTTTGCTATTTTAAGGATAAACCCTTAAGGTTATGTTCAACAAAGACAATGGTCATAGATTAAAGCTGTAATGCAAAACCTAAGAAAAATAAACCAACCTTGTTATTTTTAAGATGAGAAACTGAAATAAAGCAAGAGGAATTCATATCTGTATATCAAAACAGCTACTCGACAGTGACTCGAATATTTTCATACTTTTCAATGAAAGCGAATTTCTTGGCCAAGTGTTAATGTCACAAAGAACAAACAGAAACACTCCAAAAATAAGCATAATCTCTAAATATTTTGCTAAAATAATAGGAACAAGGAGATAATTGCCTGGGCCTATGCAAATACCATAATATGCCATTCGAGGCAAGAACAAATGAAAACAAGACCACTTGGATTATTAGCTAAAAAGAGGTCTTTCTTTTCTATTCTAAGAAAAATCTGAATACGCAATATCACTCGATATTTCCTTTTATAGTTAACAGAATTAAGATAGTTAGTGTTTCATACTCTCTATGATCATAGCGAATTTGTTTGTTGCTTGTGTTATCTCTTTCTCACCTACTACCTAAACATACATTATTCAAGACAGTTCTATTTTTCTTCGTGACAACTCAGTGTTTGAGTCTTAAAAAAACTCTTAATGAGGAGCATTTTCCTAAAATTTTACAACGAAAAAAGTTAAAAGGCGTTATCCTCTTTTCATCGGCTTAATAAAAAAACTTTTGATAGAAATTTTCCTCCAATGAACAATGTAAACACACTTATCTAATTTCCTGGGTGCGACGAGGACCGCGACGACGGACAGAATTGTTAAATGATAAACATTATCGAAAAATATTTCGCGATGAAAAACTTTTTCAACGTATCTGTTGCGAGTTAAAGATATTGTTCAGAGGATTTTATTTGGTGTTTGGGTTTTCGCATTTTTCACGTTTGTTTTTATACATTGGAAAATATTTCAAATTGGGTTACGCTTTAACTTGTGATCCGATAGATATTTCCCGCTGTCATGAATTTGGTACGAAACAGGCGATAACGTATAGAGCGTATAGAGCGTTTTCACATGACGTCACGGCGGCCATGTTGGGTTTCCAAACAAATCCCGTGGGAGTTGAACTATTTTCTTATATTAACGCTTTCTTTTGTTGCAAAATTTGCATAGATGCTAGCCACGTGAGTGAAAACACTCTATTTGATTTGTTCTTCCATGTTTTAACATATTTACACCTAAAGACACTCAAGTTCAGTCACAACCTTAACCTGACCTTTTCATGTATATTTCCAAGAAATCAATTTTATCTTTGTTTTTAACACAGTTCTTGGCTTGTTTTCTCGTGCTTTTCAACGAATTCATGAAATAGATATCTTTTATTTTAGACAACGGTACTTGTAGTAATTGGGGTATTGAATGTCTCTTGATTTTCACAGCGTTTATTAAGAAGTATATTTTTAGTTGTTTTAACAACTATTAATTAAAATAATGCAGGTTTCCACATGTTAGCCAATAATCTTTGACGCTTAACATCTTCCGTTGTTCGACCAATCCGCAGAAAGAGCCTTACGCAAGCTTTAATCCGAGTCAAGCACATGGGTTTACTGGTCATGCTTGTGGGTTGAGGGCAACTATAAAATCAAGATGCAATGTCGGTAGCTGCGCAGAATAGAAAAGAGAGAATTGTATTAACATTAGAAAGCCAATAAAGAGAAACTGAGAGCAAGAACAAGCAGTTGTCTTGAAGAAGCTGACTAGATCTCCCTAAAAAGTTGGTTCGACAGAATGTATCGCATATTTATCAAATTTCACTGTAATATGATATTGTAAAATGAAAGGGAATGAAATTTTTCAGCGCGAAACCGATGCCTACATGAGTAAACCCACGCGTGCTGTGGCTACATGTGCTTGATCCTTTATACTCATGTTAAACCAGCCAATTCCAGTTTTCTTTCTGAAAGATTCGCCCGCTTAACTGTTGACCGAGAATGCTTTCTGTTTGTTTCAGGAGCCTTTTTGATTCCTTATTTCATCATGCTTATCTTCGAAGGCGTCCCAGTCTTCTACTTGGAGCTTAGCATCGGGCAGAGGCTTCGCCAGGGAGCCATCAATGTGTGGAGCACAGTGTGTCCCTATCTTGGAGGGATGGGAATTGCAACCACAGTGATCTGCATTCTCGTCTGTAGTTACTACAACGTGGTGATCGCCTGGGTGTTGTTTTACTTCTACAACTCGTTCCGATCTCCTCTTCCATGGGCTGAGTGTCCGAAGGTCGATGTGTTCAACAGTGAGTTGAACCGCACGGAGATGATGATTCCCAAAGAATGTGATGCCAGTAGCCCCACTGCTTACTACTATCATCGCGAGACATTAATGCACGCCAGCAGAATAGAGGAGAGCGCTGAGATCAACTGGAAGTTAGCTGTTGCCTTGGTTGTTGCGTGGGTAGTGGCATATCTTTGCATAATCAAGAGCATTCAGTCATCTGGAAAGGTATTACAAAAAGCGCATTTGATAATGAATCGTCCCCACAGGACTGCAGTAAAAATGAACAAAATTTAAAAAGTTCAAGGTTTGAACATGAAATCTGGACTCCGGTTGAAAAATAATCCCTTGGGCATCAAATGATCTAGCTGAAATGCAAGCAAACAAAAATCTGTACATCGCTGTGAATTGTAATACAGACATCACTCGCTGAGCTTCTTTCCACAACAGGTCACGTAATTCCTTTATGAATGAACATGCCAGGAGAATATTATGAGTTATTACCCTTTAGACAGAGAAATTTTTTCACGCAACCGTTCATTTTTGGTTTCTTGCAGGTTGTTTACTTCACAGCAACATTTCCTTATGTTGTTTTGGCCGCCTTCTTTGTCCGAGGTCTTACGTTGAAAGGCTTTGAAACGGGTGTTATCCATCTGTTTACGCCAAAGGTAGGATGTTCATCCTGACTAAGATCAGGAATCCGATATTTCAGCTTTAAGGCAGAGAAGCCTTATTTTCAGTTGGCGTTAGTTAGCAGAACCAAGCTCTTTCCAGTTAAAGGATGGCTCTAGCACTGACTCTTTTGAAGATGGTCCATGCTTCGTGCTTGCCATTTCGACTATGTTTATCAGTTATTCTTGGTCTCCTCTGATGGCTTTGTCCAACAAGGAACTACATGTTTAAGGTTATAGAGATGAAAGCCTGTTGTCATGCCAGTGTCATCAAATGACGTTTTTGTATTGTAAGATTATATTAATCTTCATACAAACCTGATTATCCACGATTTTCTTGTCCAGGGGAGAAAGAGTTTGTTCAGTTTGAGTAGATAAGATGCAGTTGTATTTAACTCGCTAAGAGGTTAGCTGGCGTTAGATTAAGAGATGCTGGTAACTCATTTTGAGACTGAGCTACCTGGATGATGCTTGGGATTAATAAGAGAACTTTTAACTCTGCCCCATTGATATAGTTCTCCTTCCAAGATACCTGAAAAAAAAGCCTTCTCAGATGTCAAAGGTTATCCCGGCTAAAACGTAAGACATTGTCCTCACCAGAAATAACCATAAACTGAAGACGAATGAAACAAACTTTGATACAACGTTAAATCCAAACTGCATGGGCCCAGGTTACTTTTCCGACACGTGATTAGCTATTTAGGCGTGGCAATGGTTTGTAAGGAGAAGCTTCAGTTTGTTGACAGGTTACTGGAAGGAAAAACTGGTCTATTAGAGACTAATGAGAATTATTTACAGAGAGTAGAGTGTGGTCTATAGGCTAATGCTTACTATTCAAAGTACTAACGTATAACTGAAGCAAAACATAGCTGTAATTCTTAACTATAGCTTTGATATTCTACAGCAATTCTTCCGAGGAAAACGTAAGTATTGGCCAAGTGGCGTCTGCAATTCTAATGCAGTCCATTACCACTTGGATGAATGTAAACTGCAATTCAAATGCAGGACAACGCACAATCTGGAGAGAAGAATGTCCTGCAATTCAAATGCAGTTTCTGTAACTAAAGGTATTCTTCTAAAAAGGGTTCGATTGAAACGAAGAAATGCGAATCAGGGATAGATTCTGCAATCCAAATGCAGTCGAGAATCCAAAGCACACTAATTGCGATTCGTCACTTTGTTCCTAAAGACACGCTCTCCTTTGCCGTTGTTCCATTTGCGTCATCGCCAAAAATGGGCCAAACAAACGTCGGCAGAATTAAGACATTACATAAACTACGTCGGACTTTTAACGAAGTCTTTCTGCAAACCCAGTGCAGTTTCAGTCGTATTTAAACCCTGAGAAATCGTGTCGAAAAAAAGTTTGATTCTGCAATCCAAATGTAGTCAAGAATCCAGAACACAGCAACTGCGAATCGTCACGTTGTTCCTTAAGGTACGCTCTCCAAGAAAAAGTCTCCTTTGCAGTTATTGCATTTGAGTCTTTTCCCAAAATGGGCTAAATAATCGTCGACAAAGAAATGAGTCATAAGATAAACTCCGCGGCACCTTGAACAAAGACTTTCTGCAATTCCAATGCAGTTTCTACCCGTATTTCAACGCGCGAAATCGTGTCCAAAACTGCTGACAAACTTTTGATGTAATTCCAATGCACACAGTAAGACACCGTTTGCACACTGGAAATTACAAAAGCGGCAAACCGGCGATGATAAAGATCGTTTGAGAAGATTGTCGGGGCAAACATTTTTCCGTACCACAAAAAGATTCAGAAGAGCTGGACCCGAGAGCAGCAATGCGAGATACTAGTCTGGAGGATCAAGCCAAGAAACTGACTGCAACAACGGCGTTGAACAAGACAAAGTCGACAAGCTGTACTTGCCAACAAACTTTTGCAATTCCAATGCAATATGTTGTTGAAATGCTTACAAATAAATTAATTCTCTTTAATACTTCCAGTGTAGACACACATGGAGATGGAGGTGAAGCGAGAAAACATCCAAATAACCTCTGAGCCTTTATAGAGAGGTGGGCATGAAATACTGGTCTATATGTCTCATAGAATAGAAAAAGAGAACTTCAAACATAAAAGTTAAATGACCTATTAAAAAAATGTTTCTTTCCGTTTTCAGAGATAGGCAAACTGACTACTGCGCCTCGAGCTCAGAGCGTTAGTTTCTGCCCAGTACAGCGTTCTCGAAACGTTGCTTCTGTTCAAATCAGCAAATGATCGAGAGTGATAAAATGACTTGTAAAACTATCATAAAATATATGTCAAATTCCAAAATTGGACTTGCTGTCTATTGCGTCTGGTGCCCGATGGCAACCGTTGTGTGTAACACAGTCGTTCTCAAAACACTGGCTAAATAAAATAAATACAAAAAAATGTTCAGTGTCCCAATGACGGGAGCTTCAATGACGAAATGTAATTTAAAACGCAGTTTTTCCATTGAAACATGTGCAAGGAATGTATAACTTCTAATGCTGGTTACTGAGCCTTGGGCCTAGTATCAGCTGCTCTTGAATTTCCCAGTAGTTCTCAAAACACTGGTCGGTATTAACCAAAAAAATGGAACTCAGATCACTGCGCCATGAGCCCGGTGATAGCTGTCAATACAAAACCCAGTGGTTCTCAAAACACTGGACGAAAACAGTTAAAACAATTCACTTGATTATAATAGACTTGACTGCCGATCACTGCGCTACGTGCCCAGTGATACATGTCAAAAGAAAACCCAGTAGTTCTCAAAACACTGGTTCAACTCACAGTATATAGACGATGCTTTGACTTGCTGCTGTGTCTTGCGCATAGCACAAGTTCCCATTTAACCGACAAACAGTTGTTCTCGAAACACTGTAATGTAACGGTAGATAAAGTTAAATGCCTTGAAAAAACTAATTAACTTTTAAATTAACCCAGATAAATTAACTAACGACATCATGATCCTCAAACTAAACAATAACTTAAACTCAATACAATAAATGCAGCTTTCCTAAAAACAGCTTCAAGGCGCGGATCCAGAAATGTTTCTACAAGGTTCCTTAAAAGAGAAATCCTGTTTGGCACTCAAGGGCACGTTGCAAAACGTATCGAGAAACAACACCGAGTTTTCTGGGAGTAAACACTACACATCCTACAGTAGTTCACAGTCCCTGAAGGTAGGAGGATAGCATAACGAGGAATACACCAAAACTCTGAGGCCATGACTGCATGCTCATGTTTAAGGTTTTTAAAGGGGCTATGCACGCTATTTGCTACCTTTTTGAAAAGGTCAAGCTTTTTTCTCATTTATTGTTTTAAAAAATAATGGTCCAGTTTTGCGATTTAAGACTACATTTAGGCATTCAAACTGTTTCCTGTCGTCTGTTGCAACGGATGGCAAGGATGGATATGGATTACAGACTTGAAAAAGTTGGGCCTGTGTTTCAAGCTTTTATGCTACGCCTGGGAAAATCACGAAAATATCATTGTGGTTAGTGCTCCCTGATGAAATTTGTTTGACATCTTCTTCATAACTCTACAGGCTGAGACAGAGTCTAAGGGAGCATTTTGTGTAGGGTAATTGCACTAGGTAATGACTTTAGCGCAGAATTTACCAAAAACAGCAATATGCTTGTGACGTAGCCCCTTTAGGTTAGAACAATTTGGATCCGCGCCTCCCTTTTGTCAACACAACCTGCTTGACGCTGCTCTCTGCGCCTTGAGCCCAGTTGACATGCGTCAGTTAACAGCAAATTCAGGAGTTCTCGAAACACTGATGTATGTTTTTGTAATCAACAGTGGGAACGTCTTCTGGACCCACTAGTATGGCTTGATGCAGCAACACAAATCTTCTTCTCGTTGGGTCTGGCATTTGGCACCATGGTTGCCTATGCCAGTTACAATTCCATTCACGAAAACACACTTCGTGACGCAATTACAGTTTCCATCGCTAACTGCATGACTTCTTTGTTCGCCGGGGTAGTCGTTTTCTCCATTTTAGGATTCAGGTAAGACACTCATCATCACTGCTTCGCCAGACGTCCAAGAAGGTGTATATCCGTTTACTCATTCAATAAATGATAGAATTATGATGAAAACTATCGGTAACTTGAATATTGCATGCCTCGTATTTCATCCAGCTCTCTCAAAAAGAGCAACATTAAAAAGAACGCTGACCTATTGATCATTCACCTCAGAGTCTCAGACCAAGTTTACACCTTAATAAGGCTCTATCAGCTCTATAAAGGTTCTGTTCGGCTTACATGCATGTAATGTCGATCTCTATTTCAATGGCCCACGACAAGTTAGCAACCGTTCGAATCTCTATACCCAAGGATGATGGAACTTCGTCTGCCAGCTCCGTTGTAATGCACAGTATAATCATTTGTATTATACATATTTGCTGAGTGAGTCAGTCTCAATATCAATTTCAAGGACGACCCAAGAATTTACAGTGACTTTTCAGGTCGATGATCGTCTCAGTCGATCATCATGAATTTACCAAAAAATCAGTAATCATAAAATATATTTTATTCCACTGGAGAGCGTGATTTGTCTTCACCTACTTGCCGACTTGTAATCGAGGAAAAACGTCTTTTGCCCGTCCATGTCACACCGCAATCTATGAAGACCAAGCCCTTTATTAAGGCCATACACAAAAAGCCCTTTTCACTTTATAGCATACCATCATGTCCAGCAGTATCGAAACATTTCCTGTTAGTGAATAGAAAAACCTACAAAACAGTGTATGCATTTGACGTTGCGAAAGGGTCACACATATCCCACCTGTCATGTCACAACTTGTCGCAATAGTTGTAGCACAAGACCAAAAGAAAGTAAATTTATTTTTTACCAGGGCAACGTACATGATGGAAAACTGTGAAGCGAGAAATGCTGAACTCCGACAGAATCTGAACACAACCCTTCAGCAACTCAACACAACAGGGCTAAACCCACAGCAACTCGAATGGCTTAAAGGCAACACCACAAACAATGTCACAAGCGGACTTCAGAAATGTGACATCCAAGACTTTCTTTCAGATGTAGGTGTAACTTCCAGAAACAGTATATAATTTTTCTACTTACCTTAGTTCATAAGGTTACCTAGCTGTTGACGATTGGTTGTAGATAACAGAGGTATTTTCGATTTTGGAAATGTTATTTTGCTCTGCAAGCCATTTCTGCCGAAACCGTGGGACGGCAATCGAAGACAAAACTGAAAACTGATAATACAAGGCTTCCTTTTTCTGTGTGAATGCCAAAGACACGTTCAATAACGTTATTAAAAGAGGATATTATCTGAAATCCTATCTATAGGCAGCCAGTGGGCCAGGATTAGTGTTCATTGCATTTACTGATGCCATCAATCAAATGCCTGGAGCAACATTTTGGTCTATCATATTCTTCCTCATGCTTCTCACCCTCGGCCTCGACAGTCTGTTTGGAGGCCTGGAGAGTGTGACGACAGCCTTGAAAGATGTCAGAGGTTTTAGGAAGCTACGGAGAGAAGTATTATCAGGTGAGCACAGTTTTGAAGACTTTATAGTGTTGAAACGGCAACCAAAATGTAACGTCCAGTCAGCACAAGAGCGAGAGCAATTGTGTAGGAACTCTAAATAAATTATTTTCTGTTCGTTTAAAAACGAACAGAAGTCCAGCCCTTTTCTTCGAACTGTCTAGCTTTACCTACCAACACAAACTGTTACCTGTTCAGATAAAGGACAGGAATGATAACTTGGCTTTTCCCTACATTTCATAACCATTCAGATAGTCTCGCCATCGAAAATTCTGATGGTTCAATTCCACGCAACTGTTAATTTTTTTTTTTCATATGTATTTCCGTTACGTATCATAAATTCATCAAACAATAACTGTGTAACTACTGCTTCTTTGTTAACAATGGCTTTGGGAACTAATCCCAGTGAGATACCCCCACATGACAAGAGTTCTGTGGCTGCAGTGAATGACGCAATTTACGTCGAAAACGGGCGTAGATAATTGTAATAACTATTACCAAGAGCCATATATGGCTCTTGCTATTGCAAGTGGCACAGTTTAACGGAAAATGATTTTTTTTCTAGGGTTAATGTGTGTTGTTGGTTTCTGCATTGGTCTTCCCATGGTGACGTATTCCGGTGAATACGTGCTGCAGATATTTGACAGTTTCGCGGGAAACCTTCCTCTTCTGCTAATTGCAATTTTCGAGTGTGTGGGTGTATGCTACTGCTATGGGATTAAAAGGTAACTTTCGTCACCGTTTTTTCATCACAACTAAACTTTTCATGACAAATATATTATTTCCACAACGCGCAATTCCTCAATATACCACCTGATAAATAAAGTTACAGGGCGACCATATTCATGCCCTTTGTTGCCCAAACTGGACAGCCTCTCTTTTCCATTTTAATTTCAGTAGCCAACTTACTGATGAATCATGTTTCTAAGATCTATCTATAGGGCCAAGATTTCATAATAACCGCGAAATCTTTCATGCTTGACAACAAAAAACCCGGAATGTGGTGCAACGTCATGATCGTCAAGTTAACAAACGTTGCCTCGCCATAGGCAGGGCAAGGTGTCCTGCCAAGAATGCTTGGGAAAAACGATAAAGGAACATGGAAGGCATGGAATCCGGCTTTTTTTGTATACCCTCCAAGTAAACAGCAGTAACTTTGTGATCCTACTCATATCCTATTTACTGACAGGTTTTCAGATGACATAGAATTCATGACTGGAAGTCGACCAAACATCTTTTGGAAAATCTGCTGGATGGTTGTCACACCAGTTGCGATGTTAGCTATTCTGATTGCCAGCATCGTGTTGATGTCACAGGGAAAGGCCTCCTACTATGCTTGGAATCAAGACAAGGTATGTGAAAACCTGTATCGTATCACCTTGGAAGTCATTTTCGCCTTTAGTTATAGCCTGGACCTTTCTCAGATAGTTCAGTTTGGTTTTAAGAACGGATGGCTCAGTCCTTTATCTGCCTTGCAAGCACTTTGGCGTTCGTCTTCTCTTATACATTGTTCGTAGTCGTTTCTATGTTCTCTTTTAACGTTTGTGATAATTCCGTTATATGTTATGCTTTTTTATGTATTTTTCCACTAGGCCACCTACGAGAAGGTGCCTTACCCAGACTGGGCAGTATTCATTGTGGTACTCCTCGTCCTTATGTCCGTGGTATTCATCCCCGGTGTGGCCATTGCGCGGTATTTTGGCTTTGTCAACTACGAAAAATTGGAACCAGTCCCACTAAAAGAGGCCGAGGCATCAATATCGTACAAAGACAACATAGTGGAAGACACCAATGTTTAAAGCTAACGTTGGCGTGTTAATACTGAAGTGATCGTATAAGTAACCAATCGTGATTAACAGAATACAATATAAGAAATACTCATAAGAGGATAAGTACTAAATTTCTATTTTTTTTAAGCCTAATTACGTTTGTCGAGTGAGCACCACTAACAAAACATTTGATCAAATCTTCCTTGACGGACAGGTCATGGCACTTTTCGTCCCTGCTGTAAAACAGCAAATTCATTGCGACTAAAGAAAAGCGACCAAAGTTAATCGCTAATCGTGCTTTTGAATGTAAAACATTCATACACGATTTTTCTCAATCAAATTCTCGATTTTTTTAACTTCGGAAGAACAATTGATCAAATGGGTGCAACTGTTGAATGGTCCTGAATCGAAGGGACAAGCCTGTTTATGTCTTTATGGTGTGAAGCACCTTTGATTAGTAATAGTGCATAGTGCTACCAGTGTCTGTCTTAGAAAGGTTTGAATGTTACAAAGTATTCAGGCCGGTTTACCTTGTAAATGGCGTAATCAAAGTACTGTTATTTTTCTATAATTCTTTGAAACAAATTGTATATTTTATTCAGTTGTCATTAATTGTAATTTATTTAGTTTAGCAAGTCAAAAAGTTGTTTGAAAATAAGTTAATTACAAGGTAAAATTTGTTGAATACTTTCTTGTTATTTCACCTATTTGAAGCCAGCACTTCGTTGTCGGAGCTGGCAGATCTGATACTTTACATGACTGACGTCGCAAAAAACATTGTTTAGATGATTACGTGGTGACATAGTTAACTCAGTATTACGTTGACCACGCCAAAGGCAAAGTTCATTAAATGTACCAAATTATTCAGCGTCAACTGTTTTCCAGTTTCGTTATTTTCGTTTTGTGACCAACTACAGTGCTTTGATGGTCACTTACGACAGGTTCCAACTATAGTGCTGTGACGGGCGCTTACAAGAGGCTCTAACATTAAGAGGGATTACAGTTAAACGCCTTACGTTTGTATTTACTTGAGCACTTTTCCTTGAAAAGCTTGTCAAAATGTCATTCGATTTTAAAATAAATCACTCATCCTGAAGTTCTTGGAACGATAAGTTTTTGAGAACTTTTTGGTGATTATTAGAATATTCGTAATCAATGAAAGTTTGAAGGGTAAATGTTAAAAGTTATGGAGAAATGAGAAAATATTGGATTTAAGGGTAGTTAAAAATAAAAATTTGAAGTGAACGATTAATAGACAAACGACCAGACAGTCCGCCACCACAACAAGGTGACCCTGAGCCAATTAGCGGACTAACTAGTTTACGTGTATACCCTCTTCTATCCTTCTTTCTTTCATTCTCAGTTCAACCCCAATTCCCCCAAAATTCAACTGTAATCTCCCCTTCACTATAGTGCTAAAATGATTACTTAAGAGAGGTTCTAACTATACTGCTTTGATGGTCATTTACGAGTGGATTCAACATTAACTATGGTGCTTTACTTTAGCGCTTTGATGGTCACTTATGTGCGGTTCTAACACGCTATAGTGCTCTGATGATCGCTTGGGCGGGGGGGGGGGGGGAGGGGTCCAACTATAGTGCTTTCAGGGTCGCTTACGGAAGGCAGTCGAACATAGAGGTTCGACTGTATAGGTAGCATCTATGCTGGGCCGGGGTTTCGCCAAGTGGCACAATGACGTTTTACAAGATACTCGACTCAAAGTCATTGACTGCTTACCAAGAAACTACCTAACTAAAGTAACAAAGTTTGGAATTTTACTAGCATGTTCCATGATGACAAGGACTAGGGTACCTTTAAGCGTCATAACCCATAGTTTAAAAGGAAACTGGCACAAATGGTTAGAATGCAAGAAAGTCTGATTTCCCTACTTAGCCTGATCGCCTAAATCTTATGCGCTAAGCAGTCCTTTCAGTCCTGTGTACGGTTGAGACCAAATAGGGTTGTTAGCTACTGTTTGTCTGCCCCTCATTCAAGTATATTAAGGTATAATCAACTGAGTTGGCCCAGCTGAGAGGGTGGAGTAGGAGATGGGACGTTGTCTCCCAGCTAGGCTTACTTAACACCTTTTCTCACAATGACGTGAAAGGGAGCTTACGCTAAGCCGTTAGCCTTGTATTCTTCGACGTCTCATTCAAACTTTCGCTAGGCCGGGCCAATAATAACCCCGAATTGCTGCTCAGTACAAAAAAGTAGGAGTCTGATTTTTAAAGGTAGATGGTCTTGTTCAATGTTTTTCTTTGATGGCGTGTGATAACGAATTACTGGATGTGGTGGTAACCACAGAAAACAGCCAACATTTCTCGACGCCACCACATCTGACGTGTCACTAACCAGATCTGGGTAGTGCTCCTTACTGCTTGAAGCAAATTTTCCTCGCGGCTCGACCAATGAAAAGTACTACTCAGATCTGGGTAGTGACACGTGATCAGTATGGAATTTCTGCGCTCGTTCCTCAGACGTCATTTCGTGGGAAAACCAGTGGTGGCGTCACGAAATGTCGGCTGTTTTCTCAGGCTAACGTTCTGAACGTTGTTGCTGCTGAGGCGATATCACAGTCCCAAATAGACGACGGTGGACAGGTTGACAGCCGAAAAACGCCTCCGTATTTGAACACACTCATGGTGTGAGTACGCACCGCACAGTCTGAGCTACGCTAGGACACCCTTAGCTGCGGATGACACCGTCAGGGTAAACTGGAGAACACAATCCTTAAATGTACATTGTTCTCTCTGTGTTCCTCTAAGTGCGAGGTACACGATACTAATGACCCTTGCCAGGGCCATGGGCCCGACATGAGTCTGTTCATTGGCCAGTAACCGATCAGCGTACTCTTGTCAATTTGTTGAGCGAGGTCAATTCTCTGTAAATACATGTTTTGACGCACTTCAGATTGGGTCAACGCGCATGACCAGATGCGGACTTCCCTTACCTAGATATTAAAAACCAAACGCACGGTCTTAAAGTTATTGCTAATAGTAATAAATTGGTGACCAAATCAACATGAAAACATGACAAATGCATTTTCCCTCTCTGTTATCAGATTTAGGCCTTAATAATGCTAAAGGTTATTTTGTCAACATTTTGTGCAGACTGGGGCTCTCTATACAAAGACACAAAAAGTTCTATTACCTTTACTTAATTAAAAGCAAAAGCCCTGTGTGGTTTCACCATTTGAAAATGACCGACTCTCACAACTGAATACCATAGTTTTCGTTTAAGGTGGCACTCACAAATGGCTGAACAATATAAATCTTACCAGGCCATGAAAGGGATACCATCCACAATGCCCATGAGGCATGGCATCATCTCCCCAAGGTGTGCATACCCCATTGCTGATAACTCCATTACCAATCTGACTGTGCTTCATGTAATATCTGAGAGACAAATGGGTGGACTTCAGTTAATTTCTACTTCTAGACCAAGTATCCCTGATACGCTTTGCAGGAAATGAAAAAACAAAGTCCACAACTCTGATTGTAATACCCTACCCCAGACTAAACTACTTGGAGGCCCGCACTTACTTTAACTGAAAACCAAACAATGCCGCAATCAAATTTATAAAAACCGCAAACCGCCTAGTCCCATAAAAACATTCCCTCAAACCCTTTTGCGCCCTCTTTCATACTGATGCTTCGTATACGAAAGTTTCTTCAGGAGCAAAGTATGGACTGGGCAAAACACTAATAGTTTAGTATTTGTCACATGCCCATCCTCTTTTTTCCTGTGCTAAATGTTGTTGGATTAGTCTGCTAAGTAAACTTAATCAAACATAATAACGGTGAAGTTTATCGACATGGGATCATTTCACTACCCTGGTGAGATAGTTTGTGTGGATGAACGACCCTGACAGCTTTGTCAGCTGGAGTATTTTACTTCAATGCTGAACAGTCGAAGAGTAGAGGTCAGATGAAGAGTAATCCCCTGTTCCTTCAGGCTGGCGTTAGGTGGTGGGCTAACAGATTGTTCCCACTGTTACTGTGCCCTATTACGGGGAAGCAGAGCAAAAAGATGACAACGAACGAACCAATCATCATGCGAGGGGAAGACGAATAATGCCTTAACTGTCGATGAAATTGCTGTCGCCAAAGGCCGTGTTCGTCACGAATCGGGACAATGTTGAAGGGGTTGGGGGGGGGGGGGGGAGTATGTCCAGGTGGTTAACGAAATAAAGAAACATGCAATCAGCATCCCTGAGGTGAGTGAAGTGAAATGGAACTCCTGTGGGAAGATGATGAAGGCCGTTGGAGAAACTGTGCTGTGCTCTGGACTGGATAAAGGTAAATGTCATGAGAGTGGTTAGTTAGTTTAGTTCTTTTAAAAGATGATGTACAAAGTATATTAGAATGGGAGCTGGTGTCTGAGAGGACCATCAGAGCCAGGTCAACTCAAGGTGGTAGCAGGTCACGGTCAAATAGTGTCATGCCCCTACAAACGAGGCAACGAAGGAGGCAAAGTACGACTTTTATGAAGTGTTGTAGGCAGTGTCTGAGCAGGGACTACGCAGAGATAATAAGATTGTAATGGGAGACATGAATGCTAAGCTTAGCGTGGGCACCAACGGCAGACAAAAGTTGATAGTTAGACATGAAGTAAGGGCTAAAATGAACGGAAATGGTGGGAGGTGGGCTGATTTTTTTCAAGTTGATGAGGTAGTAACAGGTGGAACAAAGTGCCGGCAAAGGAATTGTTACAAGAGGACATGGATTTCACCAGGTGGTAAAACTGAACATCAGCTAAATGTGGCCTGGAGCTCACCGCAGAATATTCGCGTCATGTGTGGTGTTGATGTTGGGTCATTTCACTGCCTCTTGATGGCAAAGGTGAGGACAAAGTTTTCCAAAATAAAGAAGGATACTGAGGGTACCAGGCTAAGGGTCATCTTGAAGACAAAAGACGCGTTTAAGCTGACGCTGCAAAATAGATTCGAGTGTCTGCAACATTATGAAGAATAACCTTTAGTGGATGACAAGTGGAGACAGATCAAAAAAGGATACCTGGAGGCATGCGAAGAGGTGCTGGGGAATGCGCAATCTAACAGAAAGCAGTGAGTCGGTATAAACGAGATCTGGTAGATTGAGTACCGAAAGGAAGCAAAAAATGCTGCAAACATTGTATTTGCTAAGACAAGTACTCAGGAGAATAGCGAGTCCTAAAAACTAGGCAAAGAGAAAATGTAAAAAAGACAAGAGGGTATATGTAGAGTCAGAGGTAGAGCAAGCTGAGGAGGATGGAAGGAGGAGTGATGTGAAGCCTTTGAAGGAGATTAACAGGAAGTTTGAGTGGAAGATTCTAGACCACTTTTAATCCAGTGAGAAATTAAGTGGGAGTATTGCTCAATACATGATAGACGAAGAGCTAGGAAGCGATTCATCAAAATATGTTATAAAGAAGCTTAAGAACGAGAATGCAGCAGGCTGTAACAATATGAAACCAGAGGAAAGGGAGAGTGGTTCTCTTAGATCTTTGTAGCCAGATATGGCACCAGGAGAAGGTGCTGGATGAAGGGAGGAAGGGTTTGTTAATCAATCCGCCAAAGAAAGGTGAACTGAGCCACTGTTAAACTAGCATGATAGACAAGCAGCTGAGTGTGCAGCAAGCGGGTTCTTGAGATGATCAGAACTGTATTATGGACCAGATAGCAACATAATTGAAGAATTACTGTAGAACAAAGTATCGTGTGGCAGTCCTCTTTATACATCAACTTAATAGACTTCGAAGGGCCATTGACAGTGTCAGCAGAGCGGTGTTGTGACTCTGAAGCCGTGGCAGTAAGGAATTCAAGCCGAGATAGTCACCATAATTAGAGCTCTGTATGAACGTTTTTCGATGTAGGTTGTGCATAATTGTCCGTCAGAGGTCAACAGAGATGAGCATGAGAATGGGGGTCAGACAATGGTGGCTACTGTCATCCAAACTGACCACTCTCGATTGGGTAAGAATGGCCTTTCTAAGGAGGGGTGCTATCCAATGGCCCATCATGGCAACCTTAGAAGACCTGGGTTTTGTTGATTATCTTGCCTTGTTGTCGGAGAGAAAAAAGGTAACGAGGATAAGACACAGGCATTGAAGGGTGGCCTGAAGATCATTCCCACAAAGACAAAGCTAATACGTGTCGGTACCAAACTGGGTGATGGCGATATCGTGCTCCATGTCACTAACTTGAGAGTCTCTATGTTAAATGTGAAGGCTGTGCTCTTGGAGACTTACCAAAGAACTGAAGCAGAAAATGCCTGTGTTCATTAACAAGTGCTGTAAGGGGCACAATGTGGATGCAGTGGCCCAGAAGAACCCCAAATGAAGAGCTGTGGAAGCAGGCAGTACAGAAGCCGATAGAGGAGGAGACAAAAGGATGAACGTGGAGATGGATTGGCCACAAACTGAGGAGATAAGACAGAACAGTGTCCATGACAGCTCTTAACTGTGAACTGCAGGGGAAGTGTAATAGAGGGAGACCTTGAAACTCTTGAAAGTACATAAGGATGTTAGAACTTAAGGAAAGAGGATTTACATGATGAGGCAAAGCACTAAAATGTTGTGGATGAGAGGACAACAGATTGTCCTCTTTACATCCCCTGTTAAACATACGCTCGGATACCAGCATATAAGGCCACTACTGGCAGCCACTATCGGTCCATTTATAAGCTTACTGTAACTCACCCTGTCCATGATATGAATGAAGTGTGCAAGGTAAAACACACCACTGGGGATACATCCCCTGCTATTTCCAAACAGTAGTGTGGGTTCTTTTA
Source organism: Porites rus (assembly GCA_964035705.1). NCBI lineage: Eukaryota > Metazoa > Cnidaria > Anthozoa > Scleractinia > Poritidae > Porites > Porites rus. Next base: position 19,782,924 of record OZ037993.1, read on the forward strand.
CATCCCTTTCAATTTGACTAATGAAAAAAGGATGAAGGAGAGAAGGCCAATGGTTAAATATCACCGCCCAATGACATGATCATCTCAACTGAGACATGTTCTTAGATCACAGCCACCATGATCTTACCAGTTTTTTAACCCATTCGCCCCTGAACCGCCCGTAACCGCCCGTGCCGATCCAGGTCCTTTTTACCCATTGTGACGTCATCAGTTTTAACGTTCAAGGACAACTTTCTTTACTAACTTGCGCAGAGTGAAGAGATCTTTCAAACCATACCAGAATGAGCACAATTCAGTCAAGGACACTGGAGAAACAAGCAAAAAACCACGTGACATTGACCTGAAAATCTCCATGAAAATCTTGTTCCATTACCCACCTACCTTTCCTTTCACCTAATCCTAAGATCCTAAAAGCTTTCCTAAAAACTCTTCCCACCAAAATCAAGCCTACTAAATGCCCAGCAAGAGAAAAAAAAATGGGGCAAGAAAAGCGAAAAAAGAAGGGAGGAGAGAAAGCGAAAAGTAAAAGTCAAGACTGCTGTGTCACTTTTAAACCCAAAAACTATCTCGAAATTTTGCTTTCTGCGCATGCCCAAACTTCGCAAGCTGATATTTTGCATCTGGATCAGAAGGCCACGAAGTGTACGACCTGTAAACCGGTTTGTGGTAAGTTTTAGCTCTTTATAGCACGACAGTGACCAGAAAACCACTCGACTAGCTTCAAAACGCGATTTTCGGCAAAATCTCCAGGAGCGAATGGGTTAAAGACCCTGGTTGTTGGTCCGGCCAGTGTTTGAACTCACAACCTCCTGTTCGGTAGTCAGGCACTCTCGCAACTCAGCTTACCGGGGAGCAGTTAGAGGACACCTTAAGTTCTTTCAGAAGTGCAGATGATGGACGATGATGAAGATGATGAAAATGAAGGCAGAATAAGTGCCTCAATGTCGCACTCAAATCAGTATCTCTATATGACAAAAGACGGAAAATAACCCCATAAGACCAAGTAAAGACAAAAAAATAAGGCACTGTTATAAATGTTTGTAACTGTTTTTTAGCCACAGCAAAACTACCTTGGCTTAGTCTTAGCTTAGTCATAATAAAAATGAATACTGTTAATAGACACACCTGTGAAGTCCACGTCCAATTCCAACATTTATAGAGCATGCAACATGTCCATCAACAAACATGAACTGCCGATCAGGAGATGCTGATAATGCAACATGATGCCACAGTCCATCATTAATGCAAGGCCCTTTCATGACCTTATAAGGTTCTAAGGAGCCTCTAATGCAGCCATCAGGGCCTACATGGAGTATCTGCCAATGATACTGAGGCCACCTGCTAGAGCTTAACAATAATACAACAAAGCAAACTGTTTTCAACAAAGAAATAACAAAAATTGCCAGGTGCATATTAGCTCATATTTGTCTAATAATAAACAGATTATAACTTCCCAAACTACACACATTTTTAAGCTAACGGCAAAATTTTCATGTACTTGTGTTAATTCTGACAGTAACCTTTGTAATTTTAGCACATGCAGGAGACTCAGGAGAGGGGCATCAAGATCTGGTGTTTGTGGACAAACTAAAAGACATTTTTGTAATTGGTTTTTCCCATTTTCAAAAAAAAAAACTTTGGCTTTTCACTTTTGAGCCTTTTGCAGTATTCTTTTTTCACATTAGCTTTCAGTTTCCCACCAACACCAATGCAATTATTGGGATTTGAAAGGAAGAATTATTTTGGTCTTTTTGTGTGGTTTGCATAGCTAAACTATCTTTTTCACAAAATTGGATGATTTTATTTTTTCCTAGTTTTCTGGGTTCCAATAGGCCCCAATAACACCTCTCTAAGTGATACGAATCGACAAACAACCATTAAGCTTCCTCCATGGAAAGTAAGATAAACACCCTTGTTAGTGTTATAGGGGATTGCCTCCTTCCAATGATAGCTCCTCATTGAATTGGAGACTTGTGTCTCAAATCTTATTCTCACTCGTATGGTTGCACCTTATAGTCCACATGCTCGCTTTTCTTTGTTTTTCTTCTACAAGTGGTTGGTAGTGATAATCAGTCCAATATGTGGTAATTTTTTCTGAATATGGTTCATAGGAGTACCTTAATAAGGAAACTAAACCAATTGAAACTAAATGAATTTTTACAGGATTGCTCAAGAATAGTATAGAAGTGTCATAAAACACGACTTAAACACTAACATTATGCTTACGCTTCAGTGATGTCAGATTCTGTAGTTGCTCTATTTTAAATTTAACATAGGGAAAATGTGGATGATCACAGAGCTACTCAGGGCTATACCTTACTGATTCGCTCTGGCATCCTATAATGATTCCATCAGGTTTCTTCTTATTTAGCTTTACCCACATTTCTACGCTCTGTTTCACTGGGGCCCGGTCATCAAATCGAATGCCATTAACCCTAGTTGCACTGGGGTTTACCACAAACTCAGCACACAATCTTTCTCCAGCAAGACTTGGGAAACCCCTGTGGTGCCTATTTCCAAATGACATAGCATGACTTGCCTTTAGATAAAGCTTTTTCCAGATACCCGGTTCATCTTTTAAAACTTCATTGCTGTCACTAGTGCTGCCAGCGACATAAGCACGATTGACGGTATATGATGTAGAAGTTCGAGGGAGGAGCAACAGATGGCGATTGTCAGCTTTAAGACGCCTTCGCCAAATAATGTTTTCGTTTGTTAATTCGTAGAGCCTTTTACATGTAGATCCTAGGTGGAGAATATCTTGAACAGCTGTTAGGTATGAAATCGCATGGAACCAAATTTCCTCTGGAAGATCCCAAGAACCTTTCTCGTTTTTTGCTGCCATGTTATGTTTATCGTGCCTCGTCCTGATGTTCGAGTGCCAGAGAGAATTACTAGATCCAGTCTCTTCTCTGATCTTCTCAAAAAACAAAAAGACAGAAATCATTTCATCAGGAGCGCTTTAGATGAGGTTTAATCACTAGCAACAGAACCTTGAAAACTGAATGTTTCGTTGCAGCTAGTATTTCCACATCTCATCTCCCTTTTGGCATATTTGGGCAAGAGAAGCGAGCCTCGCGAGAACGCGCGAGCGACTCGCCTAAATAGTAGCCTCCCCGCAGACGTCCTTTGGGGTTCGTTTGTCACGCATTCATTTCTCCCCACGGACCGTGGGGAGAAATGAATGCGTGACAAACGAACCCCAAAGGACGTCTGTGGGGAGGCTACCTAATTAGGAGAGCTTGTGCTAGCGCACTTGACGGCACACTAGACTTCGTACATTCTCACCTGATTACATATGTTTTTTTGTGCAAAAACTTCGTTTGACACCTTTTTAATTAATCGCATTATTTATTATCGTCTTTCTCTAACGACTTGATAAATGCAAGTGGCCCTAAAAACATGAGATTTTTATGTCACCTAGACTAAGCCTCACTCGCTTTGATTGGCTACAATGTAAAAAGGTTATTTCATTCGTCCCCTGGGCTAGTAGGTCACATAACTTTTATGATGTTTCGATTTTTTAAAAGAGAAATGGATTTTTTGCTTGTCCGTTTTCCACTTTCCCCACAGAACCGGAAGATGTGAAAATTACACTTCCGGTATGCGATTGATTGACACCTTCAAGAAGCTCCAAAACGGCCATTATAATGGCGGCGCACATGAGACCTTTCGCGCTAATGTTTGTTTTTGTTTCTTTGACCTTGTACTGAGGTCAGCCATTAACGTTTAGTGAACCGGCTAATCATTTTGTTCCTCGTGGTCTTCAACTACCTGATTTACGTGTCCACTACAACTTGTGATTGCATACAGCAACACTATCAACCTCCGCCATCGCTGGCGTGAACGTCAGATTGGAGATGGTAATCGCTGGAGTTTTAGCGGGAGATTGCTGAATTGACAGCCACCTTGACAAACTGATTGAGATATGATGTAGACATATTAACTTCTATGCTCTGACAGTTTTTGTTAACTCATTATCGTGATTTGAAACGGTGGAGTGCAGACTATTGATTAATTCACGTTTGGCCGTCAAGCGAAGTGTTTGAAAATCAAGCTCAAACTTATTTCAAGGAAAGTTCAGGATCTTTGTAACGAAAGATGTAACAGTATTTGGAGGTTATAGTTATCTCTGTAACTTGGGCAATTTGCTGGCCGTAAGCTCTTTGAAATTTCACAAAAGTTACTACGATTAATTGAGCTCAGCATGAATATTAACGGTGCCGGCGTACAAGTTCAAGCTGTAAACCCTACGCGACACGAGAAGGCAAAGTCTGCGGGCGATCTTCCAATTCCCTTTACAGAAACAGATGATTTGGACGCCAGAGATGAACTAAGAGAACGGGAGCTAGAAGAAGCTCGAGCAAGAGCTAGCCAAATGGAAAAGACAATGCGATGGTGGTCGGATTGCACCGCAAACTGGCGAGAAAAATGGGGTAAAGTTCGCGCCGAGAGAAATAAAGCAAGGGAGGAAAATCGACAACTCAAACTCAAGCTTGAGGCCGCCGCGAAAGAAATCTCAAATTTGAAACGAGAGAGGCTGGCAGCTCAAGAAACTCAGACGAAACTTCAGAAAGAAGTTGAAAAGCTGGAAAGGGAACTGAAAAAGGACAGACGACTGATTCCTTCGGCTCGAGTCGAACCTTCACTCAAAGAAGAATCGTCAGATTTTGTTGACAGAAGTGAGCAGACTAAGAATTCTAGTGTTTATGAAGCTACGGTGCCCAAATTAGGGGCAGAGAAACAATTTATTGAACAAATACTACAAAAGAATGAGCTTTATGAAAGTAAAGTGGACGATACAGGCTTTGATCGTGAAAGAAGTTTTTCTGTTCCAGCAGAAGAACGCAAAAGGAGCCGACAAAGTGCTAGAAAACAAAAATCATACGACGAAAACTTGAACGTGGAGAGCTCTCAACAATTTACAGTTATGCGAATGAAACTGGAACAAACGGAGAAACTGTTGTCAGCGGAAAGAAGGTGAGGAATCCGGTGCTCGCATTTTTAAACACTCAATAAAAAATATTGTAACAGGAAATCATAAGTTCAGACACCCTTTGGTGTAATTTGCATATATCTAGTACATGCAAAGTAATTTGTTGAACGTACAAAATACCCGGTATATACCTCTTGCATTATTACCATTCACAGGACTTGGTTTTCTGAAAACAGGCATAGTTTACTAGAAGAAACAAATATATTCAGTTTTCAAAAGGACTTAACAAGCATTTTTGCTTGAATCTGTTTGTTGATTAACTGAAAGATGACTGAAATTCCAAGAATTTTTTACTCCCATATGGAATGCCTGAAAATTTCTTGGTTGGAAGATAAGCAAGCAGGGTGTCATTTTGTCATTAAAATTAACCAAGAGGTTATTTTGTAACTTTAGCTATAAATCTGTCATCTAGTAGTGTAAATTTCCCAGGAGCATTCTATGTGATTATTTTTTGTGTTCACTCTCTCTATGATGACAATTAAGTCAGGTTGGTGGGCAAGTGTTTAACCTTTTCTGCAATCTTTTTCACAGGAACCGCCCTTAAAGACCCTGTGTGGTGCCTGCAAGGGTCTTTGTAATGCGCATGCATGTGGCACCTTTTAGTTTTGTTGAATTAATCATATAAACAGTACTTTTGAAGGGCAAAAAATCTTCTTTTGCTTTAGCTGTTGGGAATGATTCCATGACATGGATCCAAATACATGTTGAAAAAACAATTGAAAATTTGCCCTCACAACCAAATGCGCCTCGCATTATTTACCAGCATTTTATTTTAAGTTAGCTCCTGCAGTGGTTTTGAGCGTGCACTGTGTTTGAATTTCAATGCCTTTCATGTTTTTTTTCTCAGTGCAAAGCAGAATCTTTTGTCGGAGTTGGATGGCATCCAGTCTGATTTCACTGCTTTAAAGCTGAAAAATGAGGAGCTTAAGGTTTCATATCAAGATGCTTCTCAAGAGGTTTGTCAGACATAAATTCTATCCCGAAATCTGTGCCCACAGCTTGAAGTTGTTATAGTCTGATCTAACCTGTGATCATATCCTCCCTATATCTCTTTTTGGGACCGAGGACGGTGATGGCAGCAAAAACGTCTTGTAAAAAGTGAATTTACCTTCTTTCAATCTTCATTGCAACATTGTCATTATCATCTTCATTATTCCAACTCACTCACTTTGTCAAACGAAGGCAAACTGTCCTGGAACTGTATTCCTGAGAACCATATTCAAGGTCAGAAAGAGGGAGAGAATCTTGCAGTGGCTTGTTTAAATCCTTCATTAAAACTGAAACTAGGCATTTTCACATCAGTTATGGCAAAGAAATATACAAAAAAGTGTGCTGCATATGCAGAGTTGTTCTTTTGTGTGTTAAACCAATTTTTTTTTTGTCGTCAGATCTTAAGGTCCCTATTATGTCTTTCACGGGAAGGAGGGCATGAGACAAGGCGACACTTGACAGTTCCTAGTGTCCCCACTTAATTGAGCAGCCTCCTCTCTAAGCAAATAAGAGATTCAACAAAAAATAAACTCAACCGACATATGGCACTGACACCATGAGGAGTTTCATTTTCTGTCAAAAATGATATAGAAGGGTAAGGGATTGGAAATCGCGCCATAGGCTACCCATATAAATTTTTGTTGAGTGCCCCCCCCCCCCCCCACCCTAGTGGTCTTCCTGGGGTGGTTTAAGTTCAAAAGCAGTAATTTAGTACCAGGAACAGAAGCCAGTGTAGTATTTGATTTGTAAACAACATTTTGGGTAGTTTTGGTTCTTCTTGGCCAGATAGTGATGTCAGTGATCAGACAATGGCAAGACTGCCTTTAAATGGCAAAATCTCCAGGGGAGAATAGATTAATTAAGGCACTCCTGGGGCTTCTTAATTGGCCCAAACAGCTTATAATGTGAATGGAAATATATGAAGTGCCTCATAGTTTGAACTGCGGATGAATATATCAAAGTGAATATGATCCTTGCAGTTGAATAAATAACCTGAGCAGTTGAAAAATAACCTGAAACATTCAAGCTTGAAAATCCTGGTCAAGGCTACATTTTCTTAGGTTCTTTTTTCAGCTGCTTAGGTTGTTTATTAAAATGCGAGGATCATACTCACTTTCACAACTAATCATGTATTGTCATAAATGGGATCTATTTTACAGGTAGCAAGACTCAGAAGCAAACATGAACAACAGTTCAAAGTTGACCAGGAGGAAGCTTATCAGTCAGGCAACAACTCAGAAAATGCTCGCAAAATTACTGAATTAAGAGGGGAGGTAAGGGAAAGGAACTGTGTAAGGTTTAAACTTTGCTTGTAAAAAAATTATTTATTCAGTTAAATCAAACAAACTGGCACTAAAATTCCTTTTCATTCCAGAATTTCAAAACTTGAATTCTGTTGCATGAGCTGTAGCTCAACTATTGAGTGCATAATTGAAATACTAATGCCATAAACTGCTGCTTAGAAGCTCTGGGTTTATACATCTTGGTAAGGGGTGTTCAGAGGGCTACCGGCTTAATAAACAGAGGGTAGTAAAAAGCTATAGTAGTGCTGTTTAAAATGTGTTAAATTCACTGGTTTTTAAATAAGATTCAAAACATCATAATAAATCAGGGATCGATCTTCATTTTTTATCAGAGTCATCAGACAAAAGTGCAGAATTGTAGGAAGAATGGTGATAAAATTGTGCACAGCTTGATCATTTTTGATTTGCACTTTATTTCCGCAGAAGCATATATGCCTCTGATGTCTGTTATAGTTGCTAATAAAGGGCTTTAACTAAACTGTAAAGTAAAACAGGCTACAGGCTTGAGGCTAAGCACTGTTTATTTACGTTTTACAAGTAGCCACTTTTGCACAGTCTGTCAGTTTGGCATGAAGGCAAGAGGGTACGCCTAGGTTTTTCCCCGTAAAAGGCAGCAGCTTGTGCTCATTTTTTCAGCCAAAGGTGGCAAAATGCCCATTAAAAAACGCCAAATCTTGATGAGTGCTGTCACATTTTCTGCAAATGGCCCTTGAATGTAGTTCTTTACAAAATAAAAAGTGCTAACGGTTGACAACATGAAAACTGGGCCTGCAATCCTTTCGTGGAAAATACTGTACCATCAAAGAGATGGTGCACAAACCTACCATTTCATTCCATAAAAAAGTTGTGTGTTATTCCCCGTTATTCTAAAAGTTTTAAGTGGATGAGAAGTAATCAGAACACAGGTAAAACATACATAATAAAATCATATAAGAATTTTTGGAAAGATTTTGTGGTTGAGCGAAACCTCACTCATCCAAAGGATGATTGTTGGAGTTATTTCAATCGTCCATGCAAGATTGTAGTTGTCTGGGACGACTGGACGACTGCGAATATGGATCCCTGATAAATCGAATTCACTTCAGTACATTTGGAAGTGGGCCTATATCCGGGGGCACTTATAACCAGGAGTATTTTTCTTTCGGGGGGGGGGGGGGTCTTATAAGTGGCAGGGCTTATAAGCGGCAGTGGTTGATAATGGCAATTAGTGAGTGGCATCTAGTTTTAAGTCATGATTGTGGTCACAGCTTGAGTTGGAGGAAACAAAGTTCTGTTAGCAATTCGGCTGATGATAACTTTTACAATCGTTGCTAAAATTTGGGAATTACTGAGGTAAAAAGACAAAATCACCTCAAACAAAACAAATTACGAATGTACATAAATAGCAAAGAAATTAATCTGGCCAATCTCAATTCATTACCCTTTTCTTCATACAGACTATTCGTTGCCAGTAAGCTTATGTCCTCCCAGAGGACTATTTTTTCCCTCTTGCAATGATGTAATTTATCTCGATTTTCATTTACTGGTATTTATACACAACTTAATCATTGTTAAATACGATATAAAAAGTAAATATGCTGAAGAATACTCAACTGTCGATAAAGAAGGAAGTGAAAAACTTTTAGCTAGTAGAATAAATCACCTTCTCACTTTTTATATATCTCAAGCAAGTGAGACTTTTAACGCTTCTAGGAACTGTCAATTGTCACCCTGTCTAAACAAGACTAGTTTGGTTGTGGATATTTTTAGTAAAAGGTAGCAAAATCAGCCACCTATGGCAGCAAAAATACAATTTCATTGCCTTGTACAACCTGCTGTAGCCTATACTAGATGACTTAATTAAGTGCATTACTTACATTGTAGCTAATTGATCCATTACATGATGGTGGAACTTTATTAATTGTGTAAATATTTATTGACAGATTGAAAGATTACAGTTGGAGAACACAGAAGAGTGGGGCAGGCGTGAGAAGTTGGAGAGTGATAAACTGGCCTTAGAGAGGGAAATAAAAAAGTTGCGCTTGCAGATTGAGGTATCCTACATATGTAAAATAATGGCAGCAAACCATTGATTGTTGATGTGCATACCACTTTTTGTTTTTCACATGTTCATTATCATAATAGGAGTAGGACGTCAAGAAAAGAACATTCTCTTGAGCTATTTCTTTTGTGTTTGCTGTACGTCTTATAATTTACTTTTTTTGTGTACAGTGAAACCTGTATTAAGCGGACACTGTTTTAAGCGGACACCCTCTATTAAGCGGACAGTAGCCGAAGTCCCTAAATTTATTTACTTTAAATGAAACCTTTATTAAGCGGACACCTCTATTAAGCGGACGCGGACACCCAAAAAGTACTTGAAATGGTCATTTCTATTGTTTCCAACCTGTATTAAACAGACGCTTGTAATTAAATTCCACCACCCAACATGCTAGACACCGGAAATTCGAAAGATTGCCACCCACAAGTTTTCATTTTTTATCTTAAAAAACGTGATGTGACGAACTTATTTGATTAGTTTCACAGTTCTATTTCTATTTCGTTTTGTTTGCATAGAGCTTGTTTCACTCATCCGATTTCTTCAAATTTTGAGTTGCAATCTATGTTAATGGTACTTTGATCAACTGGTCCACTTAAATAAAGAAATTAATGCAGACGTATACGGTCATAGTCTCTGGAAGTATTCCACTGTTCATTTAAATGGCATTTGACACCTCATATGACGTTATCTATTGAAACCTGTATTAGGCGGACACCCTGTATTAAGCGGACACTACAGCATTCCCCGAGGGTGTCCGCTTAATACAGGTTTCACTGTATTTTTATTTTATTTTTTAGTTCAGAATAATAATTCAGGTTAAAATGTTGTCAGCTGGGTGTGATTCCCAACTTTGTTTGTCTCCTAGCCTTAATTTTTCATTATGTCAAATATCTTCATTATTTCCTCTGTCTCCTACCCCTAATTATTCACTGTAGTGATTGATAATAATATTTATATTAGGGCTAGAACAAAAAAGAGATTTAGAATCAAACCATTACATTGTAACCGGGAAAACCGTGAACACCTAAAATATGCCAGGAATGCTTACTGTTTTTAAGCCCATCAAGTTTGAGGACTTCACACACCATTAAACTGCAGACTGAATAACCGTTTAAAACATGAGTTGGGCTTAAGCAAAATCAAAAGAATGAAAAATGTGCTTAAAGTGATATTAAATCATAAAATTGGTTCCAAAATATCGGCTGACTGTTGAGTTAGTTGTGATAAGTTTTCATCATTCAATAAATTGTTCCTATTTTTTGTGGAATTCACATGTGTGTTAATTCAGAGTAGTAGATAATGCAGGAATAAGTGAAGGCGCCACACACTTTGGAGTGCTAATGATCGGTTGAAGGACCAATACATGCACTTTTGTGTTTCTTTAAGAGTAGTATCAGAGCTTAAATGACCAGAATTAGCTCAAATTATATAAATTGCCTGGAAAATCCAAAGCCAACAAAGTTCTTGCCACGCAAACAACAGTTAAACTCATCACCAATAGATTAGCTTGGGAACTGGTGCCTTAAAAGCGTAGCAGGGTGCCAGATGCCATTGCCAAAGGGAGGTATCCATGGTAACCCTGGAACACGGGAACCACCCAATCAAAACCCTTCTCCAGGTGCTTGGAGAACAGAGGGACCCGTGAACAGGGGTGACATGGCACCTCCGATCCCAACCTAACCCCAAGCACCAATAACCTAAAACCAGGGTAAACTACAACAACGCAAACCAAGGGAGGCTGGCAAGTCCCAAGCAGCAGACCCAGGAACAGAATGCTATGGGAACCACAGTTGAGTGCTAAGAAGGCACTGCTGGCGCTCTAAGAACCTTGTCAGGCCAACTTTTTCGAAAGGCCAGCTAACGCTTCAGCTGGCGTCCTTGTGTAAAGCTGATAAGCATGGCTGGACCAGCAGCCCATAGATTGTATTAAATGGTCATGTACTCCATTCTGAGCTGTTACAGTAGCAGCCCCTCTGCAAAAACTGTGGGTGGAGAAGTTTCCAACCAATGTGAATGAAACAGTCCTCCCTAAATGGATCAGTCTCCGAGCCCTTGATCCTGATGCGCATGCAGGATAGAGTTGAGGCGAATCCACTGCAATATCCTGGACACCCAAATGAAGTGAGGATGATCTGAAGTGCACAGAAAGCCAAAATATCCGAGGGAACAAGCTACCCAGAACATGGAATTATCGTGAAGGTGAAGATCCAAAGACTGCCAAATAACCAGTATCAAATCATCGGTAATGGGAAGTCGGTTGGAAGAAGAAGAACCTTGATAGTGCTTGATGCCACGTATAACCCGCTGGAGACGACGGCAGTTCACAAGCATATTAGGGACCCCTTGTTCAATGTGGAGAGTTCTAACCCCAGATAAGTACACCTTGATGGAGGAATGCTGAATGGTCCTAGCAAAAAAAGTGACAAAAAGGCAAAGTGTCCATTCATCTGCTGGGCAGGGGGACCCTGAAGGATGTAACTTCCCTAGCTGACGGCAAAAGGAAATAATTTTTGCGTGGGGAGAAGCATACTAACGATCGGTAGACGGAGCAAGCCCTTGGGTCAAGGAGGAATAGCATTGCTGCTCTAAGGTAAAGATGTCAAAGCCGCCAAAAGTTCCAGGGGGATCCAAGTAGGATGGGGCTGAGCATCTGGGACCAACTGCCTGAATTCCTGCCAATGAAAACGAGACGGCATCAGCTATCTGATTTTTAACACTGGGCACATGTTGAGCAGAAAAGGAGAAACTATGGCAGGCGGCAGCGAGAAGCAAGCTGCGTAATAACCACGTCAAACTAGGTACTTTAGAGGTCCTGTCATTTAAAATATGGGCTACGGCATCATTGTCCAAGTGGAACAAGACATGCACCACATTTGACCCCAGACACGAGTAGCAATGATGTCTTCTGCTGCATGATGCAGATGTCCAATAAGAGATTCTAGATCCTGCCTATTGCACTACTTTCGTGTAAGAGACAGACAACTTGATTAACAGAGTCCAGCTCAATACAAGGACTACGAGCACAGTCGAGAGGCCCACACACTTGCCTGGCTGAAGAGGTAAGCCCAAAAGCTTGCAGTCTGCTATAGTGGTGCTTAAGTTGTGTGCACACTGAGACCACTCAGGGGGGCCCACATTTTTTGAGTCATCTAGGTAATGAAGCAGATCAGGGATCTGATAAGAATGAATGAGGATCCACTCCTCCATGTCGGCTATCGCTTTGAAGATGAATGGAACCCATCAAAGCCTAAAGGGAAGGGCTAGATCAACATAGTACTGATTACGCCATTTCATCCTCCGCAGATAACGGTCAGACAAGTGAACAGGAACATTGCCATAAGTGGACTCAACATCAAATTTAGTCATGAGAGCCCCTTTCCCCAAGTGAGACACTATGCAAATAATTTGATCAACAGTAATGTAATGAAGAGTAAACTCATCCGGGCTAATCCCATCATTGACACTAAACAAGCTAATGACAAAGTAGGGTGGACATATGACAAAGAACAAGTCCAATCAAGTCCATTAGTGCCTAGACTTTCTGCTAGAACGAGGAGGGGAAGTATCCACTGGCCACTTGGAAGAAGGATGAGATTGGCTTGGTGGGTCAACAAGGTGAGCTCCAACACAGTGCAGGCCAAAGGAACTAGAGCATTTGTGAGCGAAGCAGCATGACGAGGAAGGAGCAACACAGTGGCACACTTTCCAGGACTTAAAAATAATGAGCTATGTGCCGTGGGGCGCAGTTAACTCATCTGAAAGTTCACGGCCAGAATGTACAGATGCCCCAGCGTCATGGAAATTAAATAGCTACACGTTATTGGTTGACCAATCTGTGAGGTTTATTGCAGCAGCATGTTCGCATAAAGCCCAATCGAACACTAATCAAACCAGCGAACTGGTGATGAGTCTGGAGGATAAGCAGCTGATATTGCAGCAAATCTTTGCAGTGATGGGGGAAATAAAGGGATAAAATACGGCAATACACTGATAAGGCTTCTAACCAACTGGCCGCGTTGTCAACCCGCTGCTTGGGCTTTTTTGGTATCAACGTTAGCACCTAAACAGCAATTAAAGCTCAAGCTCATTTAACACTAACTTAACGTAAAGCAGCTTGTTCAATTCAACAAACCTTCCGGCCACAATCTGGCTCACAAGTTTTGCAGGAACTGGTGAAAAGCCGGGGCCAACCACGAATGGCTGATGGAAAATAGGCATCTTGGCCAGTGAGGAAATACCACCGAGGCTAAGCGGAGCAGTCACAGCGGCGGTATTGGTGGAAGACTTAATAGCGGGAATCGGAGGAGCAAATGTAGAGACAAACACAGGTACAACAAAATCAGGCCTACCTTGGGCTGTGGAAGTGGTAGCAGCCGAAGTGACAGACGAAAAGCCAACGCCAGAGGCTGCCAGAACTGAAGCTTGGGCATCAAGCTGGCCAGAGGACAAAGAGTGACCAGGAACGCCCCCAAGTAGCTCGTGGCAAAACTACCTGCAGGCGTTGTGGGCAGATTTGAAGCTTGCAATTGCTTGGCCGCTAGTGCTTGCTTGACAGCACTTACAAGGGAGGCCAAAAAGGCAGGAGAAGGCTGATCTAAAGTCAGAGATTGGGATGTTGCTGGTGGTTCAGATGAGGTTGTACTAGGCAAACTTGAGTTTGCAGCCACTGTCTCGATGACAGCAGCAGAATTCATGGCATGAAATTCTGCCGCTTGGCTGTTGTGTGTTGACCTGGACATCATTATCTTAGCAATAAGCTTTCCAGCGAAAACAAAGGGCAATAAAAGGCAATAAAACCGAGCAAGAATCTGCAATGATTTGAATAGCTAAGCTTTTAATCTGCAAAGATCAGCTGATAACACTGCACGTATAAAGCAATGAACCTTGAAACCCTGCAAAACCCCTGGAGGCCACCCCATAGGTCACATACAGCAGATGAGGAACACTGGTGGTGGCATTTGCTCGAATTTAACTTTGCATAAATGATATTTAGCCACATTTAACACTCCGTGGTTTGGTGAGTGGAATTTGGGCGCATGATTGAACAGAAATAACATTCCAAGCATGTCTCAGGTTTTCACAGTTTTCCTGGTCGCACTGTAACAGAATGACATTTTGAAGCACAGAATGTACATGTATATTATTGGAAGATACTGGCTTTGCTTATATTAGTCATATTTATCTTACAAGAGTAACATGAGACAGTTTTCAACACTTGATAAGTTTTGGGTTGACCAAGTTTCACACTACACTACATAGCATTTATCTGATCTGAAAAGCATACCAGATGGGCACTAACATTGCACATGGACCATTTTTGGTCCAATTTTTTTTAACTTTGTAGTGATCAATATTTGTCTCATTTTGTGCCTGGCTGTTAACATTATACTGGGGTCAGATAAGTTTGACAAGTGTAATTTTCAAATGTGGCTAAGTTTTAAAAAAATATTTCTATACTGGTAGTTGAACGTTGACCCCTGGATTTGTTACCTGTGCCAGCGCAAAAATTGGTCTTTTATGGTGTGATCATGGCCTAAATTACAGGTCACATCAAATGGCACAGGAGAAAACTCACTGTTTTAAAATTGATAAGTTTAAACTAAGACAAACATTTTAATTGATCTGAAACAACACTTTTGATAGCAATCAGGGCCTAGTGTCCTGTTTATGAGTCTGTAGTATGGTGGCCTGTAATATATTTTTTAACCCACTACAAATCTTGATTATGCTGTTTACAGGATCTATCAGTGCAGTTGAGTGACTCAAGTAGGACATCAAAAGGAAGTGTTGACATTAAACAGCTGCAGACACAACTTGATGAGAAAACTAGGGTAATTCCTTCAAGTGTCTACTGTTTCTACAATTATGTTTTAATGGCATTTGTAACTAAATGGTCATGTCTCTAACATACATATGAACCCCTAAGATCACCCTCTGGTCCTCTCTAGAGATGTGTCATTTTGCTAAAACTAAAAAAAGTCTAACATTTTCTCAAATTCTTCTCCTTTACCTTAGCTCTTCAAGGAAGCAAATTCACATGCTTTTCCTAACCACATTACTCAAGTTGTAGGCTGCCGTGGGTGTGGATGTGGGTGTTTATTTTCCAGGTCTGTCTGTCAATCAAATATGACACTCTTGACCAGGCCACTGCCTACCTCCAGCATATCACACACTATACTTTAATGGCTTAACAGGATTTCACTTTTTGGAATATCCTTGCACATCCACAAATTGCCAGTAGCCAAGCCAAATCTGGCTAGCAACAATGGTTAACAGAGGTTTGGAATTTTCTAGACCTGCATTTTCCATTTGGTTTGCAAAGTTCCCTGCTGAATTTTACCACTTAGCAAATTCTTTCACATTAGCTGTGCAAGACCATGGTAGTTTTGTAGCCTGGTATTGTGTAACTGATTTCTGGACCTGTGGTGACAATTGCATTATCATGTTGAGTATGTTCGGTTATTTCTATGTCTGATGTCAGCCCTAAGACGCTGGAATTGACACTTACTGATTGCAAGAATCAATTATAGGCAATCTCTTCTGGGCTCCCCAAATTTAATCTGCCTGGATGCCATCATTGTGTTATCACCTGTCACTTTCATTCACTGCCTTCTTCACAATCAAATTTGACTGAATTCTGCCTTTCAGTCTTTTCTGGTAGCTTAAACATAAAGTCTGCCCTAGACAGTTCAGCTACTTTTCACCAATGCTTCCAACACCTGCTTTGGCATTTATTTTTATGGTGCATGGCTTTGTGGATCTTTTAAAGATACTGGCATCCCTATTGCAAGATTAATGAGGCACCTTTTAAAATAGGGAAACTTTTTCCTCTCATTACAGTTGTTTCCCCCTGGTGAAATAAGCATGTATTAGGCAAGCACCTTCTTTTTCTCTGCAGCAATGCAGCCATCAGCAACATGTTGAACTCTGCTACATGCAAATGTCCTTAGATTATTATATTTAAATGATTCTTGTTCTCACTCTGCGTAGTTATACTGAGATGAGTGCACCTTACCTTTTGTGGATTCTTAATGACATTTTCTGACTCCTTCTCATGTTTTCAGATGGTTTGGGTCAGAACACCCCACTTTTATACATCTCCTATTCTCTGGGTACCCTCCCACTTAAGAATTGTAATCACCTACCAGAATGCTAGCACCTATCTTTCACTAGAGAGACACTCATGATTTCAGTTTCAAGAGGTTTTTTTAATTTATTTTCTTTGGTTAGCCAGTAGTGTCTCTTTGATATGCTGGTGAACATTAAGACTCACTAGTATATAACCACTCCCAGAAACAAATTAAGGTAAATGAATTTTGAACTTCTAACTGGGGAAATGCATGCGGTATGTATTTTGAATTGAAAATGGTCTGGGATGTTTGTTTCACAGGAGCAGCAAGAACTTAAGTTTGCATATAACAAAGTGAGAAAGCAGCTTCAGGAAAAGGTAATGGAATAGCTATTAATACTGGTTATTTTTTCAAAGAACATAATCCATATTAACTAGTATACAAAATGCTCTTTGGGTAGTGGCCAAACAGTTGGGGTCAGAGGCATGTATCGTTAGAACCCTTATTGAGTGAGCCAAATTTGCGAGGTAGTGTCATTGTTAAATCAGTGTACGTAAATGTTATTATTATTTATTTAAAAATTTTTCCTGTTTCTGATTGGTTAAAACCACACGTATGATTCACCATAACAAGCTACTGTTGACCGCATTTGGCAAGAATTTGTCATATTGAACCGATGACGACAAAATGACGTCAAAAGTGCAGCCTGGTAATCAGGTTATTGTGGCCACCTTGGAGACACAAGAAGGTGGCCATTGTAGATCAGAGAGATTGAAACAAGAGTGAATGTATGGACTGTCTGCCAAAAAAAAAAAATGGCTGTTGTAGAGAGGTGGCTGTTGTGGAGAGGTGGCCATCAGTGGAGGTGCAACTGTGGTTTCAGCCATAGTTGCACCTACAACTCTTTAGGTGTGACACCTAGGAGTGTGAGTGTACTTAGATCAGTGCAAGCTAAAGAGAAATTTGTTCATGCTATTCTACAGAGAATAAAGTAGTTATTTGTTGTTATTTGGGGTCACTCCTTCTCAAAACCATCACCCCAGGCAGACGCCTCTCTAGGATGAACATCTGGTGTTGGCTAGCTCCAGTTGAATTCTGCTTTGCGACTTATAAGCCATACTCTCTAATATCTATGTTAGGCAGGTAGTCTGAGCTCTTGGAGGTCACCTGAACTGAATTCTTTTTTTCAAGGCTGAGGAGTTAGCTCATTCCAAAAAGAGGCTAGATCAACATGAGAATGAAGTAAGAAAACTGAGAACAAGAGTGGAAGAGTTGAAAGTTGATTTAACAAAAGCTGAAGATGAGGTATGTTTTGCAAATGTCAGGATCAGACGTCCTCTGTGCAGAAGAGGGAGAAATGGGCCAGGTCTAGTACCCCAACTGCTATAACCTTAAAAAAATTTTAAATACCTTTTTTTCGAGATGAGATGCCCTATGGAGAAAGATTATTTTTGTCCAATGCTTTAGTAGTTGGGTGAAGCAGAGACTGTTGGAAGGAGTTGATTTCCTACATTCTTCCCCTCTAAAATATATATGACTCACACTTAATAGGACCCAATATTAATTTTGATTTATAGTCACTCTGGTAACTATTTAATACAGTTACACTACTTCTTCATCATCATCATCATCATCATCATCATCACTATCACCATCACCAATTCTTTTACTACATGTATTACATACTAGCTGGTAAAAAGCCATTTTCCACCAGGCAAGCTTAGGCCTACCCACCCATATGCTGGTAAATTTTAGCTTTCCCTTTTCTAAGGCTTGTTTGCTTTGGTTCTAGTTGGATGCACAAACAAACAACTTAAGAAGACTTCAACGAAATTTAGATGAACAAACTGAACGAGCTGAAGGTTACAGAGTTGAAGTAGAACATTTAAATTCAAGGTAAGAAAAACAGCCTTTAAACTTGAGAGAAAATTATTCCACCATACATTTTTATTCTTGATCCAATCAAATAAATAATAAGATGACCAGTGAGTGTGAGAATATTCAGACCCTTATATCGTATTTATTCAATAAACCGCCCTGGGTGCTTATTAAATTTTTGGACCTTGAGAGTGGGCACTTATTAAATTTTCACCATTTTCAGCAAGTGTAGCATGTTAATTTTGCAACAGTACAATAAATGGTAATAATAAAACACGAAGATGTAGCAAAGCAAGGTTTCTGTAAAATGCTCTAAAGAAACTCCGTCTTTGGGCAAGTCTCTTATTAGTACTTATTTCACGTTTTTTGGGTGGGAGGGACCAGAAAGGGGGTGGGCGCTTATTTGAGTTTGAAGTGGAGGGAGGTGGGGTGGGGGTGGGTGCTTATTCGAGGCTGGGCACTTATTAAATTTTTCTGCCTTCAGGATGGGCGCTTATTCGAGGTGGGCGCTAATTCGAATAAATACGGTAATTGAGAAGTGGGCAACTGAGCAAAATTTGTTTGTGCTGGGCAGGCAGTGCCCACACAAGGAGGAACCTTTCACTTAATTATTTATATATATTTTACAGATGAATGACTAAAGTGTGATTTATTAAACTAGGGTGAAGAAAATTTGTAGTTGAACCACAAGTTAAATATTGCTGTCAAAAATGAGTAATAAACTTAAGTTTTCGATATCATGAAAGCCTATTCCTCATTTTTGAAGTATTTCAGTTCAATGAGTCTCGCTATTTCCCTGAAACTATCTTCTAGTGAATGGAAAAATGTTGTTCTGTTGATGGGAAGTGTACAAATTTTTCTGTGCAGCTTTGTTTGTGAATGCGAGGAAAGTTGATGTTAGCGAATTTCAGGTTAAAAATGAGGCCAGTTTGAGACTCCAACCTCGAAAACCGATATTCTTATTTTTCTCACAAATAAAGGGTTTTGGTGGAAGCAATTTACATCACGTTTCTTATCTACGTAAAAGATATCTATGGAGAAAAAATGAAAGAAATCAATTTTTCAACTCTTGCTATTCATTGCCGATATGGCCTGACCGTTGCTCTTAGGGGTGGACCATTTGATTTTTGATGGGGGGGTTGCAGGATTTTTAGACTGCTAGATATTTTTTTTTTATTGCTCCAGCCCTGCAGGATTTTTTTTTTAATCTCCCTGTCCTTGCATGATATTTTTTTTTAATGGAAATTTAAAACACAAATTTTGAAGTTTAATATTAAAAACTTGACCATCACCAGCCACTCAAAATTCATCCTTTAGGCTATTAAAAACCACCTTTACACGCAATGCATTTTTAAGTTTATATCTTTCTTTCAAAGTAATAAAGAGTTTCATCTTTATTCAGTGTACAAAGAAATGCATCTCCACTAACCTGCGGCTAGTTGATTTCCCTGACAGGCTAGTGGATGTTATATGCATCACTCTCTGTACTTGCCCAACAGATCACTTGCCCACTGAACAAGTGAACGTTTTTTTTCTTTCTAATTACGTAATGCTAGTGAGAAAAGCTTTCAAACTTGCATGTAATGGTTCCAACTTGTCCAAAGGGCGAGCTGGAAATTCCATCTTATTTGAATCCTGTTTTTTGCTTTCAAAGCAAGAGAGAGGGACTTCAAAGAAGGAGAAATTGCACAGTAATCTGGCTTCTCAATATACGCATTTAGTATTTGGAGTTATCTAGAGTTTAAAAAAAAGAGGGTTCAAGAAATGGGGACCTCACTGTAGATTTACTAGTTTAGACGAATTTCGAGTGGACGTAGAAGCAGCTGGAGGGGATATAACCTGCAGGTGTTGTCAATGGTCCTTTTCGAAGGCCGGTACCAGGACAGTTCCGTTCCCACAGCCCATCATAGGAGTACCAGGCTTTGCACCTTACATTTAAATTTGGCTAGATATGCAGATGTACGGGATGTTGAAGACAACCTTGTTCATTTATAAAAAAAATTTTAAACTGTTATTATTCTTAAGGCTCAATTATTCTTGATGGATATGATAGACAATTTCTGCCAGCTTGTGGTTTATTAAAGACATTTTTAAATAAACATTTGTCACTACAGTTGTCAATAGGTGAGAAAATCAGATTGGTAGTTGACCCCTTTGAATCATCTTTTATATAGGTACATGATCTATAAAATTACAATATTTCAATGCCTAAATAATTAAAACAATTACGTTTTAATTTATGTGCTACAGACTGTTTACTATTATTTTCAATGAACACAAAAGTAATAGAACTCTGCAAAAACACGAATGACCCAGAGGGAAAAAATGCTCTTCGATCTATTTGATCGTCTTTTGTCTCGTGCACATATCCAGCGCATCCGTTTCACATTCTTTGTATGTTTTGAACCCTGCACCAATTCAATGTGGCCTGCCTTTACTCTTGTTTGTCCCATTTCCTTTTCTATAAAGTAAATCTTATTTTGTTACAAAAATACCTGCATGTGACAACTGTTAGGGTGAGAATCTGAATGCATGAATATGTTTGAATCATAATATCCTTCTAGATCAGAGGGTTCACTTTAATAGGAAATCTAATTGGTAAATCATGCGTCGCGCTTGCAAAATACTAATTCACGCATCAAAAAATGTGATGCCCAGTCCTGTATCATGTGACTCGCATCACGCAAAATCTTTTGCCACGCTTAGGTTAAGGCTGCTCGATTTTTTTTCCTTCTTAAGAATTCTGCAAGAAATTTTTTTTTTACCAGAAACATACGCTCGATATTTTTTTTGGGATTTGCACAACCCCCCCATCAAAAATCAAATGGTCCACCCCTTAAGATCCTGGTCCAGACTTCATGCTCCTCCTCATACTAGATTGAATATCCCCCCGCAACCTCAGGAAAAAAAAGAAAAAACACAGCTTTTGAATATGTCATTCATAACGATATATTAGTATCTCAAATGAGCAAACAACAAAATTTTCAACCTATCACTCCTTACAATGCAACAACAACAACAACAACAATATATTGTGTCCAAAGCAAGATATTTAAGTTATTTTACAGGTTATTGGGTTAAGTATAACTGGCTTAGTTGTTTGTTTGTTTGTTATATTTTCAGATTACGAGCAGGAGGAGGTGCAGCACCTTCTTTGAATACCAGGTATAAACCTGGACGAAAAACACCCATGCACTTGTCCTCGGACAGTGAAGAGGACTTATCATTTACGTGATGTACAAGCAGCATTATTTTGGATGTTGGTTGGGAATTATTGTTGGGTGCTTGCAAGTGGATTTTCAGACAATGTTGCTTCATAAAAAAAGGCATATGGCTGCTGCCAAACAATTAAATTTGCGCAAGCTTGGCTAATAAAAGCTGAAATGGACAACCAAGAGTGTTTTCTCAAATGTGATCTCAAGTTTTGGCAGAGCAAGCATAACTGTACAAGGATGGTGAGTTGGTCTTTAAGGACGTCTGTGTTACACAGCAAAATCTGTGTCAATTTTTCCATGGCTGGTCTTTTTTCCTGAATTAACTTGTTGGACCTCTAAGTATTGTAAGCATGGTTCTCTTATGTCCTACCTGTGACATAGCTGCTAGTACTACCTAGGATTCTCTTTGGATATGAGAACAGAATTAGTTGCCAGCAACAGAGGCAATCCTTAGCCAGTCTTTACCACCATCATTTATGAAGTGTTTGCTTGACTTTAACTTCACAAACATGCTCGCGGAAACAATCTGTGTTGTTTCTTGTGGCCTGTAGCATATGTCAGGGGCACCCAGTGACTGTTTTCTGTGAAATATTTGTTTGGAGAAGCAAATTTTAACAACGGTTAAAACTTTCTAGATGACTATTCCATTTATGTACAAGTTTAGATGCTTATGAAATAAATCCCCTACAATTTTCTCAAGTTTAATTGTTCACATTTCACTCCCCAGGTTAAGCTATTTTTCGTGAAAAAAAAAAAGGAAACTTATAACTTTCGGTTTCAGAAATTTGATGGTGAGAGGAATCAGAAAATTTTCACTTTTGTAAAACTTTAAATTGCATCTTAAATTTTTGGGAAAAAAAATAATGAAGCAGTGTTCAGTTTTAAAAAGACTCTGCAAGTTTCCCTAGGATGACCAAACAGACACAAATTTTATAGTGCCGCTCAGAATTCATTTCTAGAGATCTAAAAGTACTTTGGACAGCCTAAAAAGCGTTTTCAATGTATACAGGAGGAAATCGTCATTGGATGCCCCTGATATGTTCTCAATGTCAGAACATTATCCCAGACAAACAAGTGGCTTTGTCACTGGAAGCTCGGCAGCATTGCTGTGCTGATAGTCCTGTCATGAACCAAGTCATGTGGTTACTTAAAAGAAGAGAAATTTGGTTGGAGCTGAATAGAGGTGATGGCATCTAGATGATTTCAGAGGGAGATTGTAAAATTTATCGCCTTGCCATTCCCACTCTGAAGTAAACTTAAAATTTGCTCATTCTCATGTCATATATAGTTGTTGTGCAGAGATGGCAAGGAAATTTACAAAAGAGCTTGATGCACAAGGAGAGATGTTTTTTTTGTTCATTAAACCTATAATCTTACGTTCAACCTGATAACCTTTTAAGTTACAACCTGAAATAATGTCTTTAGCTTGTATTTTTAAGTTTTCTTATTGCATGTCATGTGTTAATCACAAGAGAATTTGCCCTTTGTCTTTTTGTTGTGATTATGTGACGAATGCATGTGAAAAAGAAATTGCGAAGGTAGTTCTGTAGAGCACATGATCATGTGACCTACATTGGGAAAACAAGACATGCATTCAAGCTACATAGGTTTATATTGAGCACTCTACTGCTAATAATAAAAATAATTACATTAACTTACCCCTGGCGGCACAGAGGCTATCAGGTCTAGCAAATCAGTAACTAAATCAAATGATTTAAATAAAAAATAACAGTGTTAAGAATCCAAACTGGACGGTTGCAAACCAGTCATTAAGTATTTACAAGATTTGTACTTGGGATCCTGCCAGCGGTCAGGGCAGAACATGAACTCAGGCCCTCCAGCAGGAGCACCCAACGAGAATATTGTTCAAAACCACTTAAACATAGCATTGTTAAGCATATTTTAGTATTTAAATCGTAGGCATAGGCATACTTTTATCCCCTAAAAATTTTTCATCTGTTCGGATTTCCTAGCTAAAAGTCTAGTGATCCGAAAATTATAGGGATCAAAACTTACCTTTTCGATCATTTCAGCCAGAAATAAGACTCCCGAAAGTTCTAGGTGACCTTTTTAGGGTAAAAATCCGTTAAAAATAGGCAATTATACCCCTTTTTAGATGTTCAAAAATCCTAGGAGAGGCAGGCAAGCAAGAAATTTTACAACAAATGTTCTGAAAATTCTAGATCTCAACTCATCTTCCGAACAGATACTTTCCGAAAATTTTCGTTGGGTGCCCCTTCTCCAGATTACGATGTCCAACACTCTGCTGCCTCCTGCTCACAAGTAATGTTTTAAATTTGTGGGTTCCAACTGATTAACTCCTGGTGGTGGCTGAAGAGTTATAAGGAATGAGGAAAAGCAGCATTTTACCATGTTATTGGAGAACTTGATACTCAATGCAAGGAATTAGTTGAATTGTAACGGGTAGAAGACATTGTACATGTACAGTTTCATTAATGCACATATGATATATATGATACATAGGTGCCTATGCCGTAAAAGTTTTAAACTGCATTTTCCTCACAATGTTTATATTTTTTGCTCATAATGTTTATATTTTCATCTTAAGTGGCTTAACTTAAGAATGTAACTTAAGCATTTTAACAATAATGGTTTTGAAAAAGGAAATGGATTTCCAAGGCCACTGCTGTGCATAAAATACCCTGGCAATAAAATAAAAGTGTATTTTTTGTTTATTTTAAACAAAGTTGTAGTGACATAATACTTTCATTTCCACCTTTACCCACTTGCTAGTCTACTTTACAACGACTTGCCTTTTTTTCTACCCAGCAACATATCTTGGCTGTCTTAAATTACCTTTCTCCATGACCACTTAATTACCTACATTTCTACCTTACAATTTTGTGTACTCATCCACTTATTTTCCAACCCACTTTCTTACTAGCATTCTAATTCAACTTCTTGCATACTTTCCTATATCATTGGTCAACTACCTAGCTACATAGATAGCTGATGAGGTGATATTCGGTAAAGAAATATCAAAAAATGTCAAAGGTTTTGCTAGGACATACCCAGCTACTTGCCCACTGACCCAACCACTTACTGATCTGGTTTTCTAACTGTCTGTTTGACAGCCACTTGCCTTCCTAGTTGCTTAGTATAGCCAGTCGGGATACTTGACCCAAGCTAAGGCACATGGGTACCCTTAAGAGTCTTGAGAACATTAAGGACCAAAAAAGGAAACCTAAGCTATGTTAATATCTAAACTGAATAGGATAACAACCTCTACATTAAGACCTTTTTAGCACAATGGAGAAAGTATATTATAAATATTTACTCATTTTTGCCATTAAATCCTTAATAGAACAGCAGGTATAAATATGCGCTGCACTTTTTCTTTCTGAAGTTCTATTTAGGACTATCTTGGATTTTTTTTGTACACATTGTTCAGGATAGAGATGCAAGAAAGCTTTGCCCTGTTCAATGGCATATCTCCCTAGTGGCCAAGTAGGGATGTCCCTCCTCCCCTATCACCTGGCTGAAAGCCTGTGGCTGCCAATGTACATATCTATCAGCATATCTTGCCTGGCCACACACCCACTTGTACTTTCACTTACCTGGTTACTTTCATGTTACTTCAGTATGCATATCAGCAGGGAATTGTGCCAGTAGGTAAACAAGGAGACAGATGGGTTGCCAAGGCGGTAGCTTGGTAGCAGGGTATATAGCCTATTTATAACTGGTGCACTGGTACATGAGCATTAGGGCACATGTAAGAACAGTGGCACTGAAGGGTTCTCTTCCTCTCCCACATGCATCATGCACTTATCTCATACCTCATATTTCTTACAGTGTGCCTAGCATGCAGGTTGCATGGTGGGTAGGTAAACAGAAGGTTAGGATGGTACAAAGGTTGGAGAGGAAAGTAAATAAAGTCAACTCCCTTTAAAACGGACACACCAGGGACCTTGAGTTAGTGTCCTTATTATATAGGGTCCATAGTAGTGGGAGTATATTTAGTTTTTCCTGGGATTTAGCAGCTGTTCTTGTGACCAGGGTGTCAATTATAGCGGGGTGTCCGCAGGGCGAGAGTTGACTGTAGTCACAAGGATGGGGAGTGCAGGGTATAGGCAGTTGTAAGGATAGGTTAAGCTGGCAGGGATTGAAAACTTTATGATGGACGCCGCAAAAAGCTATTATCATTTGGTGTAATTAGTATAGCTGTAGAAAAATAAATGGGCGCAAAAAAGAAAAGGTCTGCTTTGTTTTTTCACGCTTATCTCTTCCTAGTGCCTACTACACAGGCTAGTATAGCTGTATAGTCATAATTAGTGTAGTTGGTGTACTAAACAGTGTAATGAGGCCCTGTTAGGGTAAAATTTGGACAAGCGACGTGGCCTGGAAACAGTGACATATAGGACAGCAGAAATGATGACAAACAACAGAAAGATGGATTGAAACTGTGACAGTGACAGTGACAGAGAAAAGAGCAAAATTTAATACATTAGTAAAACTCCAACAGCAATTTGGCTTGTTCCTCAATACACAAAATGACTGGTTTTGAAATTCAGAATTATAGGGACATAAGTAACCTCCCCACCCCCTCTTATAGAGGGCCTCTGTAATTGACTACAACAACATTACACTGACGTCAATGGCAGTACTGCCCAGTGGTGGATCTAAGAGTAGGGACTCACTGGCTGATACCAAAACTATTAAAAATAATCTTCTTTTCAGCACAATAAACTCATCATGATAATAGGAATGACTATTTTCATATCTATGTACATGTGAAACACTTTGTAAAACTAAGAACAAAATAACCTGCTTTTCAAGAGTTCCATGCATTTAACCACATATCCAGTGGGAAACTATTCCAAAGAATTGCCCCATTGTAGCTGATTTTAAGTCTTCTTCATAGAGAAATCAGTACGAGACAATTATGGAACAGAAAGTTTAGCCTTAGTGACCCTTAATAAAATAGTTTGATACGTATTGTTTCCTCGGTCTACAGATTTAGAACAGATTGAGATTTTTCCGAGCAAGAACATTAATAGTCCATAATAGAACCATAACAGTCTTGTAATTTTCCGTTGGCAATCCAGTTTTTCCAGCCAAGAAGTTCAAAATTCATGAGTAAGTGTCATAGCTGGAGAAAGTTTAGAGAAGTGACTTCTGGACTTCTGAGACTACAATGATATATTGTCTAGCAACACCATCTCATCATCATCATCATTCAGCCCCTTTGGTCAGGATGCTCCAAACAACCTTATTCCACACATTCTGGTCCAACATGACGTGTGCTTGATTCTCCCTGTCAATTCCGGCCGGAATCCCTTGAGATCATCATCTGGGAATCAACGTTGACTATGCTAGCTAACTGGACTGCCGACTACATGGTCTACACCAACTTTGCCATTAGCACACTGAACACACCTACAATACCCTCCAAAAGTGGTGAAAACAGCTACATCAGTGACCATGCATGCTGACTTTAAGACCCTCTACACTAAGCATGACTAGACCAACTCAGTATAACCACTTGACAATATGGCACTAAATACACAAATTTTTCCAATGCCACGACTTCAAGGCCTACCACACTGCACACCTCCTTAATATACAAGTTAACTTGGTGACCATACCAATGACCACCAACCAAACAATTGACTAGACTTACTGCACCATGCATCTACACTGACTACATCACCCTCACTAACTACACATACTGCAAAATAACATGATGTAAAAGGCAAAAAAAAATGTAATTATGATTTGTTTCTTCTTGAATGATTTATTTATAGCCCTCAAAAACTTATTTTAAAGTGCCTGTGCATTCCAGATTGAACTGCTACTGGAATTTAAAAGTGATGGTTTTTAAGGAAAAAGGAAAACGAGAGTGCCTGACCAGAAACCTCTTGAAGCATATAGGATTCAGAGAACTGTCAACAAACTTATCCACTGTACTTTCATGGGCATCTCTCCACCTCAAAACTTAAGACTATCAGAGCATAAAACCTTTGTGTCCCATCCTCCCAGTAAAAAAGAAAAAAAAACTTCCATCTGTACTGAGAAAAAGCTAAGGATAGATTACTATTGGGATCATGTGTAATTTGGGCACCCCACAGCTGAGTATACTATTGGGGACGTGAGCTAATAGTGATGAATACTAGGTCTGCATATTGACTATCTGTCAACATGTTGATCAAGTCTCTGTTGATATAATTATGTCGGTTGAAATAAGCCGGCCGAGTGTTAGTTGACTAATGTCAGCTCAACTGACATGTTAAATTTGTATTGACTGATATGTCAACCCAGATTGTTAACCAACATAATTATGTCCACAAACATAGTAGACGTGACTCAGCTGATATTGTCAACCAATAAGCCACTGACATTCGCCCAATACTTTGCTGCAAAGTCAACTATTTTTGTGGGGTTACATTTCCTGTCTACTTATTACAGTAAATTTCCATTGTCAAGGCATCAATTTTTGTTGGTAGCTTTGCCCCTATCAATCTACAATATAGGACCTGCCAACAGCTCATTGTAATGTAAAACTTGCAGTATAGACCAAGTGTTGGCCAGCATACAGACCAAGTATTAGTCAACGTGTCCACCTTTATGTCAGCTGAAACTTACCCCACATGCCAATGAACACACTGGCTGACATGTCAATCAACACTCGACTGTGTGTTGGTTGAGCATCGGTCAACATGTTGTCGACCAAGAGTCAACAATAAAAATACACAAGATCTGACTACTGTTATGTTCGAGTTTTATGTTTAACAATTAAAAGCAATGAAAAGTATTCACTTTCTTTGCTTGCTATTTCCTTTTTGTAATATATTAGTTTTTCTCAGTTATTTCATACATTTCCTTTTTTAATCAATTGCACTGTCACAAATGCAGATATATAAACCAAAATTAAGTGGCATAAATGATAATGAAAAAACACAAATATTTTCCACACTTGGACAACTTGGTACTTGTAACTGATGTCTATGATCGTGGTTGTCAGAAAGGAAATGAGAAATTAAAATCCTTGAAGGATCTTAAAATTCAATTTAAAGGCTGGCCCCACCTCAATCCTGGCACTTTTTATGTACCGTTGCGTGAAAGGTACACGAAACCTAACCTTCCGGTCAAAATGGCGATCGGACGTTTGTGTTTTTGCTCTCGATACTTTTGGCCTTCTATTCTGTTCCTACTCTTGAACGTAACCAGCCCTGGTAATGAAGAGAAAGGTAAAACAATTCTCCACAGGCAGATGAGTTTCGGTTTCTGGTTTGCAAACGTATCATCGGATTTACGGCTCTTACTCCTTGACGGACATGTCTGTAAAGTCCGCCATTTTGGATTGTCCTTTCGTCGGAGAGGCTTCCTAGCGTCACGAGTACAGTATTACCCAAATTCTGATTCAAGATTTCAACTTACACGTGTTACTGTCAGCGGAGACATTGAATTTAATCCTGGCCCTACAAACTGCTCAGTTTGCAACAAAGTAATTGCCAGTAACCATCGAGCATTAAGTTGCGACCAATGCACGCTGTGGTGCCATATGAAGTGCGGTCAAGTGAAGCTCAGGGAGTACAAACGTCTCCAGCAAATGGATCAGTTCAACTGGATTTGCCCAGCATGTTTTTTAACCGCCTTACCTTTTGCTGATGCATCAATTTTGTCGGACGAAGGGGAATATTATGCACAGACACTGAACACGTCGAACTTGTCAAACACCAGTGCGAATTCCCTCCCAGAATTTATTAAATCAAGAAACGATGATGACCGAGAGATTCTTATAATGCATTTGAACATCAATGGAATCCAAAATAAATTTGAGGAGGTGAAACAACTTATGAAAGAATTCAAAGCACAAGTCTTCTTTCTTACAGAAACAAAAATTGACGCAACTTACCCTACTGCTCAGTTCAAAATCAGTGGCTATGACATCTACCGCAATGACCGTACCAAGGGTGGTGGTGGTATTATGGCATTTGTATCCTCGAGAACACCATCCAAGAAATTAGCACTTCACCGTAAATTTTCGACCATTGAACCGTTAATTGTTGAAGCCAAATTTGGAAAACATGATGTAGTAGTAGTGGGAATCTACAGACCCCCAAAATCTATCGGCGAGCAATATTACCTCAGGTTAGAGGAAGAACTAAACGACATCTGCACCTTTGCTTCACTTCAAAAGCAATTTGTTATAGTTCTTGGGGATCTTAATCTAGATCGACTGAGACCTGAACGAAGAGAGGGCAAGATATTGTTGGATTTGGAAGATATACATGGTTATTCTTGCCTCATTGATCAACCCACTAGAATAACAGACCACAGCCAAACCCTTCTGGATATCATTCTCACTAATAAGCCATATCTGTTTCAAGGGTGTGATGTCTTTAACCCAGAGCTGAGCGACCATGCACTGGTATACGGAATATTGAAAATCAAGGCTACTTATCATCCAAGTAAAATTATCACCTTTCGAAATCTTAAAAGTATCAATGAAGAAGAACTGAAATACGACCTACATATGGCACCATGGCATGTTGGAGATATTTTTGATTCGATCGAGGATAAGTATAGCTTCTGGGACAGTCTACTGAATTATGTCTTGGACGAACATGCGCCGTTTAAGAAACTAAGGGTACGAGCACAAGACGTCCCTTACATGACGAGTGAATGGAAGAGAGCTATTAGAAACAAAAGGAAGTTTTCAAAACAATTCAGTAAAAACAGAACACAGTTAAACCTGGAACTCAAGAACAAATGGCGCAATGAGGCTACCAAATTAAGACGTAAATCAATCAAGTCCTACTGGCAAAAGGTGTGCAATAATCTGAACTCTAACCCTAAGCAATTCTATAACACATTTAATCCCTTCTTAAACCATAAAAAGGATGCATGTACTGGGAACAACATCACTCTTAATGTAAATGGTAAACTGGAAACAAATCAGGAAACTGTTGCGGAACACCTTGCTGACTATTTCTCCACAATGGCAGACAACATTGGCGGTACAGACATCCTAAACTTAAGGGAAGAAAATTTTAGTGCACACGTTTGTGTACAAAACATAAAGGAAACGTTGAGTGGGTCTGACAGACCACCTTTCACTTTCTCCAGCGTACAGCCAGCAGAGTTAATCAAAGAAATGGAAAGTATGAACGCCAACAAGGCTTCGGGTCATGATGGCTTGCCTCCCAGGCTCTTAAAAATGATCTCAAAGGAAATTGCTCCATCATTATGTACGATTTTCAACACTTCCATAGAGACGGCAGCATGGCCGGAAACTTGGAAAAGGGGTACATGGACTCCTGTATTTAAAAAGGATGATAGACATGACACAAGCAATTATAGACCAATCACTG